>OU744336.1:33959758-35209758 GCA_916610165.2 Gymnosoma rotundatum
AATACATACGGGGGTGCACATACCCTGACTGCACCCTGTTAACCAAATCTTATTAGTTTCATACTTCATTAATTTTGGAGTTATTAAGTTTGTCAATCACTTGGTTGCTCCGTGAATTCATCACGCATCCCACGTATATTTACAATATTCTTATTTTTGTTAATAAATACTCGTACTCGTTTTGATAACCTAAAACTAATCTTAAAAGTTTTTATAATTTAAGTTCTGTTTTATACTTTTTTATAATAATCGCACGAGTACAAAGCAAAAGAGCATGTATGATGTTGGTTCATTTGAATGCCCAATTTGTGAGAACAAGATAAGTGTGTATATATGTATATATGCCAGATTTGTATACATATTTTGTAGTTAGGTGCAATCTTTTAAACCCAGCAAACAAACGCAAACAATTTCATATTAAATTATGTTTCTTTACTTATTTTATATAAAATATGGCTGCTTTATCTCTGCTCTTAATCTAAATACTTCATATGAGTATGTGTCGGATAGCAACCAAAAAAGACCACAGCTATTTCAAGTGCTCTCTGCAGTTACGTCACTTTCTTTTAATTCATACATGTGTGTTACCATATTTGAATTTTATCTTATCAAAATAAACAAAACAAAAAATAATTTCAGCTAAAGATTAAGCACAAAGTCAGCTTGAGAATAATGTATGCAACCAACAACGTTTGTTGGTGTGTTTATTTTTGATATCTATTTTTGTTGTTGTTAGCAAGGTGCGCTTTGTGGTTATTAGTGTCATGGCAGCTTTGCATGTTTAATTTATAAATTTGTTTATTTTCCTAAAATACAAAAATTAAAAAATTTGTCAACACGGAAATGCATTTGTGTGCACAAACCAACACCCAAAATACTGCTGCTTTACAAATTGTCATTCTCACACACCTTTTCCGAATGGCATTCCTTAAAATCTTATACACATGAAGTTGACATTGTGTTAGTTAAATTGCTTTTTGTTTTAAGCGATTATCGTTTTTTTATTTTTTTTCTTGTCGTTTTTCTAATCATAATTTGTAGTGAATACTTAAATAAAAATTTATTTTTGACAAAAGTGCTTCTCAAGTGGTTTATTTGTTAATCATGCATAACCAAATATGACTTCAATAAATTTATTGAAATTTTTTCTTACTTCCATAAACAGAAGATACTAAAAAAAAATAATTTAAGGTTTTTCAAAACTCTAAGACAACTTTAAAAAGAAAAGCCGCAATTAAATATAAATTAGCTGTAAATACTTTTTGGTTTTTCATAATTCAAAATTCTTTCGATTTTAATTCAGAGTACTACTGTACTGTACACTAAGAACTTGATACATAATAAAGTTTAAAGATCCTATTTGCTAGAGAAGTGATACTAAGCAGTATTAATTTGAGGTTCAATTTAAAGGAATTTTTAAGGCGATTGGCTTCCGAAAGTACTTTTTTTACACCCTTCAACAGAGGTGGAAGTGTATATTTAAGTTTGCCATTCCGTGTGTAATTTCCGCAATATCCATTTCCGACCCCATAAAGTATTCTAAGTTATTATGCATACACGCAGAAAAAAAAAATGGTTGTGATATGGCCACAATAAAAATATTATGTTCTTTGTAACAATGTATAGTTACGGAGAACTTATTATAGCTGTTTTCACAAAAACTTTAGTCACAATAAACATTTTTTGTTAACTTTTAACGATTATATGGTTACTGTGCACAAAAAATGCAACATGGTTGGTTTTAACTTAAAAAAAATTTCAACCACAACCAAAGTTTTATAACTTATTAAAAATAATATAAAATAGTTAACCATAATATATTATTTTTAATCAAAGTATGGTTAAAAGCAACAGAATAATGTTTGCGCTAACAAAAATTTTATTCTAGTTCTTGGCAGTTTAGTAATTTTTCTGTTAAAATTTTCTGCTAAAATTTGAATTTGTTTTTTATTGTCTGAGAAAGTGAAAAAAATTAAAATTTATTTAAAAATAAATAATTAAAAATAATATGCAAATAATAAAATCAAATAAAAGGGGAACCAAAACATTTAAAAAAATTATAAATAAATATGTATGTATTTAAATAATATTTAAATAAATATCTTTATTTTTGTGTTTGAAGCACAATTGTGAAATCATTTATTTGGGCTTATAAATTATATTTTTGTATAACTGATTCTTGTAGCCTATGATCTAAGCGTTATTATAAGCAAATATTTTTTTTTTTTGTGAATTTATGTTTTTAAATAACTTTTATGACAAATCGTTAATGAATAAAACAATAATAACTAAGTCTTTTATATCAGAAAAATTTTGCTCCTACGAAACTATATTATAATTGAATTATTTAACATGACATTTTCAGCCATATTATGATATTTTAATCTAATCATGTAATGTTTCTATTTGAACATCATTATGTTTATACTTTAGAATGCTATTGTTTTGTTAGACAACAATATGGTTGCAAATGTAACAATACTATGTTTTGCTAGCAACCATATCATGTTTGCTCTTAGATTACCTTAACCATGTTTTTTCTATGCGTGTATAGAGAAGTCAGTAGAGCGATGTCCGTCAGTGTTCGGGTTGAAGACAACTTTGCCAAGGCACTAGATGAGCTAGAGGACATTTAAATAACCAAATCGATCAGACATATTTTCGAAAATGTTGCTATTGAAAATCAGCAAGATCGGTCCATGTCCTTCGAGGCAGCAGCAAACACTACACCTGCCTCTAATTTTTACATATCATTTAGAGCAAATCTAATTTAGTGAAGTAACTCCAATTAAAGAAGGAACATATATTTCCTTAGGGAACATATATTGCGTTAGGGAATTCAAAAAAGGAAAAACATCTAATGAAAAACTTGCCACTGGCCTGTATTTTTCGAAGTTATGTGCCTTTCAATTCTTTATAAAAAAGTACATTTGTGCACCATAGTTCTTAAGATATAATTTTGGTATCATTTAAAAGCTTTTCAAAAGAGATTTCAGGAAATACTAAAACTTTTAAAAAATGCTTAACCGATTAACAGCCGCTGATATTTTTATGTAAAATTATATATAGCACTGATTTTTTTTAATTTTCTGTCACCCCAATATTTGTCCTTCACTAGATTTATATAATAGTGAAGGGTATACAAGATTCGACATAGCCAAATATATAGCACTCTTACTCTTCTATGTTCTATCTTTTATAACATAAGTATACAGAAAAAGCTTCTCTTAATAAAAGTTATTTACGGAACATTTTTAAACAACTCGAAGAACACGATCAAGACCATCTTCTCTGTGTGTGTGTGTACGGTTTTGCCAATCAACCACATTTTTGCAAGGACATCATTATCAAGCCACTATCTAGAAGAGAATACAGACCTAATTTAACTAATTAAGTTTAAGAAGACATAATTATCTAGAGCTTCTCATTAAAATTTCGGATTCAAATATATATGTGTTATTTACAATAATTCATTTTACCCTTTTTATTTCTTAATCATGATATTTTGACATAATATAAAAAGTTCTATAAATTATTGCTGTGAGTGTGTTGGGCACCTGCGATAGATTCGTTGGTAGAGATGACTAATTGCTTAAGTTCAAATCCCAACAGATTCTTGTTTATAAATAAAATTAATGATTTATTGTTTTATGAAATTAGGAGTTGAACTGTGGATATTATTAGTTAATTGAAATTGAGTTTGGCTTATTTTTATTTCTAATATTGAAAATAAGTCGAAAATTAATAATTATTTTTAAGTAGCGGTGGTAGATGAGTTGTGTAAAGGGAATTAATTAATGACTCTAGGAGTCTTAATTAGAAAAGGAATTAAATTGTTGTGGCAGATAAGTTAGTGAGGCCACTTGTATATAAGAACAGCATATAAATGATTTCGACTCCTTTATTTGTAAAACCAGTTCCTAACATTCACGTAGCTTTAGTTAGATATTAAAATATCAACATAATATAAATGAATAGCAGTCGCGGCTGACGACTTGCTTAAGAAGAATGTGGTTGGTAAAACAAGAGATCGTGTGTTCCTTTCGCGGTTTCGATAGTTGGCGGTTGCGAATATTAAAGTCGCATTTTTGTTATACAAGATATAATGTTGTTTGAGTCCGGCCGCAGTAATAGCACAGTGTTGTAACATGGATGGCTTGACAGAGCCACAGTGTAAGAAAAGAGATTAAAAACAAATGAAAATTTAAAAATAAAATTTTTAAAATAGACATACTAAGTTTGAAAACTAGAAATGGTCATTTTATTTCCAAAATATGAATATAATTTTAATGTACAGCGGCTACTCTGATTTTTAACGTGAGCGCTGACTGGACTCAGATAGTATAGTATAGAATGCCCTTATGGTGCAACACACAGTTATCCGTGTACCTGTTATTCAATTACCTGACTTAATTTTATTTTTGTGTTACAGAATTTCTTAAAAAATTACGCTTCTGTAAAAAAACAAGTAAGAATACTATATTCGGCTACGCCGAATCTTACAAACCCTTCACCATCTATGTAAATCTAGTTTAGTGAAGTAACTCAAATGAAAAAAGTGACAGAGAATTAAAAAATTTTAATACTGCTTTCATATTATTTTACATAAAAATGCCATTGGCTCCTAATGGGTTATGTATTTTTAAGAAATTTTAGTATTTTTTTAAAGATCTCTTCAAAAGCTATAAAATGATACTCAAATTGATATTTCAAAAAATTTGAAAAGTTCAGAACCCCGTAACTCGCCCATTTTTTCTTATTTTTTAATTCTCTATTGCTCCAAATATTTATTTTCTTGATTGGAGTTACTTTTTTGATGTATTGCCTGCTGCCTCGAAGGTCATGCTGATTTCCAATAGCACTTCTTTCGACACTATATCTAATCGATTGACATCGCTCAATCAAATTACACACGGAATGACAAACTTAGATATACCCTTTTTCCACTTTTTGTGGGTATAAAAATACCGTCGTATAATTCTTTTGCAAGACAATAAACCTTTATTTTGTTACAAAACGTAAATCTCACAATCATTATTTTTAATTAAAAGGTGTTTTAAAAAAATATCAACACAATTATTGCTCGCTATCAATTTCCTAAGTTCGCTACTTTGCAACAAAATATAAAACACCATTCTACTTGTTATCGAAACGGAAAGAGAGTTTGTTGAACTGATTTTTATTTAAAAGTTGTTCAATTTTTAATTAATCTTTATCAGTAGAAACGTCAGACACATATATACATACGTACATAACTACATCATACATACATACATACATACATACATACATACATAAAAACATACATATATTTATACAAACATACATACATACATATATACATACACACATACATACATACATACAACATACATACATACATACATAAATGCATTGATTTGTTAGTGTATAACCCTGATAAATATTAACATTCATTATTTAAGCAAATACGAGAACTCTTTACAATTGCTGTCGTTTAGTTCAAATTAATTCCCAGTCTGTCTGACTGTGTGCCAGTCTGTCTATCTATGTTTTTATGAGAGTTTTTCTTTTTCATTGTAAATAATTTGTTAACATTAAAGTTAATATTTTATGTATTTAATGTTGTTGCTTTTGTACCCTTTTCTGATACCCTACAGGTTTAAGGGAATACTTTAGCTTTATATACCGTTTGTAATTTATGCAATATTCCTTTTTGAATTTATAAAACATGTAATTTCTGTAATGCAATGATTTAATTTAATAATGTCCGCTGCTTGATGTCGTTGAAGTGGCTGTTTGAAGATGGCTTGCGGACATATTTTTATAACCATTTCTTAGATGTCGATATTATAAATGACAGAGATTTACACTGGGAACAACGACTTTCTCAGATATATTTTTACACCTCAATTTTCAATAATTTTATCATTTTGCTTTTTTATTTGATTTAATGTGTATGTATATGTGTTGTCACAGTCAGTACGTTCCCGTCAACTTAAAGTTGGGCAACTTTTAACTTTTGACGTACGTTGAATACTTTGAGAGCGATCATTTGTTTCTTATTTTTGTTTTGTTTTCGCTCTTGCTGTGTTTTAATGATTTTTTTATCCTTCAACAAAGTACTCATTGTGTTAACCTCATCCGTCATCAATTTGTTTTCAGTTGAATGCTTTAAGGCACCGAAATTTTATTGTTCTGTTCAAAAGAAGCGTCGAAAATTGTAAGTTTTACTTATGGTTGTTGTCTCAGCCACCACAATTGTGGTTAATAATCATAAAGAGGTGAATATGAAGTAAAGACACCCACCCTTTGATAAAAAAATGAAATTTAAAAAAAATGTCATGGAAAAATTAGCGTTAGGCATGGTGTTTTTCCTGCTGCCTCGAATTACATGGACATGATCTTGCTGATTAATAGCACCTCTTTCGACACTATGTCTGATCGATTAGCATATTTATAATTTTTCTAGTTCATCTTGTGCCTCGACAAAGTTGATTTCAACACGAACACGGACGGACAGAAGGACATCGCTCAGTCGACTTTACTTTGCATAAGAACTCAGAATATATACATTTTATGGGGTTCGGAATGGATATTGACAAACTTAGATATAAAAACGTTATTTGTGATTTAAAAAATATTAGAAAGTTAAAATTCAAAACCATGACAAAATCATGTACGAGGTGGTACCAGTGGCGAAGTTATTCATTTTCGCCATCGATCTAACTCCATATATAAAAAATGTGCGTCAAATTGATTGCGTCAAGTTGATTATGAATTATTGCTCGTATTCATAAATAGATGATGTTTGCAACATTCGCACAAAACAAGTTAGATAAATGCCAAGAAATATAATGACGGATTAAGCGTTCCAGAAAATGCAGCTTACATTCTGATGATGTCATATTATTGCTTTTTTTTAATAGAAGAAGAATTTCTAGAAATAAATTTTTGTTCTTTATAAATTTAGGAATTGAAATAAGCGTAAACTTAAGACGTATAAAAATGTTCAATTTAATTGTAATGCTAAAAGTAACCCGACTAAAATTTTAATTCTAAAATTAAAAATTTTGATATTACCGAAAAAATTTAATTATCACAAAAACTGAAAATATCACCAAATATTCGAAATCAATAAAATTAAAATTCCTTAACGAATTGACAATTGACATGAAATGTTTACATAAATTTAAATAATCATTAAAATATTCAAAGGATTTAATTAAATTAATTAAATAAATTAAAGAAACAATTAATCGAATAAATTACTACAACAAGTAAAAAATCGTCTACACAAATCTCTTCTTCCACAATAACGAAAATTCACCAAACAATGTAGGTCTCTGTTAAAATAATTATGTATAAGGTTGTCAAAAAAGTCATATATTCACAAAACTAAAAAATTCACAAAGAATCAAAAACTTATAAGATATTGAAAATTCAGGTATTAATTTTAATTGCCCCATGTTTTTATAGCTGTAACAATGAAATAGATAAAAACAAAATCAGATCTTTTAATCGAAATTTCATTATAGTAGGGTATCTCAAATTCGTCACAGCCGAATGTTATACATACTATGTATATCGTTAAATTCTTGCTTATTATATTTGTATTTAAACGAGCCCCAGTCATTGCTGGTTGACGTCATGCTGACAATTTTTAATATTTTTAATGGACAACATTTGTTTACAATGAATATTTTATTTTCTGAAATGTTTTTTTTTTATTATATTTTATTTTTGTATTACTCTCTTTTTTATAAAGTTTTTGTCACAGAAAATACCAGCCTTCTTTTTTTGCTTTTAGTCTAGGGGTATTAAGATATTCCGCAATGTGACTGTTGGCTGCGTGGCCCGTTGAAAGCTTGACACCGGCAATAAGGAAATATAACATTTTTTATTTTGTACGTATTTGACATAATGTCACAAAGTTACCCACGCCATGTGGCGATTAAATTGTAACCCAAAAAAAAAGAATGTAAAAATTAAAATTTTACATTAAATTGTTTTGAAACTTGTCATGATTATTTATCGATTTGTTAATTGAATTAAATGCATCGTGAAATAAGAAGAAGCATAATTTGAGGTTTTAAGAGAGAAATGTAAAATTATTATAAAACAAAAGAATAAATTAGGTGCAAACACTGAGTATACAAATATGTACATATGTATGTACACATGTGTGCATGTGTGAACATTATAAATTGATTTGTTTATTGCAAGGAATAAATTCTTACATGTAGACACAGATTTCAATAGAAACACAGATTACAATTTTCTTTTTGTTTGTTAGTTACATGGTTTTCATTTTAGCCAACGATATCTATGAAATATTCTCCTATTTTTGGTCGGTTTTGTCAGCTTAGAATTTATCTTTGTTATGTGTGGCATCTGTCACAGTCAGAAATGTTCATTTGAAATTCCTATTTTATCGTACAAAAACATGCATCCGAATACCAATTAATTAGACTGGTTTTATGGCTGCAATTAACAACAACAAAAATGTCACAGTACTGCACTATATAGTGATTTCATAATATTGGCTGGTAGAATGCGCACTTTGAGCACAAGTTCGGAGTATCTTATTTTACACGAACAAAATATAAAAATTTTATGGAATTTTTAGATTTAAAAAGGAAATAAAAGTGGAAAAATTGTATTTGTGGAAAACAAAAAATATAATTTTACAATGAAGTCAGTTATTTATGAAATTTACTCTTGGCCCCCTATAAAAATGGATGTAGTATAACTTCACTTAAAAATGGAAAAAAATTTATGTTTGTACGTATGTATGTATGTATTTACATTTTATTATCAAGCTTTGTTGTTGGTTTATTTTCTTTTAATTATTTTCTGTTTTTGAAATTTTCAAAGTTTTTATTAAATACAACCTAAAATTATACCACAAACAATGAAATCGATGAATGTGTTCTAATGCTTTAATAAGCTGCGGTAGTGGTGGTTGTTTGACCCAATTTATTTAATAGAAAATTATTTAATTTAATTAATTAGCCAACAATTGATTGTCCGTTTAGCCAAAATTAGAAGAGTAATATTTGGAATTTATATTGAAGTTAATTATATTAAATGCTAAAAATAATATGAGATAATAGAGAAATGATTAAGAAATTGATAATTAATTAATATTTTTATTTCTACAAATCTTGATGTTTCTTTTGAAAAAAAAGAGACGTTAGCAGAATGTAATGCAGTATTTACCGAATCGCTACATCTGTCATCAGCATTCTTCATATTTCTCCACTAGGGATGAGCGATGGAAAAAAGAATAGTTGTTTCGAATAAGTAGAAGCAAGAAAAAGCTACACAGCAAGAAAGAATGGAAGAGTCAAAAGTACTTATATTTCTCTTTCACAAGGTAAAATTAAATTTAAATTTGTATGTGTGCAAATATAAAAGAACGTTCTTAAGGTTCGTTTAGACTATGCTAATATTTGTCCAAACACAACAAATAATGGTTTGGGCTAATAGTATGGTATTGTGACTAATACTTGGGCATGCGTTTAGATTGCACTAATATTTGTTTGAATTTTATTTGTACAAATAACAGAAAATTTTGTGTCAGCCATGTTTGGTACAAATATTTGTATACCCTTTTACACTGCACAAATAATTTTATTTGTCCGGTGTGTATGAACAAACATCTGTTAAATAATGTTGTTGTTATGTTTATGAAATCCATCTGCTAAATAGTATCAAATTGTGTTTGTGAAGCAACGTGAAAAATTAAAATGTTTAGTGACAGTGATATTGAAAAGAAAAAAAAAAGATCCAGATGAATGTGGGTTCGAGCGTGGGTGCAGCGTCGTAAAAAAGAAAGGATGTTGCAAAAAACTTCTGAAGGAACTAACTTTTGAAGAACCTTCGCTGCATAAAAACTTCGTGCGCATGGGTTTAAATGACTTCTATTACTTGATACCTTCGCTTTCAGATAAAATATCTAAATTTGTTGTTATTGGTTGCTGCTGGCTAACCTCCGCACGTCCAACAAAAGCCATGGAATCGAAATATTTACACTTTGGTGCATTGTTTGCACCTTGTCCAGATTTGTTTTTTTTTTTTTTTTTTGTGAGGTAGCCCCGGTCCTGAATCTTCAAATTCGACCATTTTGTGAAAACTTCCTCCGCTGTAACATTAAGCATATCGCCAATTTCAGTCCATGCGCTATCCCGCATAGGTTTTTAATGGTAGTCAGCACTTGATGCATTCTAAATGCAAGGATGGCATTCCACTTGGCCGATCAATTTAAATATATTTTCTTCACTCCAATCGTGCGTCGTCCTCTTCCTTTTGGTTTTTTGGCAGATGGTGGCGATTCAATAATTGATGTTGTCCATTTTCTTTCAGAAAAATATGCTTTATCATAAAGAATTACAAAAAAGCGCTTTTTAGTTACTAATCTGTCAAACGAATTGACCAATATTGCCATTTCAATTTATTTCATTTTTTTATATGTTAAGCTCTGTCAAAAATAACTGTTGGCAGCCCACGTTTCTACAATTATTTGTCGCTATTTGTTTCGCCAAAAATATTGCGAGAACAAACAAAATATCGAGCCAAATATTTGTAACGACGTGCTGACAAAGTGTTTATATTATGCAAAGCTTTATTCACAAACAAAGATTTTTTTAGCCAACAAACAGTCGAAAAATATTTGGTGGCTAACAAATTCGAGTGTTTACATTAGGAAAAACAAAATTTTTATGATTTTGCACAAATATTAGCACAGTCTAAACGCACCTTTACGCGGAACTGTTATTTGATCAACTCAGTCACTGTAGTGACCAGTGATTTTTTAATCACAGTGATTTAATCACATGTACTAAAATATCGCTCATCTCTATTCTCCACCTTATATTGTGTACGTTCTAAGCATCGCATATTTAATCAAAGACTCAATTTATAAATGATATTTAATACTAGTTCGGTAAGAGAAATTTCATACACAAGCCCTAACTTTTTTGGTTTTTCTCTTTATTAATCGTCACATATATTTGCTTCTGCTTTCTGCTAATCATCAGTTTAGCAAAAACTTTTGTTCTTTGCATCATATAAGAAATTTTAATGTAAAATAAGAATCAATCAAATATGCTTTCTTACTGTTTTCAAATGTGCTGAACACGAATTTGAAGTCAGATTCTGTCTAGCACGCACAGTTTCTTGATAAATTCTAGTTTTTTTTATCCAAAATGTGAGTTTTTTGTAAATTTTACGAATTTTTTTGGCATCAAAACATAGTGCAAAAAAATTTAAAAGCCCGATGATTTTGAGCGCAATGAAGTATATTTGAACAAAAAAAATTTGATGGGAATATTACAAGTGGTTGAAGAAATATTGCTAAAAGTTTTTTTTTTTACCGTCAATACCCCAACTCCCCCCGCCAACTCAGCCGCTCTCTTGTCACTATTTTCTTCTAGGATTTGATAGTACACTCGAGGCTTTCGCTCCAAGTTTCTCTTCTTTTCTCTCAAAATCAGAGGGTGATTGAATTTTTCTGAGTTCAGACTCAGCACACCTGAAAACATGAGAAACAGGCAAAATTTTTAAAGAGAGGGGAGAAAAGTTTTTTTTTTTTTTTTTTTTTTTTTTGCAGAACAGTTTTATTTAAAGGAGTATGAATTCACAAATTTTTATTAACTTTTAATCAAATATACGGAAACAAGTGAATTAGCGACAAAATATAAATGACGTGTACCATCTTTACTTTGTTAATTTTAAAAAACATTTTCCATGTAAGTTGCTTCTAGTCTAGCGATAATAATTGCCTCTTTTTTCTTTGTTAAACTCTACGTTAGTTTAGGCTATCAGTCGATGACTATTAGGACATGTTTGAGAAGGTCTCTAACCCTTCGTTTTTACCTGTAAGCCTAAGAGATTTCCAGCCCTAAGAAATTCCAAGCAAGGCTTACAAATGGTATCTGACCGGTCAGTCACCGATTTGTAAGTAAAACGTTTGCTAAATATTTCACTGTGAAAATAGCTGATTTAAAAATGCTTTATTTTTCTTTCCTCATCTTATCAGTTTCTGTGCAACATCTACCACAAAAAAACTATGCTTTAGCATTGTATTGTACAGTGGGACGGAAATAAAATATTTTAGAAGGAAATCAGCAAGTTCTAAGCGATAATGACCCAAAGACAGCAAAATTTTTGTGTCGCGCACTATTGTTTTGCCTATCATCATAATTAAAAACCAATTCATTGTTTTAAAGTTCTTAGTAACACAGAAAAAGGTTTTTGTTTCTATTAAAAGTTTAATTGTATAAATTATTTAATAAGAAGAGTTTGTATTAGTTTTTCAGTTATACGTATAATTAAGTAGATTGCAAATTTTATTTAATTTAAATTGAAACTAAAAAAATAAAAATTTTAGTAAATGGAAGGACTTTGTTCTGTGAATTAAATGTAAATTTATCCTCTACAGATTTATTATTTATTTAAAGTTATTTGCATATCAAAAATGAAAATTGTATATTTACAAGACCTCGGTATAGTTTTGTTCAAAATTGTGACACTATCATCAATCATTTTCTGTTATTTTTTTCAGTTTTCTTGACAGTTTAAATGGACCATTCAGTGCAATTTAACTTTGCATTTTAACTCTTTAAAAACGTAAATTTTTTGCAGATTATTTACCAGGCATTTACTTCAATGCACTATTTTGTTCTTAAGGAAGCCTCCATTTAGTTTGGAGGGTCTAACTTATGGTGGTTTTTAGTACTTTATTTATTATTGGTTCTTATGTTAAGTAATCATCCTCCAGTACTAACATTTAAAGCTTTAACTCCATTTCGCACGTTTTCCAAAGCGTTTACTATGTAAAATTTAGAAAATGATACAACGATTACATATTTAAGTTTCTGAGACATAGGATTATAGGGTAGGGCGTACCCCTTCACTCCACCCTACATTATCGACACGACTCTTACTTTTAAGACGCGTGTTAGCCTTAGTGTCACTATTTGAGTTTCCAATAATTATACGTGTGTTGTATGGCTCTGTCTAAAAATTATTAAAATATTTAAACGATCGATCACATCGTACAAATTAACAAACTTTTCTTTTTTTTCATCCCTAATAATGAATATCGGGATAAAAGTAAGGTATTCTGTTCAGAAATCATTTAAAAAAATAGTGCAAAAGATATAAGAAATAAGGTTTCTATAGAGTTACGAAATGTTTCTGGCAACATGTTTCCGTCAACATTTTTCTCAACTTTCGAAATAGATGAGCTGCAATTATTTCGTACGGAATTGTAAATAAAAACAAACTTAAAAGCAAAAAAATTAACAACAATTTCCTTTTAAATTTGGTGTAAAATTACAACTCTAAATTTGAACAGAGTACATTTTAAGCTTTAAACTTAAAAATAAGTTAATAAATTTATATTTTAACAAAATGTTAGCCAAACTTAAATTATATCACCATGCGAAAACCTTTTCATTTATTTTACTTTATTTTCCTGCTGAATACAAATATTTTAAATTAATTCCTCCGACCAAAAGAATTAATGGATTAAAAAAAAACAGAAAAATAAAAACGTTTAGTGGTCATTTTACCACATGACATTCTTATACAAAAAACTCTAAAGCAAAAATTTTTTTAATGTACTGACATGAGTTCATAGAGTTACAGAACCAGTTTAAATGATTTTGCATTAACTTCACATTAGCTTCCCAACTCTGGTCGACCAGGCCAACAATTTGCTGCCACATTTATACTTAGTGTAACCATAAAACATGCAAAAAGGGTTTAAATGGATATGAGTAAGTTTGCGGTGGAAAATATACAGAGGGCAATTTTTTTTTATTGCTAGTTGCTTTTCTGATATCTCTAATAAAAAAAAAACAAAAAAGCCTGATTCGTTTGTAGCTTGTGTGTTTGTGGGTTTTAGCCCACATACTTACGTTCATACGGTATTTTTATGTGTAAATTTTATTTATTCCACTTAAATGGTTGCTAATTACACAAAAGTTTTTTACTCTGCACATCGCCGTTTTTGTGAGTATTTTTTTTTTTTTAATTTCTTTGTTATTATTGTCCAATAAATGTTGACAGCTTAGTGAAGACACGCTCACATAAAAGTATCATATAACCTCTGGTAATAGTGGGTTTTTATAATATTTTCCTTCATGTTTGTATTTTTTGTCTAAAATTCTTTTCATTTTTTTTTTTAACTATTGACCTATATTTCTACTGTTATGTGTTGATGGACATTTAACGCCATTATAGATAAAACCATGCTTTTATGAAAAAAAGACAAACATTTAAACAGGGATGGAAATTAGAATACTCTTGACTTGGTTGCTTGCGAACAATGCACTTTCTTACGAAGGCAAAACAAGTAATCGTGTAGAAATGATACGTTTACAGATCATAACTGTTCCGGTCACTTTTTTAATCCCTTTGGTGGCTATTAATGACTAAAATATACGTATTTCCTCATCATTGGTCCTCACAAAAACATTTCCTTTTACTCTGGTTTCTTTGTTTTCTGATCATCTAGAGGCATGAACATTCAGTGTGTGCCTTTTGTCCTCAAACCAATATTATAAACACAACTTCTACATATCAAAGTATCTTATTCGTTTAGTGTTCAGAAACTTCTAAAGCAACACATCATCTTTTTCATTATAGATAGCCTTGCCATCCTTTTAGATATTAAGATCCCAAGTACTAGGAAATCTTAGCTTCTACTGAGTCATTAACCAATATTAATACAACTTCTGCTGCATCTGAACTGAATCGGTAGTTCAGAGTTGTCAACCTAATATCCAAGGTTAATTTCAAATTACTCCTACGTAAGATTTGTTTGTTCTTCCCTAAAATTTTTCCCCATCCTTTTGCAATCGTAGTGGTTTTTCAGAATTTACGCTAAATATTAACCTCTCTACGTCTCGCATATATTTATTGTTAATCTTTCTTGATTCACTTAAGTCTATTACTTAAGTGAAGGAAAGTATACCAGCACAAATCTCAACACCGCACAAGTAATCACACGTTAAAAGTGGAGGTCTATCAAACTAAATTTTAAGTAATACAGTTAAACCTCGATTAACCGTGCCTCTATTAATCGGTTATATCTATTATCTATTATCGTTCTTTAGATTTATACCCTTATTAACCTTGCATTACATCCATTGTCCGTGCAGCGTTCACATATTTTTTATAATGCAAGTCTAAGTCTGGTGTTTCCCTTTTTAAATTCATGTGCCCACGCGTAAGATCATATTTGCGCTTTTATTCATTTGGAAAGAAATGATAACTCCTTCAGATGTTAAATTACCAAAAAGAGCAAGAAAAGTTCCTTAAATTAAGGACAAAATTAATTTAATTCATGACTATGACAAAAACATATCTCCTAAGTTGCTGTCTCTGTATATTTCAATATAACCTTAATTAACCGTGTATTTCGATTATCCATGCTGGTGCTGGTCCCACGAGAGCTGGATAATCGTGGTTTAACTGTACTTCTCCTGTTAATTTTGGTCAAGCACTCTTCCGCTCTAATAACTTACAGTCTTATTCACAAAAATTTTAAACTGCTTAATAAGAGGTTAATAAGAAAAAAAACGCTAAAGTAGTATTCAGAAATGCTTAATAGCACTATTACGCTGTTATTAATCATTAATAAATTTCAAATATTTAATGTAGCAGTTACCCTTCTTTAAACCTTTAATAAAACGGTATTCCTGTTTTGAAAAGCATTTTTCCCGTAAAATTTGTTACTGAAAAGTGTGGAAAACTATTAATAAAAAAATACAACGAATATAATAAATTTAATTTCTACAATAGGTAAGTTTTTAAAACATTCTTAAATATAAATTCAAATATTTCATAAGTTTTGGAAGCAGCGTTTTAAGGTTTATTAGATGGACTTACAATTAGTTTTCCAAATGCAAAAATTTTAAGTTATCGCTTTATTTGTTTTGCACACTATTACAATTAAAGAAGACGATACGTTTCCAGGTAATAA
Source organism: Gymnosoma rotundatum (assembly GCA_916610165.2). Taxonomy (NCBI): domain Eukaryota; kingdom Metazoa; phylum Arthropoda; class Insecta; order Diptera; family Tachinidae; genus Gymnosoma; species Gymnosoma rotundatum. Next base: position 33,975,735 of record OU744336.1, read on the forward strand.
ATATCAAATTAACTATTAATAGTTGGGAAAAATATGTTTAAAATAGAGCAAATATCATAATTTAATTAATTGTTCTTTCATAATTAAAGCGTTGTATTTTATTGCTCTGAAAAATAAAATAATAAATAAAAAATTCACAAATTTGTATAATAAATAAACAAAATAATATAGTGATGTACAAACAGTAATGCCAAGCTCGGTATTTGGATACTTTTCTGTACTCGTTAAGTAAATCATTTCATAAAAAAAGGTTTGACACCATTTTTTATATTAATTTAATTTTTTTGACAAAAAATAATAAATTATGATAATTTTAGTTATGTGAAATAATATTATTGCTGATTTAATTACTCTTTTTTAATTATATAATATTTATTATTATGTAATATTTAGTTCGTTATTGTATGCATCACTAAATGTAAATTGACATACAATATAACATGATGTTGCCAACATAAAACTACAATACTATAGAAACTGTTTAATAGTTAATTTTGCGTTATTAAACTTTTGTGAATAAAAATTCTTATTAATGGTTAATAAAACAAAAAGTGTTTAATAACTAATGTGCCCATTAAGCTTAAAATAAGAAATTTTTGTGAATAAGACTGATAATGTTTAAAAAATGCTCAAAAACGTTACGTTATTGTTGTAATCTTTTAACCTTCCAAAAAAATTACCTCTAAGAAATTTCAGTTTTCCATGCCTGTATGCATTTTAGTAGAGTGAATCAAATTTGTATAGTCATTTTATTGAAGAATTTTTTCAGACTGAAAACATTAAATACATATTATATTGCAAAAAAAACTGTTATATTTTGAGATCGAAATATATTCGATATAATATTTCGAAAATATTGTAGCCAAGGATCCAGTATAAATTGATATTTTTTTGGTTAGGTTATATAACCATGAAAGGTCGAAACTAAAAATTTGCATCTTCTTTAAATAAACTGAAAGTTCTGTGCTACTGCTTTCTTTTTCTCATTTAATTTAAATTAGATTAAACCCTGATTTCCTCTGCAACAAATTCTTGTTTTGTGCAATTTTTGATGTAAAAGAAAATTTCTTCAAGCAATAATATCGATATATATTTGAAAGTCATAACAAAATTTCAATTGGGCTTGTCATTAAAAAATAAAAAAATTCTATCTATCATTAAATTAGGTTCCTTTAATTAAGTTTGGGAATGTGGCCAGTTTAATTTCTTTTTTGGTTTAATTTTCAAAGATAACATCATCGTTATCATCTTAAAACCTAATACAATTTTTTTGCAATTTTACTAAAGAGTAAAGCACTCCAGTACGCGTCCCACCCTAATAAAAGCAACATGAAGATATTTCGTTAGAACAAAATTTTCCAAACAACTCAAAGCCAAACAATTTATGCTTGTGTAGGTTAATTGTATCTGTTGCTGTTGCTATCGTTAGTGAAATAATAAATGAAACAATTAAGTGCATCTCTACTCGTGAATTTGACATTTTAGAAAAGCTTAAATGAAAATGTTTAGGTGGCAGCTGTTGTTGTGTTAATTTAAGAAGATATTCAGCTTTTGGAAAATTTGTTTAATTTAACTAGTTGAATTAAATATTAAAGTTGGATTTTACTGTGAAAAAATGTGTGCAACACTGACTGAAATAAATGAAATAATTTTTAATTACTGTAAGCATTTCAACTAAAAACCAAATTGCAGAACTGTTTACATTTCTAATTAATAATTATCTAACGTTTTTAAACTCTTTTAGGTCTAATAAAATATTAAATTTTCTTCCGTAAAACGCCAAAGTAATATTTAATAAAATAACATACCTATTACAACCAAATACTGATCGATTTCACAGTATACTTCAACATAATGATAAATTATAATTCGATTAAATTAACACACGGTCTTCATATATAAAGATTTCCAAATTAACATTTGCATGTGCATTGTTATAAAGGCGAGATTTTTTTTTTAAGTTTTTAAAATTTTTCTCTACAAACTGAATGTTTGTGCTCATATTCAATATACTATTTTTACATGACAATGGGAGAATGGTAAATGTAATATGCATGCGGACAGAGTTTTAAAGGAATTTAAACTTTTGACTATTAAAGAAAGTTGGCTAAACTTTTTTTTTAAAAATATTATAAATAACTTTGTCCACGTCCGCTTTATCCGGAATCCACTGTTTCAATGCAAGTCTCAAATGTAATAAATTTTAACATGTATATAGCGGTGGAATTGCAGATAAATCCTTTTTTTTACATTTTTGTTGAATATAGTTATTTATTTCATTGAAAAAGGCAAAAAAAAAAACGGAAGTAATTAATTACTGTTATGTATTTAAGAACATCTGCAGTCAAAGTTCATGTGGCCCAGCGTTGCATTTCTTGTACTCTGAACAGCAACAAATTAATTTTCAATAAAATATTTTTTTTTTGTTTGATTTATTTTGAAATGGTAGAAAGTATTAATAATAAATTTAATACATGTCACTTAATTACCTTTTAATTTTTAGTTGCTTCACGTTGTCTATCATCGTGGATATTCCATTTTATTCACTGGCGCTCAAATATGAATCCTAAAAAAACTAATAAATGAATGAACTATGAAATACATTTATTGCAATTATCCACTTCTTCAATAGCGATGTACAATGGCTGAACATCAAACATAATCAAACATGATTAAGGTCCTTAAATCCATGTAATTGTTACTAAAAAAAAATTCGGAAATACATAAATTTAATGCCTGTTCCAAGATGTCATAAGAATTAAAACAAAAACAATTTTTTAGAATTAGTTTTTATTATATTGTTACGTTTTTCTCTTTTTAAGCAGGACGATTCTTTTGATGGCAAATACCACCGTGGCTCATTTTCTGTATTCAAACTTAATGGCTTTCTCTGGCTATACTTCTTAACCCTACCGGTCTTGTGATTCCTTGGTCTCGTATTTACTAAACATGCGTTATCACCACAAACACTACTGTTTTACTCCGGAGAGACATGAACTACTCGATGCCTTGGTTAGTAACCCTAACCATCCACAGACATCTCCACTACTCCTTTTATCGTAGCCAGTCATCTCCTTTAACCCAGTAGCCACAACACACGTCTGCCATACACTGTTGTTATGACTTACATTTCCCTGCGCTAACCGCTATCGTTCTTACTTTTATTAGGGGCTTCTTGACAATTATCTGTTGCTCTTATATTAAATTTGACGTCTCCACTAAATATTTGCCATAAGCTTCACACAATAATTGTCTCTTGCCTCTCGGGAGGCTTGTACTGCTGTTTATTAATTTTATTTGCATTATAACAACTATTATTTTTTCTTTGCACGCATGTCCGAATGCGGTATCGAACTCAGGACCCTCTGTTTTGCAGCACGCACCTCTACCAACGCAGCCATTGAGGCTGCTCAGCTTTTGTTAGCTAAATTGTGGTTTTTATTCTATACACACACCATTAGTTGAATTAGCTTATTCATCACGCTCATACGGATACAACTACAGGGGTTCGTAACAATATTATCGCCCCGATTAGGTTCATAACAGTTGCTATTTTGATGTTGTAAATTTTAAACTGTGACTATGGTTTACGACACTTATCGGTTGTGTTGTAGTTTCAGTTGTCTATGTCAATTTAGTGCGATTATCGTTCACAACATTTGCAAGTATGAGTTGTAAGAAGTGTCAAATGGAGAAAACTTTGTAAGTAAATATTTTTTTTGCTTATTGCAAACATCTATAACTACAATTTAAAAAAAAAAAATACGAACAAAAAGAAACTAGAAATGCTCTTAGAGCTGATGACTCAAAATCCCGATATTGGCCATGACAAGCCCTCATTTGGATGCAATAAAACGCAGTTAAAGGACAAAAGGAAAAAATTTACCACAAAAATTAAATAGTATGGGTCCACCTATTTTAAATGCGAAAGAATGGCGAAAAATACGTAATTATTTGTTAATTAATTTTATAGGATTATACAAAATCATGTATTATTTTTTTATGTAAATACATAAAAGGCTGAATTACAAATGCAATTGATAAAATTCAAATTCGAACTGAGGCAAAAGAGACTCCAAATGTGATGTAAATATGTATGTAGTAAAAGTGCTTTTGTTAATAGTTTTAAGAATCGTGTGATATACTCCATTGATCTGCATTCGTAAAATAAAATGACAATGAATTTGAGAACCGATTTTTAAATTCACTTTCATTGTTGAATTGTTTTGCTTTAAGAAATTTCAAATGAATTGTTTTATTTTTATTTTATTTTTTTATGTTTTGGTATTTATAAATAATAATATATAAATACTTTACATATATACTTTACTCGTTAAAGAAATATTTTTGATTTTTAATAAAAAAAAGTTTTGTTTATTATTAATTGTAATAAAGTTGGTAAAGTTTTTAAGACATCATTACCCTCATCATCATTAAAAAATAAATCGACAACTATCGCTATTATTTAAAACAATTTATATATGCGCGTGTATTTAATTTATTTTTGAAAGTTTTCCATATGAAGAGATGTAATTTTATGGATAATGTATGCTGCAATAAAATACAACCCTGTGACATAGTCAATATGTAGATGTTGTAAACCAAAATCGAAACAAATATAAATGTTGTGTTGTAGCCGAGACAACACAACATTTAAGCGTTGTGAACCATAATCGGAGCCTATTATAAAATATAATTGTTTTTTTACCTTTCAGTTTTTCATAAAAAGTCAGTTTTTAAATAAAAATATTATTTATTTACTTTTTACTTATTTTTTCTCAATATTTCGCTACACCGTTAGGTGGCGTTCAGAAAACAGGAAACAAAAATATTAATAATTAGTTTTTTCAAACACAAAATTAGTGCTTAGAAAATTCCATTTTGTGAAATAATAGATTGTAATGCATTTTCTGAATCACTTTATTCTGTTTTAGCATTTTTCAATATCAATGGTTGTGTTTAGCCATTAATATTATCTAATCAATAACCTGAAAACTGAAAAATATTTTCTCCTTAGTCCATTTTTTATGAATAAAATCAAATTACTATGAAAGAGAACTAAACTAATCATCGTACTCTTTTAATGCTCTTACCTTACATGTTTAATCTATTATAGTACAGGTTTTAGAAAGAGTTTGTATGATATATTTAACACAACACACAACAGTTGGCGCACTGTGTCATTTTATGCACCATGTTGGCGGTTGAAAGATATAAATATTTTAAACAAATGTATGTGTTTATACTTTATTCAAAATAGAAAAATTAATCATAGATAGTGGCCAGGAAGGCGAACAAAGTTATGCCCTGCTTTTAGTGAGAAATATTACATAATAATACACTTATAAGAAACATAATTCGACGGCAAACACAGCACAAAACGTAATTAGTTTAAATCAAGAGATTATAAGTAAGAAATAAAATAAGCTTGAGAATTTCGGGTGTGCTGTAATTAATTATAGAGCTTTCTGTTTAAAGCTACTAAGATTTGAAATTTGTGTTTAATAAAAGCTATTATTTTTTTATTTATTAATTTAACAATTTTATTGTAATTTTTTTTTTTAATTAGTTAAAACAATTATAATAAAAAAATCAGTAATATTAACTTTTTTTTGTCATTGTATTTATTTCAAACAATGCAAATAAAATTTCAATGGTAATTTAAAATTCCAAGCTTGCTGATGCATAATGCAGATGAACAGTAGGAAATGAAAACAATTTGCTTGTTAATATTTTACAATTTTTATAGCAGAGGAGTAATTGAGTAATAGTATTTAGTCAGAGCTCTTCAGGTCTTTTCGGAGCATTGCAATAAGGGTCCAAAGTACCTTAGACATGTTTGCATTTATATTTAAAAATCATATATTTTTCAACATTTTGGACTGCTTCCTTTTTTTAAATGTTGGGAACAATATTTTAAATGTTGCCGTAAATTTTTTTTAGCAAAATTTGAAAGTTAGCACTTGGGCTGACCCAAAGTTTTACTGAATTCAAAAATTCAAAAATAAATAACATGAACTTTTATTTACAATAAAATACTTCAGGTTATATTTTTTTTTTTTTTTTTTTTTGATAGCCAATTTTCTGGAAATGATTGCTTCATAAATTCTTTAACCTATTTACTACATACTCTCTTTTGCATTACCTCGAACTCGTCCTATATTTTACAGAATTTCCAGTTTAGCCTTTGTGTTCTTCAATCCCAAAACTATTATTAAGACCCCTAAATGGAATTAAAATCCCCTATGCTTTTCTTAAGCTTGTTACTCTGCTTGAATTTGTGAAAATTGTTGACCATAATTAATTATTTCATGTGGAAAATTTGACAATTAAAATGTGGTGTCTATCTAAACATACTCAACGTTTTTTTAGAAATAACACAAGACACATGATCAGCTGTTATTTAAAAAATTCTGCTTGAAATAATGCCTATATGCTTTATTTCACAGCTTTGAGAAAATGTTGCCCGAAACATTTCATATGTATTTCTACAGTCAAATCAGGGTATTACTTTTGCAACATTTTTTCATGACTTTTTCATACAAAATTTTTTAACAGGCTTAATTCTCAAAATCATTGCATCTTAAGGATTTTATGGATAAAAGTAAATTAAAATTTCGGTATTTTTATGCATCATTTGAGAATTTCGTAATTCGGTTTGTTTTAATGTTTCCACTAATTCTATTACATTTATATCTTGGCAATAAACATTTTATAACCTGATAAATGTTAAGTTTCTTAGACAGTAAAAATGTTCAGTAATATTTAGGGTAAATTTCATAAACCATTTTAAATCGAACCAACCGTTAAGAAGTTAATCATTTATGTACAAAAAAATTTTTTGTTCCCCACTGTAGGAGAATATCAAAAATTAAAGACAGAATTTTGTGCAAATAATTCCATATTTGGTTATTAAGAAAATTATTTTAAACAAAAAGCCGTTTATTTTGAAAGTGGCATAAGTCACTTTGCACATATTTAAACGATTGTATTTCAAAGGACTTACTTGCACTTCTATCTCAGGATGCTTATTCCCAGATAAAAACTTCGGTCAACATAAAACGTAGCAGCTCTTAACATTTAATTTTTTTTGAAATAGTGACATATTCCTCTTTTAAATAAACGGCTCATTTCTGTATTATATTTGTTATGTTGTAAAAAAGTTTCCAAACCCTGAACACAACATTCTGTATAATTTCTTGACTTATTTTCTTTACTTCTGAGTGAGGTCATCGGCTTTTTGTTTATACCGCTATGCCCTTAAAAAAAACTTCTGTTTTACTTGATCCTAACTTTTTTAAGCTTCATTCTATTTTTACAAATGCAAGCAAAACTAAACATACTTTCTTGAATATAATAGATTTATACAATAATTGACAAATTTTTGCACAGGTTAATTTGAAGCCTTTTAAATTCGGAAAACACTAACGTCAATTAAGTTTCTTTAACCATTTAAGTGCTGTTAAACACTTTGATAACATACATTTTATAATTTTTAATTTTAATTATAATTATACAGAATGTTGGCAATTAAACTATTTCCAGTTTCAAATATTGTTCGCAGCAACTCAAAACATTTAAATATAGAAAATAGCTAAATTTGTGTACAGCGAACATAAACATCAATTTATAAATCGTTTTAAAAAAAATGTATGAAGGCACAAAAAAATGCAAACTCTTATTTTAGACATTCTGGTGTCATACAGAGTTTAATTGTTCGTACATACTTGTCACCAGAAATTATATATTTCCGAAATTAATTTTAAAACTTGCACCACTATAAATTATTTAACACATAACCACTTCTAAATTCGTCAACATTTCCATATCAGAACAAATACCTTGGATATTGGTTTTAAATTTTTCTAAAATAGTTAAAAATATGTATTTAAAAATTTGTGCTCTCTGCGTGTGCGTGATCGTTAATAACGTTTTTTTTTTCTTCTTGAAATTTAAAATGATTTGAAATAACAAAAAAAATATACTCGTATATAATTAATTATTTGCTCATATACATATACGTTTGGATGACAACAAGACAAGATTTATCTAAAAAAAATATATACATAAAATTTTTTTATTTAATTGACTGCAATTTTGTGCAGGCTGCATGCCTCAAAGTATTTTCTTTTTTTTTGCGTACAAAATTGTTTCCTTGATTAATATTAATTATGGGCAAGAAGAAAAGAAACGTATTTTATATGTGACAAATTTTTGTAAAATATATCTTGTGAAACTCTGAACTCTAATAACTCTTTAATTGGCTGCACAGCATTGTTGCTTTTAAATTTCTTAACACAAACAAAAAATTGAAAATTACAGAGGATTTTTTAATGCATTTTTCTTTTCGATGTAATTTGAATTTATACGCTTCTAACTCAAGTTAGAGTTTTGTTAGCAGAAGACTGGGTGAAAATAATATTGATCCAGTCAACTCTAAAGCTTTTCTTTTCTACTTATTTTCTTCCACCGCGACTTTGAATTCGATATACTAATTAGTAATATATGAATGTGGGGCTTAAAATGGTCTTCCAATACTGAAAAAATCATATGCGGATGCTGATTCTTTTATCATTCCAACAACTCTGGCATTTAAACTGAAGCTCTACGCTCTCTGTCCCTGATAGGAACTGATGAGTGTAAAGTACTCTTATATTTACAATCGAGTACCAGCAATTTACTACGAACGTAGAGGGTCAAAAGGCTGTGCATTACGATAATGGCCTGCCGCCGTTTCTCCTTTTAACCTACATAATATAAGCTAATATTATGAAGGTATCAAAAAGGAGCTTTTACAAAGGAGCTACAAAAAATTCTCTAAGCATAAAACATATTTAACAAGCAACTAAATCAATTTTCTTTAATTTTCTTATACCCATACGAACTTTTATAAAAGCATTAAAAAAACTGGAGAAAGTTGCCAGATCTTTTCATTTTAAGCCAATATTGACGTTTTAACTCGTCCAAAAATATATATCGCTGGCAATCGTAATGGCAATATCAAGAAAAAACAAACAGTGAAACCTTGTGAATATAAAGTAAAAAAAACGGCAAAATAATCTTTAATATTTATTTGTTAACTTTAAATGCAATTACATCTATTATACAGTTTTAACTTATTTATATAATTACAAAGCAAAAAATCACCATAGACGACATGTTTTTGCCGGACTCATACTTGAGTTCATCTCACAGTTAAAAACACGACCAAACTCCTCATAATTTTTCCAATTACGCCGTACTCGTGTATCGTGCATATCGTGACTCAAATCCAAAATAATTTCATCCAAATTAGAAATTTTGCGAATGTTTGCACATAAAAATTGCACAGAATTAACAAAGAAAAATTGTTCTTTGTTAAGATTCAAAAATTCTAAATCAAACTCGGTAAAATTTTTTAACAAGTTTTGGTAGGTGCGAAAGGCTAAACGTAAGCCTGAAATATCGGCCATATTTTCGGATAAAATATCCGTGGGTCTATGAGCAAAACACTCTATGTAGGGCAAAAAATGTCTGGCTATGAGGGAACCTAACCAATTGTAATTACCTTGATGATCGTAAATTATGTGAAAGAGATCGTAAGCATGTATTATTTCATGGGCCAATATAAAACCAAAATGGGAATATTGATAAATTTCATGAAGATCGGCATCGAAAAGTGGCATTTGCAAGTAGCCAAAGGGTATTAAAATGGCATTATCAAAAATTTTCACCGGTGAGGAGGAGGCAAAAGTGGAAGCATCCAAATCATAGATTTTTTGAGAAAAGGGAACATAAATATTTTGCAATTTTGCGTATTCTTGTAGCGTAATAAATTTCAACAATGCCATGTGATTAAAAAAGAAATCCGTATTTTTGGTAGTCAGACTGTCGTAGTAAGTGGCAACAAATTTCTCTGTACAATTAACTGGCAAATTGCCAATTTTTAGTTGCATGGTCTGTAGTTCCTTTAAAATAAATTTCTGTTCTACAGCACTTAAATTCAAGTGATTCTCTTTAATCATTTCTGTAAATTCTAATTTAAGATTTTCAAATATTTTCTTTAAAGTTAATTCCATTTTTAAACGTTTTGTTTTAAAGAGAAATTTTTCATACAAGAAATCCATATAGACAGACATGTGAGATCTTAAGTATTTAACACAATCTTTGGGTCGATTTTGGGGTAAATTGTTGTTGATATAATGCATGAACTTAAGCATTATATAGTAAGCTATAGTTTCGTTAGAAGTCGAACTAAAAACTTTATTAAGATTTTTAAAAAATTCCACATCAAGAGCAAAGCCTTGAACGATCAGTTTTTCCAAATTATCCTTGCGATTTAGGGTGATGGAGAAGTATTTATGCCAATCGACCTGAGGTACACGTTGTTGAAGTTGCTCTAAAGTATACAATTTAAAATTATCACTATACTTGCGTTCATCCGTTTTATTAATATATTTAATTTGGGCCAGTTTGGCCACCGCCTTCTCCAACTTAATAACTTCAGTTGCCAGTAAATTACTTTCGTTGTGATAAAAACCAAAATTTAAAAATATTTCCTCCAACTCCTCGAAATCAAATATTTTTGCGACAGCATGCTGTGATACCTCCACAACATAATGCGAACCATTGCTGGGCAAAACATTTACATTTTCGGTAACAAAAACACCATTAAAACCATATTTCCTCAAAATGGCAATGGTGGCAAGCCAGTCAAATTCGGTTTGATTTTGCCATTTGGTCTCATTTAAACTAAATAAGGGCCATTTCATATGCAGCTCTTCCTGCACCATTATCAAGAAACCATTCAGAGGCAACATATCTAAGTTAACACACGAGTCATAAACATCCAACAATCGGCCATACACTTCAGTTTCATTCTTAACACTTTCTATAATTTTGGCAAATTGCTGATTGACCGTGTAGTCCATGTAACCGGGCATATCGATATAATCGGTGCCATTGTAGTTTCTATACCAGTTACCACAAGTGTACTCGTAAAAGTCTTCGCATGGATTTGTTGTTGTATTTAAGTTGGATTTTATTTGTTGCAAATATAAATCATTAACATTGTTTCCTTTATTTTTGTATGTTTTTGCACAAACATTCTTAAACGTCACAATTCCTATTAAAATGAAACTCAATATCAAATTTGTGATGTTGAAGAATTTCATTATTACTCCTCCTTTTATGAGCACTTTAAGACCAAGACTAATTTATTTTATGATTATTAAATTTTATTTTTTATAATCTTTTTTAGTATTTTGTTTGTTATTTTGTTTATTTTTTCATCTTTCTGCTCCCAAGAATAAAATAGAAAGTCTTTGTCTTAATCTGCTTGAATTTTCTTTTAATCAATTTTGGTTTTGTATTTAATTTTTGCTTTAGTCTTGAAGAAATATTATCTCTAAAGTTATAAAATGTTTACATTTTTCCGTTATCTGTTTACAATTTTACAATTTTGCCTTTTCAACGGTTATCTGCACAGAGCTGTACTATATGATCATATGTTAAGGGCCATTAAATAACTGAAAAACTTAATTGAGAGCATAACCCTTAATGAAAGTTAAAGCTTTTGTTGTTGTAGTCGGACCTAAATAAGTTATTGGTTTCAACACTTAAATGACGAGCATGAGTTCAAATCCCAACAAAGCCTTGAGAATGAATTAAACTAAACGTTGTAAAGTAGCCGCAGTACAATGAGTTGTTTAAAAGGCGAGAATAGAACGAATAGGCCTTTCAAACAACTCGGCCACCATTACCATGCATTGATACTTTTTTACTACTTTCCTCTCTAAGTCTCAGTCGCGGTTTGACGTATGATTTTCTTGCTTTTATTATACAGCCCTTTAAACATTTCATCTGCTATATTAACATGCTGGCGCTACATAATGTAATAATAAAAGGCCAATGCAAGTGGCATGCGGCAACAGCATTACCTATTTGAAAAAAAATAGTTTGTTAATAAAAATATTCATACAAAATTTTTAACACGTTGAATTTAATTTAACCTGGCAATGCCGTTAAAAGCGGCCAAACGGCAATGTTGAACTTAGTTTAACTTTTTGTTTTGCCGCTTAAATTTGTCAAATCATCCATAGTCTTCCTTTCGTGTTTCTTTTCTTAACTAAATCTTTGTTCATTTTATTAATTTTTCCTTTTAAAATTTTTAGCAATTACATTTATTTATTTCTGTGTCTGCTACACAAGCTTCTACTTTAATAAGCCACGGTCGTTTTCCTATGTAAAATAAATTCAAGCGCCAAAAAAATCAGCTGATTGCCGCTCGTGTCTGCATGCCGCTTTTGTTGGCCTTTCAATACAAAAATTGTTAACAAGTTTCCGGATCTTTCCCATATATTCGTCTTTTAAAGAACTTATCAATTACAGCTGCTCAACAACAATTATTTTTTTTTTCTATATTCACGGAGCTGATGGGATTTGAACTAATGGCTTGTGATTTTCTGTCACCCCACAAACGCAGCTTCTTTTATCAAAATCCTAATCCTTATTTTTAATTGACATCATGAGCGTTTCTTGCTTCAAATATCTAGAGGATTGCCAAATCTCATTTTCGTAACAACAATTTTCGACTTTACCGCTTAAGTTCCAACCATCTTGGAGAAGACACATAATACCGAGAGACTTAGGTCAATCGGTTGGGTAACGTGTATCCATAGTACACACTTTCATGTAAATATTTATATTTTCGATACTTCTAAAACTGTTTCGTTGAATTGTGGGTACTTTTAGAAAAATAATTCGTATTGAATTGCTAAATTCATTATTATTATTATAGGACACATCACGCAGTTATTAGAAATTCTTAAATATTTAATTGAAAAACGAAATCTCATAAAGCACATAATGAAATGAAAAACCTTCATAAATACATTAATAAAAGCAATTAAAAGTGTAATTAAACTTAAATTTATCTGCAAACAAATATTTGTTGAAATAAAAATACTTTAAAAAAAGCTTTGCATGACTTGAAACATTTTATTCATTTATTTTATTCTTAAATTATTAGGATTTTTTCTCATAAACATTAATATCTTACAAAAATTATTTAATCTAAATCTTCTCTATTTTCAGTTTGCTAATAAAAATGGATTTAAAATTTATTTCAAATACCCACATACATACATAAATTAAAAGGTAAGTGCAACAAAATTTACCTGCCACCCTATAAGCAAGATGTGACCTAAATATCTTAAAACGTGATAAATTAATTATTAACTTAATCTAGCAAATATGCATTTCTTTAACGCTGAGTGTGCTAGTGATAGAGAGAAACAAGAAAAAGTTATCTTAAACTGGCTGAGTGAAAATACTTGTTGCAAGTGCTAATCAGAAAATCAATTTTATCACAAAAATGCATTACAAAGTATTCATGACTGTCACGATGTATAAAATAACAGGCTACAGTTTCTAGTTACATATTTATAAGAAAATTAAGTTCATTTTCTTTTCCTAAATTATCTTAATTAATGACAAGTGCTAAAAAAACAATTGAAACTATAATGATAGAATCTATGAAATTTTTTTTTTTAATTTTAAAATTTATAAGTTGTTGTTATTACTTAGGCTTTATACAAGAACTGCTATATATATTTCTGGCCTGGCAACACTGAGTGCTGCCAAGTGCAATCTGACATTTCCATTGGAAAGTTTGTCATTTTTAAGCATAATCGTACTCAAAACGTTTTGACGTACGACCATTATTTGTGTTGTTAACAGTGACTTGAAAAAATTAGTATAGAAAAAAATGGAATTAACTCGTGAACATTTTCGTGCCATCATTTTTCACAACTTTCGAAGTGGATTACCACTACAAGAGTGCATTGATGAACTTAAATCTTTGTATGGCGATGAAGCACCATCCTATAGCACTGTGAAAAATTGGTATAATGAATTTAATCGTGGCCGAAGCTCGCTCAAAGACAAATTCCGTGAAGGTCGTCCAAAAACCGATGTTGTGCCAGAGAACATTGATGCCGTGCGTGAACTCATAATGCAAGATCGACATGCGACATACCGAGAGATAGAGACATCCTTGGACATTTCTTCCACCAGCATACATTCAATACTGCATGAACACCAGGCCGTAAAAAAGGTTTGTTCTCGTTGGATCTCGCACAATTTGAAAGTCGCTCAAAAAAAGGCTCGTGTCGATTGGTGCAAATAAATGTTGCAAATATACGATTGCGGTGCTTCAAAAGACGTTTATAAGTTCGTCACAAGTTCTATGCGTATGAGCCCGAAACGAAACAACAATCGACCGTGTGGGTCTTCAAAGACGAGCGAAATCCAACGAAAGTTGTTCGTGGAAGAAGCACTTCGAAGCAAATGGTCGCCTGTTTCTTCGGCAAAACTGGTCATGTGGCGACTGTTCCGCTTGAGCAACGTAGGACGGTCACTTCTGAGTGGTATACTACAATTTGTTTGCCTGAAGTCATCGGAGAAATTCGAAAAACCAACAAGAGAAGACGAATCATTGTTCACCATGACAATGCGAGCTCTCACACATCAGCTCAAACCAGAGCGTTTTTGACCGGCCAAAACGTCGAATTAATGGGTCATCCGCCGTACAGCCCTGGCTTGGCACCTAATGACTTCTTCTTGTTTCCGCATATCAAGAAAAAAATGCGTGGTCAACGATTCTCGTCACCAGAAGAAGCTGTTGAAGTGTTCAAAAACCATGTTTTAGAGGTGTCTCAATCGGAGTGGAAAAGTGCTTCGACAACTGGTTTGAGCGCATGCAAAAGTGTATAAATCATGCTGGAGAATACTTTGAAAAACAATAAAACCATTTTTGATTATAAATATTCGCATTTTCACTATTAGGCCAGAAATATATAGAGCAGCCCTCGTATAACTATAATTTCATGCTACTTTTCGTGCCATCTGGTTTAACCAGATTTTAATTTTACTGATTTTTATACCCTTTAGCACAGATGGAAAAAGGGTGTACCTAAGTTTGCTATTCCGAGTGTAATTTCTAAATTATCCATTTCTGGCCCCGTAAAGTAAAGTATATATATATATTCTGTGTTCTTATGCATAGCGAAGTTGATTGAGCGATGTCCGCCTGTTCTTCTGTCCGTCTGCGTTCGGGTTGAAATCAACTTTGCCAAAGCAATAGGTGATCTCGAGAAAAGTTTAATGTGCCAATCGATTAGACATAGTTTCGAAAATTTTGCCATTAAAAATCAGCCAGATCGGTCCACGACCTTCGAGGCAGCTGGCAAAACACCACGGCTGCCGCTAATTTTTCCATATCATTTAGAACAAATCTAGTGTAGTAAGGTAACTCCAAACAAAAGTCAAATATATGGGCCGATAGCGGATTTAAAAATAACAAAAAAATTTTCCGAGTTATGGGCCTCTAAACTTTTCATAGAATAGTACAATTGCGCACCTTATTTTTTAAATATCAATATGGGTATCATTTAAAAGCTTTTGAAGAGGTTTTTCAGGAAATGCTAATTTTTTTTTTAAAAATGTTTAACCCATTAAGAGCCGATTTAATTTATATATAGTACTTAATTTTTTTATTTTTTTTAATTCTCTGCCACCCCAATATTGTTTTGTACAAATAAAAAATAAATATGCCAATCGATCAGATATAGTGTCGAAAGTGGTACTATTAGAAATCAGCATGTTGGGTCCATGTCTTTCAAGGCAGCAGGCAAAACACTACGCCAACCTTTCATTTTTTCATGTCATTTGGAACAATAAAGTAACTCGAATCAAAAAAATTAAATGTATGGGGCGATAGAGAATCAAAAAATAAGAAAACAATATCAAGTGAAAAAATTGGCGCTCATCGATATTTTCCGAGTTTCGGAGATCATAAATTTTCAAATTTTTTAAAATATCAATATGGGTATCTTTTTAAAGCTTTTGAAAATATCTTTAAGGAAATACTGAAATTGTTTAAAAATGCTTAACCCATTAAGAGCCAACGTCTTTTTTACGTAAAATTATATAGATGCAGTACCAAAATTTGTTTATTTTTTATTTTCTCTGTCACCCCAAATATTTACTTTTTTGATTGGAGTTACTTCACTAAACTAGATGGTTAAGGGTATATAAGATTCGGCATAGCCGAATATAGTACTCTTACTTGTTATATCTGTGTTTAATACAGCTCTAACTTTAATGATTTTTTTCTTTTGTGAATTTTTTCACACCCTTAAACAACGATAAAGAAAAAATTTACACAAACTAAAATTAAATTATCTCTAAGGTAGAAAATAAGAGATTTTGTTGTAAATTGTTATTTTCCAATTTAGCCATAATATTAAGAAAATCTAGAAAAGAAATGAACATCTTGAAAAACATTTTATACACACATTCATCTATTTCTCATCCATTTATCTAAGCAACCAAATTTTTCATTTATTTACAAAACCATCTGGGTTTTAACCCAAGAAAACAATTTTCTTTTAACAAATTACATATACTGCAGAGGGTGTTGCAAAGAGTAGAGTAGTTGTTAAAACCTCAAACTTCTTAAAAAGATTTCTTAGTTGAGTTGTAACTGGTATCAAGGAACAACAACATGTTTGCTAGAAAATCCTACTGAAATGAATGATTTGTAGAATTTTATTTGGTTGGCTGCATCTAGTACTTGGCAGAAGATGTTCTTTATTGCAAGGTCAATTATTTATCTTGTTATTTTTTTATTTTAGCACAAATTATTGTGCAAGAAAATTCATGAAAATAAATTTCTATAGCTTTTTGAAAGCTTACAAAATGTTAACATTATAAATATTAAAGATTAAATTACATTTCTTTCTTTAGAAACTCTTTAAAACGATTTCGTTTTTTATAATATTTTTAGAAAAACTATTTTAATGTTATTAAGAAATTAAATATTTTCAGAAAATATTGCTTTCCATGGTATTTTTTACTTATTATTAAAAGATAAATTAAATTAAAAAATGCCTTGAATAACGGCTTTCATGAGATTGTTATGATTGAAAATGGCATTTAAGTATAAGCGTAAATTTAGAAATTTAATGGAGGGGGCCGCACTGCATCTAAAAATCCATACAAACTAAAATTTTCTAGAGGACCAGGAGGACTCTATATTTCATCTACATATGGCTTATCCCTCTCCACTCGAGCTTGTATACGCCAATGAATTTTATTAAAAAATATAGGTATATAGAAATCTTTTAACAACTGTCAAAGAAAACTGAAGAGTTAATTTTAAATTAATAAGAATTAAATTTCACAAAAACTTCGTGTTATTTTTTATTTAATTATCCCGATTAAATTAATTACCGATATTGATTATTGAGGGTTAAAGCACGTCTCGTTGGCCATTTCGTAATTAAATAAAAAATAGCACGAAGTTTTTGTGAAAATTAAATTTAAAAAAAATTTTCCCGTGTCTTTAATTAACAAGAATTAAAATAACAGGAATTTTTCAAGAATAATTTATTACGCTATTTGGTAAATTTAATAAGCGAACATATTTTTTTAATTCTTACTTGATTTTTTTTTTATACAGCTTTTCTTTTTAAATGTGTGTTTGTTATGCCTTTAATCAAGTAGAAGGCGTAGCCATTTCTTTAAATGTAGAAAAGCCAAAAATTACAAATTTTTCCTATCACAGTGGTCACAATGACAACTGTAGCGCGAAAAACAAAAAGTATCGCCGATATATCAGTATCGGTGACATTCTTATTGTCGTTGCAACGAAATTGTAAGTTTTGTTTTATAAATAACCGTTAACAATATAGTTCTAAAAACCGTTTCACCCTGTAAAAAATTACTATGAATGAATATAATATTACTAAATATGTGCTAAAACAAATCATATTTAGGCGATGCGACTCAACGTAACAGGTTTTAAGGCGTTTGCTACAACAACGAGTGACAGTGTAAGCAGTCTCATTCGTACAAAATTCAAAGTCAAACTTATAACCAGTGTTCGAAAAAAAACTCTAAAGTACGCAACGTTTATATACTGTACTGATCGTCATATACAAAGAACGCAAACACATTCACTACAACAAGAACAAAACACTTCGTTTCTCTTTAAGTGTTTACGAACATGTACACAAACTCTAACAAAACGTACTGAACAAAGTTCACAAACACTATTTCTTAGTGTTTGTGTACAAAGTACCCTAAAATGATCAGTACAAAACGAAAAAATTGCGTTTTAGTGAACTTTTTTGCGTACACTAACATTTTTTTAGTGTACGCGAGGTTTTTTATATATTGTTGTTTGTAATAATAGAAATATTTGGCCTTTTGCATACCTTTTAATGTGTAAAATTTCCATAATGTTCTTTTTTACCTGTTGAAATTTTGACTATCCTTTTACAATAAAAAAAAAATTCACAACATTTTCTTTCAAGTGTTGAAATTTTACATTTATTCTCAGGTAGTTTTTTTAATAACAAGCTGAGTCATTTTGAACACTTTAAGTAGGTATGATAAAATTTTTCAAAAATACTACAAATAGAAAAATAATAATTTTAGAATATATAGAACATTTATTTGCATTTCACTAAACGACATTTACTATTATTATTCATAATAGGCGAAATATTTCTATTATTACAAACAACAACAAATTAAAAATCTCGCGTACACTAACATTTTTTTAAAAAGTTCACTAAAACCCAATTTTTTCGTTTTGTACTGATCATTTTAGCGTACTTTGTACACAAACACTAAAAAATAGTGTTTGTGAACTTTGTTCAGTACGTTTTGTTAGAGTTTGCGTTCTTCTTTTTGTAGACGTTGTGTACGTAATGGGTACACATACAAGTTCACAAACACTAAAATGGAATTTTAAAGTATTTTATCAGTGCCGTACGCTATGGTTTGTGTACAGTTTTTTTTCGAACACTGCTTATAACTGAACAATGGGTATTGATGAAAATTCTGCATTAGTAAAAATATTAGCATAATTCACAGTCTTGTGCAAATGGTCTTGCATCATAGCATTTGCAAAATTGTGTAGCATATTTTACTTATTACTGTATGTTTTATTGGTGTAAACTAAAAGTAAGCTACACTTTTTTGCAAATGCTATGATGCAAGACAATTTGCACAAGATTGTGAATTGGGGTATTATGTAGTTGTGCACTAGAGATAAGGAATATTTTAGTATATGTGATCAAACAATTCCGCATAAGAACGTTCTTTTATATTTGCACACATGCAAACCAGTGTTGCCGTTTGGTTACAATTTTTTACATTTTTTGTAACTTTTAAGGGCTCCACATTTGGCCAACTTTTCGTAACTTTTGATACAGACACCAAATAAAGTAACAATACTGAAAAAGTACTTGTTTTGTTTTTTGAGGTAAGAACTATTCTGAATGCCGTTGCTCTTAACATATCAATTCGATTTTAATCTTAAAAATAACACACTTGCAAATGGTATTATTAAAATTGAAAATTCTATCAATGCTCAAAGGTCAAACGTATTTCTTAAAAATCCTACTTTAACTAATTTTATTGAGGGGAGACAGTGTGTAATTTTTCATCCGAAGTATTAGTATTGAGTCCTAAATTAAATTCTTATAAGTATCATCGGGCTGAAATTTTTTACATACGTTTTTCAACTTATTTTTTTATTTATTTTCGTGTTGTTTTTGTTCAGTAAATGAATTTGTTGCCTTGTCAATTTTCCTGAAATAAGTAGGTAACTTTTAACTACATATTTGTTATATCAATTAAATTTCTATTTATTTAAGGAAAATTTTGAAATGTAACTTTAAAAGAAAAAATGTAACTTTTTTCAAGGAAAACCGTAACTTTTTGCTTCCTTTACCTGGCAACACTGATGCAAATTTAAATTAAATTTTTCTTTGTGAAAGAGAAATACGTATAAGTACTTCTGACTCATTCTTTCATAGATGTTTAATCAGCTTCTTTGCCATGTAGCTGTTTTCTGATTCTACTTATTAACAACAACTATTCCTTTTTCCAAACTTTCTTAAAAAAAATTTTGTGTTTTTTTATTTGAACCTCTAATCAATCAGTGTTACCGAATTCCATACTTCTGGTCAAATTTAATTACAGCTGCTTTTAGTGTAGAGATCAAAATACCTTCTTCATTATGATTACAGTAAAATATTATTTATCATTATATAAGTCTTATATAAATATATATGTTTAAATAAATAAAAAGCATTTGCTTTTTGCTTTTGCTGCACATTTTTCCACGACAACAGTTAAGCAACTACACATGCATTGAAAATAGGCAAGCATTTTTAATCAATGAAAAACATCGTTATCGTTTTTCGTCTACAGTCGTAATTTGAATTTTTTCGGCAGTCTATGACTTTTTGTCAGACTTTTATAAACTTTTTTTTTATTTTATTTCTTCTATTTTTGGGAGTTTACCCACAAAAATAAGTGGTACTATCAACGCATTGCAAATTTGTTTATTTTCAATTTTTTTATGCAAAAATTATCGAGCGGATGGGCATAGATCTAAGCTGGCATCGTTGTCGTAATATAAAAGGCAATCAAGATTTACTTTTTATTTAAATGAATTTCTAATACATTAAATCAACCGATTTGTAGATCACCAAACAGTCAGTAAGTTGTTCAATTTTTTTTTCAGCACTGAAAAATATTAAAGGTGAAAAAATACGAAAACTTTAAAATTCCTGAAGCTTGGAGATTTTGGAATCCCGAAATTTTTTAATATCGATACCGATTGGCATCTCTATTTATACCCATAGAAACGACAAAAGTAGAGTTTGTGAATTTCTTAAATTATTTTATCATCGAATTAAACGTAATAATATACTCATGATCTTATATTTCATTTTTATCTTAGCTTAAGTAAATAAATAATCACGTTAATGTGTTCTTAATCTCACGTCTTCTTTGTTGTCTTATTCTTCTCAGTTTTTTTTTTTTTTTTTTTTTTTTTTTTTTATGAGATAATGTCTGAGTGTAGCACGATTTAAAAAAATTAAATAGGGAAACTATAATAGCAGTCGGCAGTTTAGTTTTTCTTTTATATTTTTTTTTTTTTCTTTTTTAACCTGGTGGCCTTACGAAACTGGTCGTGGTATTGGGGTAATAACTAGTTACATATATATATATGATAAATTCATTAATTAGTATCGCTTATGATTCACTTTTACACCCTTCGCTACAGGTGAGCGATGTCTATCTGTCCGTCCGTGAAATTGACTTAACCAAGGCACTAGAAATTAAAAAATAAAAAAAAACATCAAGTAAATAAATTGGCGCGGGACCATATTTTCCGAGTTATGGGCCTCTGAACTTTACATAGAAAAGTATGATTGTCCAACATATTATTTTATATATCAATATGGGTATCATTTAAAAGCTTTTAAAAAGATCTCTTACGAAATACTAAAAATTTTTAAAAATCCTTAAACCATTAAAAGCCGATGGCATTTTTATATAAAATTATATAAAGTACAATTAATTTACTTTATTCGTGCTTGATTCCCTCAAATATAAATATTTCATGATATTCTCGTTAAATATTTAATATTTTAAACTAAACTACAAAATGAAATGTATTACTACGGGGAAAGCATATCCATATGGCCATTTCAATACTGCTCAAATAGCTCAACAGTGGATTTTACCCAAATTTTGTACAGAAAACTAGAAAGTCTTATATCAAAAGCCAAATTGATTAAATGAGAACTCCATTTTGTAGTTTAGTTTAAAATAATAAATATTTCATGAGAATATCATGAAATATTTATATTTGAAGGAATCAAGCACGAATAAAGTAAATTAATTAAATTTTAAAAGATTCCGAATAACAAATTTTCATTTTGATTATATACAGTACTTACGAGGGCTGCTCTATATATTTCTGGCCTAGTAGTGAAAATGCGAATATTTATAATCAAAAATGGTTTTATTGTTTTTCAAAGTATTCTCTAGCATTATTTATACACTTTTTCATGCGCTCAAACCAGTTGTCGAAGCACTTGTTTCACTCCGATTGAGACACCTCTAAAACATGGTTTTTGAACACTTCAACAGCTTCTTCTGGCGACGAAAATCGTTGACCACGCATTTTTTCTTGATGTGCGGAAACAAGAAGAAGTCATTAGGTGCCAAGTCAGGGCTGTACGGCGGATGACCCATTAATTCGACGTTTTGGCCGGTCAAAAACGCTCTGGTTTGAGCCGATGTGTGAGAGCTCGCATTGTCATGGTGAACAATGATTCGTCTTCTCTTGTTGGTTTTTCGAATTTCTCCGATGACTTCAGGCCAACAAATGTACATATTTGTGTGTATGATATTGTGTGTATGGAATTCGTCTTTGAGCGAGCTTCGGCCACGATTAAATTCATTATACCAATTTTTCACAGTGCTATAGGATGGTGCTTTATCGCCATACAAAGATTTAAGTTCATCAATGCGTGATAATCCACGTCGAAAGTTGTGAAAAATGATGGCACGAAAATGTTCACGAGTTCATTCCATTTTTGTCTATATTAATTTTTTGAAGTCACTCTAAACAACACAAATAATGGTCGTACGTCAAAACGTACGATTATGCTTAATAATGACAAACTTTCCAATGGAAATGTCAGATTGCACTTGGCAGCACTCAGTGTTGCCAGGCCAGAAATATATATAGCAGCCCTCGTAATCTTTTTTTAGTGGAAGGGTATATAAGATTCGGCATAGCCGAATATTACACTCTTACTTGTTAGTTTCAATTACTTTAATAATTGCGTTATTTAGACATTTTCTAAAATGCAACATCTATTTCAACGGTCGGCGCACATCTTCCTAATTTCGGTCTGAGATGACCCTCTTGCCAGCATTGCTTTGCTACTTAAGAAAGCATAACATCCTACAAGAGCTTAATTAATTTAAAATTTAACTTTAAAATATTTTCGGTTGATTCTTTTTATGAATATATCAAAATTGTTTTTTTTTAGCCGCTAGTTGATTTTGTAACAAATAACATTCATCTATTGTTGACATACCAAGTGTACCCACTTTCTGGAACTATATAGAGAAGCGGTAAAGGGTAATGGTTGTGTTGTTTTCTCCAACATCGATGATAATGGTTAAGAGGAAGTGGATATTAAATAATGTCTACAATAGCTTTAAGCCTTACCACCCCATAATCTATTATGTTACCTTCAGCGGAGTGTAGCCCTGCTGACTAGGAAGATGTACTGAAACATCGTCCTCTCTACCATTTGGAACAAAGAAGCTTCTGAAACTGGCATATGTGTATAAGTTGGTTGGGTTCACGTCTGTGTTGCCTTCTGGACTTCATGGCTTTAACGTACATTTTTGTTTGCTATAATCTCCACAATTAAAGACAATTAGCTCATACTCTAATCCAACCATCTGTTAAACTTTTTCATCTACCTCTATTCGTTTTTTTTTATTCGATA
Source organism: Gymnosoma rotundatum (assembly GCA_916610165.2). NCBI lineage: Eukaryota > Metazoa > Arthropoda > Insecta > Diptera > Tachinidae > Gymnosoma > Gymnosoma rotundatum. The sequence continues at coordinate 33,999,116 of OU744336.1, forward strand.
GTAATAAGCGATAGCAATTTCACAGAATTCTAGTGAGCTTCTCGTGATCTGTATCTTTATATGGGTTTTACTTCACTAAAAACGAAATTTGTTGCAGATTTTTCTTTTTCATTTTAGTTGGTCGCACATATATATTTGCATTTGGTGAAAACCAAATAGCACTGTAAGAGTTTCTTTTCAACAGAAGCTAAAATAAGTTATGAAGGTATTTAATATTTTATCAATTTTTCAATAAAATAAATAAGTTTTTCTTAATACGAGTAAGCGCTTTGTTAAGAATCTGACAAATAAAAATATGAATCACGTTCATGCCCGAAAACTAAAAAAAGATTTCGTTTATATTATTGACAAATGTATCAAATATTCTGTGGCTTACAACAGCTTCTATACTGATTGCAATTTAAAATGTATTGTATTTATAAAAATGCCCATTTCAAATATAATTCCAAAGAAAATCTATACATCTGTTACGATATGTTTTTATGTTGTTTATAACAAACTCCTTCTCTTCCTTTAAAATATATTAAATTTGATAAAAATATTCTTATTTTCTTGGTTATAAAGCCAATGCACTCCTTTTACTTCTGCCGTTTTCTATACACACACAATCACACATGAAACTTTGTGTCTAAATACTACAAATTATTTGTTAATATTTTGACAGTTCTACAAATGCACCCACTGTCATGACAGTGTTAAGCACTCATATAAAAACATGCATTTATGCACACATACATATTTGCCAATTTTGTTTTATTGATATGACATTTTGACCAACATCGACAGCACATCTTCTTTGCACAAGAATAACTATATATATTTGCAGTATCTGATTTCATAATGGACCACATGTTGAATAACATTTTGGAATAATGTCAATAAGGTATAATATGTGATAAATAATATAAATTTGTTGGTATATTAACAGTCACATTATATTTTTGTTTGGCAAAGAACATACTCAAAGTTTAATATTTAACTTGGATTACATTAAATAGTGCAACAATTAGTGGCAGTGTTCAGAGATTCTTAAATTCTTAGATAAAATTTTTAAGTTTTTTAAAAAAGAATCCTATGACCTGAGGTCATTGCCATAATCACAACAGGTATCCAGTGCTTGTCCTTTAGGCATATTGTCCACCCGTTGCCCGTTCTGCATCCTTCCACTAATAATTTGCCTCAAAGCTACGTTTTACATTTAAAAGACTTCTTATACGATTATTTTTGAGTTTTTAAAGTAAACATGAAAAACCCAATGTTAAAGGTATTGTGGTTATTCCGTTCATATGTTCTACAATATTCATGACCCCATAAAGTATATATATATATATATATATTCTGAGTTCTTATGCATAGCGATCTTGATTGAGCGATGTCCATCTACCCGTCTATCTGTCTGCCCATCCGTGTTAGTGTTGGAATCAACTTTGCCAGGGCACTAAATCAGCTAGAGAAAATTTAAATACGCCAATCAATGAGACATAGTGTCGAAAGAGGGGCTATTGGAAATCAGCATGATCGGTCCATGCCCTTCGAGGCAGATGGCAAAACACCACGCCTACCTCTGATTTTTCCATATCATTTGGAACAATGAATTAACTCCGATCAAAAAACAAAACAAATATATGGAGCGATAGAGAATTAAAAAATAACGTCAAATGAAAAAATTGGCGATCGTCCATATTATCCGTGTTACGGGCATCTAAAATTTTCAAATTTTTTTAAATATCAATATGGGTATCATTTAAAAGCTTTTGAAGAGATATTTAAGGAAATACTAAAATTTAAAAAAAATACTAACCCCTTTAGAGCCAATCATATTTTTATAAAAAATCCATATATGTAATGCTTAATTGTTTTTTTCTTATATTTTAATTCTCTGTCACCCCAATATTTGCTTTTTAGATTGGAGTTACGTCACCAAACTAAATTTACATATACGGTGAAGGGTATATAAGATTCGTCATAGCCGAATATAGCACTCTTACTTGTTTTTAATTTACTCTTAATTAAAAAGAAAAATATCTTTAAAAGTTATTTTTAATAATTTTTTTTATTTAAAATTATATTCTTATCAATTTCACTAAATTACAAAATAGATATTTTTAAACTCTGATAACTCCTTTAATAATTTTAATTTCTTTTTAACCAATTTCGGCTGATTAGTGAAATCCATACAATCTAAAAATAAAAACAAATTGTGTAAATAAATTAAGTGTATAAATAAAATGTTCTGTGTAAAAATGAAATGTCTTTATAATAACAACTAAAAGCATCATAAACTAGTTTATAGATCTGGCTGATTAAGATGAGATAGCGTTTAAGGCTTATTAACGCAGACCTCCTACTGCACAGAGACAGCATGATTTTGGTGCGCTTTGCACCGCAAAGAAAATACTCGTACGACGATCAATCTTTTAATCCACCCAGTTTTTTTTTATTTGATTCCTGATACGAAAATGTAAAAACCCTTCCCCTTAGGCTTCCCTAGTTAAACGACAACAACTTTTCACTTCGTATGAAAGGTACCACGCCCACTGTTCCTGTCCATCCAGTAATATGCTAGATGCTAAACAGTACATATTAATAAGGAAGTTTCTAGTACAAAAATTCAGGGTTCTACGCTCTAGATACACGATGATAATTTTTTACTTTCTTTGTGAGGTACCACGCTCACTGTTTCATTTCAGACAATTTTTTATCCAGCTATGCACATTAGCAGCAGAGTTATTTGTGCAAAATTTCAAGAGGCTTTAATTATTGACTTTGTATAGAGGGTACCACGCCCACTATTGCAATCCACTCTGTGTTTGGCTAGATTATGTAAATAGATATTGAAGTTACTGGTGAAAAATTTCAACAGTCTACTAAAGTTCTTAAGCCACATATTAAGTTATTCGAACAAAATTTCAAGGTGCTTTCTCTTATAGTTACCAAATAATACGTTGTTAAATATATTTACTTTGTATGCGACATGCCACGCCCATATTTAATATAGAAAAATGTAAAAATTGCAGGAAGTTCGATCTACTGGTGAAGGCGGCTCTGGGTTATTGGCAAACACCCAAACATTTAAGCAACCACATTTTGAGTTTTATATATTTATATTGATTTATAATAATCAAATATTTATTGCAGCCTTTGCTGAGCGAAACATATGCTGCCTTGCCGGAATCACATTTCATCTACGTACATATCATTCAATTCGGACAAGATAAAATGCTATCATTGATTTTTCAAGCTCGTCATTACACAACTTCGACTTCTGTTTAGCCCCATCCACTGCCTTATTTTATTATTTCCACACTATGATTCATTATTTTTTCATAAAGTTTTTTTCACTCAGAGGTACTGCTTAAACGTGTGTTTTGACATCAGTAACTAAATAATAAAAAAGCGAATTTGATATTATTTTGTTGTTTGTTTTTAGCAATTGAGTGCCCTGCAGACGATCAAATCAAAACGTCAAATTTCACAGTATTTTGTGCTTGTCACTTAATATTTGCTTTTTGATGTCGAAGGATTCGATTGCAATCACCTTGTTTGTCATCGTCTCATTTATTGTTAAAAAAGAAGAAAAATCTGAAAAACTGGGAAAAAAGGTGCGCTATGAATTTTTGTCAATGACCTATTGTAACACTATGATATAACTCCCACATTCATCTCGGCATTCACAAAGTAACTGAACTAGTATTTTTCTGTCACAATTGGACACTATTAAATAATCATTTGTCAAATAGAAAAGTGAAAGCATTTTGACTTCACGTATGGTAGCGATTTTTTTAAATATCGGTTTTTTTAAGCCCGAAAGAACTTTAAATTATAAAAAATACCACTAAAACTTATTGCTTTTGGTGTCGGTAATTGTTTCTCTCGACTTATATCTATTTGTTATTTTTCTCAATGACCTTCTACGTCAGACTTCCAACTCTTTCTGTTCTTTCCCAGATGACAGTAGCATATGCCATTCATTTTCTTTTCGCAGTAGACGAAGCCTTCGGGAAATTAGGGCTATGCGAAAGCACATGGACGATACCCTTAATCGCGACCTTTTTGTAGTCTCCGAATAGAGCCTTGCGAATAGGGTTCAATTTAACGCTTATAAAACCCAGTGCTGTTTGCTTTCGCACAGGCGTACGGCTAAATATGCTACCTCATCTGTAATTATGGGTGAAATATATATATATTAAGGAATCAGAACCTCTCGATGTTCTTGGCATGCAACTTCAATGTGATATTCGCTGGAACCCGCACATTTTTCATGTCGCAAAAGAAGCATTCAAGTGCCTAGGTTTTTTGAAACGGTTTAAGAAATACTTCACTCCATCTGATCTTCTTGCTATCTATGTCACCTTTATCAGACCGAAAATGGAATACAACTCTCATGTATGGGTCGGTGCTTCAAAGTCTATTTTGGAGTTACTCGACCGCGTGCAGGAGAGAGCCAAGAAGGTCATCGGTGACAGTAGGGCATCCAGTTCTATTGACTCACTGGAGCATCGACGCAATGTGGGGTGTGTTTCAATGTTTCAAATCAAATGTCCACAAGCACTACTCCCTCTATCCCCCTTCCCACAACATAATTTCCTAGTTCTGGCACAATGCATTGCATAAGTAGGGGTCATCCCCAGAGTGCTGGTCCTAATAAATAAAAATTTTTTTGATACAAAACTTTTTCTTATTATTTTCAGTAAACTCTGGCAAATCATAATGAATAGAATCACGCTTGAACAACACTATCAAATCATCTAAGTTTACTTTGAAAATCTGACCCGATGAGACTCATTTTTGGCTTAACGAGTTTGTTAATAAGCAAAATTGGCATATAGAGTGGGACAAATCCACAACATACCCTACAAACTCCATTGCATCCCGAAAAATGCACCGTTTGGTGTGGTTTACACGCTGGTGGCATAATCGGACCTTATTTCTGGATTTCACGTTCGGTCAATGGAGATCAATACCGCACCATGATTAATTATTTTTTGTTAAAAATCATTATTGACATTGATCCGAACCAGATGTGGTTTCAACAAGATGGCACTACGTACAATACGGAAACCGCAACCATCGAGTTCTTGAAATAAAAATTTGGCAATAAGTTGATTTCGGGAATTGAATCTGTCAATTGGCCTCTAGGTCGTGCGATTTAACTCCTCTTGATTATTTTCTGTAGGGCCACGTAAAGTCATTGGTTAACACTGGTAAACCAACAACAATTGATGCTTTGGAGACCAACATTATTCGTGTTATACCTGACATACGGCCAGCAGTACTTGAAAAAGTGACACAGAATATTAGTGCCATGTCCTGATCTTTCCTAAAAAAAATGTTTCATTCAAAATTATATCGGGCTAAAAAACAAAACACCCTTTACAAAACGTTCATACGTTAATTTGATAGTCTCAAGGGAACCTCCTATTTTTCCTGATAATAATATTTAAACGGAGCAGCAGAAATAGATCATCGAAACTGACTTCTGTTGAGAGAGTGTGTGTGCTTATGAAAAGGAATCAGCATAAGAGTTCATACTGTGCTCCATTAAATTAATGAAACTGAATAATTAGCAGGACTTCCCTTTAGATATGAAGTATTTACATCATTAAGAATCTGAAACTCAACTTGGTACCATGACCTGTGCTTTTCTATGTTTTTTTTCAAAATTTTTCTAAAATTTTCATTTTCAGCTGTTAATGTGAAGCTTTAAAAATAAAAGAAAATAATAAGAGTAAGGAACTGACAAAGAATAGTGAAAATCATAACTTGAAAACATTTTATAATTACCAATTTGAAAGCCGGCCAACATAAAAGACTTTTTATGAAATTTTTGATGTTGCATCATTTTGTGATAATATTCAAAATCAGGGATGTCATCGGTATGAACAATTAATTTTAATTTTAAATTATTTCTCAGCAAGTCAAGCAAAAACTCCAACATGTAATTAAATAAATCAAATTCTAATGAAAGATATTTCAAATTTGTTACTTTAAGATAACGAAGATCATCTGTGGGTAAGTTATTAGTTAAATCAAAACCACCATTCATTATCGATAATTCTCTTAGAGATGGGTGGCTTAATATGAGCATTAAATTCAATAAATTCACTTGATTTTTATGGCCCTTGTTGGGCACTTCAAAAATTTTTAAATTATTTAAACAAAATAAATCTTGAAGATCTAAATGATGAGGTGAGATGTTTAACTTTTCCAAATTGGGGCATTTTCGGGGAATACCACTTATTTTCACATCAGAGCCATCATAATAAACCATTTCTTTTAGATTAATTAACTGTGTTTCAGGATTTAAGAATATTTGAGCAAATCTGCATTCATTACCCACTAGAGTAAGAGCTTTTAGATTGAACGGTATAATTACATTTTCAAATTCCCTGGTGTAGGTTGAGTTATAGGTATGGAAACCTTGCAGCTGGGGTAATTCTAACAATTGTTTCAGATTTCGCCAAGTTAAAGACATACAATTGTCAAGTGATATTTCCATAACTGTTGAAAGTAAACCGAACTCCTCCACACTTATAAGGCATCTTTTAAATTTTAAATATTTTAGAGCAGGACATGATGTTGACAGTTTTTCTATAAATTGTGTATCTATACAAATTTTATTTAATGAACCTTCTACTGTTAAATTGACAAGATTTTGAAAACTCTTTAAATAAACACGTGTAAACTTTTTTAGTGTTTTATTTTCATTAAAAGAACCAATTTGCAATGTTTCACAGGAAATATCACGCAATCGTGGTGTTTCTTTGTAACGTAAATTCTGAAGGGGCAGGCTCAAGTTTAAAAATTTCAAATTTTTATTACACAATAAATCATGCAAATTTAAAGTGGGTTCACTAAATTATATCTCCCGATGTTCCATGTGAAATTCCTTTAATATACTCACAATATGTAACAACATTTCGTAGTCGGAATAATTATGATCATTCAGTGTAATTAAACTAAAGTTTGAACTACGACATTGTTTTATGTGTAGGGTTTCTAAATGTTTACAATTTTCAAAAATCATTTTTAATTCCTTCGCATCAAGTTTCACAAATTCTAGTTTTAATATTTGAAGATTTTGAAATTTCCATATGTTTTTATAACAAAATTGTTCATCCTCATTAAAGTCATTACTTCTATAGTCACATAGTTCTAAGGCTAAAATGTTATTTTGATTTAGTTTAAGAAAATTTTGAAATTCCTTATGACCTAAATCGGCAAAAAACTCCTGATATTTTCTATCATCTTGTTTATATTTTGTATTAATTATGAATATATCTCCGTTCAATTTGTACACTTTAATGTGACGATATTTATAACACCACAGGCAATTGACAATAGCGTATTGAAATTCTGGACAGACTTGAGTTGCTGTTATTTGTTCATCGAGTGTTAGATAATAAAATATTGTCTTTAGTATATCGACGTTCCTTGTTATTAGCTCCATTTGATATTTTTTGCTTAGTTTTTAATTTAAATTAAAAAATTTATTTATTTTTTAAATTATTGGCGTATTTGTATGTATCCGACTGTTGACTAAAAGCATCTAAATATATTTGATTATATTGTGGATCTCAATTTATCTAAATTTGCATTTCTCTTAACTTCATATAAGCGAGAGCAAGGCACATTCATTTTAAATAAAAGTAAAATAAATATGCCTTGGGCGAGAGTCCATCAAAAGTAAATTGTGCAAACAGTTGCCATATTCAACGATTCGTTGTGATTTTGTCGATATCCCGCGAGAAGCATATGCTAATAGCAATTTGGCCAATAAAAATAATGTTAATAAATGTTTCCTGTTTTGCTTTACGTACTCGTTATTAAGTTCTTTTTGATTATTTTGTTTGAAATTTTTCAGAATTCTACCTGAGAAAGCAAAAATGATAAAATCGGCGGGTAAGCTTATTTAATTTTACTCTAATAAAAAGGCCAATTCTGCTTGATTTGAGGAACTTACAAAATTTGATATAGCAAATACATACATCAAACAACAAAACTTTCAGAATCGTCAAATTTTTTAAGAAAGACTTGAAAATTTATTAAGTATGCAGACTTTTCGAAGATGACTTTTAATTTAAAATGATGAATAGCTATAAGTTTTAACTAAAAAAATTTAATTAAATTATCAAATGTTAATAATTATAATTGACAAAAAAAAATTGAAGCTAAATAAACATCCTTCGAAAGAAAATAAAAATCCTATAACTTGGACTTTTCTCTTCTTCATGTAGCAGAATTCGCATTTTAGACACTTACTTAAATTGACTTATGGTTGTTCCAATTGAAAGAATATTACAAGAAACGAAGAGACTCAAGCAAAAACGAATAGAATGATGGATCAGTCGAATCAAAGGCAAGGAAACACCATAGACAATTGTGCGATCTATAGAAGGCAGCATCTATAATAGCAGTAAGTTCTTAACAAATAAAATACTTTAAAGTCATATTGCATGTTTAGTCAAAAAGCCAATATAACAGTAAAACTGTATAATAAAAGCTATTCTTGGCGAAATATGCCCTTAAAATTTTATTCTCAAGTAGAAGATATTTTTTTTAATCCAATAATTCTAAAACATTTTTTATGATTTTTATTACTTCGCATTTAAAATTAAAATAAAATGCAACGTAAAAAATATTGTGAAGCATTTAAATTGAATGCTATAACGCATTATAATGCAGGCAAATCACAGGCTGAAATTGCAAATTTGTTAAAAGTAAGCAAATCAATGGTTTCCAAATGGATAAACCTTTATAAAGATAAAGGAACTGTACTCAATATTAATCCTGGAGGAAGACCTCGTAAAACATCAGTTCGTGATGATAGAAATATCAAGAAAATAATAAAAAAAAACCCCTTCATCTCGTCAAAAAAATTGTGTCAGAATTAGGCTTAAGTGTTGATGCCAGCACAGTCCGCAGACGGGCGAGAGAGGCTGGATTGAAAAGTTTTAAAGCTTCCAAAAAACCTCTTCTTACAAAACGTCACGCAAAAATACGGTAAGTATTTTTAAGCTTACAAGTCAACCATTAATGCCTGACTTTTTAGGCTCGAATTTGCAAAAAAAATATCTTGATTTGCCAGTTAAAAAGTGGAAAAGTGTGCTCTTTAGCGACGAAAGCAAATTTAATTTGTTCAACTCGGATGGCATATGTCGTGTGAGACGCAATACTGGTGAAAGGCTTAAACCCCGATATTGTAAAAAAACTGTCAAGCATGGGGGTGGCAATGTGATGGTGTGGACGTGTTTTTCAGGTCATGGTCTAGGGCCGTTCCACAGAATATCTACCAAAATGGACAGATTTGTGTATAGGGACATTTTAGAAAATAAGATGTTGCCATATGCCGAGTGGAATATGCCACTTCGATGGGTGTTTCAACATGATAACGATCCGAAACACTCATCGAAGTTGGTAAAGGACTGGATACAATCGAAAGGGATTCAATTGCTTGATTGGCCGGCCCAATCGCCCGATTTGAACCCAATCGAAAATTTATTTTCTTTATTGAAGAGGAATGTTGGATCGAAACGATTCTCCGACAGAGACGATTTATTTTCGTGTCTGGAAGATGAATGGATACGCATAGATCCAAAAATAATTGATAATTTAATCAAATCTTTGCCGCGTCGGTGCGCCGCAGTAATAAAAAATAAGGGTTATTATACAAAATATTAAAAGTTTCTTAGGTTTTGCCCAATGAATTTTTGAGTAATTTTTGTTGTTGTACTAAAAGAACCGTTAGGTGAGAGATAATTACAATTTTTTTTTTTTTTTTTATAATATTGTATGACACAGAAACTAATAAAACTGCATTAAAACATTTAATTGAAATATGTTCGTTTAAACATAATTTGACTCAGAAGCTAATATTGGACAACGTTTCTTAGGTTTTGCCCAATACTGTATATAAATTTAAAATTGGCGATTTGAAAAAGCTATTTTTCTGATTTTGTCTGGCCACCTTACTGTGCGCACAACAAAAGACTGCTCACTCTTTTTACAAAAAAAAAGTCTATTAGTGATGGTACTTTATTTTTCCCATAATCATAAAACGTACAAATTGAGTAATACTAGACTCGATTTAACGAATCTATCGATAGACGTATGTATGTGGACGAAAAGGTGCGTTAGGTGCTGCTACTAGCGATAATAAATATCTTAATTTCTTTCACCTATATACCATCTAAGTTGGTCATTTCGTCCATAAATATTTAGTAATATCCGTTTTTAAATTAATATCGCATATGTCGCTTCATAACAACAAAAGAAATAAGTGAAAAATAGATATTTTTACAATTATTTATTATTTAATCTATTTATTTTATAAAAAAATTTTATTTCAGATTAAATAAAATCGTTTACAATATATACATATACTTTTACGCTTTGTTATTTAAATAAAGTAACATATAAAAAATAGTTTTTTAATAAACTTTCAATGTTTATAAGTTGATGCAGTAACTTCATTTTCGTAAAACAAATAATGAAACAACTATTTTTTTAGAGCTTTTTCCTGTTATTTATATTCATGTTTATTGACAAAGAGCAAATTAATTTAAATTTTTATAGCAATAAAAAAACTGCACTAATTAATTATTGATTACATTAGTTATTAATATTTTTTATTAGCGACGGCTGTTTGTGTCTAAAGATTCAAATATATATACCGGACGTAAGTTGATTGAACTCTCGAGAAGTTTTTGCCTACGTGTATCTAACTTATTAGTCAAAACTGGATTAAACATTCTTATTTAAATTTAAAATCTTATAAAAAAAACTGTGCATGTGTTTCATAGCAAAAGAAAGAAAATGTACGTTATTTGTACAATTACATTTGTGAATAATTTCTTTGAAATTAAGGATTAAAGAGGACACTTTCACCCTTCTGTTGTTGGTTTTCTTAATGCCATGTGATATTCCAAAATTCGATTCAACCAAATCTTAAAAAAATAGTCGTTTAAATATATTTTATACCACCTGAAATAGAAACGGTACAACAGCCAATTTTTTTTTATTCAAGACTACAATCCTAACAAAGTAGCAAAATAGTTTGCGAGGAATGCTCATATCTGTTTGCTCATGTATAAATAAATTATACATATGTTTTCTGTTAATATAAAATATGGGCATTTAATAGTAACTTTAGTTATCATATAATCAATATTAAATAGCGTTATAATTTTCCAAATCAATAACAGGAAACACTTAAATGGCCAAGCACTTAAATTCCCGACCAACGGTTGCGGCTTCAACGCTTTACAATTGAAAATCCGATTTTTACAGCGAATTAAGTTAGCTGGTTCTTGTAAAGGGGAAAGAGACTACTTTTGTTTCCTCAAAAAATCGGGCTTGCTGCGAGAAAGCTTTACAACTTGACGGGTTCACAACCCGACCGGATGTTATTGAACTGTAATGACCATTTAGAGCCAGTTTACATTATGCAGTTATGAAAATACATGTCATTGTAACACAAAAAAACGAAATTAAATAAGTATTAAACACAATTTTATATTTATTAATGAATTTCGTTATATAATTTTATCGGCATTTAAATATAATTTATTGTAATTTAATTTATTACCTTAACTACCTTGTATTATTTATTGTGTATTAAAAATATTAAACAAGTTCAATTGTTCAAATGTTGTTGTGACAGCTTTAATGATGAATTTAAAAGAGTTTTATTAACTAAAGAAAACCAAAAATAATTACCTTTTTACAAAACATTTAAGACAAATTTAACTTGAAACATATTTAAACCAAAAACATTTTTTTTTCTTTGCTAAACAAATTCGTATCTATTTACACAGGGCCAAAACTACAATTAATCTTCTAAATAAATCTTCCTTATCTATTACTAAAAGCGCTACAATGGCAACACCTTTCAATAGAATCGGATTCCGCATGTAAGAAAAAAAAATAATAAAATAAGGTGCGGCGACGAATGCGGATTTTATTATCATTATTGTTATTTGTTTACTATTTTTTTATTCTCTTTTAGTTAAAATATATTTAAAAAATTATAAACAATGTAAAAAAGCAATAAATTGGATTTTTAAATAATTGCTGTTTTTCAATGACTTTTTTCGTTTCCTTTTTTCTTTTTTCCTATTTATTCACAAAAAATATTAACGAATAGAATATTTTGTTAGAAAAACAATAAAACTGTGGCAACATGCTGAAAGAGAAAACATTAAAAAATGAGAGCTTGAGAGAAAGCGCACTGAATTTAAAATATGTAGATTCTAATTTCGTGCGTAACGTTGTAGCGACGGATTCCGCATGTCAGAGAGAAAAAAATAAAATGAGGTGCAGCGACGGATGCAGATTTTATTGTCATTGTTTATTATTTGTTTACTATTTTTTATTTATTTTTATTGAAATATAATAAATAAATTTTGTAAAATGTAAACAATCAATAAATTGGAAAATTTTAAAATTATTATTGTTTTTAAATGACTTTTTACGTTTTCTTTTTCGTGTTTTTTTTCTAATCATTCACAAAAAATATTAACAACATGCTGAAAGAGAAAAAATTAAAAATTGAGGGCTTGAGAGAAAACGCATTCAAATTAAAATAGATTATAATTTCACGCGGTTTCGTTCACCGTTTTTATTGTTAAAACTCCATATAAAAAAAACAACCGCATCCGCGACCGTGAGGTTGAATTTCTACTCTTAATTGGGTTAGTGCAGAATGTTGCTAGATCCAGAAGTGAATTTAAATTTTCTACAAATTTCATGGTTTTCTACAAATAGCATTCTCAAAAAAATGTAAAAGAATACACTTCATGCTACACCGGGTCATTCCGTATGTAATTTCTCAATATCCATTTCCGACTCCATAAAGTATATATTCTGACTTCTTATGCATTGCAAAGTCGATTGAGTGATGTTCGTCTGTCTGTCTGTCCGTCCGTGTTAGTGTAGTCAATCAAACAGATATAGTGTCGAAAGAGGTGCATCTGGAAATCAGCATGATCGGTCGACTCCCTTCGAGGTAGCAGGCAAAACACCACGCCTATCTCTAATTTTTTCATGTCATTTAGAACAATAAAGTAACTTCAATCAGAAAAATAGATATATGCGGCGATAGAGAATTAAAAAATAATAAAAAAATTATTAAGTAAAAAACCTCCGCTTTCCCATATATTCTGAGTTACGGGGCTCTGAAATTTTCAAATTTTTAAAAATTTCAATATGGATATCATTTTAAAGCTTTTGAAGATATCTTTAAGGAAATACTAAAAGAGCCGATGGCTTATTTTATAAAATAATATGTATACAGTATAAAACTTTTTATTTTTTATTTCTGTCACCCTAATATTTCCTTTTTTGATTAGAGTTACTTCAATAAACTAGGTTTACATAGATGGTGAAGGGTATATAGGATTAGGCATAGCCGAATATAGCACTCTTACTTGGTTTTGATAATTTTCTCCTTTCGCTAGAAGTAACTTTTAAACTTTAAAAAAAGAAAACATGAAGGTGTAATCATTGGGATTGTAATTAGAATATGTAATAATTACACAATAACCAATAATTGAACCCTGCTTCTATTTGCATTTAATATGGTTTATATCGATTTCATGGTAGATATGACAAGCATTTCTTCCTGCTCTTAAGATATGTAAATACAAGGTTGAAAATCGAATGAAAATATGGATTTCGAACTTTGCATTGAAAATCACCAGACCAGGTAAATTTCATTGAACTTGTTTTGTAAACAAATGTAAGAGTTCTTATTTGTTTGTGTTTGTGTTAACTCATACCTGTACTAAAGCATCACAATGTTAAAGGACCGGAAAACATATAAAACTTGGAAACTTAGTGTCTACATGAACTTTGATATGGATGTGTGCATGTGTGTAAGATGCAATACCACATACTTAAGGATACTAGTCATCAATTAAACTCGTTTAGCAAATAGAAATTTATGTGAAGCCTATTAATTATGCAATAATCGATAGTTTTGTTCACTACAAAATCTTTTGTTGTTATTTTGAAAATTAAATATTCTTTGTTAAAGTCTTCTTAAAACAAACATAACTTTTAATTAAAATAACTTTGAAATGTATAGAGTTATCAGACTTCTATTAGTTACTTAAAATAAGTAAACTTAATTAAAAGACGTCCGCCTAAAAGTATACTAAATAAAAAGAACACATTGATCGCCATGCAGAGAGTGTACTTTAATTAAGATTGTTTGGTGATTTTGCACCAAAAAAAAATTTCATTGTTACAACTATAATAAAAGAAATATATAAAATGAGCAATGCTGTTGTTATTGGAGGAGGAGCATTCGGAAAAGTTAAGAAGAAAAACTTTGCGAGATTGGAGACAGCGTAAGTATATTTTTTAATATGCGCGTTCACATTTAAAGCTGCTCTACAGGTTAAAAGGATACTACCGACTAAATAAAGAAACTTTTCGGATGGTCCTAGACGCAATTAAAGAGCGTCTTTCCCGTTCTAAGATTCCTTCAATGCTACAGTTTGCAGCTTTGTTGCGGTTTTTAGCTGAAGGGTCCTATCAAAGAGCTGTTGGGAACGATTCTAGCATATGTCTAGGTAGGAGCACAGTATCAACCATAACTTAAAGTTATAGAGCGGTACATTTGCCCTCAATGGGTTCAACTTAAAATGGACTCCAATTAAAGCAGAAATCAAGGGATTATTTTTACAACGAACACAAAATTCCCTCAGTAATTGGCTGCATCGATGGGACACACGTAAGAATTATAAAGCCTACTTTCAACGAGCATTTATACTTTAATCGAAAAGGATATTTCAGTATGAATGCCATGATTGTAAGTTAGAAAAGTCTATACGTATTTACTTTTTTACGAGGGCTGCTATATATATTTCTGGCCTGGCAACACTGAGTGCTGCCAAGTGCAATCTGACATTTCCATTGGAAAGTTTGTCATTTTTAAGCATAATAGTACTCAAAATGTTTTGACGTACGACTATTATTTGTGTTGTTTACAGTGACTTGAAAAAATTAATATAGAAAAAAATGGAATTAACTCGTGAGCATTTTCGTGCCATCATTTTTCACAACTTTCGACGTGGATTATCACGACAAGAGTGCATTGATAAACTTAAATCTTTGTATGGCGATGAAGCAACATCCTATAGCACTGTGAAAAATTGGTATAATGAATTTAATCGTGGCCGAAGATCGCTCAAAGACGAATTCAGTGAAGGTCGTCCAAAACCGGCTGTTGTGCCAGAGAACATTGATGCCGTGCGTGAACTCATAATGCAAGATCGACATGCGACATACCGAGAGATAGAGACATCCTTGGATATTTCTTCCACCAGCATACATTCGATACTGCATGAACACCTGGTCGTGAAACCAGAGCGTTTTTGACCGGCCAAAACGTCGAATTTATGGGTCATCCGCCGTACAGCCCTGACTTGGCACCTTATGAATTCTTCTTGTTTCCGCACATCAAGAAAAAAATGCGTGGTCAACGATTTTCGTCGCCAGAAGAAGCTGTTGAAGTGTTCAAAAACCATGTTTTAGAGGTGTCTCAATCGGAGTGGAAAAAGTGCTTTGACAACTGGTTTGAGCGCATGCAAAAGTGTATAAGTCATGCTGGAGAATACTTTGAAAAACAATAAAACCATTTTTGATTATAAATATTCGCATTTTCACTATTAGGCCAGAAATATATAGAGCAGCCCTCGTAATATAAAGTTTACTTACATTACGTTACAAAATATCAAATTGAAATAAAAACGCAAATCAAATCTGTTAGCAATTAGCTGCTTGATTTTTTCAGGGGTAAAACCGATAATATTGGTTTCTATGATACCTAAAACCAACAATAATTCAAATTAGAATATAAAACCGATCATTGAAATCATTGAAATTCATGACACCAAGTTAATTTTTTTTGTCGTTTTTAAAACCAATTCCAATAATATTGGTTTCTATGACACCCCTGATTAATTTAATATAATTTATAAAAAATAAAGTAAAAAGAGTTATTTCCTATTTCCGAAAAAATAAACAGACTCATTAACAAAAACAAAAACAATAGGAAAATAAAATAGAAAAACGTATAAAATAAAACCTCATCTCAATGATACTCATGAGTATTGAAACTATTTGACCTTTCTCCTTGAAATAATTAAGCTTTGATAGAGTTTGCTACTTTGATTATTTTAATAATACTGTTATTAAAAATTTGTTTGAAACTTATTTGCTTATAATTTCAACATTAAACAATATAATTTTTCCGTAATATTAACCGGCACTTCTTTAAGGAAATTAGAAGACAACTCCTTCTAAATCTAGGTATTGATATGGTACCACTAGCAAGTTGTAAAATTTTTCAAGCACAAGTTTGAACAGAATGCTTAGTTTTCGCACGAAATGCAATGGGAAAAATTGTTGACAGAAACATTTTGCTATTTTTAAACATAAAGCAAGAAACATTTCGTGATTTCTCACTAATTTAACAGAGCAGCAGCGTTATTTTTACGTGGAGCCTTCAAAAATTACATAAATTGTAAAAAATGTAACCAACCGGCAACACTGGTGCATATTAATATCTTTGTTGAGAGTTTCTTTGTGGTTGTATTGCATATGTGAGCCCGCGTGAGCTTGCTTGACGATCATTGGCTCATTTTGTGAACATCATAATTTAATATTAAGGAGAATCTTTAACAAAAAGTTCATGCAGCTTCTGATAGTGTTTTACTACAACAAATGCTATTGGTTTCTATAGAACTTTATCAAGCAAATAAACTGGGCTCTTAAAAAGTAAAGAAGTTGATTTTCATTTTTTAATACATGCAGCCAAAGTTTTAAACTTACTGAAAATTTATTGAACTCGTTGGCGACTTTAAGTTTTAGAAACACCTTTAACGAAAAATTAAACATTAAAATTTTTTTTTAAAGAAGAATGTGTCCTCGACAGTGTTGTTGTTTTTCCAAGTATGATGTATTACAAAAGAAGCACAAGTCTCTCAAACTGCAAACTGTGTGAACGTATAAAGAAGAAAATAAATTAAAAGTTTAAAGGCATGGGCGACAAATCTCTGATGGTTTTGTGTCTGGCAGCTTTAATCAACCGCTCAGCAAGGGTTTCAAATCATAGCTCACGTAGCCAACAAACTGTTGTTATGCCATTTCTGACATAACGGGCATCCGACAAAACAGTTGCTGCCAGTAATTTTAAGTTTTTTCTGTAGGGCAGCAACTTGCTCATGCCTTCAATAATTTGTGCCTTAAGCGAATATTTCATTTCACATGCGCAGAAATTTTTTTAATGTTTAGCATTTAAAAAATATTCAATATTTAGTTAGTATTTAAAAACATTGACCCATATTACAAAAGTCCATTTTCATAATTTACAGTGCTGTCTACAATCCTTTTGCTAGTAAACGGATTTCTATAGGCTTTCAAGTAAAACAAGTTAATACATATTTCTTTGACTCTTAATGGAAATAACAAAAGATCATTCTAGTTGCCTTCACTTATTTTTCAATAATCCTTGCAGCATAAAGTAAACAAGTGTCAAATGTCCAAAAATAACTTGTATGTATCCAGTTAAGTGAACAAATGTTAAGGAAGAGTGCAGTGTTACGTCCTGTAAACGGCCCCTTTCAAACTTGCCGGGTATGCACGCACATAAATGGTCAATAAAGCTTTTGCTTGAAGAGGGTGTTTGAAAATATTTACAAACTCACAAACACACATACTCAAGTCAATTTAAAATTTCTGTAAAATATGATAATTCCCTTTTAATGCATATTTAGTGATACAATGAATACGATAACATTTTGTAATTCTTCCTTTCCTGCCTTCCTTAGTGTGTTCTGAAAAGTACCATAAAAAACTGTTTTCAACTGAAAGTAACGAAGGTGAAACTAAATGAAACTGATGGAGAAGGGGAAAAACTGTATAGAAATATACAAAACGTTAGCTTTGATATAGTGTCATATTATGACATTAATAGAAGAAAATGTAGGATACAGTAAAAATCCTTTTAGTAATGTGTGTGTGTTTCTGTAATTTTTGCTATTTAGTTTTTCGACTTTAAATAAGAACACAACACACTCATAAATGTACAAAATTATACAAAGGATAAAAACAGACAGACAGTTGAAGCTGTAGCTGTAGTGTTGCAAATGACACAGATACAATCTATGCAAGACGAAATTATAGTTCACAAAAAAAATTTAATGTTTAAGGCAGGTTTTGCAACGAACATTATTTTACATACAAACAAACAAAATAATTTCTTATCAACGTTTTCATCTGGTATTGGTGAAACATTTAGCAAAGTATTACAAGGGGCTTATGGTTCGCTACACTTTGCTACATTTTAGTTTATTTTACAGTGCAGAATATTTTCCTAAATAACTTTGTTGCTCTTATTTGGTTGTATTGCCGGTATTTTCTTTTCTTGGTTTTATTAGATTTTTTAATTAGGACCCCTAAACAAACAAACAAACATTAATTTTAAAAGCTTAAGCACAGAATAGTGGAAACTACAACTTAAACTGGATAAATTCTCTGTTTTGAACGAACTAAATCGATGCAATTAGAAATGAGCGTTAATTTTGTACTTGTATCCTTTCCGAACCCATAAAGTATATATGTTCTGATTTCTTATGCATAGCGAAGTCGCTTTAGCTTTGTTCGTCGTATTTTCGTCTATCCGTCCGTGTTTGTGTTGAAATCAACTTTCCCAAGGCACTAAATGAGCCAGAAAAAATTTAAATACGACTATCGCTCAGCCCTGGTTTTGAAAATTTTGTTTTAGAAAATCAGCAAGATTGGTCCATGCCCTTAACGCAGCGGGCAAAGCCCCACGCTTTCCTCTTATTTTTGTATATCTTATTTTCAACCCTCGTTTGATTCACCATTTACTATTTATTCACCACCATTAGTCGGGATCACAGCCACTTATGTGGTTATACATAAATTGTGAAGGGTAAACAAAATTTAGAAAAAGGGTTTAACTAAGTCTGTCATTCTGTTTGTAATTTTTACAATATCCATTTCCGACCCCATCAAGTACATATTCTCTGACTTCTTATGCATATCGAAGTCGATTGAGCGATGTCCATCTGTCCGTCAGTGCTAATGTTGAAATCAACTTTGCCGAGAAACTAGATCAGCTAGAGAAAAATTAAATATGCCAATCGATCAGACATAAAGACTAAAGAGGTGCTATTGGAAATCAGCATGATCGGTCTATATCCCTCGCTGTAGCGGGCAAAACACCATGCCTACCCCTAATTTTTTTATACCATTTAAAACAAAAAAGTAACTACAATCAAAAAAAAATATGGGGCTGTAGAGAATTAAAAGATAAGAAAAAAAATCAAGTGAAAAAATGGGTGCCCATATTTTCCGAATAACGGGGCTCTTAAATTTTTAAATTTTTTAAAATATCATTTTAAAGCTTTTGAAGAGATATTTAAGGAAATACTAACTTTTTTTAAGAGCCGATGCCATTTTTAAGTAAAATTATATATTTGTATTTCTTATTTCTGAATTCTCTGTCACTGCAATATTTGCTTTTTGATTAGGGTTACTCCACTAAACTAGATTTACATAGATGGTGAAGGGTATGTAAGGTTCCGCATAGCCGAATATAGCACTCTTAATTGTGTTATACTAATATCTTCCCGGAAAAAATGAGCAAAACATACTGAAGGCATTTTTGCAAGCCTTCTTTTAACTTGATTGCAAGCTATTTTTACCGCATGGTAAGATCGGAAGAACTGTATATTTAATAAAAAAGGAAAAAGTATTCACTAACAGATTTTAATGCAGCGTCCTATTTAAGCCATCAATGGATTAAAAGAGTTAGATGAAATTGAAAATGAGAATTTTTCTCTTCTTCAATTTGCTTTCGATGACAAAAAAACTTTTTTAACATTTTTCATCAATTATTTTTTTAATTAAAGACACGGGTTTTTTTTATAAATATTTCATTTTCATAAAAAATTCGTGCCTTTTTTTATTTAATTGTCCCGATTAAATTAATAACCGAATTGTTTATTGAGGGTCAAAGCGCTTCAGGATGGTCATTTCGTTACCGTTTACTTAACTCTTCAGGAAACGTCTGGCAAACATTATAAATTATTTTTTTTTTCTTTTTCAATACAACATCCTTTATAACTTCATTCAGAGATTTTCCCAATATTTTAATTTCTCTGCGAAGTATTTCAAATGTTCTTAAAAAAATTTTTTTTGTTTTTTTTTCACTCGACTTGAATCACCTTTCGAAAGCTACATATAGTTTGAAAATACAAAAAAAAATATAAGAAATAAGGCACAATCTTTAAAAAGAAATACTTTTTTTTTAATTTATAATATTTTAATTCCTAAAATATTTTTTTATAACTACACAATTATTTGCGGTTTTTCGTAATAGTGAAGTGCACTTCTGCAGTTTTTGTTACTTGTTGTACATGAAAAATACCAAGTTTAAAAATGAAATTAAGTTCCTGTCACAAGGCATTGTTCATTTTCGTAACAAAATATTAACGAATACGTTTGTATGTATTTCATGCAGAAAAAAAATTACAAAAAAAGCGACAATATCGACAATAAAACGGATGTTACCACAAGGACCCTTACAACTGACATACATGTACATGAGTATGTGAAAGAGAAGCGCTGACTAAAAAAAATACAGAATAGATTGACAGAAAAACAATATATAATGACATATTGCAAGAACAAAAAAAAACAATACTCCCACATTTATCGACGAAGGAATAGCAGCAGAAATATTATAAAATGGCAAACATGAAATGATGTAACAGCCTGAACAAGTACAAATGTCTTTAGGTCTCACAGCGGCTGTCTGTCAATATAAAGTAAAAATGTGTCAATATAAGTTAAATTGAATATGGGAACAAAAATGCAATATAATAAAATTAAGTAGAACTAATAAAAAATTTAATACAAAAGGCAATTATTTGAATATATATTTTCTTTTTTAAGTGCAATAAAATATGCATTCGTTGGCTGATAAATGTTAAGGATTTTAAAATAATTTATTTGCTATTGATTTGAAGAGAAATTATTCCCTTTTTTTCCCTTTACTAAGAAAAAAGAACAAGTAATATTGCTGTATTCGGCTATGCCGAATCTTATATACCCTTCACAATATATGTAAATCTAGCTTATTTAAGTTACTCCTTTTAAAAGAGGAAAAAATTGGGGTGACAGAGAATTAAAAAATAAGAAAAAATATAATTACTTTAGATGATTTTCATAAAAATGTCATCGGCTCTTAATGGGTTGAGCTTTTTTAAAAATTTTTAGTATTTCCTCAAAGACCAATTTAAAAGCTTTTAAATGATACCCATATTGATATCTTAAAAAATAATATTTTCAATGAAAAGTACATAGGCCCGTAACCTCGGTAAATATGGGCGACCGCCAATTTTTTCACTGTATGTTTTTTTCTTATTTTCAATTCTTTATCGCAATTCCTTGTTTCAAATGATATTCAAAAATTAGAAGCAGGCGTGGTGTTTTGCCCGCTGCCTCAAGGGCATAGACTGATCTTGCTGATTTTAATAGCATTTCCTTCGACATTATGTCTGATCGATTAGCGTATGTACGATTTCTCTAGTGCCTTGGCAAACTTGATTTCAACACTAACACGGACGGAAAGACCGACATCGCTCAATGGACTTCGCTATGCATAAGAACTCAGAATATATATACTTTATGCGTTCGGAAATGGATATTGGAGAAATTACAAACGGAATGACAAACTCAAATAAACCCTTTTCCACTTTGCGTTGTGAAGGGTACAAGAAGAAAATTTTGCTTTTTTTAATGATGCTATAATTGTTGAATATTTGAATTTTTTATTTTAACAGACTAGATTTATGATTTTCTATTAAAAAGGTAAAACTTTTTTTGACTTATGACGTTCTATTGGCAAATGGGAGATTTTAAATTGACTTTGAGGACATTTTTTTTAATTACAAGAAAGAAAGAAAATTATAAGAAATTATAAGAAAGAAAGAAAAGCCAAATCCCACAAAAGTTTACATGTTCGAGATGCACCATTTGTAAAACCATTATACCGCTCCTAAAGGTCTAAAATTCTCGGACATAAAACTTAAGCATGAATACCTCTCAGTTATTAGTCAGCAATTTTTTTTTTTCAATTGACTTAGTCATTTAGAAATTGCTTATATATTTCCCAATTTTTTTCTGCCTCATCTATTGCTTTAACAACATTTTGAAATTCTAAAATTGCTTTGCTTTGCTATTGTGGCAATTTCATTCATTAGGTTACTGATTTTAGCCCTTCTATTCTATATTTGTTCTAACCAAAATTTCTTAACTGTTGAAGTATGTGCTTCTGTGTGCATATAAATTTCAACTTGTTTCATTTTTTCTCTATCACAGATAGAACATGTTTGTGATACGTGATGAAGTCATTACTTGTAGAATTTTTCCTTTACTTTTGTTACTGCAATTTAGTGGAAACTTTCTTAGTGCATGTAATGCTATGCAGCAATTGCCTTAAGTACAGAAGAGTACCCGCTAAGTTCTTATTATAGTCTTATTATGGTGTCAATAAGGAATACACTAAGACTTTTTATAGTAAATAGTAATGACCTAAGAACACGTTTTTAAATAAGATTTTTTTGTTGAACGTTTAATGATATCTTTAGTTATTTTTTTTTTTTTACTTTAAACTTAAAAAAACTAAATAACAAATCACTTGCAAATTGCAGGATATTATCGAGTTAATAGACATGCTATTTAATTCGATGTGGTAAAAAGAATTAAAAATTCAGCTTGAGAACTTTCGCACTTCATAATGTTGTTGAAGTAAAGACAAAGAAATATTTTATTTTAATATCAAATTAGATTAGTTCAAGTAAGATTAAACTTTTTACTTTTACTATTTTAACTGATATAACAAATTAAAAAAAAATCAAAATTAAAATTAAAACAAATATCAAAAACTGCCTGATTCTGAGAAACCATTAACTGTCATTCGTTCAAGTGAAGATTCACCTTTCTTTTAATGCATTTAAAATTTATTAGTTTTTGGATAATAAATATTTTATCAGAAATCATGACCCTTTTCGTTTTTAAATAATCAGTCACAATTAACCAACATAATAACCTTTAAACATTGGTTTCAATTAAGATAATATTGAATTTTTTTGAAGTGTAAAAAAATTAATATGGTGTTCCAAAAAAATATGTAAATAAAGTTTTTTCGTCGTTATTTCTTTACAACAGTAAATAAACAAAAAAATATATAAAATTAAAAATGGCTACATAAGCTTCAAAACTATAATGCGTCTACTTAATACCAGAGGCGCTGCAACAATCTTTAAAAAATTACCATAACGTTCAATTGAAGTATTGAGAAAAACAGCATCTATCTCCATTTCTGTTTGCCTTTCCAAAGAAACTTCTCGTGAAAAAATAACAAGAATAAAGTACATTTTTCAAAGATAGTTTTCAAAAGATTTGCCTTTGAAATTTAGAAAATTCGTTTAATATTTAGCCGAGACACTAAGAGTAGAAATACAACCTAACGGTTGCGTATGCGTTTTTTTTTTATATGAAGTTTTGACAATGTAAAACGCTCAACGAATCCGCACGAAATTAGAATCATTTTTAATTTCAGTGCGTTTTCTCTCAAGCTCACAATCTTATATTTATTTCTCTTGCAGCATGTTGCCATAGTTTTATTGTTTTTCTAACAAAAAATTCTATTCGGTAATATTTTTTGTGAATGTCTAGGAAAAAATAATTCTTGCGAAAAAAAACCGACTTCAAAACAGATTTCATTTGTCTGCCTTTAACAGCTGAAGTGTGTGGCCACATAAATTAGGTTACATTAACTATTGGGACATACTTATATCTCCAAATTTTATACTTTTTCAACTGTTCAATGGTTTGGCAATATACATCAAATTGCAGCACTTATAGGGTCACTCTTCAATTTCCAAATTCAAATTATATACTTGCTGTTGTAGTAGATTTAGCAATCAGTTTCTGTGTAAATTTCAACCGTATGTCTGTAATGGTTCAACAGTTTGCCGATATACATCAGATTGTATCAACTATTTAATTTATAATATAACATTTTTATAATTCTTATTATACCAAAAAATTAAGGTGTTTGTGATAACGGTTCAGAAAATACGGCCATATAAAACAAATTACATAAATTTTGGGAACACCCTTTAGTTACTTAATTCGCGTTATAGCGGACTTAGCAAAACATGTCCCTTGTAAATTTCAGCTGTCTGTGTACAAAGGTTCAAAAGTCCGGCCACATACACCATATTATATCAACTATTGGGACACAAATTATAAACTCGTTGATATAGCGGACTTAGAAATACAGGTCCCTTTTAAGTTTCAGCGTTCTGTCTATAACGGTTCAAAAGTTTTGTCACATACCCAAAATTACATTAACTATTGGAACACCCTTTAACTTCCAAATCAATATTTTATACATTTTGTTATAGCGGACTTAGCAATACAGGTTCGTTGAAAATTTCAAGCGTCTGTCTACAACTGTTCAAAAGTATGGCCACATACATCAAATTTCATGAACTATTGGCACACCCTTTAATTTATAATTTGTAATATTAATACTTGTTACAATTACGCCCATAGCATTTGACATTCTGTCCAATTTGCAAGCGTTTGTCTATAACGGTTCAAAAAATAGACCCATATAAGTAAATTTACATCAATTATGGGGGCACCCTTTAATTTTTAGATTTATTTTTGTATACCTTTTTGTTATTGGGTCCTATAGTAAAACGCAGTCATTTTCAATTTTACAGAATCGCCCTTTAAAGTTTATAATACACGTAAAAAATATGTATGTTGTATGGGGAAACCCCTTAATTTTCAAGATTATGAATTGTTTTTAAAACGGGACCAATCTGTATGCATAATCTATTATATTACCAAAAATTTTCAAAATCGGATCAGAAATGACTGAGTTCTGGAGGCACAAATATTAAAAAAAAGCAACATTCAGCCGAATTGTATAACCTCCTTCTTTTTTTGAAGTCGGTTAATAAGAGAAAAACTCATTAAATATCAACAATAATTTAAACATTTTCCAATTTGTTGCTTATATGCATTGTATAATTTTTTTTTTAATTTATATATTTTAATAAAAAAAAAAAACTAGCAAACAAATAATAAATTATTCATGCATTAAAACCGACTTCAAAACAGATTTTATCTGTCTGCCTATAACAGCACAAGAATATTGCGACATATTTTAGATTACATTAAAAATTGCGACACTCTTACATCTCCAAACTTTATACTTGTTTAACTGTTTAATAGTTTGATAACATACATCAAAGTAAGGCAACTATAGGGGCACTCTTTTGCTATGAAAATTAAATTATATACTTGCTGTTGAAGTAGATTTCGCAATCAAATTCTATGTAAATTTTAACCGTCTGTCTATAACGGCTCAACAGTTTGGCCATATACATCAGATTATATAAACTATTGTAAAACTCTTGAATTTATAATTAAAAATTTTTATACTTCTTGTTATACCAAACAAAGTAGTGGACATTCTGTCTAAAATTTAGAATTGATTAAGCAATGTGTGAAGTGGCCATAGTAATTAGCTTATTCTTTTAGAAACTAGGTTTAGTAAATTTATTTAAAATCTTTCTTATGTTTATGAGGATTATCCTCTTCAATTTTTCTCATGGAGCTTATTCCGTTGGTTGCGATTAATTACGAGCTGATTAATAAAACGGATTTCTAGTTCTATTAAAACTTAATTTTTAACTGACTTCAAGAAAAGAAGGAGGTTATTAATTGGCGTTAATGTTAAATTTTGTCTATGTTTGTGCCTACAGAACTCAGTCATTTCTGTAGCGATTTTGAAATTTTTTTTATTTTAAGGGTTATGCTTACAGATTGGTCATAATTTTAAAAATTAAGGGGTGTCTCTATACAAAATGTATATTTTTTACGTGTATTAAGAACCGCAATAGGCGCCTCTAAAATATTAAAAAAACTGCGTATCAATATAGCTCCCTACGTACA
Source organism: Gymnosoma rotundatum (assembly GCA_916610165.2). Classification (NCBI taxonomy): domain Eukaryota; kingdom Metazoa; phylum Arthropoda; class Insecta; order Diptera; family Tachinidae; genus Gymnosoma; species Gymnosoma rotundatum. The sequence continues at coordinate 34,025,192 of OU744336.1, forward strand.
AAGTAATACAAAAACAATATAAAAATTAAAGGGTGTCCCCATAATGATTTATATGGTCCTATCTTGAAAATTAAACAGAATTTCGATGATGATCGTTAAAAGAACAAGTACAAGTATACTAAGTTGTAAATTAAAGGGTGTCCCAATAGTACGTTTAATTGATGTATATGACCATATTTTTGAGCAGTTGTAGACAGATGACTGAAATTTTAGTCCACTTTAACAACATGTATAAAATTTTGATTTGGAAATTAAAGGGTGTCCCAATAGGTAATGTTACTTAAAGTATGTGGCCAAAATGTTGAACAGTTGCAGACAGAGGGTTGAAATGTACAAAGAAAACGTATTGCTAAGTCCGCTATAACAACTGAAATGTGGATTTCTAAATTAAAGGATGTCTCAATAGTTTATGTAATTTTATGTAATGGGGCCAAACTTTTTTTCTTTTTTTTTTTTTTTGTATAAAATTTGTATTTGAAAATTAAAGGATGTGCCAGTAGTTAGTGTAATTTAATATATGTAGTCAGATTTTGAACTGTTATAGACAGATAGCTGAAATCTGTTTGGAGTCGGTTTTTTGCAAGAATTATTTGGTATTTGAATAGTATTAATCTCTGGGCATCTAAAGCAACTCCTTGTAATTTCTTTTATACTCGAATTGTTGATTTACTAATTACATTGATTGCAATTAAACTTTTTTGCTTTCACATGTTTTATTTAAAATTAAAACTAATTTGTTGGAAATTATTTTGTAAACAAGGTGCACCTTAAGTAAAATATCACAAGCTATTTAAAGCATTTTTGATGTAAACACTTAAGTAGTAACATTTCAAATACAATTCGAATTGTTTTTAGTGTTGATCAAATCTGTCTCTAGGCTTAAACGTTCCAGACTTTAACTTAGAAAATCTTAGAAAAATTTAACAGTCCTGGGCAATAAAATTTATATACTGTCGTAAAATTATTTCATTTTCCTTGCGGCTATCTGCAATAAATACTAAAATAAATGTTTAAATTATACACTGTAAAATATCAAATATATATTTTCAATGTATCTCCTCACACAGTATTTTATTGCATGACATTTGGCTTATTGCAATTTCTCTTTCTTTTTCCGTTTCCTTTTATTGTATTTTTCAATCAAATTAATGACAATTTGTAACGTTTCAATGAATTCGAATCTATCCCAGCTTGTTGAGATGTTAATGCGTATGAATTTATTTTTTTTTATAATAAAAGCATTCAGTTCCATATTTTACAATCAAAGAAGTTGTATTCAAGTCCAATATACCTTTTTCGTTAATACTTATTAGTTCGTAGTTTGTTTATTAAACCGATGACCGCAAAAACCACAATATGAAACATTTATTCACCTATAGAAACAGTAGTTCTGATAAATTTTTTTTATTATGATTATTGTTATTATAGTTTCATTGAGTTTAAAACACTTTTTTTTTAATTTCATTTTCATTGAATCATAAAGTACATAGAAATTAATTATAAATGGAACATCCTTTCGGGCAAATGAACTCCACGATTTTGCAAACGCTTTTGTTTCAATTTTTAGTGCAGTGTAGAATTTCTCGACCAATGGCTACAAAATTTTTATATAGGAACGAATTTTTTTAAGATTTTTTTTATTGAATCATAAAGTACACAAAAAAGTAACTACAAATCTTTATTTATCAAGAGCGTTTTAAAAGCCCTACGGAAATTTAAATTGTAAAAAATAACACACAAAATATGAAAATTGTTTATGCGAATGACCATCACATGGAATTAACATTTGAAAATTATTTCGGACATATGGAATCACGGAATATTCTGGACTTCGTATTTTGCGCCACTTTTTTAAAAAGTAATAAAACATCAGATCACTTTCCAACTGCTCTAGAGCTCAATTGCCGTAAGAATGAAGCATATGATGGTCTTGTGAATTTAATTCCTACACCAAATGCATTTCAGTTGGGTGCAGGACAAAACCTTTTCTAAAAATTTTAAAAAATTTTAAACGTAATGTACATAAGAAACCACGATCCCGCTTTTCATTTTAGCAGACTTAAAAATACACCTTCTAAATTCCAGTGATCTAACTTCAAATTTTTTGTTTTTTTTTTCTAAAGTACGGGTCATCACCTATTTATTGGCATAAAAACCATTGATTTCAAATCACTGAAATAAGTTTTTACACAAACAGGAAGTATATCATGTCCTCCGCATTATTTGAGGACGACAATAAGAACACAAGAACACAGTCGCTGCTTAAATAGATCCGAGTTTAAAGAAGTAGAGTTCAATCAGGCTTCTAGCTGTTAATCCTTAATATAGACACATGATTAAATAGATTTTTGCACAATGGGAAGGAAGTAATCCATTCGATGTTCACCCGTTCGCTCGCAGCTGACAAATTGTATTGTTTTTAGAATTACAAACATGACCACAAAAATGTCGTAAATTGCAAACAAGTTTCACAGGAAAAGAACACAGGCTTTTTTTATAAAAACGATTAATGTGGAAATTGTTACTTATGTTTCTATATCCTTCTACTGTTTCAATAATAAGTGAATAATAATCAAACATCAATCTATCAAAGCGATTTCCGCCAATTTCATTATGTGTACTTTATTTTAGCTGAGGACTGTAAAATGTTTAAGTTGTTTTAAGGAAACAGTAAATCATCACGACCTAAAATTTGGTAAATTATTAAAGAAGGTGCTTAAGTGTTAAATTATTAAAAAAAAAACAAAATTAAGACCATCATCAGAACTGCTGGAAAAATGTTGTGTAGTAGCATATGTGAGTTTCATAATGACTTGAGTTCTTCACGTAACTGTAATGAAGGTTCAATAAAAACATTTTTATAATAGTTGAAAAAAAAAATTATGTACATGTTATATTCATACCATAGTTGCTTGAATTTTATCCGGTGAATATCACTTCCACATCTGAAAATAACATAAAAAATAAAGGTTATTCAGTTTTAAGGGCATTTTAACAATAAATATGTTCTACTTTCATTTTTATTTACTTAAATGCCAATAATCGGGTAATAAAACCACTGAATGATTCTTTGATAAAATAATACCAACGATGCATATTAATCCAAACATTTTATTAACTGCTAGCATTCGCATATAGCGTTAATGGCAAAAGTTACGTGCCTATGACTTTTATAGATGACTTGCGTTCAGGGAAGAATCTTTTCTCAAAAAATGCATTGTAAAGTTTGTATTTAATTATTTTTTACTAGCAGTGCCCATGTCTTCATCAGCGTATTATTTCAAATTTTCTTAAAATTTTAATTTAGAAAAATGTGTTTTAAAATATATATTTATTGTAAAATTCTTTTAACAGTATTAAAAGTTTTCCATTTACATACAAAAATAAAGTGTCATGACAACCATTATACTGGTAAAATTGGATTCTTTCACATTTGTATCTCTATTTTCTCTACTAAGGGCATGAAACGGTAGCAAAGTATTCTTGTAAGTAAAATTTTGATAGCCCTGAGGTGAATAAAATTTCACTAGCCCTGAGGGCTAGTAGAATTTTTGACAAAAGTATAGAAATTTATGACACAAAAAATTTTAATACTTTTGTGAAAATGTAAAAAAACAATTTGCTTAAAAATAAAACTTTTGAAAATTAATGAAGATACATACAATGTATATATGTACATAGGTTTGTACAATTTCATACGATTCAACTTTTTTTTTGACATTTGACGCCGCCAACGACGCGCAGAGGAGTATTTGACCCAAAAAGCTGGCCAAAAAGGCAAAAATTAATTTGATGAAATCCTAAGAAAAAATTACGCAGATCGATAGAGAACAAAATTCTACATCATATCGTGCAATTTAAAGGGTGTAAGCTAAGATTTGTAGTTGTGGGACGCTGTTAAAGTCAGGAAAGTGAAGAAAATTGCATGCGTTTTTATTGAATTTTTTCGATTTCAAGATATTTATATGATATTTTTTAATGGCTAAACGAATAGAGGTATTACATAGATTTTTTTTTTTTTGCCTGAAAGATTTTATTTATTTTTAAAATTTTAATTATAAAAAAAACTATGTATTTAAATATATTAATTCTTACCAAAAACAAAAAAGGAAAAGCTTTTTGAAAGTGAAGGTAGCTGTTGTACAAATAATGTTATATGCCACAATTAAATATGAAATCTCTAATTTAAGAAAAAATAAAAAAAGTTTGCGCAAGTTTGCGCCAATATTTTTGGTGATTTTTTGAAAATTTTACCTTTTTTCTATTTTTACTCATAAGGCACTTTTTCTTATACTTTATTGTCGCCATAAACTTTTGTGTTTTTCGAATTATTGCTGTAAAATATTATTTAATCACTTTTAGCAACTACCAACATGATGAATTACCTGCCCTTAAAAAAGGAATTTCTTTCAATTCAGTTTTTACTTTATAAATTCAAATTTACTAACTGTAAGTTAACCCACGCATACACACCTATTAAACTGTTTTTGTTTATATGCGGTCTATATAACACTTCATCGTCTTCAGGATACTTTATTTCTTCTGAAAATATAGTTAGATATAAACATACCTAATTTAAAAGGGTAACAAATCAAAATTACATTTAAAAACGGTGCAGGTATATAAAAAATGCACTTTGAAAAATATACATATATGGCTTATTGTGCAAAATTCTTATTATAAGAGTTTTGCAACTTTGAAAGATAACATGGAAAAAATTAACACAAGATTTGAGTTATTCCAAATAGTACAGGAATCTAATGCTAGAATCATTGACGAATAGTTGCAGTTTTTAGCTAGTAAATTGTGTGTGATTTCAGAATGCCAAGTAGATGGGGATATACAAGCAATAAAGCAGTGTGTTATAAATTTCAAAAAGTAAAAAATAACACTTACCCAATAATAATCTGCCACTACCTTTTTTTATCAAACTAAAGCTAAAACTATCAAAAAAATTTAACTTTTAAAACAAAAACCACGCTTAATAATTTTGGCCAGCTTTTTGGGTCAAATACTCCTCTGTGCGACGTCGACATTAACTCCAGGGTGAAAAATAAAATATTAAATAACGACGATGTCATTCTTAAAAGAATTTAAATAAGCAACAGAAAATATTTTTTAATTAATTAATCACCATTTTTTTTTTAATTCCAACTTTTTAAAGTTTCCATTAATAATAATTAATTAATTAATTTTTAAAATTTTAAAATTTTTCGTTTTTTTTTTATAGAAACGTCAAAATTTTATATTGCCAACAAAAATATCATTTCACACAGCAGTAAACAAAATTTTTTCCCCATAAAAAAAAATTTATTTAACCATGGTACTTTGCTTCCGTTTCACACAAGCCCTAAATGATATATTTTTATGAAAAGAAACTATTCTATATTCGAAGTATTCTAAATTCAGGTATTCTATATTGAAGGTTCTAAGGGACCACCTTATAAAATTTTATTTAAATGATGCGAACACAGACAGACACAAATTACAGTTTTATTATATGTAAAGATATAAAAAAGCTTTTTCATTCAAACTTAACATTATTTTTATAAAACAACAAAAGTCTAGTTGCGATACTAGCAGAATTTATTTCTAGGATATAATGATTTCTTTTAGTTAGATTTTATTTTCCATCATCGAAATATTATATCATAAAATTATTTTTAATCTTCATTCAAACCAAGAAAAAGCATGAGAATGGAACGAATTTTTTATATGAAAAATTATGCCAAACGCTTTGGCCGGGCACTTAAAGTCGCTTAACTTTTTAAATATAAAAAACTTAAACGAAAAAACCATTAATCAACAATCTTTCTTAAAAATATAAAACAAACGCCAAATTACTTTAAAACCGCCTGTGGCGTCCTAATCAAATAATTCATTTAATAATAATAATAACAATAATATTGTTTGATGCTTCTTAAACCAAGTATTTATGCAAATATACCTTTTAATTTTTCGCAAATAATTTTTCATGGCCAAAAGAGATTTTATTTTGAAAATTAATTAATATAATAAAAATTCTCGTTGTTTAATTTAAAAAAACATTAAGTTTTTGGTGTCATTATATAAAAAAATCAAATATAAAAAAATAATAAATATTCGGTCGTACTTTCACCACCACAGTGATGTTAAAAATTTCCTAATGCTGTTATGCTTCACAATTCCCCAGCAGTATGACTTTGCTTTATACTCATAATTATTAATATATGAAACAAGTGAGAATGCTATATTCGGCTATGCCGAATCTTATATACCCTTCACCATCTATATAAATCTACTTTAGTGAAGTAACTCAAAAAAACAAATCTTGGAATTAAACAGAGAATTAAAAAATAAAAAAAATTTTGGTACTGCATATACTATAACATTCAAATGACATCGACTCTTAGTGGGTTAACATTTAAAAACAAAATTTAGTATTTCCTTAAAGATCTCTTTAAAAGCTTTAGAATGATACCCATATTGATATTTTAAAAAATTTGAAAATTTCAGAGCCCCGTAACTCGGAAAATATAGGGGAGCGACAATTTTTTCACTTGATGTATTTTTTCTTGTTTTTTAATTCTCTATCGCTCAATATATTTATTTAATTAGAGGTAGGCGTGGTAATTTGCCTCCTGCCTCGAAGGACATGGACCGATCATGCAGATTTCCAATAGCACCTCTTTCGACACAATATCTGAACGATTAACATATTTATTATTTTTTTTTTTTGCCTCGGCAAACTTGATTTCCACACTAACACGGACGGACAGACGGACATCGCTCATTCGACTTCGCTATGCATAAGAAGTCAGAATATCTATCCTTTGTGGAGTCGGATATGGATATTGTAGAAATTACACACGAAATGACAAACTTAAATATACCCTTTTTCCACTTTTTGTGCTAAAGGATATTAAAATACTCAATAGCCAACTTTTTGATAAATGTTCGATTTTTTGTTAATAAAAAGAGCTAAATAATAAATTAAAAATATAATCGTCGCTTCGTTGTAGACATGGATTAAACTAGGGCTAAATCAAAAATTTTTTGTTTAAATTTAACTTCTTTCCTAATTACCAGGTAAAAACATTTTCTTTTTTGCCGTAGTTTTTTATTTTCTTGATTGCTAATCTCATTTGTGGTAGAATTTATTTAATTTTAATTCTTGGAAATTTTATAGAATGAGACATTTCTTGGTCGTTTTTTCTTCCACTTCAGTGATGAGTATTGCTCCATATATATTTAAATCAAAGCCACTGAATTAATTTGTTATGCAAAATATTTGCATACTTGATATTCTTTATCGTACATAACTCGGATACATAAGTCAGCGGGCCAAACCGTAAGATCAAGTATAGTCAGGCCATTACAGAGTACGAAATATAGAATTTATATTGTTACGAATAATAAAATCTGACAACCCCTGTAGTTGTTTCCGTATAAGTGTGGTGAATAAAGTTAATTCAACAACCAATGGTGTGTTTACGGAATAACAAAACCACAAGTTAGCCAACAAAAGCTGAGCAGCCTCAATGGCTGCGTTGGTAGAGGTGCGTACTACAAAACAGAAGGTCCTGAGTTCGATACCGGATTCGGACATGCGTGCAACGAAAAAAATAATAATTGTTATCATGCAATTAAAATTAATAAACAGCAGTACAAACCTCCCGAGAGGCAGATAATTTAGTGGAGACGTCCAATTTAATATAAGAGCAACAGATAATTGTCAAGAAGCCCTTTACAATAAAAAGTAAGAACGGTAGCGGTTAGCGCGCGGAAGTGTAACAGGATAACAACAGTGTATGGCAGACGTGTGTTGTGGCTACTGGATTAAAGGAGAAGACTGGCTTGGATAAAAGGAGTAGTGGAGATGTCTGTGGATGGTTAAGATTACTAAACAAGGCATCGAGTAGTTCATGTCTCGCCGGAGTAACACAGTAGTGTAGCGTGGATGGCTGCGTTTGTGGTGATAACGCATGTTTAGTAAATACGAGACCAAGGGTTCACAAGACCGGTAGGATCGAGAAGTAAAGCCAGAGAAAGCCATAATGTTTGAATATAGAATAATGAGCCGCAGTGGAATTTGCAATCAAAAGAATCCGTACGTTTGCCTGTTAAAAAGGGTAAAACGTAACATTGGTGTCAGAAGTGGGATTGCAAAAATAAACCACAAATGAAAGCCGTACACTAGTTGTGAACATTTGAAAAAGCGGACAAGCAATTATCCTAAAGAATAAAAATTGTGCCTATTCGGGACGAACAGGCTTGAGTGAGGGATAATGTTACGAATAATAAAATCTGACAACCCCTGTAGTTGTTTCCGTATAAGTGTGGTGAATAAAGTTAATTCAACAACCAATGGTGTGTTTACGGAATAACAAAACCACAAGTTAGCCAACAAAAGCTGAGCAGCCTCAATGGCTGCGTTGGTAGAGGTGCGTACTACAAAACAGAAGGATGGCTGCGTTTGTGGTGATAACGCATGTTTAGTAAATACGAGACCAAGGGTTCACAAGACCGGTAGGATCGAGAAGTAAAGCCAGAGAAAGCCATAATGTTTGAATATAGAATAATGAGCCACAGTGGAATTTGCAATCAAAAGAATCCGTACGTTTGCCTGTTAAAAAGGGTAAAACGTAACAATATATACCATGCTGGTATTTGCAACCAAAAGCACCCGTACGTTTAACAAAAGTTTCAATTTAAAAATGTCTTTGGAACAATTTATAAATCCGAAAAGTTCATTTTACAAAGTGTGTTAATACAATTTTAAAATTTGTTTCCATTTGTTTCCATCCCTGATATATAATGTTTACATGGAGTAAACATGCTAAAAAAAAAAAAAGAAAAAGAATAACTTGGCACATTTCTTGCAATCTTTTTCAGCGTTAGTATGTGTGCTTGTACAAATTTGCATAAAACAGTTTTATTATGATTTATTTGTTGGTTTTTCTGTTTTTGTTTTCCTTATTTTTCGTTGTATTTTTTCGTACAAAACGAGGGAAGTATGAGCAGCATTGTATTAGTTTGTATATTGTGTTAGTGCAATTGCATATAACGTATACGCTGTGTTGCATTTATAGTTTCCTTTTCTATAGTTTTCATACAGCTTCATATGCTTACACATATACATTTACACATACATCTGAATACAAATTTGTATTTTTTATATCATACTTGTTATTCATGAGGGCTCATTTTTCATTCATGAAATTTCGCTGTTTTGTTATTGCTTTCCAAACAAAATGTAAAACGTAGGCAAAATCAAACAAAAATTTTTAAGAAAAAAATTGATTGCTTTTTAGGCTTGTAAAGTTATTGACGATTAGTACATATGATGATTGGTTATTAGAGACTCTAATTCATACCAAATACCAAAGAAAGTTATAAATATCTTTAAGAGGCTATTTGGCTAACTGACATTGAAGTATATCTTAGGTAAATAAATAACAATGACTTGCTCTCAGTCCTACTTCTAAGAAAAAGGCCACAAAGTATTGCGCTAAAAAACAAGTAAGAGTGTTATGTTCGACCTTGCCGAGTCTTATATACCCTGCATTATTGTTCATTATACTTATATTTATTTACAGCCAGGAATGAAACCAATAAAAAACCAAAAATTCATCGTTTGAAAAAAAAATTATTTTTTCGAAATTATTTTTTGGATAATCTGGTCATTTTTTTTTTTTGCTATTGTCAAAACTTAGATTTTTAGCGATATTATAGGTTTTTGCCAATTTTTAGTATTGTTTTTTTTTATTTTCAGATTTTAATGAAATTATTTTTTTTTTGTTTCAGTCTTAAGTTTTTACTAAAATTTATTTCGGTTTTGCGAAATATTTGGAAAATGTGATATTTTGGTTAAATTTCGATTTTTAAGTGGATTGCGTGTTTTGTGATAATGTCTTCACAATTTCTAAACTGATGCATACAATTTATCTTACCTACCATACCCAGCAAAAAATAAGACATTACCTTACTTGCCATAAGTAAGTCATTATACTTTTGTGAATACCATTTTTTGTTACTCGCCCTCAAAACACATTACATTACTTCGCAAAAGAAGCAAGTAGTAATTGAACTAGTTCTTTAAGTTAAAAGATAATAACTTAAAGTATTTCCTATGGTCGTCATAATTTCCAGAAATAATCAATGTAATTAATTCTCAGGAATTGATTATAAAAGTCTCATGCCTTGTTAAAATCATTAATTTGGTAATCTAGTTGGGAAGTCCTTCCGACAAAAATGCTTAATTCCACACTTGATTACGTTTTCTAAATTTTTTTGCTGGGTGTTCATAAGGTTTCATGGCAATCATCTTGAGGGATTGGAGCGCTTAAAACGTATGCAGACGATTTGGTTCTAATAATTCCAAACAACAATCGTTAACGTTACTTTTTAAGCCAGTGAAAAGCGAGAACCAAGTATGAAGACAGTTTAATAGACAGGGTTGAATCTTTCCTACAAAAACAACAGGCAAAAAAATACTGAAGGAATAACATAGTGAAAAAACTGTAATTATAATAAAATATATTTATAAATATATTATTACAAAAATATTATTCGATTAACACATTCTATTCGGATATTATTCGAATACATATTCTATTCGAAAAATATTATTCGAATAAAAAAAATTATTCGAACAAAACTGAAAAATTTTATTTTATAAGCAAAGAGGAAAAAGTATATTTCTGTAGATTTTAAATCAATAACACTTTAATTATTTCACCTGTATATGAAAATTATCTAATTTACGGTTATATTTTAAAACACGAACTTAAATGAGTATAGATATACTTCCCTTTTTATTATAATAATCATTCTTTTGTTAAATTTGATTAAAAACTTAATTAATACCATTTTCACACCAACAACTTTAATTACCTACGATTTCAATCTTATTCCTATTAAAAAATAATCCTTGTTGAAAAATTATACAAATAAAAAAATGTGTGTGTATGTATGCACGTAAACGTTGGTAAAATTAATAGCTTTTTTGGTCACTGCAAGACTTGTGCATAAAAATGTATATTTTATATGTGCAAAAATAAAAATTTTATTAGCAAGCACATGCAAGAACATGCACAGACACAACTTGCTTCTTTGTGATAAATTACCATAATATAAAAGTCGGACATTAAATCCTTTCGTTACGAGTATATAAAATTACAAGCACAGGAAAAAAATTTTAAGTGAAATAATAATAAAACTGAAAAAAAATTAAAAGATACGGGTAATATGAGTGTGAGAATGTGTCTGTATCAAAAAGGTATTATCATCAATGGTTGCTGCAAGACTACAGAGAGACACAAAAGAAGTAAAATAGAAAATATATTCAAAAAAGAAGAACAAACTAAACACCCTCAAGCTGTATATATGTCATTCATTCACAAACATAGATACATACGTACATAAATTGAAAAGTGCTAAAAACTCATTAAGAACTTTTTACATAAAATCGATTTAAATAAATAAATTTTTATGATATATGTAGTTATTCTACTAGGAGTAGTTATAATAATTTATTTACAGGTAAAAGAAAATTATAGCCGAATTTATGATTGAAGACAAACAATTTTCAAAAACCATACATCAAAATTGCGCTCAAAGAAAACGTACTGCCAACAGACTATGAGATGCGCTTTCTTACGCGTAGGATGTACAGATGTGAAAGAAGCCTATGCTTAAAGCATATGCTGATCAAAAATAGCATGCTAAGACAACACTTTCTTTTAACAGCTATTCGAAAAAGCAGACTAAAGAAGGCCTTGAATTAAGGCAATTAATTGGCTTTGACTTTTGTAAACAACGAAGTTTAAAAAACTGACCAGCCTGAATGATCTACCTCTACCTCTAGAATTTTTTAATTTGAAAAGTATTGTGAATCAAACAAAAGATTACGATCAATTTGCAATCACACGTCATACGATGAACACAGAATACAGAAAAATTGTGATTAATTTTTATATAAAACAAGTAGGGGTACTATATTCGGCTATGCCGAATCTCATATACCCCTCACTATCTGTGTAAATCTAGTTTAGTGAAGTAACTCCAATTAAAAAAGCAAATATTGGGGTTAATCAGAATTAAAAAATAAAAAAAATTTGGTACTGCATAGATATAATTTTACATAAAAATGACATCGGCTCTTAATGGGTTAAGCATTTTTACAAAAAATTTAGTATTTCCTTAAAGATCTCTTCAAATGCTGTAAAATAATACCCATATCGATATTTTAAAAAAATTTTAAATTTCAGAGCCCCGTAACTCTGAAAATATGGGCGAACGCCAATTTTTGCACTTGATGATTTTTTTTTAAACTTCTATCGCCCCATATATTTATTATTATTATTTTTTTTTTTTTTGAAGTTACTTTATTGTTCCGAATGACATGAACAAATTAGAGGTTGGCGTGATGTTTTGTCTTTTGCCTCAAAGAACATGGACCGATTATGCTGATTTCCAATAGCACCTCTTTCGACACTACTGTTTGCTGCTGGTTTGTTTTTATTTTGCTTAGTACAAGGAATAAAATAATACTAAAGCAGGCGTTTCGTTTGTGTTTTTCGTACCCTGATTTTGAGAAGATTATTTTTTTCTTTTGCCATGTTTTAGTTTCTGCAATTAAATTGACCGCTTTTATTTTTTCATATCCAGTTTTCAGGTTTATTAACAGTTGTATTCCGGATAAAGAAAACTGATTCAGATCCCAACGGCAAATCTCTAAGCAGCTAATGGAATCTGTTAAAAGATTTAGTTTTACCTCGACTCTAAACAAGCAAGACGCCCATAAAATACTTTTAACCTTTTATTTGTACCAAAAAAAAATTACTATTAAATCCAAATTTTTTGTCCCTGTTAGCGAATATTAACGTAATTATCGACGACTTTAATACTCCACAAATCCAGTTGTGTAAAAATAAAGTAATGTTCTCTAAGCATTCGCTCATACAAACTTTTAAACCATTTTGTAATACATTTTACAGACGAAAGGCAAAGAGTAAAAAGAAAAAAGAAAAAGAAAAACTAACCACAAATTTCATTTTTTATTTTTTTTTTTTCATTTTTTCACTAAACGAATTACAAGGTAGTAAAAGCATTATAAATTCAGTTTTTTGTTTTAAGAAAAAGTAAAACTTATTACAACATTAATGAATTTAAGGGCAATAGAAGATGTTATTCAAGTTGTTAGGTTATAATTTAACAATTGTATTTTTAATACAAAATAAAATTGATGATTAGAAAATAATCATGATATAAGGAAAGAATTATAAAATGTTTATGAAAGAAAAGTTTATATTTAGAAGCGAAAGTAAATCAATTGGTTTTTATTTTAAGCGTATAAAATATAACATGAAATAAGTGAGAGCTTTCAACAGCTCCTTTTTTGAAACATTTTTCGGGAATCTATATATTTTTATAAAGATTTTGCTTTTTAACTATTTGTTCAATTCAAAAACCCCCTCGTATTGTTTTATAGTTATTTAATTGTACTACAATACAATAGTGTAAAATTGTTGTTGATAGTTTGATTCAAAAATGTAATAAAGTCATACCATTTCAAGTGAGTGAAGATAAATATGTCCAGCTAAATATGTTTCGACGTATCAACTTACTTCATAACATATTTGCAAATGTGTTTTTAATATGTGTGACATGTTTGGGGTAAATCTGGAAATATGTTTTTACATTTGGGACATATTTAAATACTTTGAATACTCGTATAAAAATATTTGTTTGGATATTTTACACAAATTAAGACAAAATGCAAGATGCAAGAAGTAGATATTTAAAGGAATTAATAGGTACACAGCTTATAAAAGATATGTTGGCGCTCGTACCGCATTTTAAAGCTAATAAATCACAGATATGTAATCGATTTATATATTTTAAGAAAAGTATTTAGGAGATATAAAATAATTCGTTGAAAAATTTTTTAAAAAAATTGTGGACAAACGAAGATAGATTACGGGGCGAGACCTTTCGCATTTAAAAACTAATAAATCACAGATATGAAATCTATTTAGACATTTTAAAAACAGTGTTACCATTTCATTTTTGGGAGGCTGTAAAAAGCCGCACCTGATTCTTAAAACCTTAAAAGGATACTATAAAATTGACCGTTTAAATGTTAATTAAATTAACAACAAACAAATTTATATTCTTGCAGCTCTTACGAAAATATTCTGATATAACATAGCAAAGTTTTAATGTGCTGTTTCTGTATTACAGGCGATCAACTGAAAAATTTATACACAGAGAAAAGAAATTCGTTATGAGAACCGAATTTGTTGCCAATCGAATTTTGTCGGTTGTGTGTATTATCTTGAATTCGGTTGTAATAACTGAATGAATAAGGACTCACAACTATTTAAAAAAATTATTCTTGGGTGACTATAAAATATTATTGTGAATTAAATAAAACAATAAAATATGTTGATATTTATTTTTATTTTAAAAGTAAATTATAGGAATAAGATTACACATTACATTTCATGTCTCGAGCCATCTTCTTTTCCTCATAGTTTCTTTAAATTTCCATTCCATGCCGCACGTCTTGTTGTAGCGAGAGTTAAGAGTTTTTTAATTTACAAATGTCTTTGTGGGGTTGTTTTTGGACTTACCTTTCAACAATATTGGGGATCTTTTAACCACTAACAATATATCTTGTAATTGTAGACTAAAATATTAATTATTTTTTGTGTAATTTGTACAAATTCATTTTTATTATGTCAAATATTTCTCGATTTTAGAAGACACAATCGATTTTTATGATTCTAGCTACTAAAATTTGGTTTTCAGTAATAATATGCTAAATAAGTTTAGTTGCATCTTCTATTTAATAGAAAAGATTTTAGTAAATATACAAATCGGTCAGGTAAACTTTTTCAAGAGGTGTTACAACCAACATTTGGAGGCAAATGTCATTTGTTGGCTTTTAATGTAAAAAATAAATTAAAACTATTAATTATTAATATTAAAAATCGAATTATTATATTAGTAATTAAATTTTGGACATACCAATCGAATTTATACCTATCTGTTTTCTGTGCACACAGAAAAAAGATTGGTAAAAATTCAGTTGATATGCTTAAAATTTAATTACTAATATAATTATTTGATTTTTAATATAAATAAATTATAATTTTGACTAATTTTTAACACTTAAAGCTAACATATGATATTTGCGTCCAAATGTTGGTTGTAAAAGCTCTTAAAAAAGTTATCGTTACCGATTTGTGTATTTACTAAAATCTATTGTATTAAATGGAAGATACAACTAAACTTATTCAGCACATTATTACTGAATACCGAATTTTGGTAGTTAGAAACATAAAAATCAATTGTGTCTTTTAAAATCGAAAAATGTTTGACATAATAAAAATGATTTGTACATATTGTACAAAAAAATAATCAATATTTCAGTTTAAAAATACAAAGATACATATACTGTTAGTGGTGAAAAGTTCTCTAATATTGTAGAAAGGTAGGTCCAAAATCAATCTTACAAAGACATTTTTAAATTAAAAAAATTCTGAAATGTTAAATACACTTCGCAGCAGCAAAACTGGCGGTATGAGATGAAAATTTAAAGAAACTACACACATATGTCGTAAAGAAGGATCAGTGGCAAAGGAAGGCTCTAAACATGAAATTTATAAAGTGTAATATTATTCCTAAAACTTATTTTTAAAATAAAAGTAAATATTAACATATTTTATTGTTTTATTTCATTCACAATAATACTTTATAGTTGTGAGTGCCAGATTCATTCTGTCATTACAACCGAATTCAATATAATACACACAACTGACAAAATTCGATTGGCAACGAATTCGGTTCTCAGAACGAATTTCTGTTCTCTGTGTGTGTATGAAAAGTACTCAAATCTTTGAGTGATTCCTATACAAATTTTCTAGACGAGTCGCTCGATTGCAATACAGAAACCGCACATAAATTGACACACAAACATAAAGGAAGAATAATAAATTTAAAGCTGATCGCCTCAAGTACTTCCAGATCAAAATAGTCATGGTAAACTGATCGTTAAAAAAAATTGTCTAACATTTTAATATTGGAAATCAGCAAAATTGGCCCAATAATAATAACAAATGTGATGGCTTCAATTATCCTACCTAATGAAAGTCGAATCATTTTAGACTATAACCAAATCAACTATTTAAATACTGGCTCAAAGTCGTATATTCAATTCAAATTAGAACAATTTGTGTTTCACTAATGTGTTAATTTAAGGGCAGGTAGTTTGAAAGATTATAATTACCAAAAAACAATGTGTTGGTTAGAACGAATTTCACCTCCTACCTACATGCAATGCATCATTTGAAAATAATAATCTTAAATGAAGTAAAAAATGTTATTAAATAATTAAGCGAGTTTACACCGAAAACTTTTTCATCGAAATTTGTATTTCATGAAAATTCTTTTCAATTTCGTATAAAAATCAATATTTCGATAAAAATATGTTGGGATATGATCAAGGCGAATCTATAAGGTGTAGTCATCGGCGAATTGATACAACAAACCAACTTTTTTGTACGAGTGCTTTTAAAAAATAAGTGGTTGATGCGAATTAAATATAAAGCAAATAGTCAAAAAATTCAAAATAAGAATAATAATATTTAAGAAACCAAACAACACAAAATTTAACAAACCAAAATAAATTCTGTTTTTTTTTAATAATTTTATCATTTTAAATAAAAGTTTACATTTCAATAAAGAAATAACATTACAAGTTGTGGAATCCTTTTCTGGAAATGCTAAAACTTTTTAAAAATGCATAACCCATTAAGAGCCGGTGACAGTTTTGTATAAAATTATATACAGTACTTAATTTTTTTCTTAGTTTTTAATTCTCTGTCAACCCAATGTTTTTTTTTATTTGGAGTTAGTTAAGTAAAGTGAATTTTACATAAGATTCAGCACATCCGAATATAGCACTCTTATTTGTTTTAATTACGTAATCATTCAACATTTTATAACCTTATTTCACACTAACTACTCTGCTCTTTCAATGCATATTTCAAATGTGTTTGTGTTGTGATTCTTTCATGCAGACGCTATACAAACAATTTATACTTCAGATGAATAAACAGATACAAGTGCAAAATAATTGAGAGAAAAAATTCTTAGTTTCTAACAATAGGGGTCATATTAGGGTCAATTGTTTGACTGACTTAGAAAGAAATAAATCGAAATAAAATGAATTATATTTCACATTATAGAGTACAGTGAACGTTAAGAATAACAAAATTCTATAATTTTCAATTATGTTAATATTTAATTTTATTTCGTATAAACAATTATCTTATTAATCATTTGTTTTCTTTTGTAATTTTAGAAAAACGGAACAGTCGATAACAATGATACGACAGCAAGCGATCAATACAAATCGATCAATTACATTGTAAAAACTTTACCTTAGAAAAGAAACTTCTCTACACAAACCAAAGATTTACTATAAATATTAGTTATTTTAAGTCAGATTTGCCATCATGTCTAAACATAAAGACAATGATAATTTACGAAATGATATTTACGAAAATCTACCATGTCAGGCCATGTTTAATGAGTCTGTACGTAAAATGCAACAGCAAAATAAACTACAAACAAATAATTCTAACTCGAATAATATAAACTCGAATAAGGTACTCTCCCAACAATTGTTACTCAATAATATAAGTAATCAAAGTGCTCATTTAAATGCCACTAATACGAATGCAAACCTCAATTCGCACTCAAATTTAAATTCGACATCAAACAACAAACATCTTCTGGGTAGCAAACAATTTTCGGTAGGTCAAATGCCTAAAGAAATGATCTATGCTACACCACTAAGAAAATCAGATCGTTATAAAAGCGGTGAACGTAGCAGATTACAACAACCTCCAACTCATACATCGAGGGTAATAAATGAAGCCAGTGAAACGAATGACTTAAAACTCAGCAACATAATGGACTATAAGCAGCTAAATACTCGTGACAGTAATCGTTTGAATAATAGCAATCGTAATGGTAACTCTGTTCCGGTAACTGACTTGGACGATGAACCAAATTCCGGCTGTGCATCCAGCAATATGTATACTAATCAGGGTATACCTCTGCCCACCAATAGTGGCGGTAATGCAGTTTCTATAAGTCATCAATTGGAAGACCGAAGAATATTAAATTTTCTTAAGGACACAACTCAATTACACAAGAAAATGGAAATGAGTGGCAAGGATTGTCCGAATTCTAGTTTTTCCAACTTGGCCCGAGAAGAACATTTTGCCAATTTGGTACAACAGAACTTTCCAGTAGAGTTGTCCAGGCGCAGTGTTGATCCAGAAGATGAAATGGAAGCTGCTTTGGAGGAAGCTGGTAATATACGAAATCCTGAAGAAACTTCTGATAAATTGGATTTTATAATGCAAAAAAAGATATCATCCGATAAAGATGTTAACGGTTCTATAGTCAATGGCCATCAGCATTTGGCGCGTCATCATCATTATCCGCAACATCAACATTATGAAGCAAAAGTTTATATAAATCGTGAATGGGTATTAAAAAAAATAGCCATGTGTTTGGAACAGCGTACAGCTGGCAAAAAATCTGTACCCGGGCTCTTAGGAGCTGTTGGCAGTACTAAGAATGACTCATTTGCTGGTTCTTCGGTATTTATGTCTGCTCGTGCTAAGGCTTCCGCTATATCTTCTTCAACCTATAATGGCTGCTTAGTGCTGGGTTCAAATGGTTCTGGCAAAACTTCCATCTGCCAAGCCATATTGAATGGCAATTCTGGTACCAAAGGGCTACTGAATCGCAAATTGTTAGCTTGTTACCTAATCGAATCACAAAATCCCGAGTGCCATAGTCTCTCGTTGTTTATTCGCAAAATAGTATTACAGTTATTAAGTCACTCTTCACTCATTACCAAAGATGAATCGCAGCGAATTATAGACGAGGGTTTCTCATTTCTTCAAGATGAAGTTCAGCAACAAGAGTCCAAACTGGATGAGGCCATGAATAATATTTCTCTTGATGAAAATGCTGAGGATATTCTTATAGCTGAACTAAAACGAGATGCTAAGGAGTGTGACTTTTCCGAGTTGGACAATTTTCAAGAGAGGCGTACATCCACCAGTAAAAAGTCAGAAGTTTTGCAGCTTTTGCGACAGAAATCAGAGCCAGCACCAGAACAATATTTTGATGAGTCGGGAATACAAGATAAACACAACTTTGATACACATCCTCCCAAGGGTGTCAAAAATAAGTCTGCTACAGAGTATGAAGAAAATAAAGATAATGATACAGAAAAGTTTAGGAAACGAGAAGAAGAACATTCATGTTCTTCTCCTATTAAGACTAGTCCCGGTAAAAAGTCTAAAATTCCTGTTAAATTAACCAGACCAGGAGTAGTTGCTTCTCCCTCTAAGCATGTTAACTCCACAGCGAATAATTCCGCAACAGTACCCCAACAAGGGGGTGGAGAAGGTACAGCTGTAATTGCAAGTGAAGATCTTAAGCAGGAAATTCAAGCAGCCATCGACGCTGATGATAGTAATGAAGATTTAGAAACTGACAAATCTGAAAAACAAGACAACGAAGATAAACCCGAAGCTGATAAGGATTTAGCTGAGCTAGGTAAACTAAATCGATATAAAAAGGAGACAACGACTAAAGAAAGTAAGGAAAAAGAAGATAACAACGATAGGGTGGAAGAGAAACAAGAAGAAGAAGAAGAAAAAATAGAGGACAGACACATCAGTAAGAATTTAATTGACTTTGACTTATCCGTGAATGGCAAGTCAACCGAAATAATATTACCTACGAACGACGAAGAACCGATGTCTCTGAATACTTTACCTCCCCCCTTGCCCAAGACTAAAAGTTGCCGCACTGTTATAGCCGATGGCTACTATGAAATGCTACTCTCAAATCCCGAAATATTTGAATGTTTGACCGTTGATAATATTGAAAAAAACCCAGATGAGTGTTTTAAGAAGGCCCTACTTTTTCCTCTCCTAGAGTTAACTCCTCCGAAAACGGCTCTGTTGCTGTTAATCGATTCAATAGATGAAAACTACATCAACGAAGGTAATTTGATTTCGACTTTAAAAGGTGGCCGTGGAAATGCAACTACTCACAAAAGCCGCAATGTAGCCGAATTACTATCGAACCATATTCATCTCTTTCCAAAGTGGCTATTCTTAGTATGCACCACTAAGAAACAAACCAAACAAATAACTAAAATGTTTACGGGCTTCAAGAAGATTACATTGGATGATTTGCGCAAATCACATGTGGTTAAAGATGTTCAGGAATACATTATAAATAGATTAAACTCTGATTTTAAAGATAGTATTATGTTAACAAAGGAGATAATTGAGTCATTGCATCAACTCTATATAAAATCGAATGGATGTATTCTGTATTTGGAAAAGGTTTTAAATGGTATCAAAGAGACCTTTTTTAGTTTTCGAGAGATAAAGTTAATACCATGTACTCTGAATGGTTTGTACTTATATATTTGTCAAAAATCATTTAATAAAAAGCAATATATGAAAATAAGACCACTTCTTAATGTTTTGCTGGCTTCGTCGGGTTATGTGGACAAATTGTTCTTGTTCAATTGCCTGAGAACCTACAATTACAGCATTGACAACGAGGAGTTTGAGAAAAGATTATTGTTAATGAAAAATATATTGCTCTACGATAATAACGAACAGAAACTAAAAATATTCCATAACTCTTTTTCGGATTGGTTGGTAGACGTAAAATTTGCTACCAAAAAATTTATATGCGATGTCAACGAAGGACATGTTATGATCTCCATGTATTATTTGCTGGTAGCTGAAACCCTATGTGCAAACACTGTGCGAAAATTTATCTATCATCTTATCAAGTCTGGAGAGTACCTGACAAATCGCAGTATTGATCTAGATTTAATATTAATGCTTCTGGAGTCACGTCTTAATTTGAATGATTGCTTCTATACAAACCATTTAAATTGCTGTTCCCAGTGTGAAATGGATTTCAAAAATGATCCCAACTTTTTGCCTAAAACTCGTAATATGATTGAAAAGTTTTTAAACAACGAATTGGGTGACGAATTTTCGCAAATGTTGTGTGATTTTTTTAAGCCCAGCTTGCCTACAGATGGCAAAATCTTAAAGCTGCTCATCGAAACGGGCATAAATAATGGAGATTCACAAACATCTTGCGATTCTTCCTTAATGTCACCCGAACTTTCAGAAAAATCCCAAAATATTGATTTCGAGTTAGCAGATCTATTAATATCTAGTGAAAGGTCTTGTATTTTAGAGACCCAACGACCGAACAGTCCTTCGGAAAAAAGTGAACCACAACAGGAGAGCCAGGATGATAATGCTTCATCTACACTTCACCAGCTTTCAGATTCGAATCGACTAGAATTACACAAGGGTAAAGCATTGATACATATCTTGGCTAATGATGGCAATCATTTGCTGTTAGAAAGAGCTTTAAATGCCTGTAAAGGTCCCATAGATTTAGAAATAGAGGATTATAATGGTCAAACGGCCTTAAATATAGCGTCGCGTAATGGCCATTTGGATGTTGTTAAGTTACTGCTTAACTTTTCTCAACCTTGTAACGATGGTACTGGTCGTATGAAACGCATTGATGTCAATCATGCTGATCGTGACGGGTGGACTCCTTTGAGATCTGCTTCTTGGGGTGGCCACACTGAGGTTGTTAAATTACTTATCGCTCATCCAGCTTGTAAAATTGATTTGGCCGATAAAGAAGGTCGTACTGCTTTAAGAGCCGCTGCTTGGAGTGGCCATGAAGACATTTTAAAAATACTCATTGAACATGGTGCTGACGTTAATTCTGTGGATCGCCAAGGACGTACCTCGTTAATAGCTGCTTCCTATATGGGACACTATGATATTGTCGAGATACTGTTGGAAAATGGAGCCAATGTAAATCATCTAGATTTGGATGGTCGAAGTGCTTTGTGTGTGGCAGCTTTATGCGGTTCCTCGGGATACAGCAGGGTTATATCTACTCTTTTGGAACACGGTGCTAATACCGATCAGCTAGACAATGACGGAATGTCTCCTTTGTTGGTCAGTTCTTTTGAAGGAAACGCTGAGGTATGCGAACTATTACTCGAAAATGGTGCTGATCCTGACTTGGCTGATTTTATGGGAAGAACTCCCTTATGGGCTGCTTGCACCGCTGGGCATGCCAATGTTGTTAAGCTTTTACTTTTCTGGGGTTGTGGAATAGACTGCATGGACTCTGAAGGTCGCACTGTTCTCAGCATTGCTGCTGCACAGGGAAACATAGAAACTGTACGTCAGCTATTAGATCGTGGTCTAGACGAGACCCATCGCGACAATGCTGGATGGACACCATTGCACTATGCTGCATTTGAAGGTTTCCATGAAGTTTGTCTCCAATTGCTAGAATCTGGAGCAAAAATCGATGAATGCGATAATGAAGGAAAGACAGCCTTACATTTGGCCGCACAAGAGGGTAGAACAAAATGTGTTCAGGTGCTACTGGAGTGTCATGCCACATTCGTTGATCAGAAAGCTCACGATGGTAAGACCGCATTCCGTTTGTCGTGTTTAGAGGGACATTTGGAGACAGTTCAATATCTTTTAAAATATAACTGCGATGTCAATGCTAAAGATGCTGATTCACGTACAACATTATATATTCTGGCTTTGGAAAACAAATTAGAAATGGTTAAATATCTTTTGGAGTTTACAGATGTTGATGTCAATATAAGCGATAGTGAGGGTCGTACTGCACTGCATGTAGCGGCCTGGCAGGGTCATACTGATATGGTCAAAATGTTGATAACATTGGGTGAGCTATCTGGATGGGTTTTCATGAGAAATTGATATTTATTTTACAATTTTTTTTTTATCTTTAAGGTAATGCTGATGTGAATGCTATGGATTTAGAAGCTCGCACACCCCTACATTCTTGTGCTTGGCAGGGAAATCATGATGTCATGAATATTTTGCTTTACTTCGGGGCTTTGGCTGATCATGCCTGTAAACAGGGTGCTACAGCTTTGGGTATATCAGCTCAAGAGGGCCATGAAAAGTGTGTTATAGCATTGTTGAAATATGGTGCTAATCCTTATAAATCAGATCACTGTGGTCGTACACCGATCAAATTAGCAGCCAAATCAAATCGCACAAATATTTTGAAGATTTTTGATAACTATACCAAAAGTAAGTTGAACTTCTTTAAAATTAATATTTGTTTTTCATTTAAGACTGTGTTTTTCATTAAGATGATTCTAATAATCCAATGGAAGGAAAATTTCATCATGCAAACTTATTACGCTCACCTGATCAGCCACCTTCTATACCAGCTCATGCGAACTTAGGCGTAAGCAGCTTAACAGCATCACCATTCCCACCTCATGCCTCGGCTTCATCAGTTTGTTCGGCCGCCACAACAGCTACCGTTAATAACAACTTGGCAGCACCTAGCATATTGAATGCCTCAAGTTCAACACACAGTTCAAATAATTTCTATCAAAATACAATGCAATCAGACACTAGTAGTTTGCACAAACGTAAAAGTGTTATATCTAGTCAATCAACAGGCAGTAGTAATGATGTTAGTAATCATTATTATATTTATTTATTGATTTTTATAATAATAAAATATTTTTTACTCGCTTTGCAACAGGCGCCTCTTACATTTACTCAACAATTGCAACGTCAAACAAAACTTAGCGCTCGCAACAATCCATTTGTGCAAAACTCTCAAATAGTCAATCCAAAACATAATTCGGGATCATCTTCATCAATGGCCCATAAAAATTCTGCTCATCAAAGGCATTCACAAATCCTACCTGATCTCAATGAACACCAAATGGGTAAGTGAAATATTATGTTTATTAGGAAATGTCTACTTATTCATATGGATTAATATATCGTTCACAGCTTCGCATATGGCTAGCAATGAGGCTGATCTTTATGATATGGAATGCATGTCACCACTATATGCAACACCACCTCACTCTCCTAGCAGTGACTTAAGTTCACCTGGTCAATTGCCCTCTATAAATAATATCGATGATTGTCCTGGTGCTTCGGGTCTGAATGGCAGCAGTAGCAGTGCCAATTGTTCAGGTGGCAAATCGTCTTTATCCGATAATCACTTTGCTCGTGATACACATATGCGTATTATTTTGGGAAATCTTAAAGAAAACCAAGCCAGTTCATCAAGGTAAATGTGTTACCATTAATTTTAAAATGAAATATAAGACTAAAACAAATACTAAAGATGAAGATATGAAAGTCATCGTGTTTAAACAGCGTAACCTCCGTGCAGAACAGAATGTCTATGAAATTTTCTTATGAAAATTTCCTTCATTAATTTGTTTAAGAGAATTGAAGAAGCTTATTTAGATTATATTTAAGCTTCAAGTCTATCCCTGGGAAGTGCCAGCCAGTGTTACCAAAAAAAAGTTTTTTTTACAAAATAGTAAAAAGCGCTGAAATTGAAATTTCACAGGTATATGGAGTGTTATGGGCCCTACAATAACAAATTTTAAAATTAATATAAAATTTAAAGGGTGTTCTCATAAGAACATGCTTTTCATGTGTATGGCCTTAACTTTCAAATCGATGCAGGCAGACACTTGCAATTCGAGAAGAGATTGTCGTACTATCTTTGCTATTAAGAAGTATTAAATTAAAGGGTGTCTCAAACAAGATGTGACATTTACGAAACCTTAACAGGCGGAACATTAAAATTTATATCAAGTGTTGGCCTGCTATAAAAAAAGTATACACATAAAAGTAGAATTTAAATAGGGTTCCAAAGGAAACATTATTTTTACTTATGTGGCATCTTCATCAACTAAAATAACAAAAACATAAAATTAAAAACTAAATGGTGCCATTAACGCTACGAGGGAAATCGTGGAACAGAGTCCCAGTTTCCTAGATTCGGACTTCCTATTTCGGCGTGTGTCTTAGCATCTTCCCACCATATCCTACAAACATTACGTCTCGATTTATATTTCGTTTACATTATATTATTTACAAAAAAGCATATGAGTGTGAAGATAAATTTCGAAATTTAAATCTCAGACACAAACCAATTTCTTTAACATAGTTCTGTTAACAGGTTACATAGCGCTGTTAAGCATTTCAATCCTAGGGGTATATATTTATTTTTATTTATTTATTTAGTTCAAAAGATTACAAGCCAGTAGGCCTACTTAATCCAGAAATCTTATGGCTTAAAACAATTTCAAAATACAATACTTAAAAAGTAAATATGTATGTAACCAAAATAAAAAATATAAAAACCCCCCAAAAACTTTTGCACAAATATTAAAGCTTAACAAGTGGTAAAAAAATTCAGCCATCACATGATGCTGCTACATGATAGCACTTTTATATTTTATAAATAATTTTTTAAAATATTTTTAAACTCCCTAACTGAAGTACAAAATTTTCGCTTCTCATAAGGAATGTGTTGGTTCCAAAATTGAGCTACTCTAACAACAAACGATCTACTCATATATAAGCTAAAATATCTTGGGCATATAACAGTACAGGTTCTGGTAGACTTGCTGAATATAAATTTATCCATGAGATAAGGCGGCTTGCCATATTTTATAATCTTAAAGAACTGGAGGAGCAACCGTTGATTTATAAAACCATGAAAATCGGTACCTAACATGTTGATAACATGTGCTGATATATGCTCTCTATAGTTAAGATTGCAAATATATCTAGTAACGCGGTTAAAACACATCCGTAATTTATTAAAATTTTGTTGAGAAGTACCTGAATATATTTCAATACCATACAGAAACAAAGGAAGACATAGCGATAGCGCTAATCTCTTTTTGACACGAAATGGCAAAAAAGAGCCTAGACAATACAGCTTTTTTAAAATAAATGTAATTTTTGATATAATAAAGCTGATATGAAAACTGAAATCTAATTTAGTATCTAAGTATATACCTAATGTTTTATAATGAGAAACGAATGCTATAGGTTGATTCATAATTGTTATGCTAGGTAAAATAGCATTATGAGAAAAGTACATGGCTTTTGATTTAGAAGAGTTTAAACTCATGCAATTAGTTTGACACCACTGTGCAATGCGTTTTAAGTCATTATTAACATTAGTTTCCAAATAAGCTACTCCATTACCATAATCACTCCCTAAAAGTTGAATGTCATCTGCAAATGTATAGCACCTACAGGATGAAATCTCACAATAAAGGTCGTTCATATACATAGTAAATAAAATTGGTGCTAAAATGGAACCTTGTGGCACTCCTCTTGAGATTTTTAAGGTAGACGATCTTTTTCCTCCAGACATAGCGTACTGAAATCTGTTAGTAATAAAGGACCAAATTAACTTACATGCTGGTGCGTCAAACGTAAAATCTCTTTGAAGCTTATTACATAAAATATCATGACTCAAAGAGTTAAAAGCATTACTTAAATCAAGGATCACAAGTACTGAGTTGTCAATATTCTTTCTAAGAGTTTCAGTGATATCCAATACCAATCCTGTAGTATTGTAATCTTTCCTGTAAGCAGATTGAAAAGGATTTATCATGCTCATTGAAGTTAGATGGTCAACAATTTGTCTTTTCAATAATACTTCCAGGACTTTGGAAGTAGCGTTTAGTATACTAATAGGTCGGTAGTCTAGACAAGAACGTGGTGATTTTATTTTTGGTATTGGTATGACTTTACCAATCTTCCAATTCTTCGGAAAATTTGAGGAAGTTATAATATTATTTAATAAAAACGTAAAATAGACGGAAATAAGAGGGTATATAATTTTCAAAAATTTTATTGGTATACCATCAGGTCCTATTGCATTGGTTTTAATGCTCGTCATGGCAACAAATACCTCTGACGTATCCACGTTTCTAAAGGTAAATCCTTGATTATTGTAAAATGAACAAAATGTGTTACTTGTTTGGCTTATTGGAGGGAGCAACGTTTGTTGATTAAACTCCTCCACATTAAGTATAACACCACTATTTTTATCATTTAGCAAACCTTCAGACCTCAATCTTTTCCATAATTGGGGCTGGGAACAGTTGCTAAAATAACGTATGGCGTCAATTTTTCTTAATCGCCTAATAACTGACTTTACCTTGTTCCGATATTTACAGTAAATTCTCCGGTTAGTATCTGTGTTACACTCACAGAATGCTCTCCACGACAAGTCTCTGTTTATTCTAGCTATTTTTAATTCCTTAGCTTCCATCCATTTTTCAATTCTACAAGGACGAGATTTTATAATTGGAACACTTTCCTCGAAGCAAGCGCGAACAATATTGTTGAAAATCTGTAACTGCTCATCAACACCTTGAGTAGCAAAAAAACAAGAAGAATCAAAATCTTCGAGGATAGAATTACACCGATGTATATTAATAGCTTTGTAGTCTCTGTAGCAATATTCCTGAGGAACATTATCACTCTTAAGTTTTAAGGACATGGAGATAATAGCATGAGCAGAGTTTAAGGACGGAAAGTGGTATTGACACTTTTGGCTTACTGAATTTATGTTCGAAACCAAAAAGTAGTCAATTAAGGTAGAAGTATTAAAAAACATATTCAAATTGGACCTGTGACCACATTTTTGCATCAAATGGAACCGAACAAAATGGAAAGAGATGCTTGGTTTACTGCCTTTCTACGAACATTGTAAAACAGCTAATGTGTTATAAATTTTTAAAGGTTTTTACATGTAAAACTTTTTCGTTTTTTTCACAAGGAATCTAAATTCCCGGAGCACTGTAGAAGATGGGCGGATAAAAATTTATGGATTTCATAGAAATTATACCCTTTTAAGATTTCTAGTATTTATTAAAATTCCATTTTCTATAGTTTTGAAGTACTAGGAAATATACAAGGGTATGATTTCTATAAAATCCATCCATTTTTATCCGCCCATCTTCTACCGTTTTCCTGGAGCTCATCCTCCAAGAAAATTTTAAATTTGAAAACTTAGAAAACTTTAAGAATTTCTAACAAATTTCCATTTTCTTAAGTTGTGAAGTACTAGGAATCATAAAAGGGTATGATTTCTATAAAATCCATCAATTTTTGTCCGCCCATCTTCTACAGTGCTCCTGGAATTTAGATTCCTTGTGAAAAAGAAAAACGGAAAAGTTTTACATGTAAAAACCTTTAAAAATTATTAACATATTAGCTGTTTTACAATGTTCGTAGAAAGGCAGTAAACCAAGCATCTCTTTTCATTTTGTTCGGTTCCATTTGATGCAAAAATGTGGCCACAGGTCCAATTTGAATATATACCCCTAGGATATATGTTTTACAGCGCTATGTTAACCTGTTAACAGAACTATGTTAAAGCAATTGGTTTGTGTCTGAGATTTAAATTTCGCAATTTATCTTCACACACATAAAAAGCATCTACTTTAATGAAAAACGAAAGATGCAAAATTTTATTATTTTATGATAAATATTCCTTTGTGTTATTTTTTATTCAGGACTTACAATTATTTCTAAATTTTTCCTATAATCTATCTTTCAGCAAAAGCAAACGTAGTGGTATTACCACAAACCCAGCAATGCGTCTTATACGCAGTCGATTCGATTCCGCTGCTCAATTAATAAGACGTACAAATAATATACTCTCTAGTAGCGGTCAGGGTTCATCGAGTATTGGAGTAAAATCCGGAACTTTCCAGTGGCGCAAAGAAAGTCAAATGTAAACTTTACAAAATGTTTTAAAAATAAAAAATAAAATAGCATTTTTTTAAATATGAAATATTAATTTTAAAATTGATTATGAGCAATTTGGTTAATTTATTGTTTTTTATTTATGATTTTTAAGTATTTGATTTTGTGATAGTTTGTTTTAAGTTTATTCAATTATTTAAATTATTTTACAAATTTAAACTTAAGTAGATTCAAACAAAGTAGAAGAGACCTTAAATAAAATATTAAAAAAGTATATGATAAATAAATATTCATTATTCATTGCAAAATAAAAAAATAATAATAAATAAAAAAAACATACACGCAACCACATAATTAAATCAACGATTAAAATTTAAAATATGACTAAATTAAAATGAAAAATAAATATGTATTTCAGTAGATGGATCTTAAATAAAAAATTAATCTGCAGGAAAATAATATTTTAGAATAAAAAAAAGGCAAAACACTTTTAAACCAATTAATGGAACATTTAAAATTAAACATAAAGAAATATTTATAAGCAATATTTGCAGTGGATGATATTTAAGAAGTTGAGAAGAAAGAAATTCAATTAAAATAAACGAATTATTTCGATTGGTTTTATTTAGTTTTTATAAAAATAGGTTTTTTTTTAATTCATAAATGTAACTTTAAAAAACAAAAAATGTTTACCTTAAAAGCACACAAACGCTAAATTTACTTAAGCATTAAAAAAAATTGATATAAAAAACATGTTTTTTAGTTTAATAACAACAAAATGTACTGACACTTATTATAACTTTCTAACACTTATAGATTCATACAAACATAAAGTTAAGAAAAGTAAAGTTAAAAATCATACATACATTTAGTCATTTATTTTAAACGACAGAACACAATTTTTAATAAATTATTTGCAGTTTTTGTGAACGAATAACACATTTTTTTAATTGTCAATTTATGCATACAAGCCATGGCGAACTAATATAAACTCGTCAGCTGTGTAACATCCAAGTGCCAAAGCAAAGCCTATTGAGTTTGTTTACAAAACTTATCAAAAATAAAGTAACTGCTAATTTCTCTTGTACTGGTTGTTTAAGAAAATGTTCAGTTTAATTTATGTTATGTCAAATATAAAACATGGAATTTAATTTTTGAACAATTTTTTAACAAGTCCAAAATAAAAGTAAAAATGAAAAATTTAAATCAATTATGCCTTGGTGTTTTGGACAAAAAGCTTTGATTTCTATAAAACAAAATACTTGTTTTTAAATTTATTGTTTTTGAATAGAAGCAGAGAAAAAAGCTAATAGGCCAATGTAAAGTGAGAACCAGGTGGTTGCAGGTAATTGTGCAAAGATATTTACTTATGTTTCTGCTTACAAAAAGGAAAATGTTATTTTGACGTTTAAGAACGAAAGTCAAACTGCATATTAAAACTTTCAAGACGAAGCCAAGGCGAATCAAATATAAGGTGGTTGCCATGGCGAAATAATACAGGTGGTCTCGATAGCGAATTCATTAATTTCGCCGTAAACTTTAAATGTCAAACTCCATATATAAAAAATATGTATAACAGTTTTACATATTTTTTATATATGGAGTTTGACATTTAGAGTTTACGGCGAAATTAATGAATTCGCTATCGAGACCACCTTGTATATTTTCGCCATGGTGGTTGCGATGACGATTTCTTTGATTTTCGCCGTTAGTCTAACTGTCAAATTCCATATACATATAAAAAATCCAAGGCAATTTTTTTATATGTAGTTTGACATTCGGGCGTATGGCGAAAACGAACGAATTCGCCATCGCTACCACCAAGGCGAATCAATTACCAGGTGGCAGCATTGGCGAATTTATTATTTTTTGCTGGTAGAAACGAATTTCAAACTTCATATACATATAAAAAATAGTACACAGATTTTTTATATATGGAGTTTGACAGTAGTGTTCACGGCGAAAATTAATGAATTCACCTACGCTGCCACCTGGTAATTGATTCGCCTTGCTACCACCTTATAACTTATTCGCCTTGGGCGAAGCCTTGATTTTCGCCAGCATAAGAAATCTGTATACTATTTTTTATTAATAGTTTGACATTCGGGCTAACGGTAAAAACTAACGAATTCGCCATCGCTACCACCTTATAATTTATTCGCCTTAAAAAATTTTCACACAAATTTTTATATGTAAATTCGCCACTGCTATCACCCTCTAATTGATTTTCATTGAATGTGCTGTCATCTTCGGAAATTTAACCTTGAAAGTAACTCTAGGCTTGCTGGTTTTTTAAACAGATTTTAGGTGTCATTAATAAAATTTATTTCTTGTAGCAAGGCAGATTTATTTTACTAGGTAGTGTCGTCCGCCCAGCTGGTTTGTAGTTGGAAATGTCAAAAGTTTTTGTATTTTCCTTTGTTTGTTTACGAATTTCAAAAAAACACTAACAACAAGCGTTTGCCAGACAAAGCAAGCATGTGTATTGAGAGCGATTATCTTTTATTTTTCTTTGTGTTTTTGATGTTTCCAACCCACAAAACAACAATAAAAATGCATGTTGTTTTTGTCAATGTTGTATTTGTTGTAGAGCCGCTATTACCTAGTAAAATAAATCTGCCTTGTCTTGTAGTTTCAATTTAGATCAGTTCTAAAAATGCTCTCAACTGCACAACTCTTTGATATAATAATAGTTTCTATGCGATCAGAATTGCATAATTTTTTATGCGAGAGTATAGAACCTAAAGGCTATGATACATTATCATGTCTATCTGTGTTTAAAAACTATTAATATTTGTAAAAATTTTTGTAACATTTGTTAAACTTTTAAAATGTCATAAAATATTAGTTTCTATACGTTCGGAGTTGCATTTTTCTTGTGTAAGTATTTTTAGCAGCAACAAAAAATATATATGAAAATAATATATTATGAAAATAATAATTTTATTTGACATTAACTCTTTGCTTTTGAATTTTTGACTTGAGACTGCACAGCTGATGATATTCATTATAGTAAAATGTGCAATTTTCAACACATACGGAAATAAAATTTATAATTTGACAATCGCGCAATTTCCAGTAACTTAATGTTCCGATTGTCCCTGTTAAGGAATAAAGTAGTTTTTGTATAAACAGCGGCTTTCCGGTCCGTTGTTGGTAAGTTATGAACAAAAATGTTGTAGATTCTGGAATATATGGACTCAATAAAAATTCGTAGAATGTATTTTTTTATATATATTTTTATAAATATTATCATTTGTTTATTTCATTTTCTGATGACCAATTTGAAACTCAACGTATGTCTGTATGTATATCTAAATATTATACGAAATAAAAATAAAAAAAATAAAAATAAGCTATAGACCAAGGCGAATCAATTATCAGGTGGCAGCGTTAGAAAATTTATTATTTTTTGCTGGTGAAACGAATGTCAAACTTCATATAAAAAAATGGTAAACAGATTTTTTATATATGGAGCTTGACAGTAGTGTACACGGCGAAAATTAATGAATTCGCCTACGCTGCCACCTGGTAATTGATTCGCCTTGCTATAGACTATTTTACACAAAATAATAAAAAAGAATTATTAATCATTTTTTAGCTTTAATTAAATGTCTACATTTAATATTTAAAAGATTTCGATTTTAAGCAAAGAATAAATATATAAGAGGGTTATAGTATACCACGTTACTTATAGAGATGAAATCTATTTAAGACTCAAGAAGAGCTTATGAAACAAAACAAATTAATAAGTCAAACAGTCTTTTAACTGATATGGAACTGCATTTTCCAACTTGAACAATTTTATCTTCTTTCCACATGGTCATTGCAGGGTTTTAAAAAGTGCTATTAGCAGTCGCGTTTTACTAACCAATTCATTTTTTTTTCACTTACATGCTGAAAATAAATAACTGAACTCAGTTTTTTATTTTATGCCAACTGAAAATAGCTAAATTGAACACACACAAAACTAAAACTAACTGAATTCAGTTAACTATTTTCAGCAGCAAAACGAACACACAGCGACTGTCTTTTCAGTATGGGAAGACGTAGTTATGTTTTTTTTAACAACTGAAAATGTGACTGCATAATGTGAATGAGGTGGTTAAACAAATGTGCGTTCGTACAAAAATTATAAACATTTTAATTTACTTTAAGCGTGCTTGATTCCTTCAAATATAAATATTTCATGATATTCTTATAAAATATTTTTTATATAAAACTTCAAAACCAAAAAGTTTTATTATTATGAATTGAAACTTGAGTCGAATTTGTTTCTATGCTAGTAAAATTCTAGGAATTTCCATAGGCCTTTTGCTGTTTAAAAAAATCACATTTATATTTATAACATACCTACATATATGTAGGTTTCTTTTTTTTAACAAATGACTTATAATTCCAGTCCCAGTTAGCGTTTTTTTTTAATTATTGATCATATTCGAGCCTTTTTTGACTCTTCTACACGATTAAAGTAATCGTTTATGCGCTCGTCTTAGAGTCGAAAATGATTGTTTTGTCGGTAGAAAATGGTACCCTAGCCGCGACTCTCTGAACGAGTCCCTTATGCCTCGCGTTTTCGAGTCATTTTCGATACTGTGTTCAATCGTACTTATAATAAATTATTATACTTTTTCGAGTCAATTTTTGATCATAATACAAGCCGCAAGGCGAATCAATTATCAGGTGGCAGCGGTAGAGAATTTATTATTTTTTGCTGGTAGAAACGAATTTCAAACTTCATATATAAAAAATAATACACAGATTTTTTATATATGGAGTTTGACAGTAGTGTACACGGCGAAAATTAATGAATTCGCCTACGCTGCCACCTGGTAATTGATTTGCCTTGACAAGCCGTATGCGAGTCTTGTTCGAACCATATTATACGAACATTTCTTATTATATTTTCTCAAAATGAAACATTGCAAACAACGTTGTTTATTACACGCTGTCTTGACGAGCCGTTGATTTGTTTAAACATTGAACCATGGCGAAAATATACTTGGTGGTCGCAAAGGCGAATTCATAATTTTTGCCCCAAAGTGAAATATCAAACACCATATAAGAAAAATATATACACATTTTTTTATGTGTGGAGTTTGACATTAAGCGTTTACGGCAAAAGTGATAAATTCGCAATCGAGACCACCTGTATTATTTCGCCATGCATTGAACAATTTCATGTGCGCACGTTAAAATCGTTGTCGATGTCATGTCGTTTTCAAACAGCGAGAAAACGAAGCATTAACATCGTCAAGTTTTCTCCACGCAGACAAACATGAACAAATGTTTGAAACCTATTCTGCTGACGGGTTGTTCATGTGCGAACCAATCAATTGCTCGTCACGACGTAGTGTTACATTCGTCAGCATGTTATTCGTAATTTTCTTGAAATTCAAATTTAAAAAAATGAATTTTAAAAAAATTTATTTTACATTTGTGTCTCTATTTTCTTTACGAATTGACATAAAAATAAAATATGTATTTGAATAATTTTTTCATCGTTAGGCTCAAGGCGAATTAATACAGGTGATCGCACGGCTCCAACAATCCAACAACACAAAAAACAACAGGCAATTTGTTGCTACAAAATTATGTATGTTGTCAAAAAAAAAAAAAAAAAAATATTGTAAAAAAACAAACAAAATAAAAAAATATATTTGATGAAAAAAGTGGTTGTAATTATCAGAATAAGAAAATTATAAAAATTAAGCTACATAAAAATAAAAACACAGGAAAAGTGACCAAAATTCTTTTGTACCACTAGTTTGCCCAAATCACATGCATCGTTCCATTCTTGCACGTTGACCATTTGAAGACCAACACAATCTTCCACAAAAAAACCAAGAAATTATAAATGTGTTAACAATAATTTCACTATCTTTTTACGCATATTTTGATTATACACATCAGGAACAGCAAATACGGTTCCATGTTGTGGTAGTTTTCTCTAGGAATTTCAATAGTTTGTTTACTATTAGCAATCAAAAAAAATTAAATTAAAAAAATTTAACAAATTATTTATTTTTGACAAATTTTTTTGACAACTGTAATGTATACAGCTGATGGGCTTTTTCGCCCGTGCGTTCACCTGTATTATTTCGCCATGGTTAGGCTGCTCTAAAAAAATTCTAAAAACAGTCGAATTTCAAGCATTTGCTTTTTGTACTTTTTGGTTTTAGAAAAGTCGCTTTCTTTGCGTTTTTCGGAATTATATTCGAGTCTCTTTTAAACGCATAACTGATTAACCAGTTTTAAGTCATCTTGGGTAGTCTTAAAATACTCACTTTGGTGATTTTTGTAAAAACAATCTACCAAATGCTAACTGGGGTGCTGTCCGCATGGAAATATTTCTATTATGGAGTATTCTTCTTTTGTCTTTCTTAAAATAAAATGAGACTGCTGTAGTCAAAGTGGTAAGCACGTTGACTACAAATCTGGAATCTACGGGAAAAGTTGTGTTTTATTTTTAAATTTTTATTTTGGATTATTTGAAGCTTCTTTGTATAAGTATGGAAATGTTATAGATAT
This sequence comes from Gymnosoma rotundatum, assembly GCA_916610165.2. Lineage (NCBI taxonomy): Eukaryota > Metazoa > Arthropoda > Insecta > Diptera > Tachinidae > Gymnosoma > Gymnosoma rotundatum. Next base: position 34,060,426 of record OU744336.1, read on the forward strand.
AAAAGCATTTATTTGTATTCATATATAAGTACTTCGGTTTTAATAAATTTACTTACTGCATCATGAGTGATCGGGCTTGCAAAAAAATTCGAATCATATTTAAAACCATTTTTAAACGCTGATAACTGATGTCTATAAGATTATCCAAGGCTCATTCATAGCAGGTCACTGAACTAGCAAAAAGTTTTTGCAAAATGCGGTTAAGTTATTAAACACAATACAAAAAGAAGCAATTTTAACATTTGCAAATTAAAATACGAGTAGTATATATTCGGCTATGTCGAATCTTAATTAATCTTATATAACCACATGTACATATAAATTGGAATAATAATAATAATACCCTGTTCAGACATATGCTTTAATTGCGCAATTAAGGCTCTAATTGAACTCAATTTACCATATAAGAAGTCAATTAATAAATTGAACAATTAGTACTGAATTGCATCACTAATTGAATAAGATGCGAAATGCGACCCTTGCTAACAAGTATGTTTGCTCTGGGAACTAGGTTCAGTGAGAAGAAAAAATTCATAAAATTGACAAACCGCAAGTAAAAAATATAAGCAAGCAAATAAAAAGAAAATGGCGGGTCATACAAAAATTGCTTTTGACACTTCAAAGCAAAAACAAAAAGCCATGTTGTTTTTGTAATAAAAACAGAAATCAGCTGGACGGACGACACTACCTAGTTAAATAAATATGCCTTGTGCTAATTGAATAAGCTTAATTGAGCATGTGTGCACACCAAATTAAATTGCGCAATTAAAACTAAATTGACTCAATTAAAAAAACAGGGTATAAAGAATTCTTTCCTGCCAGTAAGTTTTTGGTTTAAAAAAAGCATGGAAAATTTTAAGTTGTTAAAATTTGTTGTTAAAAGTTGTTGTTTAAATTTAAGTTAAGGGTTGTTGTCCCAGCTAAAAGAAAAGGTTGAAACACAACTAAAAAGTAGTAAACACAACTACCTGCAAGAATACAAACGAAAATTTAAAAAATATATGGATAAATTAAAGGCAGACGTGGTGTTTTGCCCACCGTCTCGAAGGACATCTTCTTGCTCATCTTGTTCCGACCTTGCTGACTTTCAATATCAAATAAATTTTTTCTAGCTCATCTGTTGCCTTGGCAAAGTTGATTTCAAAACGAAAACAGATGGAACTCAAAATATATACTTTATGGGTTCGGAAATAGATATTGTAGAAATTACAAACGGAATGACAAGCTAAGGTATACCCCCTTCCAACCCGCATGGGCTTATGCATCCACCTATTTGTTTCGATGATTTTTTTTTATCGGATATGAATAACTATTCTCTGCGTATGACAAGCGAGAGCTTTTGATGTAAAGACATCATTATCAAGCCACGACTTAAAATGTATTATTTAGAATTTAAATCAAGCAATATAATTATTTGATCATGGATTAACCAGTTTACACCAACTTTTCTAGACATAAAAATAAACTATTTAAAATGATTTTTAAATACATATTTTTTATGCATAACTTTTCATTTAAATATATACTACATTACTAAAACTTAAAAAAGGAACAAAAACTTAAAACAATATACGTAAGTTAAAATTAAATTTAATTTAAAACTCTGAAAAACAAACACATTTACACAGATAAAAAACAAAAACGAAAGAAATTGAAAATTGTAAAAATAAAAACAGAATATTGTTAACATTTTAAGCAACTAAAAGTGGAGTAAAATTAAATTATGTTATTTAAATAACAAATATTAAACGTAATAACCTAACGTAATACAAATAACATTTTAATAAATATGTCACAAGTATATGTATATTTACAATTAAAGTTAAATATTTGCAATATAAATTTAAACCTTAACCAAACAAACAGAACAAAATGTTGACAAAAGAAAAAGAAAAAAATATATTTAAAAATAATACTTTAATTAAAAGTTTACAGGAATTTTGGATTGTGAATGTAAAAGTTAACGAAAAATTATAATTTGTTTTTTCTTTAAAAATTTAAAATCAGATTTGCGATTACACTAGAATTATAAAAACAAACTTTTCGAGTTAAAAATAATAAAAACAATAAAATAACTAAAAGCAGTGTTTTAATAATTACCATGTGAATACATTTTGACTCTAACAAAATATTTAAATATTTAAAAAGAATTTGCAAGATGAGGAGACGTCAATATATGTATGTATTAGAAAATAAATACCATAAACACACATCCATACATACATATATACTATATCATAACATAGTACTTCCCAGCTAGCATTTGCAAGTTTGTTTTACAAAAATCACCAAAGTGAGTCTTTTAAGACTACCCAAGATGACTTAAAACTGATTAATAAGTTGTGCGTTTAAAAAGAGACTCGAATATAATTCCGACAAACGCAAAGAAAACGACTTGTTTAAAAAACAAAAATTACAAAAAGCAAATGCTTGAAATTCGACAGTTTTTAGAATTAAGCTGAAAGTCCATACCACGCGTTCTATGCCTACACGCGTTATACGCTTTTCATACTTGTTATGCTTTCTACACTTCTTAAGCGTCAAATTACATGCAACGCTTTTTATGCGCCAAGTTTTTGTTTTGAACAGCTGTGGTGTCAATATTTTTATCTAAAGAAATCATTTTTGGAAAAATGGAAAGTGTAATATTTAAAGAATTTATGACATATATTGAGTTTATGCACATAATATTTTGTGTAACAAGGACCTATGAAAATCTTCAGAAGAAAAGGGAACGGTTTTTGCATTTGTATTAAAAACTTTTTTAATTATATATTCATTAGGGAAGAAACTAAGTACATAAAAGTAATCGATAGCAAAAACATTAGTTTTATTGATGAAAGAGTTGTTGTAAATTATTAATATTTACGTATTTTTTTCTGAATTTTTTGCTAAACTTTACTAAAAAAAATAGTTTTTTTTATTAAAAACACTTTTTAAAACAATAAAAAAACAGAAAAAAGTAATCATTAACACAACAATATTTATCGACGCCATTGATAATAAAATATAATTTACCATCCTTACTAGGGTGTCAGACGATCAAGTTTTCATAGAATTTTTAAAATTTCTCTCATTTTTTTACCAATACACTCTCACTTTAAAAACTTGCTGAGAATTTGCTTTCAAATTTTCGTTCAATTGAGTCTTTGAAATTTTATTCAAGAGAACAGCTGATTGAAGTTTTTTCCTTCAAATAAATTTTTTTTGGTTTCTTTATGACATCTTGCTTAAAAACTTGCTTTGAAATTGCGTCAGCCTATGTCACAGCTTTCAATTTTTGTGAATTTTGACAAGCAATATGTGTAAATTTCTTGAAAGAGAATTGAGCAAAAACTTGGCCGTGTGACTGCACTGTTAGATATCATAAACAGCTGAAAATTTTTCATGACGCTTGAGAAGCGTAGAAAAGTAGAAAGTAAACAAACTTTTTGGGTTCTACGCGTTCATGCTTTCAACGCTTTGTGCTGTGTAACTTGTCACATATATTTACATTAATTCTACTTTTTTGACAGACGCGTATAACGCGTGTACGCATAGAACGCGTGGTATGGACTTTCAGCTTTATTTCAGAGACTTATTAAACGCAGCCAAGGCGAATCAATTACCAGGTGGCAGCGTAGGCGAATTCATTAATTTTTGGCGTGAACAGTACTGTCAAACCCCATATATAAAAAATCTGTGTACTATTTTTTATATATGAAGTTTGACATTCGTTTCGACCAGCAAAATTTTCAAATTTTTTTAAATTTGAATTTTAAGAAAATTAGGAATAACATGCTAACGAATGTAACACTACGTCTTGAAGAGCAATTGATTGGTTCGCACATGAACAAAACGTCAGCAGAATAGGTTACAAACATTTGTTCATGTTTGTCCGCGTGGAGAAAACTGCTTCGTTTTCTCGCTGTTTGAAGCCGACATGAGATCGACAACGATTGTCTACACCAGCCATTTTAATGTGCACACATGAAATTGTTCAATGTTTGAACAAATCAATGGCTCGTCAAGACAGCGTGTAGTAAAAAATAAGCAAAACGTTGTTTTCAATGTTTCATTTTGAGAAAATATAATTAGAAATGTTCGTATAATATGGTTCGAAGAAGACTCGCATACGGCTAGTAATATGATAAAAAATTGACTCGAAAAAGTATCGCATTTGATTATAAGTACGATTGAAAACAGTACCGAAAATGAGTCGAAAACGCGAGTTATAAGGGACTCGTTCAGAAGAGTCGCGGCTAGGGTACCATTTTCTACCGACAAAACAAGGATTTTCGACTGTAAAACGAGCGCATAAACGATTATTTTAATCTTGTAGAAGAGTCAAAAAAGACTCGAATATGATCAATAATTCAAAAAAATGCTAACTGGGTTTTAACCGATGCAACACCAGAAGACAAGGGAAATTCCTTAAGTTTATTTGCTTTTTGTACATATGACATAGGTATGATGACTTAAAAAAAATTAATTATTTTTTACAATATGTAAATATTTTGTGATATTCTTTTATAACATCGATTATTAAAAAAAATAACTCGCAATTAATCAATTCTCTTTTACTTTTCTGTTTACAAATAGTTTTTTTTTTATAATCTTCTAAATTTTCATTCAAATTAAGTTAGTAAATACATTTTACATCCCGTTTTTCCCAAATTATACGAAAAAAAAAAATTTATAGATTTATATTTTTACGGCTAAAATTTTTAAATACAGTCGATCCTCGATTATGCGTTTTGGTCGAGAACAGAAGCATTACGGATAATCGATTTTAATCGAATAACAATTTCGAGTATGCGGTTTTTTAATAGTTTTATTATTTAACAAGTGAACATTGGTGTACATACAAATTTACCTTAAAACAACTATACCCTTCACCATCTATGTATGTAAATCTAGTTTAGTGAAGTAACTTCAATCAAAAAAGCAAATATTGGGGTGTCAGAGAATTAAAAATTACAAAAAATTTGGTACTGCATATATATAATTTTACATAAAAATGGCATCGGCTCTTAATGGGTTAAGCATTTTTAAAAAATTTTAGTATTTCCTTAAAGTTCTCTTCAAAAGCTTTGAAATGATACCCATATTGATATTTTGAAAATTTGAAAACTTCAGAGCACCGTAACTGGGAAATTTTGGGCAAGCCATTTAGTTCTTTTTTCATCAATTTCTAATTTGTTTCATTTATATTTATTTTTTTTTTGTTTTTTATATATTTTATATTTTTATTTTATATAATAGTCATTTTAACTGTTTGTGTGTATTTATTATATTGTTTAATGTAAATGTTTAGTTCAATTTACATGCAAATATGGACGTGGACACTTCATACTTTGAAGTCTTTGTTTCTACTATTTTAGCAATAGTACTTATAAAGTTAATTAAATTTTCTTGAGACATTTAAATTTTTTTTTTTACACAAATTCACTTAAAAAATCTAGTTTGTTTTGTTTTGGTTAACTTTAATACATATGTCAAAACAGATGTTTATTTTTTGTAGTTAGTGGTCGATAATCGTTAAAAGAATTAAGTAGCTAGCGACTTGGCTATTTTTGTAGCCAGCTTCTTTTATAGTCGGTAGTCGATGGTCGGTAGCCTTTGATTATGTTTATTGCATAAGCAAACAGAGAATTTCCCCTTTTTAATGTTTATTATGTACATATGTATGTAAGTATGAATTTGAAGTTAATAAAAAAATTCTGCGAAGGCGAATCAATTACCAGGTAGCAACGTAGGCGGATTCATTAATTTTCGCCGTGAACATTACTGTCAGACTTCATACATATATAAAAAATCTGTGTATTTGACAGAAATTTTTACCAGCAAAAAATAATGAATTCGCCTGCGCTGCCACCTGGTAATTGATTCGCCTTGGGTAAATCAAAGCAAACAATTTGAAAACATTGCAAATAAAAAACCAAGGCCCATAGATTGATTGGTAAATCCAAGGCGAATCAATTACCAGGTGGCAGAGCAGGCTGCAAATATTTAGTGCAGATATAAGTACTATAGCTATGTTACCAGTTGAATATAATTTGCTATCCAGTAGCAATTAATGTTAAATAGTCTTATTTGTGGTCGAAAAAAAATTTGCCGTATAACCTATTTGCTCATAAAAATAGTATAAATCAGTTATTAACTCATCTGAAATCAGGTTAAAAATAAGTTTTCTTGTTTTTGGCACGGGTAAGATAGTTTTTGGAACCTTATTTTGTCATATTTGCTGGCAATCCTAGTCGAATAATACACGGCATAAATACATCACACTTCATCTTGACCAGCAATTGATTTATTCGCTCAATAACAACACGCCGGCAAAATAGGTCACAAAAATTGGTTAATGTTTTTCTGTGTGGTCAAAATTTCGATGTTCATGTCTGCTCTTATAATTTTCCAATTAGAAGAAAGTAAAATTAAGTTGTAACGTAACTAACGTTATATGTAGAGTAAATATTTTTTGTGCCATGGTGTAGAGACTACATAGTGGCATTCTGTGGTAAATTTGTCCGGCAACTCAACATAGCTGTCATTTGACAATCAGATTGATTTGACAATTTGAATAAAAATTGCCCAGTTGATAACTTACCAGATAATAGTTATTAACTTTTACAGAATAAATATAAAAATATTAAGAAAAATAAAGGTATTGTTCCGAAATCGCACCGTAAAATATAATGCAAAATGAAAGTCTCAAACATGAGCAGTTGAAAGTGATTTTGATGTTTAAAATCGTTCCTAGAAATCATTACATAACCTTAATATCTTTAAGGTTACATCAATAACTTTATATAAAAATTCTTGAAAAGAACAATTTGTGTAATAAATGTTTAAAATATGTATGTTTTTTACCAACTTTTGTTTTGCAGATGTTGTCTCAAACTATTTTAAACAGTGTGCGTGTTTTGCGGGTTGAAGCTCGCCGCAACGTGTCTATCATCGCTCCAGCGCTTAACAAAGCTTCAGATCCCATTCAACAACTTTTCTTGGACAAAGTACGTGAATACAAGCAAAAAAGCTCGTAAGTTTTCATACAATACGGTACTCAATTGAACATCGTAATAATTTTCTTATTTTAGTGGAGGTAAAATGGTCGATCCCACACCCGAAATTGAAAAAGAAATGAAAAATGAATTAGAACGTGTAGCTAAGCAATTTGGCAGTGATGGCAAAACCGATATGACCAAGTTTCCAGAATTCAAATTTCCTGAAGTTAAAGTTGATCCTATTACTACCGCTTAGATTCTTATGTATTTAAATATCATGAAGAAAATTAACTGTGTTGATATTGTCACTGAAGCAAATTGATTGAGCCTTCCCATAAATTTCAGAAATCAATTTATTGACATTTTTGTTCATCGATTTAAATGCTTCAAATAAAGGCTCTATATACAAATACAGTACAATCAAAAAACATTTATTAATATAATTTTTATTTACAGTGTTATTTAACTATTTGTTGTACGGTTTCATGTAGCAGATCCATTTTATGATATTCTGCTACTTTGCGGAAAGTTGTTAGTAATTGTTCAATTTCTCGCCCGGATATTAGCGGCACGAATTCTCCAGCACATGTACAGAATTCTGCCAGATTTTCCCTTTTTATTTCGTTACATCGAGAGCAGCGCAGATCTTGTAAGACGTATGACATCAGCTTTCTTTGGATCACATCTATAATACGCATTTCAATCTCTTCATTTTCATAGGAGACAAAGCATTGGGCGCACAACCAAACAGGACTAATAGTAAATATGACAAAGGAAATTAATGATGGATTATTAACACTTAATACACAGATATATATAAATTGATAGTTATTTGAAAGGAAATAGTCGATTAGCGTTGAATTGTTAGCAAAATATTTTGTATTGGATTTTTAATTTTTTTTTGTAATATACCTCAGATTGAGTCTAAATTCAAACATCTGCCTAGGTTCTAAATAGACGCACAAATTACGAAATAAACGTAAGATATATAAAAAAAATAAATGCAAACCTTTCAGACAAAAGGTTTTAAGTTTAAGATTATTTTTTCTCGAATCAAAAGGTACATAATTCTGGCTGAATTTCGCTGATGAAGTGTTTTTTTTTTTTTGATCTTGTAATACACAGGGAGTTGTGTGCTTTAGCTTTAAATGTCTCCAAAGGAAGAAACCTAATGGTATTAAAGCAAATCAAAAAGTGTTTAAATAGCACGTTGGGCAATTTGTTGATTTTTTTTTTTTTTGCTCTAACGCTTGTCTGCCCTAATTCCATTTTCTCATTTCACACTTTTCATAAATCTTCGATAGTATGATAGAAAAAGAAATATTTTATATCAGACACCTGTAAGCAAAAATTAAATGTACTTACATTCCATCTTTCATTGCACGATGTTTGTCTTTACACAAATCCAAATCACGACAGTGGTTACACGCCTTACAAATGACCTCAGATATAGTATAACTGTTACAGGGATCTTTCCACTCAGCCAAGTCTGAAAACTCGCCCACACCCACAAGACGCAACATATTACGTCGCAAATCATTTACGTCCTCCGATAAGTTTTTATCAACACTAAGAACCTTTATGAGGGTACGAATTAAATCTAAGCCAGGGCTGTGTTTACCTTTGCCATAGTTTTTATGCAACTTTATAATAAAATCAAATGCAGCATGTGATATGTCTTTAACTGCCTGTTTTGTAGTTTTCTGGTCGGCTAAAGATTGCATAAACAATGTTATTAGCATTTCGAATTTTTCACGACACTCGTTTTCTTCTGGCAAGTGTTCACTTATAGTCCAATTCAACTCAAGAGATAACTGTTCTTCAGAATTGTCTTCGATCGTAGGTGCAGGAAGAATTTCCTCGATGTCATCATTGTCTGAGTCTTCACTATTAGAATTTCGAGTCTCTGTATTTTTTAAGTCATTCTCAGACTGGGCCGCTAACGCAGCTGCAGTTACATCTCCAAGTGAGCCTTCATCTATGTCTTTCGGCAAACGGCCTCTAATACCAGAAAAGTTGGCATGATCCATCCATAACATAAAGTCCCAACATTGCTCAAAGGATAGTTGAATAGAGTGAAACATTTCCTTATTTCTTAAGGATTGAACCACATAATCTACATAGGCCAAAGCGTCGGCTACTGATTTTTTGCCAGAAGACAAAATAATGCGATTAAAATCAGCATATATGATAGTAGTCCCTAAACGTTTGAATTCTGCTACAACTCTCAAAAACATCTTTCTCATTAAATTATTAAGAGATCTTCTTAAGGCCGGATCGTAAAGAAGAGCGTTGCTAGATCTTACCCAACGATAAAAATGTACGATTTGAAAGTCGGAGAAAATGTTGCGATTAATTGACACCTCTCTTAACCAACCATTAACCATTAAACGCATGACACGAAATGCAGCCGAGCAAAGAGCTGTCTCATCATAACTTGGCAAAGTGGCTGCAGGTACTGTGCCTATCATTTCCTCCAACGATGCTTGGGGTATTACATCAAAAGTAATTGCTGAAGAAGCACCTTCTAACTCTTGAATCTTTGCAGATTGCAATAGCGCAGACACTGCCAAACTATCTAGAGCTAATTCAACACATACATCGGGATAAAACCCTGGCTGATTTTGTACCACCGTAACACTGTCCTCAAATTCAGCCAACAATCTGCTGTCATCCGCTTCTCTGCCGCCCAAATCCGGTCGAGTAGTAGCCGAGCACCACAAAACAAAATTATGCTTTTGTAACAATCTAGCAAAAAAGAGATCAGCTCCAAACAGCACCGTATCTGGAGGCATGTTGCCCAAGGGAACATGAAAATAACGACATTGATCTAACATCAGTTCCACAACATTGTTTAAATTTAAAAAGTGTCGCACTAGCGCTCGACATCCTTGCCGTTGCCAATCTAGACCCGAAAGTAGAGAAGCATCATCTGATATATGAATTTCAGCTTGAGGAAAATCCAATAGTATTGGCATATGAGTACTAAGTTTTCTAGCTTCTAGGGCCGTTTGCATACATATAATAGTTGGTCCTCGTTTTTCTTCCTTGTAAGTGGACAAAACTTTTTGTACATGACGATAAACTTGTTTGACATCTACTTCAATAAATATTTCGAATGTAAAATCATCTGGTGGTATTTTTGCAACATCTTCAGGATTTTGTAAATTTTTAATCAAAGCCAATCTTTCGGCTGTATAAAGACTTTTCATGTTAGGCATTTGATTTGCACGAACCGTATCCAAGGCTATTACAAAGGCCTTTTTACTAGCCATTAAAAAAATAGCCCAAATTTCCTTTTTGGCTGTAGGTATATTGTGCTGATAAATAAAAATTTTTTTAAGTTTTGCATTTGATCCTTTCAGGTATTTAATATGAGCTTGAGATTTTTGTTCTAATTGCTCTATGTTAAAGCTTTCTAAATCCTTAGTGGCCAATCCTGCCAACCTTTTCGCTTCCTCTCGCTGCACCGCACACAAACATCCGATATCCATAAGAGCTCTAAATTCCAAAGACATTTGTGTTTCGTAAATGCCTTCAATATCAGGGGTAGCAAGGTCAGCAAGCATACCTAAGCAATTGTCTTTAAACACCTGTTCTGGCACACTATACCTGTAGAGATTGTAAACGGGTCTAGAACGTGGGAGTACACGATTTACTTTCTTCCACATTTGTCCTTCCTCGGGTGGAGCTAAGCTTCTTTGATTAACATAAAAAATACGAGGCACTATTAATTTGATTTTATGCAATTCATCACCGATCATAGCCCAAATGGTAAAATGCCCTTGATCATCGACGGGTACAATTTGTAATATTTGCCAGACTTGGTCTAGCAAAGTACGCTGAGCTCTTCGCAGGAATCCTCCCAATGTGGCTGTAGATATGACACCTTTAGAAGATGATCTGTGATCTTGTATATCATTAGAATTATTGGTGCGTTGTCTTTTATTTTGCTGTTTATAGCGTTGACGTCTTTCCAATTGCCAAGCCCATTTTAGCTTCTGGAATTTAACCCATTCGATTATTTCTTTACGTGTGTTGCCGATGGCTGGAGGTGGACCTAAGGCTTGTCGCCAGGATGTGTGCTCAGGTTCGCTTGGTTCGTTTTCTTCTTCGTTTGAGTTTGCCCGACTCCTTTTGGTAACTCTTGGCCTGCCATCGGTTATTTGCTCCACTCCTACCAAATCTTCCATATCAGCTATGTCTACGTCTTTGGTGTCAGTTTCATTACTGAATGAAGTCAAAGCTGGCTTGGGCTTCGGTCTGGCGGTAAACATTTCGTTAATTCTGCGCTGTTTAAAGACATCATTTTTCTCAGAGATTTTTTTGTGAAGCCAATCGGGATGTTGTACTCTGGGTACAGGATTTGTAAGGCCCTGTAATGCAGCCGGTATCGTAATGATTTTTTGTATAGCTCCACCCAAACGTTCGATATAATAGTTCCAATCTAAAACATCACGTATATCAGCATCTCCCATAGTATTATCCTTTAACCAGCGTCGTAGATGGTACCTTCGAACACTTGGTTCCGATTGAAAAATAGCCAAAGGTATTGCCCTCTCAGTAACAGGGGCACCTTCTGGCTTACGGGAAATAATGTATTTGCATGCTAAACCAGCATCTTTAACCATCTGCTCCCCTAAAAACTCGGCTAATCTTTTTGCAGTGGAAATTGAAGTAGACTTTTGGGCTCCATACTCCTCGAGTTTTTTAGACATTGACTTGTTTTCTGAAATTAATTCGAAGAGCTCAGAATCGGGCAGATTGGAACCTCGACTGTATAAAACATCCAACCAATAATCAGCGACTTTAGCTACTGAAGCATAGCATTCTTCCAAAGTGTTGCCAGCCAAGAATGCCTCAAACACTGAGCTTTGAAAGTTTTTTATAAGCTGTAATTCACCTCTACGTTTCACTTCAAAACCTTTAAGTTCAGCCAAAGAACCGTCAAAATTAAATACGGCATATCTTTTTTTTAATTTCTTGCCCTCCTCTTTGGCTGCAGGTAAAACCATAGCCAAATACGGACCATCTACTTCAAAGAATATAGAATTTTCTTCTCTTATTGTATATTCAGGGGGTTCTCCAGAATCACCTTTAGCTTTTACTAGTTCGTGATATTGGTCATTCGTAAAGTAGTCTTTAACCATTGTATTTAGAACCGCATTAGGATAAGAGATATTAATTTTCTTTTTCTTTTCATGTGAAGTCAACACAGTAAATTCTTGTGGAAAAGAACCTGGCAAAATACACCAAATACCATCGGTATCCAATTCTAAAGGTCGACCAACACGTTCTATAATTTCTCGAGCTTTGGTTATAATATTAGAACCGGTCAAGCACACAATACCGGCCATAGGCATGGAATGCCATCTAGCTCCACGACGCATCACGTAGCCATAGAAAGAATTCAAAATACATTTGTGTGCCAACTGCAACGAATCATATAATACTTCTCTTCCCTTGGCGGCCTTGATTTCTGAAGCATCGCCAGACGCTACAGCTGCACTTACCGCCGCTTTGGCCACTTTAGTTAGACCCTTGTACTCGTAACGGCGATCACGAAAAGCTCTAACAGTGTCCACATAGAAGCTGTTTTCCTTCTGACATATTGTTGAGCTTCTTGTTTCTAACTTTGTTATTTTAGTCTTTTTATAAGCCTTCCGACAATAGTCCAGTAAACGCTTTTTTTCATAGGCTGCCTGGTCTTCTTTGGAAAGCTCATGAAATGCTCGTTGTGGTCCACCGGGAAATAAAGGTGGAAATTTTTCTGTTTCTAACTGTTGTTGTATTCTTTGAAACTCATTTCTGGTGGCTGGTAACATTTCGCCACGCCACAACCAATCCATATAACGTTTACAACGAGCCCCAGGCTTGTTGAAGTCACAAGCAGCACAATCAGTATCGCTGACCATAGCGGATGGTTGCAAACGATTGGTTAAAATAATATTTGGGTACATAGCACCCACATCCAGGTGATATATAACTGGCTGTTCCAAGCGATTTGGAATATCATGTAATCCCTTTAAGGCCTGACAAATTTCCTTATGCACTTCATCTAAATTGTTAACATTTTCCAAAGGTATGCCTTCTTCAACCTCCAAAGCATGTTTTAATACACGATCAACATTATCGATTAGTTGTTGAACCATACTGGGATCTAACCGAAAACGACATGGTATGTCAGCACGAAATACACCAGATTCCAGAGCTTCTACATGCCCACCCACATATGTTTCTGAATCTAAGACATGTCCCTCATTCGACAGTTTATTGAGTTCGCTTTGTTGTTTGTTTGGGTATACAATATTGGCATGGTATGCCTGAACCATGAGTAAAGTTTCACAAAGTGTACCAGAACCCTTACGTAGAATCTCGTCTGGTTCCATAGGAATAATAGTATTTAAAGCGAATATAAAAGGATGTACATATTTCATATACAGATAGTAAGTCGCCACAGCATCCGAAACAGAATAGTTTGAGAGGACTTGTGGCTGTTCCACTGCCATTTTGCACATATCTTCGGGATCTAATTCAACAGGATCATAACGTAGCTTTGCTTTTGCAACAGCTTTAAGACCTTGAGAGCCCACTGGTAAATAGGAATCCCGTTTAACCTATGGAATTTTAAAGATAAAACTTCAATGTAGAAATTGTTTAACTGTAATAAAACTAAATAAATTAAATATCTTTAAGAAATAAATAATAATAAAAATTAACGTATCATTATAGTTTAAGTTCATACAGCACTGTGAAAAACATTAAAACTAAACGGCACACTAAACGTTTTATTCATTTTAGCTTAAATACTTTTATTATTCTTCTATTTTGAAGGTTAATTAAAATTACATTATTTTACATTATGTTTTCGTTAGTTTTATGATAATAATTTATTTTAAAAGCAGAAAGACTTATACAAGAAGCAAAAGTAATGTAAGACCAAAAAGTAATCTGCAAACAGTTCAATAAATCTTAAAAATATCACCTTGAAATCAAATTGCGAATAGCTACTTTTTACTTTGAGATATTGACTTAGTTGGAAAATATGGAAAATATTAATTTATCCAATTTGTTAAAAAGTAAATATAACCTCAAAATTTAGATTCGACAAAAAATCGAATGTATGCAAAAAAAATTAAATTTGATAATATAAATTTTTCATTTTTATTTCATTAGTAAACTTATTATTTGGTTAAAAAAATATTTAATAAATAAAAATAATAAGTGAATGTTTAATAATGCAAATCCATTTATCGGTCTAACAAAATCCTGCCTTTAACTGACGGCAAGTTACAAAAATGACCCTAAATGTGCTAAACTTAATAAACTGTACTTTCCAAAGTTTTTTAATTAAAAAAAAAAAAAATAATAAAAATATCTTTCCTTTATGATCCACAGAAAAAATATAAATTGCCAGGTATGTTTTAGAATAAGAATTTTAAATGGTTTATAAAACAAAACGTGTTTAATAACTAATGTACACATTATTTATTTATTTATTTATTTCAATGTACACTAAACATTAAACCTAAAAAATAATTTTTTGGGAATATGACTTTAAAAATATTTAATTTGTTTCACTTTTTCTATTTAAATTTGGTTACTATTTGTGTTAATTTTTAATATTTTCGTTTGAGTATGAATATCAACCACATGATAACATTTCCATAGTACTGTTGATTCGATGCGTCTTCTGTAAAAAGAAGTATGTCATCCGCAAATACATTTACATTTATTTCAGTGCTATAAATAAAAATTCTCCCAGAATTGATCCTTGTGGTACGCCATATTCATTTATAATTAAGTAAGCTTGTACGTTGTTTACTCTTTTTGTTTCCTTCCAGTTAAGTATGATTCGAACCATTTTAACTCTTTATTCCGAGCGCCGTATTTATATAGTTTTCTTATAAGACCATGCCTGTCATTAGTTTCAAATGTCTTTTCAAATTCAGAAAAATTCCAAAAATTTTATTACTTTTCTACCTTTTGCCATCTGTTGATTACGTAATTTACTGCCGTCTCGCATGAAAATTTCTTTTTAAATCCAGATTGGTATTTATATATTTTTAAGATTACATATATTTCTCTAAATGTCCTTCACGTGTCATCAATGTATTAATTGGTCGGAATTCTATATTTTTTATTTCTTGTTTTTGATGCTTTTCGAATGTAAGTTTTTCATCTTTTAGAATGTATGCCATTTTAAAGATTTATTTATTATGTTCAGCATTACATTTCCCATTATATTCAAGCTATTAATTAGTATTTTACTATATCTATAATATAAAAAATTGTTGCAAGTGTGTTGTGACTTTATAACTCACGAGTGGTCAAACCTAATTTAATTAAATTTTTACGGTTTGTTCGTATGGTCATGTAGATGGTTTATCTAAAGTTTTCTCGAAATCGGTAGGGAGTTATGACTAAAACGGCCATTTACGGATTCACCGATTTTAAAAAAATTTAAACAGATATAGATAGATAATTATTTCAAGTTTCAAGAGGATATGGTAAATAAAAAATAAGGAAAAGAAGTGGTAAGTGAGGGAGAGGAAAAATACGCGGAGTCAAAAAAATTTTAAGAATATTTGGGGTAACAAAGCTAGCTAATACTTTATAAAAGTCAAGCTTATTTTTTTCAATTCTTACGTATTATTTTTAATTCTTCTGTTATTTGAAAAATTTGAATCTGGAATCTATCATTTATATTGCTACTTATATTTTAAATTTTCATTGTATTTATCTTTATGAAGACGACTTTTAAATGATTAATTAAATGTACACTTACCCAACATAAACAGTCCATGTGTATAGAAGGTCTACACAGATAATTACCATCCCTTGATTTTGAAAAACCAATCTCTTGTTTCATGTCGAAGTCGTATACAGCCGCCCTAGTCTCAACAAAGGGCCAATCAAAAAAATCACCATTATAAGTTACAATAATATGAGGTCGTACTTCCATGATGTGGTCAAAAAACTTTTGAATTAGATGCATTTCGTTGCTCTCATTGAAAACTATAAAGTTTCCTTCAAATTCTGGCTTGGGAGTGTATTCAAAATCATCAACATCACATGAAATAATTTCACGATTTGTGATTAAATAACCTTGACCATCTATCATATATGAAATCATCATAATTTGATCAGACTGCGCATCTGGAAACTTCAGCGGCAATTTTGTGGTTTCAATATCAAAAGCCAAAACTACCGGTTCGGGTCGTTCAAGTATATCCGGGCGTGGTGTTATAATTGGCAATTCCATACCGCCACTACGGCAGCGTATATTGTACCACTGCCCACAAAAAATCTTTAAGTCTATCGATACACGCACGTGATAAGGTACGTCATGTTCTCGTATATCTATTATACAATCCATATAATCCAGTTGTTTTTTACTATCTCCACTTTCGGATGCTGTATTGACAGCTAAGGAAGATGACAACATTTGTAGATAATATGTATTGGATTTTTCTCTTTCAGTGTTTTTTCGTACAGCGGCCATAATTTCGCGTCGTACTTTTGTCATGGCCGTCTGATTGAGAAAAGTTAATTTAAGATATTGTTGCTTAAGACCTGACAAATGATTTGCCAAATCTAAATCTTCTTTGTAAATGTGTTCAACTCTAATTAATTTTCCTGAATATTTACGGCTTAAAAAGCGGGCTACTTCAACAGCATTTTTTTCATCGGGTTTTACTAACAAATAAGGTTGATATGGCACAGTATATTTAAAGCGGGAACCATCCATTTGTATAAAGAATAAATCTAAGGCGGCCACTAGACGACGATCCTCATCTAATACTTCTGTCTGCAGTTCAAAAATGTATCTATGAGTTAAGAACTTTAATGGTACTTTTAATATGAAAATTTTTTTACCGTATGCATATTGATCAGATAGCCTGTCCTTTCTACACCGTCTTTAATGCGATCGAAACCATATTTGGAATCTATTTTATCATTTTCTCTTGACTGCCGGTAATCAGCTTCATTAAAAAAGTCATCTCTAAATAAAAAATAGATTATACAAAAACAATTAAAAAATATTTATTTACCCTTCTGATTTCGTCTCCGAAAGAAATTTTCCAGTGTTTTGTAAACCCTTTTTGCCGCTACTTGGTTCCATGACTTCAGACTTTTATTTGTAATAAGCCTAATTGGCCAATAAATAATCTATAACTAAATGGTAAATGCGAATCTATTTAACTTAAAACCACTTAAACTTTAAATTCAAGTTGTAAATTATAATTTGTGTTGTACACTTCACAGATAAATAATTTATTTATTTATCTGTGGTACACTTGTTCAGTTTACTAAAGAAATATTCTAAATTTTTGGCGCTAAAACCACAGGGTTAAATTAGGTGTTACCAGTTTGTGTTAAATAAATTTAAAAGTGGATCAATGCAAAACCTCTGTTTACATTAGACAAGGCTGTCATGACAATTACAATGCATACACAGTTTTTCACTAATTCATGTACGAATCTCTGAATTACTGTCTTGAATATTTTGAACATAGTGATTTGACGTATGCCGACAATTTTTTTATAATTGCTTTAAGTAAAGGATATTTTAATTGAAATATTATTTTAATTATAAAAATTTTCTTTGCTTATAATAATAGAAATGGAAAAAAGCGGGAAAACGCTTAATCTATTTGAACTTTTCCGAATAATTATTGATTGGACGCCTACACTATAAAAGTAATTGTCAGCAGTTTTGACAACTAATACGTATTATTTTATTGTCATCAGAGCATTGTCAAATTTAAACAGCGTCTTAACAAATATCCCCAACATTTCTTGAGTCACTCAAGTCGTGTGAAATTAATTTACCAAGGTGTAGCCACTAAAACGAGGAATTTATAACAGGCGTAGCCAATACGAATCAGTTACAGTACAAAAAAGGCACTTTTGACATTTGCAAATTAAAATAGGCAATCATCTCTGACCGATTCGCTTTAGCTACCAGATTAGTGCAATATTTGCTTATGATATGATTGTTAAGTATTAAGAGTTCTCATGCAGTAACAATATTGCTCATACCACGAAGCTGAGCCGATAACAGGTAAATGCAATAGCTCATGTGGTAAAATTAGAGATGGTTGTTGATTTAAATATTCTTTTTAAGATTTTTTAACGACGATAACCTTAATCGTTTAAGTACAGACTGCTTTACATCACGCTTACATTTGATAATAAGAATACATACACACTTTTTTACTAATACATGTGCACTTTTTCAATTGACTGAATTACATTCTTGCATATTTTTGAGACAGTGATTTGACGTATGCCGACAATTATATATAAATTGTTTAAGTAAATGATATTTGACTTATATTTTTAATTGCTAAAATTTTGTTTTGAATATAACAATAGAAACTGAAGAAATTATGAAGAAACGCTTATTGCACTCCTCCGTAATGAATAATCATAACTATAGTATGGACGCCTATACTACAGAAGCATTTTTGACAACTAACATATATTATTTTTTTTGTCAAACGTGGCTTAATTGTTAAAAACTTCTTTATAAAACCCCAAGTCTTCACTAGCCATCAAATTGAGCAAGACATGCACATAACACCGACAGAACAACGGTATTACTTTGTTCTTGCTTTTGTATGTGACGAAAAGGTGTCGATGTTCATGTTCTGTTTGACCATAATTTTCTGTTTGTCGTCAGAGTTGTTTCAATGTTTTTAACAAGAAAGAGAATGCCCGCATTGTCTATCAATAGATGGCGTTAATTCGAAACAGAGAAATCATACTAAAAGTCACATTCGATGGCGAACATTATTGCTTAGATATGTGTTCGGCCAACGATGGTTGCACATGAACGAAACATGAACATTAGGTGTGTACATTAGCCGAATTTATGTGCGACATGAATTTAAAACATAGCTAATGGCACGTGGAGACATAGGGTAACATATTATATAATGCTGTCATGAAAATAAAATAATACACATTAGTTGTCAAAAATGCTGACAATTGCTTCTGTAGTATAGGTGTCCAGACAATAATTATGACAATTCATTATGAGCACGTTCTTGGAAAATTTAAAATAGGTTTAGAGTTTCTTTCTGCTATTTTTCCATTTCTATTGTTATATGCAAAGAAAATTTTAGTAATTAAAATAATAATTTAATTAAAATTTCATTTAGTTAAAGCAATTATAAAAAAATTTGTGGGCATACGTCAAATCACTGTCTTGTTTACTGTCTTCAAAATTTTCAAGATTGTAATTCAGACAATTGAAATGTGTACATATTTTAGTGAAAAACTTTGCATGTATTGTTATTGTCATGACAGCATTGTCTAATGTAAACAGGGGGTAAGCCATTGCAACTGTGTTTATTAAACCCACTGGTTAAAAAATCATCTTTGGTTTTGTACGTTTGTGTTGTACAAACTGTCAAACGTACTTCAAAACAAAAATTTACAAGTCATCGGTAAAGCTAAAAAGCTTAGAAATTCATAAAAAATTTTATTAACAGTAAATTGCGAAATAAATTAATAATTAAATTGAACTGGCCATACGCTTCTGTAATAAACTAATTAACAATGGCCGCTACATTGGAAGATAAATCTATTTGGGAAGATGGTGATGAATTGGGTGAGGAAGTGATGCGTATGTCCACGGATGAAATTGTTAGTAGGACGCGCTTAATGGACAACGAGATCAAAATAATGAAGAGTGAGGTTATGCGAATAACTCACGAAATACAGGCACAAAATGATAAAATAAAAGATAACACTGAAAAAATAAAGGTATGTCAAATAAAAAAACTTTAATATTGACTATCACGTTCATTTTAGGTAAATAAAACGTTGCCTTATCTGGTTTCAAATGTTATTGAATTGTTGGATATGGAAGCCCAAGAAGATGAAGATGACGGTGCCGTTCAAGTTTTAGACAATCAACGTAAAGGAAAGTGCGCTGTTATAAAAACATCTACTCGCCAAGCTTACTTTTTGCCTGTCATTGGCCTTGTAGATGCAGAAAAACTAAAACCTGGCGATTTGGTGGGAGTTAATAAAGATTCGTATTTGATATTAGAGACTCTTCCTGCAGAATATGATGCTCGGGTTAAAGCAATGGAAGTAGACGAACGACCTACAGAGCAATACTCAGATATTGGTGGGCTGGACAAACAAATTCAAGAGTTAATTGAGGCCGTTGTTTTGCCAATGACGCATAAGGAAAAATTCAAAAATTTGGGTATTCACCCACCGAAAGGTGTTCTGCTATATGGTCCCCCTGGTACGGGTAAAACTTTACTAGCTCGAGCTTGTGCCGCTCAAACAAAATCAACATTTTTAAAGTTGGCTGGTCCGCAATTAGTTCAGATGTTTATTGGTGATGGCGCTAAACTAGTTAGAGATGCTTTTGCCTTAGCCAAAGAAAAGGCTCCAGCCATTATTTTTATTGATGAACTGGATGCTATCGGTACAAAACGGTTTGACTCTGAAAAGGCCGGTGACAGAGAAGTCCAACGTACTATGTTAGAATTGCTCAATCAACTCGATGGCTTTAGTTCGACTGCAGATATTAAAGTTATTGCTGCTACAAATCGTGTTGATATTCTAGATCCTGCACTATTGCGTTCTGGCCGTTTGGATAGGAAAATTGAGTTTCCCCATCCAAATGAAGAAGCTCGCGCTAGAATAATGCAAATCCATTCACGTAAAATGAATGTTAGCAGCGATGTAAACTTTGAAGAATTAGCTCGTTCCACTGACGACTTCAATGGTGCCCAGTGTAAAGCAGTTTGTGTCGAAGCTGGTATGATTGCTTTACGCCGTTCAGCTTCCCAGGTGACGCATGAAGATTTCATGGATGCTATTATGGAGGTTCAAGCCAAAAAGAAGGCTAATTTGAATTATTATGCTTAGAATAAAGAGTATATAATATACCATCATCTATCAATGCAACATTAAAATTTTTTCAATAATACAAAAAACTGATTGTCCACCGGTTGAAATTCGGCTAAAATCTATTAAATTTCGAGTTTTATTTACGACGTTTTGTCCTTATATGAAAAATGTATTTTAAGTGACTAGCCTAGTTATCTACTCAGCCATAGGTTTTCAACACAAAATCCAGTTTTATTTACTGTGACCTTTAAAATACTGCATATATAAAAAATTTCAAGTTTTCCACTTACGGATTCCAACATACAGCTAAATTTCAATTTTTTTTTTTTGTTAAAACTACAATTACTACTAAAATATTCTCTAATTTTGTATTAATTACAGCGTTATTTGGTGTAGTCTGTATAATAATACTGTCTTGGATATATTGTAGCGCCAAAAATTCCAATTTTATATACGACTAGCAGTGCCCACGACTTTGCGTGTCATTTCTAATTTTCCTTATTCAAATTTATCTGTTCCAGAGTTCTGTAGACAGTGTTAAAAATTTTTCATCTACAAACATAAAAAGTGCTGACAAATGTTTTAGTACCATTATACCGGTAAAATTGGGTGCTTTTGTATCTCTTTTCTTGTCTACGAAATGACCTATTTTTACGAAAAAAAGTATTCTATTTTGGAACCAAGGTTCTAAGGGACCTCCTCACAAAATTTTTTTCAAATCCATTTAACCGGATTGCGGCGTTCGAATCGAAATTTGTTTAAAAATGTAAAAGATTTTGAGTAAAGGTATTCGATCGACTACCCGTTATCGAATGCCATGATCTCAAATTTCGATGCAAGCTATTCGATATCGAGGTCGGCGATCCCAAAATGTAAAATTTCGATCACGAATGCGACGATTTGGGCCCAGTTTTTATGTGATGCTAACTTAAAAATCAACATATACCTATGTGTATGTTGGTTTCGAACAGTACATGTGTGGTTTCTGAACACTGACTTGAAAGCACCTAAGATTCTAATATCCAAGATAACAGGATTTCATAAAATAATGTTCATTCCCTAAATCGTCTTTAAATGTTAATACATGACAAATATCTTTTGAAAAATTTTGTCAATACATTTTTTTCTTAACATTAAGAATTAAATTTATATTCTAAAACATCATTTATAAACTTTCAGGATTATAAAAATACTAGTTTTGTATAGTGTTCTTAATAATATTTTCACATACGCTTTGAGATTCCAAAAATTCAGCAACTAAGTACTTGCTAGTAATATTTTGCAGTGCCTTAAATTAAATTCGCTGTCACGGATAAAAGATTCCGATACTTAGCTTGTCATCACCATAAAAAGTCTGATTAAAAAATGTTTTGGTCAAAACTCCATTTATTTCTGTTTTAAATGCATTTTAAAGAATGGTTAAGTATTAACATAAATATCAATGCAACATAAACACAATTTATTTTGAAGTGGCTCCGAAAAGGGATTTCTGTGAAGAATAAAATAATTACATAATTTTCTTCTTATAATGCAATGTTAAACTCACTATTTAAAGGTCCAAGAACACAGAAACATTGACTCTTATATATTATTGTTTTGCTCTTATGTATGTAAAATATAATTTCTGTTTATATGTTGTCTAATCGGTTCTTGGTACAGACAACTCGTAGAATAATTTTGCCATGCCGCCAATGCCAACTAAGCTAAGAGCAACGGTAAGACGGTACAAGACTTGATCGAATGCTGACCCCTTCAAAAAAACGGGTTTACCATCCTTTTTCTGGAAATGTTCCTGAAGTTTTTTGATTTCGAAGTAACCCTTGTCGATTTCACCTTTTGCCACACTGCGCCGAGCACTGGATGTGGTAAAACTGCGTACTACGGACTAAATCGAAAATATTCTTTCACTTCTAATATCTTACGTAATGTTTTGTAATAAAAAACTTTTAAAACAACTTTAACAGTTTTAATTTTTTTATATAACTTTACTTTTATACTTACTCTGGACAAGTTCAACATATTAATTATGCTTAGTGATAGTAATATCCTTTTTATTTCTAAAATCTTTAATAACAATCGAATTCAATCAATGATTCTCGCTGGTCAATATGGAATTAAGAAAAAATTAACATTTGCTGCTGGAATTATGACTCATGGTTGTAAAATTCAATACCCTTTACATGCAACTATTCGCTGGAAATCCATATTTTGACACATTTTTATTTATTTTAGCAGCAAGCCCTATTATGTTTTTGTGCATAAAAAAATAAAATTTTAGCCATCGATGTGGTCAATTAGAAATAAAAAGCAACGCCCATACAATTCGGCTAGTTTAAAAATTTATATCCAAAACTTCTTTTGATGAAGTATTAATCCTAATTTCGTTATTAAATGTAATAAATTGTAAAACTACTACTAGAATGAAATGTATTTCATTGTTAATCATGGTTTAACACAAAGGGAACAATCATTGGACCCAAGTGGGCTGTGGCAACACGGCTAGCTGCCTGACCTAATCATGGGCTATAAAAAGTTAAAGTAAATGTTAGCTTAATAGATGCCAATGTAAATGGGTTATTACCAGTGTATAAAAATGCTTGACTATTGTAGTGGAAAAATGTGCAGCAAAAGCAAATGTCAAAAAAAAAAAAAAGAAAGAAAAGCATTTGTTTTAGCTGACTATGTGTTTCTTTCTGCAGCAAAGCAACGATGGTAGTTTGTATACATACATATGCAAAGCTTTGTTGTAGGCATATGCATTTACTACATGTTATATTTATGTACATATACAAAAAAAAAAAAAACTAACGGTCTCTTTAAACTAATGTAGACCTTTTTAAATTTGATATTAAGAAAAATGAAGTCAGTCGTCAACTGTACGGTAGAAGGCAAAATTGTTTTTAAAGCGCTCTCGCATTTACTCTAATATAAAATTGTTTTCAAGTGAATAAAGTTTAAAAGTTACATTGCACAGAGTGCTATTAAAAAGTTTTGATTATTAAAGACGGCTCGCTAAATCCATACCGTAACAATTACTAATCTAAATCTGCGACTATAACTTCCCCATTTTAGTTTACGGTTTTAATTACACAAATTCCCAAAAGCACGTTTTTGTATTGCGATTTTAACAATGACTTTTACCGCAACATTGAATCACTTATGTACTTTAACATATGATAATAAAATGTAAACAAAAATTGGCAAAAAAATGTTCCATTTAAAAACTGTGTGTTCTGTAGAAATGTTTAGTATTAAACAATTTTCCAAAAACAGTAGTTTATCTCTGCAGATATTACGAAAATATGCAGTCAAATCAGAGTTGAAGACTTTCAGCCAAAAGAAGCAGCATTATGGCGACGTCTTTCCAGATACTTTGCTCAATAAAAAGCATAAGACACCTGCTTGCATGTACATTGCAAGAGAAAATGCTGCTCATGATATCAATAAACACTTGCAACCTTATTTTAAGCAAAGTTCTTGTGATACCATATTAGAACTAAATCCCGGCATTGGAGCATTTACTCGTCGGCTGTTGGATAATGAGGAACAATTCAAGAAAATTATCCTAATGGAATCAATGGACTATTTCTTAGATAGCTTAGAGGAAATGCATGCATTATATCCAGAGCGTGTTAAAGTAAAACATGGAGATTTGGTAAATATTTGGAAATTGGTGTATCAAGATAAAATTGATAATGGCTCAAGAGTACAAGAGATGTTGCATGATATACCAATTAGAAAAGTTGATGAAGGTAGTGAGTACAAAAAAAAAACAATTCTTATATTAAATCTTTCTATATTTCTAGATCCGAATATGTTGTTATTTGGTATTGTCGGTTCTTATCCATTTTTTAAACATTTGATAAACTCGATTATATTTCAAAATAGTTTTCTTAGTCTGGGTAGAACGGAGATGTATTTAATTTTACCACCTCCCATATACATAGTATGTATTATTTTTTATTATTTTTATCTTAATGATTGTGAAATTCAATTTTAGCAATTAACCTGCACTAGTGAAATTGGATATATGATCTATAGATCCACTTCAATTTTATTTCAAATGCTATTCGAATATCGCTTCATCGCCTATTTACCCAGAGATGATTTTCTTCCCCCACAAATTGAATATAACCCCACAAAAGGCAGTAAATTAAAAAGAGTGAGTAAATATACATATATTTTTTTGAACACGCATCAAAAGATAACTGTAGTTTTAAAGCAGGCCGAACTGTAAGATTTGCTTAAAGAATTTTTAAATTAAACGCTATTGTTTTCTTTATTTTTATTACATCGATATCGTTTCAAAATGAAATTAAACAAGTAAGACTGCTATATTCGGCTATGCCGAATCTTATATACTCTTCACCATCTATGTAAATCTAGTTTAATGAAGTAACTCCAATCAAAAAAGCAAATATTGGGTTGACAGAGAATTAAAAAATAAAAATAAAAAAATGGTACTGCATACATATAATTTTATATAAAAATTACATTAAGCATTTTTAAAAAAATGTTAGTATTTCCTTAAAGATCACATGAAAAGCTTTAAAATGATACCCATATTGATATTTTAAAGAATTTGAAAATTTCAGTGTCGCGTAACTCGCACATGGACCGATCATGCTAATTTCCAATAGCACCTCTTTCGACGCTATATCTGATCGTTTGACATATTTATTTTTTGTGAAATCAAGTTTTCCGAGGCT
Source organism: Gymnosoma rotundatum (assembly GCA_916610165.2). Taxonomy (NCBI): domain Eukaryota; kingdom Metazoa; phylum Arthropoda; class Insecta; order Diptera; family Tachinidae; genus Gymnosoma; species Gymnosoma rotundatum. The sequence continues at coordinate 34,086,005 of OU744336.1, forward strand.
AACTAACTAACACGGACGGACAGACGGACATCGCTCAATCGACTTCACTATGCGTAAGTATTTAAAATATATATACTTTATGGGGACGGAAATGGATATTGTATATATGACAAACTTAGATATACCCTTTTTCCTCTTTTTGTGGTGAAGGGTATAAAAATAAATTGCATTACAATTCAACTCCGATTCACTTCAACTTGTTGTTTTTTTCCGATCAACACCAATTAGGCATCAATCTACGCGTACTTCAATAGTCTTTAAAACGGGATATAATTTATTTTAATCGAACATGCTTTTTTTTAAAGTGAATAATATGTCCAATGGCCTAAATGAAAAAAATATTAATTTGTCGTGATCACCACTCGCTAACTAATCTAGAAAAGCATTGTAATAAATCGATAATACACTGCCTATCGAATTTTCAAAAATAACAATATTTTTATAAATATGACTTCACTTTCGGAACACCGTTAATTTTTAGTGTTTGTTGTTATAGCGGTTATAGCAATACATTTAATACATACATACAGACAGATGTTGTGGTGAAAACAAACAATAGGATCACGTTGTTTACACTTTCTTGACGGAATTCTAAAAATTGTGATTTGTAAACAATTTCAATTTTACAAAAAAATTAAATTCATGGTAAATTTAAAATTTGGTCAACTATTTAAATTTTTTTGTTCTTTTATTCAAAAATTGGATTTACGGTTAAAAAATATGAACTTAATTTTACTTCGGGTTTCTAAACAATAAATATTAAATAGTGCCACTAAAAGAGACTTAAAATTAATAAACATTTTGGAACATTCGGTAAAAAAGAAAATCATTATCTAGTTATTTTTGCGGCTTTATATGTTATTAATTTACTTCATATCGTTTTATAAATTTACTTTATTTGTATTGTGTTATAGATACGCTCCATTAATCCCGAATATTTGTACTTGGTCAGAATAATACCAAGAAGCGATATATATAAATATGTAGCCCCTGAAGATTTACCTGCTCTGTGGTATTTTGTAAAGCAAAATTGTGTAAGCAGACGTAATCGCATAATACCAAATATTGAGTAAGTTTGTCCAAGATTAAAATAATAATTATCCTTAATAATATTTTTTTAAACTAGAAAATGGGTACCAGGATGTGGTCCTCGTCTAATTATAAATAACAGACAAAGTTTACCTTCTGTGCCACTTTACAACGATGAAGATTTAAAAAAAATACCAAAATATTCATCACGTTGTCATACCATAAGTAATCAGGATTATTACCCAAAGATAAATATTTTTACCCAATTTGGAGATTTAACTGCTAGTCAAATGTTGACATTATTTTCGACATTTCGTGAATGGCCCGAATACAAAGAAAGTTCCTTTTTAGCATCATTTGAAAATAGTATGTTGAAAATTGAGACATCTGCCGAAGCATCTGTTGACGGAATAGCTGATGAGGATGACGACGTATCAACAGAAGAAACAAAAGAAGTAGAGGAAGCTGCTAAATCTGAAACACAGCCTTCTGTGGCACCTTCAGAAGACAAAGGCCACTAATTTTATTAATAATTAATGTGGATTTATTGCATATGTTTCAAATGTATATATTACTATAAGTTTATGTTAATAAAGTTATATAATAGTTTTTTTTTTCTATAAAAAATTAAAAAAACAGCTTCTTTTATTCGGGACAACGCCCCTGTATTGCTCTTCTGCAGCCACGAGCACACAAATCTACATTTGTCAAATCATAAGAATGTTGAGGCTCTTCCCCGAAACGCGATTCTAACGATATAGACAGCTTAACACAATCTACGTGCAGTGTTTGGGGATTAACTCCAATTACGTAAGATAAATGAGCATCTTTACAAGCTCCTGCTTTACCAAATTCATAGCAAGCTCCCTGAATTCTAACCTTTCCATCGACTTTACAATCATTGGGTATGCACACGGGCAAAACAGCATGATCACCTAAAACTAAAAATTGACCTTCTTCACACGGTCCTCTGCGAAATGCTGGATAACAGGCATCAGTTTCGGGATGGTATAAAGCAGCTGTGAAAGAATTTAAGATTAAATATTAAACGTTTTAATTTTGTTTCTGTTGAAAGCTAACCTGGTGCACAGTCACAGATCCAGTCATTTGCTTGATCGCCCGGGTACAGCAATTCATGTGATTTGCAGCGTGATGGTGCATATAAAGGAGTGCGACCCTGTAATAAAACCGAAAGGCATTTGTTAAGAAGTTTAGCTTAATAGTTTTCATTTAGTCCTGTTTTTTTTTTGTGATTTTAAGTTACGCATAAGACTTTTAAGCAAAGAAACTCTATCTTTATATAAAAATTACAGTCTGTCCTTTATTTAGTTTAGTTTACCAGTTCCAAGAAAAAAATTAATTTTTTAAGTGGGGTTTAGACCTTTTAACTTTTATTGCTAATAATTTTTGTTTTGTCGGACCCTGTAAACCACTCTGGGTAAGAATAATTAGCTCTACAAATATTATTAAGGAGAGGACTGTAATAACGAAGGGGAATTAAAAAATTAACAGAATATGTATGTAGAATAAGAAGAAAAATTTGTTGATGAATAATTCTGCGCAGCAATTTAAAATAAATCTCGATACTTCATCAGGACGATGACTAAAGGATATCTTTAAAATTTTTTAGTTGACTAAAACAGCAAAGATAAATAGATAAATAATCTCTGTGTAAAAATATTTACGGAACATATTTTCCTCCAAGTTACCTCCAACAATAACAGCTAATATTAACTTGTGTTAAGTACGTAAAAATGTCCGACTGCTCTCTATACTTTTAAACTGATAATCTATAGGTATTAAAAACAAATTTTAATTAAAAATTTAAAGATCGTTGCTCATACATTTTGTCATATGTACTTTTTATATAGCAGATCCTGCATCCCCTGTATCTCATATAATTTTTTACCAATGATAAATATTTTTTATTAAAACCTTATCTGGAGTAGTAAAAAGAATATTTGCTAAAAAAAAAACGACAAATCAGTCCACTGGCTGTAAATAATTGCGTTATCAAATAACACCAATTCGTACAATTTATCTTACCTCCCATACCCAGCAAAAAATACGGCATTACCTTAGAAAGTACTTGCCAATTAATGACTTACTTTGTGATTACCATATTTTGTCACTCGCTAACAAAACACATTGCATTAGTTCGCAAAAAGGGAAGTAGTAATTGAACCAGCTATTTCTAAATGAGAATACATTTAAATAAGAACTAATGATTGTCAACTTTGCTTTGTTAAAATCATTAGGTTGGTTATCATTAGGTTGGTAGTTGGGAAGTATTTCCGCCAAAAATGCTTAATTCAACACTTGATTAGCCTTTCTAAAATTTTTTGCTGGGTAGTTATAGGGCTAAATATTTTCCTTCGTTTTATTCTATCAGTAGGTAAGGGGATACGTATAAAATATGTTAATTACATTTTTTAAACTTTTTATTGTCTTTCTTAAAAATGTTACTTCAAATGTTTTTTTAAATTTTTATTTAAATGCTTTTTTATAATTTTATAATGATCAACATAAAAAATAAATTATAAGAAAATATAATTAACTTTCAAACAAACTTTTCGTAAAAAAAAAGTTTAAGAAAAATGAGCAATAATTTTTTTCTACATTCTTGTATCATTAATTAAAAATGATATTGCAATTTTGCAAAAGTTTGATAAAAACAAGTAAGAGTGCTATATTCGGCTATGCCGAATCTTATACACACTTCACCATCTATGTAAATCTAATTTAGTGAAGTAACTCTTAGGGTGATGGAATTAAAAAATTTGGTACTGCATATACATAATTTTACATAAAAATGACATCGGCTCTTAGTGGGTTAAGTATTTTTTTGAAATTTTAGTATTTCCCTAAATATCGGTTCAAAAGCTTTAAAATGATACCCATATTGATATTTTAAAAAAATTTTAAATTTCAGACCCCCGTAACTCGGAAAATATGGGCGAGCGCCAATTTTTTCACGTGATATTTATTTTTTTATTTGTTAATTCTCTATCAACTCATATGTTTATTTCTTGATCGGAGCTACTTTATTGTTCCAAATGATATGAAAAAATCAGAGGTAGGCGTGGTGTTTTGACCGCTGCCTCATCATCATGCTGATTTCCACTAGCACCTCTTTCGACACTTTATCCGATTGATTGACGTATTAATTTTAACACTAATACGGACGGACAGACGGACATCGCTCAATCGACTTCGCTATGTATAAGAACTCAGAAAATATACACTTTATGGGGTCGGAAATGGATATTGTAGCAATTACAAACGGAATGACAAACTTAGTTATACCTTTTTTCTACTTTTTGTGGTGACGAGTATAATAATTTCATTTGTATATTCCTTTAAATGTAAAAATTTTTAATTCTGTTAAATACAAGTTTTTAAAAACTATTTTAAGCACAAATTTAGCTGTGTATACCTTAATGTTAAAAATAAACACTTGCTTAAATAAAGCTCAACTGCTGATAACCACAAAATTCTTGGTAAAATGTAATATTCTCTGAAAATGAAACATACTTACAGCTAAATTTGATTTTTTCTTATCCACAGCTTCTAGTTCGGGAAATAACAAATCACTAAGAACCAATTGCAAACCAAAAACAATCCACACTGAATATTTTATTAAGCCAAGCATTTTACGATTTTAGAATTGTTACAAATTTTATCTCACCACAAAAACAAAGTTTTACTCAACAAAATACCAAATAATAATAAATAAAATTAAAAATTTTTGTAAATAAGAATAAAATTAAGTAAAGGGACAACCGTCCACAAAGAGAATCTGCTGATAACTATTGATCTGCTTCGGCAGATAAATACCCACTAATTTTAATATCAACATTTGAGAGCAAAAAAGAAGTAAACTATCCAGGGTGAGAGAGAGTACGTTTCTCTTCCAATACAAAGTCAATAATATATATTTTTTAAATTTTTAGAAGATGCTTAGTGTATTGAGGAGCGTCTGATGGATGATGATGGTACATAAAATAAATACAAAAGCAGGAAATATTAAAATTATTTTTTACTTAAGAATAATGGTATTTCTTGAGTAAAAAAAACAAGTTTAGTTCTAAGTTTTCAACCTTGCTGTTAAATTTTATTTTTTTTTAGTTACTTGTATGTATGTATTCACCCTAAAGGCTATAAAAGTAATTGCAATTGAGAAATAAAAAAATAAGTACAATACAAAATTACACAATTTTCGGAAATCCTTTTGAAAAGATCCAAAAAATGGAATAATTCACAACTTTGGCTGTATATTATTATAAATACTAGGAGTTAGTTATTTAAATTCCCTTGCAGAGCTATCTATAATATATAGGGCTATCAAAACAAGATTAGAAAATTTTTGGTGACAACTATGCGGTTCTATAAAAAACTTTTTTTGTAAAATATTCATTTTTCAGAGGAGTATCATATTTATTTAATAGTTTTTTGTTTAATCATAAACGATTGTCGCAAATGTCAGGCATGATTAAAATTACTTCTTATTTTTTTAGAAATATTTTCTGACAAAACTTTTTGCTAAATATTAATAAACTTTTTTAACAAAAACAACTATTTGCAAATTGGTTAAGACAAAAGTTAAAGATGTATACATATAGCAGAACTAAGAGACAACTACATTCATCTTAAAAATATGAGAATGGTTAAATATTTTATATGTATGTATGTATGAACATACATACATATGTATAATGAATGTTTTCTTTACTGTATAATACTCTTCACCACAAAAAGTGGAAAAAGGGTATAACTAAGTTTGTCATTCCGTGTGTAATTTTTGGAATATCCATTCCCGACCCCATAAAGTGCATATATTCTGAGTTCATATGCATAGCGATGTCCGTCTGTCCGTCCGTGTTATTGTTGAAATCACAAAAAAAAACATGTCAATCGATCAGATATAGTGTCGAAAAAGGTGTTATTGGAAATTAGCATGATCGGTACATGTCCTTCGAAGCAGCAGGCTAAACACCACGCCTACCTCTAATTTTTTCATGTCATTTAGAACTATGAAGTAAAAAATAATAATTATATGGGGCGATAGAGAATTAAAAAAATAAGAAAAAACATAAAGTAAAAAAATTGGCGCTCACCCATATTTTCCGACTTACGGGGCTCTGAAATGTTCAAATTTTTTAATATATTAATATGGGTATCATTTTGAAGCTTTTGAAGTGATCTTTAAGGAAATACTGAAATTATTAAAAAATGCTTAACCCATTAAGAGCCGATGTCATTTTTATGCAAAATTATATACATATATGCAGTATTAAAAAACTTTTTAATTCTCTGTCACCCCAATATTTTCATTTTCGATTGGAGAAATTGAAAAAGACAGTATAGTATACGTTATTATAGAACGCATATACTCTTTGTTAATTGCAAGCGTCTGCCTATAACGATTTCAAACCCTACAACTTTTAATTAATAAATTTATTATTCTCATTTATTTTTATAGCGGACATATTTGTACATATGACCTCTGTGTAGTTTCAATGTCAAGTTTTAAAATTTTTAATAAAAAAATTCATTTTTTGGGGTCGAAATCGAATTTTTATAAATTTTGTGTTTTTCAATATAAAAATCCACTTTTATACATATTAGAGGTGTTCACAGATTTAGCTTATTTAAGCTCTAGGACGCTTAGCTTACGAGAAAATAAAGTTTAAAATTTTTTAATAAAAAAATTCATTTTTTGGGATCAAAATCGAATTTTTATAGAATTTTGTGTTTTTTAATATAAAAATCCACTTTTATACATTTTAGGGGTGATCACAGATTTTGATTATTTAAGCTCTAAGACGCTTAGTTCACAAGAAAATCAAGTTTTAAACTTAATAAAAAAATTCATTTTTTGGGGTCACAATAGAATTTTTATAAATTTTGTGTTTTTTCATATAAAAAAACCACGTTTATACATTTTAGAGGTGATGACAGATTTTGCTTATTTAAGCTCTAGGACACTTAGTTTACAAGAAAATAAAGTTTTACATTTTTTAATAAAAAATTCATTTTTTGGGTTAAAATCGAATTGTTATATAAATTTTGTGTTTTTTAATATAAAAAACCACTTTTATACATTTTAGAGGTGATCACAGATTCTGCTTATTTAAACTCAACAAACAAAAGTTTGTTTACATTTTTCCAAGTGTGTTTGTATAAACGCTATTACCGACATCGCAGTTATTTTAAAGCTTCCTGTTTTTAAATTAGCAAGAGTTTGCTGCGGCATATCCTTTTCACAAATTTTTTGAAATTTTTTTTGATTTTTGAAAGTTTGCTGCTTAATAACTTTTTTCGTACAGTCTTTAAAGAAATAAGCTATACCATGATCTTTCGATCGTATATAGCGGTATATGTCACGCGGAATAGTTTTCGAGATGTAAAGGAAAAACTAAACTTATAATTTTGATCAATTTTATAAATTTTAAGTTTGCCGCTTAATAACTTTTTTGTACAGTCCTTCAGAAATCAAACTATACAACGTTCGATTTGTATTTAATTTTTAACCTATTTCGATCGTATATAGCAGTATATATGCACGCGAAATAGTTTTTGAGATATAAGCAAAAAACTAAGCTTATTAATTTCAGCAATTTTTTTAAAATTTCAAAGTTTGCCGCTTAATAACTTTGGTCGTACAGTCTTTTAGAAAACAAGCTATACCACGATCGATTCGCATTTTTATCTTTACTTTTCCGAGATATAAGCGAAAAACTTAACTTATATTTCTGAGCGATTCTTTTTACAATTGAAAAGTTTGCTGGCTTATAACTTTTTTCGTACAGCCTGTTAAGAAACGAGATATACCACGATTGATTCGTATTTTTAGCCTCTATCGATTGGCGTTGGTCGCTATTATGGACGGTTTTTGGATTGGTGCTTATAGCTAAAAAATCATCACAATTAATGACTATATGTTTTAAGTCTAGCTCCTTCATTTTTAAAATGCCGAAAGTGACAACCTGAAAATCAGATCCTGCAAGCTTAAAGCTTTTTATTTCAAATTTTCATTTTAAAATTGACGAATTGTTACCGTTTCGTAAAAGTCTTATTTTTTTGTCAAATTTTGTTTACATTTTTGTTATGAACAACAAAAATACTTCTATTTTTACAACTCTGTAAAAAAAAGGTTACCGTTTCTTACTAGGGTGTCAGACGATCAAGTTTTCATTCAATTTTTAAAATTTCTCTAATTTTTTTTACCAATACACTCTGACTTTAAAAACTTGCTGAGAATTTGCTTTCAAATTTTGGTTGAATTGAGTCTTTCAAATTACATGCAAGAGAACAGCTGATAGAAGTTTTTTCCTTCAAATAATTTTTTTTTATTTATGACATCTTGCTTAAAAACTTGCTTTGAAATTACGTGCAGCCTACGTCACAGCTTTCAATTTTTCTCAATTTTGGCAAGCAGTATGTGTAAATTTCTTGAAAGAGAATTGAACAAAAACTTGACCGTGTGACTGCACTGTTAGAGTTTATTATCTACTCCCAAGTCGAATTAACAACAGGTGGCCTTACCAGCCCAGGTGACTATTCTGATTTTTCCTGCTTCCAGTGTCAAAAGTTATAATCTCCTTTGCTTTTGACAGCCGAAAACTATTTTTACAAAAACAAAATATACATGTTTCAATCGCAGTATTGTATTTATTTTCGCCGTGAGTACACCTGTGATAAGTTCGCCTTGATCTTCTCCTACGTAAACTTATTACACATTGTTACTACCTTAAGAACACAACCATGCTAACTTTATGCAGAAACGTCAACAGTTTTCACCAATAATATAATTATTAGTTTTTTTACAACGCATGAAACAAATTTTACAACGATTTTTCAATAATAAATTAAAAAACAGAGTTTTTGAATCGATTAAAATAATACAACATAAGTATTAAAGTGTCTGTAAAACTTTTATCTTTAGCGAAAATTTAAATAGGAATTTATAAAAAGTAGTTGTTAGGTGTTTGTAGGTGAAAAACCCAGCAAAAGAATGCAAAAACAGAAAACCACGAAAGCAATCTCAAAATAGTGAAAATTTTTTCCACTGCCGTCCACACAGCCACTGGTACTATAATAATAAAAAATTATATACATATTTGCATGGAGTCAAAAAGCAAATGCAGCAGTTCAAGTAATAAGTGGTCGCAGTGGAAAAAATAGTGGCACCTGTCGCGGGAATAATTCGTCATCATTAACAACAATAAAAAAGTGTGAATATAAATAAAAAATCTTAATTACTTTTAAGTAAAATGTAAAGAAAACAAAGAAAAATGTCGCTTTAAAGATAAACAAGTTTAAAATAATCCAAAAAATTTGTTTAAATAAAATATACACAAAAATATAATGTTTACTAAAAAATCACATGCCGATATTAAAAAATCCACTGCGAAGTTGCAGGATTGCAAGAAGGATTCAGCATCACGTTTACGTCATTTACGTACCATATTAGGTAAATATTTTTATTGTTTTGTCCAAATTAAGTGCTTGAACTAAATATTAAACTCGTTTATATTTGTTTAAATGTTTTAAAGATTCAAATTAAATTCAAGTTCCTTTTTTTTTGTTATTATTCTGTTGATCTGTGTGTAGGTGTACCAAGTGTGACTTGATTTTGTTATTATAATCAATTCGTATTAATTTGCATAGTTCAATTATTAAGTCTAAAAAGCACAAAAATGCAAAATAATTTCAATTATAATCGGCGTTCATATTAATGTTCTTTTTACTTGCAAAGCATCCCGAGAATTAATTAAGGTATCTAGATTTAAACTGAGAGTTTTCTTGAAGCTACAGTAATTCGTTATATAGGGCAGTTAGTTTTTGTTTCGTTACAAAATCATTCTCGAAAAATGATGTCTTAAAAGTTTTAATATACCGATAACAAAGCGCTTAAAATGATAAAGGCTTTTTTAATACTTAAACTTTGCACATATATTGTCCTTTCCCGATCTTGCTTGCAGATAAATTTTTTTTATTTGTCAAGTCGTACTCAATATGTTCACAGTGGTAATCGTAATTCAGAATGTCTTTCAGTAACCAGTGGTGTACAACAGGGTTCCGTTCTAGGACCCTTGCTTTACATGAATGACTTCTTTGATTTATTGAATGATTTTGAATGTGAGTCCTTCGTTTTTGCAGACGATATACAACTGTTATTATTTAAGGGTCATCTTCAGCTCATTGAAGTTATCAAATTTGATATTAACACACTATTATCCGATGTGTCACGCTGGATGACAAACTCTAATTTTCGTATTAATTCTTAAAGAGCAAGGCGATGATTTTCAAACCAACTTCCACTGTGATTAATTTATCCATCACAATTAATGATCAAGTTGTTGATTTTGTTGATCGTATAAAATGTCTTGGTGTTACACTAGACATAAATCTTGGAATCACTGAGCATATTAGTGGTCTGATCTCAAAAGTTAATTTCACTTTAAGAAGGTTGTATGCTTTAAATTTATATTTGCCACTTAACATAAGAAAGACTGTTGCTTATTCTTTATTAATGTCTAACCTCTTGTATTGTGTCGAGGTATATTCTGGATGTAATACAATCATACGTTTTGTATATAAATTAAAAATTCATGATCATGTTTCTACATATGTAAACGATTTTTTGGGGTTTAGTTTTATAAACTACATTAATGTGTGTGAAGATAAATACTTACTTAAATAGTGGAACCAAAAACCATTTTTTTAACATTGCCGTTTTTACAGTTAACATTGTACTGTTAGACACTTAACAGTCGTTCTGTTTTTGGGTTCCTTTCCTCTGAAGGATAATTTAAGTAAAAAAACACAAGTCCTTATAAATATAATTTATGGAAATGGTGCTTCAAGGGATATATGAAACTATAATAGTTTGGTATCAGAAAAATGTTTAGAAAAGCATTAAAATGGGTTATAACAAAACACTCAATTTGCATAATTTCTTGAGAAGAAAAAATGACCATTTTGGAGATATATGGAATGGCACAATACTACTCCCTACACACCATGGTGTCTGAAGGGTCCATAACAAGGCACTATTAGTCCAATATCTGAAATAATTTAGGGATTTGAGAAAATTAGGTTTTAAAAAAATGCTTTTTCAGCTAAATGAGACTAGCGATATGTATTTTTTTGCCTTAATTTTGTGAAATAGTCGATCGATACGAGTAGGTATCTATACTTTTTGTTTGATATTGAGTACGTATCGATATTTCTCGAACGATACTGTATCGAGTAAAAATATCGATACCCTAATGGTATCGTTATATCCCTACTTGATAATAACCGTCTGACTACAACTGTCCAACAGCTTGGCAGTATACATTAAATTAGAGCAATTATAGGGGCACCCTATAATTTATAATATAAAATATTTATACTTCTTATTATACCATACAAAGTAGTGGATATTATGTATAATTTTCAAGTGTTTGTATATAACGATTCAAAAGATAAGGTTAATTTCTAAAAGTTAATTTTCAAAAGTTTGGTCGTATACATCAAATTACATCAACTTTTGGGACACCCTTTATTTTATTAAAGTATATTAAAGTATTAGCTATTAAGTATTAATTGTTACAATAACGGTCATAGCAATCGACATTCTGTCTAATTTGCAATCGTTTGTCTATAACGGTTCATGGCCCCTATAGGTCAATTTACGTCACCTGTGCGTACACTCTTTAATTTTTAGATTTTTTTTTATAAATTTTTGCCATGGGAAACTATAATGATACGCAGTTTTTTTTTAAGTTTGTCCTTTACGGTTCATACTACACGTAAAAAATATGTATGTTGTATGAGGACACCCTTTGATTTTCAAGATTATGAACTGTTTTTAAAACGGGACGAATCTGTAATCATCACCTTTCAAATAAATAAAAAATTCAAAATATATTCAGAAATGACTGAGTTATTGAGGCAGAAATATAAAAAAAGCAACATCAGTGGAATTGATAACTCCTCTTTTTGAAGTCGGTTAAAAACGTAAACGTTTGATTAACAAATAAACAAAATAAAATTATACTAAACTTAGATTAAAATTATAAAAATTAATATGACTAGTATTGTTACAATAGCAGTAAACTGTAATAGCGTTAAAAAATAAAAAAATACCTTGGAAGAAAATTGAAAAATCGATTTTTTAAGAAAATTAGAAACAAAATATCGTTACAGTATCTTTGATTAATTGTATAATAATAAAACCTTATTTCGAATATGGCTAAGCAATCTTATATATACGCTACGTAAAAGATCAGTTTGCAGACACAAAAAATTTAAAATAAGGCAAAAAAGGTCAATATACACCAATTCATATTAAGCTAAAAACACTTAAATCCAGAATGATTTCAGTCACAATAATAGATGGGACTTCTTTGTTTATTACCTGTTTAACTGATTATCTTTTTGGGACTCTATTATTACTTTTTTGTAGCGTAGTTTTCCTTATATCGAAAGTTTTTTAAAGCTACAAATTCTATTGAAAACAATCTTTTTGTATTTTTTTTTCGACGATTTCCAGTGGCGATGCTATGCACGTACAAAATTTTTAGTTATGCATACGTCCCTTAGTCGCTTACTACATGTTTAATACAGGTTACTCTCTAATGCGACTCGAAAGCAATTACAATGTTAAAGCAAAATATGATAAGAGAACAATTTGGTACTCTATCACTTTCGCATAACCTTTCGCTTTTTTATTTTTTTTTTAATTTGCAACACTGTCACCAAAAATTATGTAAACAAATATTTTAAATGGGAAGTTAAGCTTGTTCTATTAGTTGTTAATTTAAAATAAAAGTGATGGATTCCGTAGCGTTATAGCTTGAAAATGAAAACGACCGTATGGAACGTATACCAAGGAGAATCTTAAATATATTGATCCGATAGAATCTCATTAGATGAGGAATGAGATAGGCCGACTTCCTAAACGCCTGTTGCAATGCATAATTTTAAAAAATGCGTTTGCAATGCAAACTTGCGTTGCAGAGACATTTTTTGCATTTTATCGGCATTTAGGAACGTCGCTATGCATACGTAAAGCAAATGTCAAAAATAAAAAATTTAATAATTTTTTTTGGAAAAATAGAGGTTACACAAAATTATTTATCCATTTTGTTGGCAAGTGCTGAGAAATTATCTCAGGTCAAATCTTCCAAAAAATATTGATTTGCTATAGAAACCTATTAAAAAGAAAAAAAGAAGAGACAACTTTATTAAGGACAATAAAAATCCCGGAAACAAGTGATCAAAAATAAATATATTTTATTATTCACATTTCATTTAAAAAAAAAAAAATTTTTAAAATGTTTGCATACAAAATAAAAATGATGCGTGATTTTGACTTCTGATACTCATTAAAGTAAGTTGCCAAACGATTAGGAACATTGTACGTTGTCAAAAAGTTTAGATATGCGTTTACGAAGTGTATGCATTGTAAATATGCATTGCAACTTGCGTTTAGGAAGTCGGCCGTAAATATCGATTTTGGATTTTGTATTTTCAACTTGTTTAGTATTTACTTGCTGCAATTGCCCCTTTCCCAATTCGCTATGTTACACCATAAAATTTACTATAATTTTAAACTGTAGTTGCTTTGTTTGTAATTTTTTGTCTTTTATTTCCCTGAAAATAATAGTTTATATAAAAAATTATTTGTTCCCGGGGCGCTTTGTTACCCTAATGAGAATAATCGTATTACGACCACTCTTCCAAGCAAGTTTTTTATGAACGTCTTCTTTGCGGCATTGTTAAAAATTATCATTATTTTTTTTGATGCAAAAGATTTGAATTTTAACTATAAGATTACAAATCAATAATTAAAAAATGTCATTGCTTGCACTGTAAACTTAAGTCAAACGACGCGAGCAAGCAGAGCCTTATACCGACAAAATGTTATTCTCATAAGAAAAAAGAAATACATTTTATATAGGGAAAACACACCATCATAAAAGTGCGCGTATAACGCATTTCGTAGAATTTTAAATTGGCCAGAAAAAATTTTTTTATTTTTTCTACATTTTCTATTAATTAAAAACTAAAAATTTAACACTGTAGGTCTTAATTACAATTTTTCTTTATAAATGTATAGCACAAAGCACAATCAGCTGTTTTCGTAGGGAAAGTGCGATCAGTTTCGTTCGTACCTTGCTTAAAGAAATGACATTTAACGAAAAGTTATCTTATGTTCAATAATAGCTTAACACATATAATTTAAGTTATTTGCGTAGTTGTTTAAGTTTGATTAAGTAAATTTACAGGTATTTTGCACACAAGCAAAGAAAAAACTGTTCAATAAGAAACTTTAGTTATTTTAAAAGGATGTTTTAAATTCGATCAAAGAAAAACAACAATTTTTTGAATAGTAATGAAAGTCAATTTTTAAACATGGAAACAAATTCCAAAACTTTTTTAACATCGATCGAGTTCCGCCACGTATTTGCTTATAGCGTTTTTAATTAACAGTCTTCCGTGAATTATTTCGAAAGCGTTTGTAAAATCATGAAATTTTGCCAATATTTTATTGCTTTACGTCGTCTATTTCAATTTTTTTAAACAAAATTCACAACCTTTTTAAAACAATAATTTGGTAAATAATAATATTGTTAAAAATATTATGGTTATAACCCACAACATATTTTTAATAAAAATGTAATTAATTTTTTCCGGCAATAGAAGGTTCCTTTTAACCGTTTTGTTTAAATGTTTTCTGAATGATAATTGCATACCTTTTGTTTACCTTTTGAATTTTAAAATATAAGATATTACTAAAACTTAAAGCCATAATTCACATAATCGGAGGATTCGTTTACAAAATGTCTGATTTAAATCTATATTTCTTTAAAGCTGTTTTTAAAATTTAATCTCCCAACTTGGAAACACCGGCTTATGCAAAATGATAACCTTGAACTCTTTGCTATTTACGAAACAGTCCTTCATATATGTATGTTCCTATATAGTTTTGCGTACTACGTTTTCGTTTGCTTTTCAATTTTATATTTTTTTTATTTATTAAAAATTATATAAAAATAAAACCCTCTTTGACGAATCAATGGCACAACCACTCTAAAGCTGCCTACAATAAACTGTATAAATCAATTAAAAAATAAATAATTTCAATACATTTTGCTTATTTATAAACTTTTAATTTCAATTGCTGTTAACGCCTATTGCGAGTTGCTGTAGTTATTTTGTTTAAACAATAACAACACATATGAATACTCTTGGACAAATGCGATTTCTAAGTGTAATAAAGTTTTGGAAGTTATAATTTTCACAAAGTCTTGCAATATACTAAACATGACGTAAACATATTTAGAGGTTGTTTGTTTATCATAACACAGCTGTTTTAGATGTAAAAGATAGTTGGCGAAACATCTAAACACAGACTTATTGAGGAAATCAAAACATGTAGCTTAAAATGACCGAAACAACGAATATGTTCTTTAAAAAAAAAATAAGAAGTAAATTAAAAGAAACAGCTACACGCCATAAGTTGCTTTGGTTATCTGATTTTGATAGGTTTTTAAACTAGCAGTTGATCAACAAAGATATTTCTAAAGCTTAAAATTTTTCATGGTCTAATAGCTAAAATGTACATAAATTAGGGTTAAGCAATTTTAAGTCTTTTTCATGACTTCCAACAAGCCTCGAAGAAACCTCAATTACGGAATTGCTTTACGAGTTGTTAAACTCACTGTATTTTTATACCCTTTACCACAGAAAATGAAAAAGGGTATATCTAAGTTTGTCATTCCGTGTGTAATTTCTACAATATCCATTTCCGACCCCATAAAGTATATATTTTCTGACTTCTTATGTATAGCGAAGTCGATTGAGCGTTGTCCGCCTGTCCGTGTTATTGTTGAAATCAAATTTGTCAAGGCAACCATTCAGCTAGAGAAAAATTAAATATGCCAATAAATCAGACATAGTGTCGAAAGAGGTGCTATTGGAAATCAGCATTTTCGGTCCATGTCCTTCGAGGCAGCGTGCAAAACACCACGCCTACCTCTAATTTTTTATTATCATTTGAAACAGTAAAGTAACTTCAATCAAAAAATTAAGTATGTGGGGCGATAGAGAGTTAAAAAATAAGAAGAAAACATCGAGTAAAAAAATTGGCGCTCACCCATATTTTCCGAGTTACTGGGCTCCGAAATTTTCTAATTTTTTAAAATATCAATATGGGGTATCATTTTAAAGCTTTTGAAAAGATCTTTAAGTAAATACTACAAATTAAAAAAAAAAACGCTTAACCCATTAAGAGGCGATGGCATTTTTATGTAAAATTATATATGTATATGTAGTACTAATTTCTTTTTTTTTCTTATTTTTAATACTTTGTCACCCCAGACATACTTCACTAAACTAGATTTACATGAATGGTAAAGGGTATATCGGATTCAGCATAGACGAATGTAGCACTTTAGCTTTTTAAAATTAATATTGTTAAGAACAATACTATCGTGTAACTGTTACTGGCTGAACAGCCTGATTTTCAAAAAAGTATGGACCAAAGACCCATTAAGTTATAACTTTAAACGAACATCGGGTTTTCTGGTCTCCAAATGATGCATTTCACTGGTTTACAGCCCAAAAATATCAAGAACACCACAAAGACGTTACAAAGGCTGGTGGGATGAACAAATGATGGCAGACTATTGTTGGTTCCTCATTAGCTAAAATCTATCCAAAAAAAAAACAAACCCAAAATTTCAAGTCTTCGAATTTACGCCGAATATAGTGTGTGAGCAATTAAAAAGAAAGTATTTTTGTTTCACAAATTCCTTAATAAAAACTTAATTTTTCATCAGTTTTTTTTTCAGAATACGCCTAAAGCATTGGTAATAAAATAAACTATTTTGTAAAAGAATAAAAAATTCCAGATCTTTACTATAACGTAGAAAAAAAACTAAATGAAAATAAAAAAATTTTGAAAAAAAAACGGAAAAGGCTTTCAATTACCTTTTCAACTATATGCCATTTATCTCGGTCGGAATTTTCGGTTGGGCTTCACAAGGGTTTGGGTGGGACCATACACCGAAAAGCACAAAAGTACCGTTATCTAAATAACGTTAATTAGATAACGGTACTTAGAAAAAACAATTACAGCGTTTTTCGTGTTCAGGTGGTCCCAATTAACTTATCTAGCCATGTGGTGTTCTTGGTATTTTTCTAAATTAAAAACAGCTTTAGTGTTATAAACAAATTAAAAGCTCATAATGGTTTGCGCCTGAAAAATGCATTGTGATTTTCGTTAAACCGAACTCATGGTTTTTAAAGAAGCATTCAAGTGACTCCGTTTTTTAAATGGTGTACAAAATACTATAAATAAATAATTATTTTATGGAAACTATTATGTATTTAGTTTCACAGATATTTTGTAGCTCTTGTCAATTAATTTTAAATATTTAAAATTTTTGTCTTTTTTTACCATTTTGTATACATTTATGTATGTTTTTTTACGCTTTTAATTTTTTTGATTTGATTTTCCTCCAGTTGTTTTGTTGTTGTATTTTTTTTAATTTCATGTAGGTTTTTAAATTTTTTTATCTTTAACCGTTTTTTTATTGCCATTTATTTGTTCATCTACTTGTTGTTGTCATTGTTGTCTATATATTGGCAACAAAAAGCGACGTTGGTATTTCAATTCGTAAATTGAAAATAATTTCTCACATTGATGTTTAACATATATATATGTATTATGTACATACGTAATTTATGTAAATAATATACTTGCACATCTACATAAATACCCTTTGAATTTTAGCTGCAACTGTCATTGGTATTACTTATAAACAATAAATAGTTTGATTTAAGAACAGGAAGTGAATTTGATTAATTTCACCACTGGTGAAAACAGGTATATATAAGTTTGTCATTCCGTTTGTAAAATCTCCTATATCCATTTCCGATCATATAAAGTATATATATATTGAGAGTTCTTATATATAGCGAAGTCGATTGAGCGATGTCTGTCTGATCGTCCGTGTTCGTGTTGAAACCAAATTTGCCAAAACACTAGATGAGGTAGAAAAAGTACAAATACGCTATTTCCTATTGAAAATCAGCAAGATCAGTCCATCTCCTTCGAGAAGATGCAATAATGAACTATGGGTATTATTTAAGAGCTTTTGAAGAGATTTTTCAAAAAGTACTACAAATGTTTATCATTACGAATTACGATTTATAATACTTTTTTTTCAGTAGGAACTTAATAAGCATATTCAAAATTTAGTGGTCACGTCTTTTTGGTCAAATATATGACATTATCTGACCCTACCTTAATATACATATATTCATATTAAGAGCAAGATAAAGTAAAACTTATTAAAGAGAGTGTATCAAAATAAAGACATTCAGGTAACCAATTTTACTTTTGCGAAAGGGATTTTTTTTAACATAACAGCAACCACATAAAACTAATTTTCAACTAACTTCTACATTTCGAACAACCCTAAACCAAAAGCGTTAACAATGAAGAATGTGATGTTTACATTTATTAATCACAGATATCGCCGTAAATAATTTCAGATAATATTGCATTATTGAAATAAGTAATCAAAAAAGACTTAACATTTTGATTGACAGTTTTAAGAATAAACATTTTTGGCCGTGTCTTTTATTTGTTTGTGAAATATAGATGTGTTATTAGCTTAATAAAAATTTCATTATAATTGAATTAACGGATGTTCGAGTCGACCAGTGCAAAATGTTGCTTTTTCGCAATTAAGTATATACAATTGCTGACGTGAATACCTTTAGTATAATAATACGAAAAAAAAACTGGAATAAGGAAAACAAGTGTGATAAATTTCATATCTTTTAGTTGGCTGCATCATTCAACTGAAGTTTTTCTCAGGAAAAATGACATAATCTAAAATACTTGCCGTATTCACAAGCTCTGCTAAGGTGTAGGTAGTATTGCATACTACCTTTTGTTTACTTCTTTGTGAACAACCATTGTATCAATGTGCCATTGTACATTGTACTTCATACGTCAAAAACTAAATAAGAAGAAGAAAAGTACTATTCATCATTTGTTATTTATAAGCCAAATAGGGGAGAAAACAGAAAAAAGTAAATTAATAAATTTTTTGTGTGAAAAATATAGTTTCGATATATTAATGGTTGACTCAAGTAAGTAATAACCGTTTTCCTTATTTTGTTACATATTTTAAATGAAAAAAATTAATACAGGTGATGAAGAAGATGAGGATGAAATTCAAGACATTTTTAGGATGAACCTAATGTACCTGCTCTCCAGTCGCAGAAGTATACATTTAGGGCTACCAAAATCATCATTACGGCATAATCGAGTTTTAAGATATTTTGATGAAAACAGATTTCTTCGTATGATACGACTACGGCCAGAGGAATTTGCCTATATATTCAACCTTATAAATGAATGTTTTTCACACAATTGGCGAAATGCTCCAACTACGCATTGACTTGCAGCTTAAAATTGTACTTTACTGCTTGAGATCTTCAGGAAATGGTGCTTGTGTTCGTAAGGTAGCATCTCTTTTTGGTATAGGTGATGGCGGTACCATACAAAATATTAGAAATCGAATCATTAAAGCAATATTAAATCTTAAAGAACAGTTCTTATATTGGCAGAGAACAAACCTTAAGATATGTTTCCAATACACCCACTCCTACTATATACAACAGAAATGACTTATTCCACTTTCTAATAAATCAGTCAAATCAATAAATAAAACTAATAAAAATATCTTTTAATTCAATTTAATTTAATATAATTCACACATGAACACAAAAATAATAATTCAGTTAATCATAAAACATTTAAACAAATACAACGTTTGAAAAACATATGAAAAAAAGTACTAAGTGTTGTATCGCATGTTTGCATGAAAATTACTAACAACACAGCTAGCACCGTTGTATTTTGTTAGCACTTAGCACGTACTAGGGGGCTTGTGAATAGGGCAACTGTGTTTTAGGTTTGGAGATACAAATTATAAAGAAAACTATGTCAAGGCATAAAACAATAAAAAAAGTTATTGATAATTTTTCAAGCAAATATTTGTTCATTTAATTTATTACATTATTTATATATATTCTTGTCATTAGTGAAATAAAAGAAGAGAATATGCATCAATAGTAAAGAGTTAGTAAGCCTTAAATTGTAACACACTACCAACTCCAATCTCTTATGGTTTGTTGATGATTCAGAGTCAAGTTTAAAACATTTTCGTTTTGTTGGCTGTTTGAATTAAAAGAAATAAGAACGCTTTATTCGGCTATGCCGAATCTTATATTCCCTTCACCATATATGTATATAAATCTAGGTTAGTGACGTAACTCCAATAAAAAAAACAAATATTGGGATGACAGAGAATAAAAAAAAACAAAAAAAAAAAAATTAAGTACTACATATAAATTTACATAAAAATGTCATCGATTCTAAACGGGTTAAGCATTATTAAAAAATGGTAGTATTTCCTTAAAGATCTCTTCAAAAGCTTTTATATGATACCCACATTGATATTTAAAAAAATATGATGCACAATCGTGCTTTTCTATGAAAAGTTCAGAGGCCCATAACGCGGAAATTGTGGGTGAGCGCATATTTTCTCACTTGATATTTTTTGTTCTTATTCTTTAATTCTCTATCGCCCCATCTATTTGTTTTTTTGACTGGAGTGATATGGAAACATTAAAGAAGGGCGTTATTTTTAATAAACAAATTTTCGAAACTATGTCTGATCGATTGCCGTAAAAGTAAAAAATAACTGCGATTTCTAGCTAAATATTCAGATGGGGAGAAGGAGGATATCACAAAATATATTAATAACGCTTAAAATGCTTTTCATTTTTTATTTTAGTTTTTGCCATATTGACTAATTGAAACTCTCATTTAGTCAATTAAATTGGTTTTCTGTTCAAATTTTCGAACGTTCACTAAATTAAGCCTGAATAAATTTATATTTACTTTATGTTTAAGGAAGTAATAGAAATCATTTTTTTACAATATTGTGTATTAAAAAAAGTACTAATTCATATCTTTACATATTTAAGAAGAAAGAGAACAGACAAAACCAAAAAAATAGAGGGATCGCTTCTAATTAATTTGTAGGTGACCTATCATCTTACTCCTTAATAAGTACCAGGTATAATTTTTTGATCAGATTTTTTAGTCTTGTATACTATACTAAAAAGAGTTATTGTTATTAAAAATTCTATAATTTACTTTTCATCGAAAATAAGTGATAATCTATAGCTTTATTTGTATTCGGCACTGTATTCCTGTTTTTAAAAACGCCTTCGAATTAATTCTTTTATCGAACTTGGAAATTATAAACAATCTGAAATCACCGGTACTTAAAATTAAAACAAATACTTGTTTATAGAGTGGCTACGTGTGACTCGCTCTCTAACTATCTTACACACGAACATTATTGTTTGCAAATAAATTGTTGAAATTAACAAAACCAAGTAACCATAACAAAATAAAAATATTACCACGAAATACATTTTAAATAAAAAATTTTAACAGCCAAAATAATGTTTTTAATGTTGTACACTACTATTAAACGAATATAAAAGAAATGAAAGACAAATTGTTGAAGATGTATAAATTAAAATATTAACAACTTTAACACTAAAAAAAAGTCGTTCAAAAATATTAGTCAGTCATTAGCAATCATTTAATAGGCAACATTAAATTGAAGGTTATTTTATTGTTAGGGTTTCCCTTTCGAATTAAAAAAAAATTGCTTCAAAAGTTCTAAAAGTTAAATTCATACAAAAAAAAAAAAAAAATAAAAATAAAATGAAATCAAATCAAATCAAAAAAAAAAAAGCAGTTAAAGCTTCCCGGATTTTCTTGTAGCCGCGGTAGATGAATTGGTTTAAGGCGCCTGTATATTAAAAAAGTACCTGTATATGAGAACAGCAACTGAAGTGGTTAGGGGTTATGGTGCCTCTATAGTAAAACAAGAAAATTTGAAAAGGAAGCCAATTATTGTGTAGCCGCGGTAGATGATGAGTTGCTGAAATATTTGTTAAAAATAGAGTCATGTAAAATCATTGACAGAGCTGCAAATAACGATAAAAATAACAACATAACGGTGCGTGATGTCATAGTTGACATGCTCAAAGGGTCTGGTTGGTATTTAAGACATTGTAAGTTCGAGTTTCGCCTAACTCACAAATTGTGGTGTAAGTTTTAGAAATGCGTAATTAGTAAGCAAGCGATCGTGAGTAAAAATCTAGCCAGAGACACAGAGCAAGAAACACCACACAAGAATAAAAACGAAATATTAAAATAAACATTTTTGCAATCAAACAATACACAGAATAAAGCCAAAAAAGAAGAAGAAGAAGAATTAAAACAAATTTAATGGTAGCTGTTACATTATTAACATAAAAAATCATTACAAAAAGGAATCAAATGAAAAATCGATTTATATTTTCAATTAAATAATAAAGATAGAAATGGTTGAGTGAAAAACCGATAATCGGTTAATAGTTTTAAATATTCTTTATTCCCTTTATTGAAGTTAATATTATAAAAGTTCAATAAAAAGAAAAAAATTAGTTATTTAAAAATGCAAATAACCTTAAAAGCTCAGCTCTTTGTAGTTAAAGCACTGTAGAAGACAGTCTATACGTACGAGCATATAAATCGCTGGCTTGCTGGCAGCTTACTTCTGCTACCAAACGATACATATTTAATAATGACTTTACAAATAAATTTATGTGAAACTTGAGTTTATTTCAACATGCTTTTAATAGGAATGTAAAAATATACGCTACTGCATGTATGACTGTGTGTATTTATTATGCCCAAGAACCTACGTGGACTTAACTTCACAGAACGCAACATAAAAATTATGAATATGAAAAGAAAGAAAATAAAATAAAATTATAATTTGTTAGTAATTGTGGTAAGAAGAATAAATAAAAAATAGACAAAATAAAACTTGTCTACATATCTTCTATTCGTTTACGATCACACTTGGAATAAAAAAAATTTTTTTAGTATTCAAAGAAGACGTAAAATGTATAAAATAATGAGTTTTTTTTTGCAAGGGTTTGCATTGAACGAGCTTTCTCGATCAATTTAAGAAAGTTGTTACTTCAATGTATGTCAACTTTTTATTCATTGTTACAAATTCCAGTCGCCAAACTACTGCGTCTTAATTTTGGCGCCGTTCATATGGCATATGGCACAGTCCTGAAGAAATGACAAAATTCAAGGTGCTTGCTTATTCATAACTAAACCGGAGTTTTTAAATATTTTTTTAAAACCCCTACTCAATAATTTACTATGTTTATGTCCTGCGCATTCTTAACATGATGTTGCTTATGGCTAGTAAAGGGTCCTCAATCTACCGTTTTTTTTTTCAACTATTGCTTATTTCGTGAATGGTAAGACTTAACTCATGTATAATTTGACAGATAATTAGTTTTATCTTTCCGCTGAACGCTTGAATAACGCTGGAAAATATTGCGACATTTCTTTGAAAATTATAATGTTGCAGAATGTGTGCGAAAATTACGTTCGGATTTTGGAAGAAGAGAAGCACCGTCAGCTCCGTATACTCGTTATCTTATGAAAATAGTGAAAGAAACCGGCATCCTCATCGATAAACCAAAGCGTGAAAAGCAAAAAACAGTGCGTACACCCGAGAATATTGCTGCTGTGGCAAAAAGTGTGCGTGCGTGAAGCGCCATCAACATCAATTCACCGTCGTTCTCAACAATTGAACATTTCGGAGACATCATTGAGACGAATTTTGCATAAAGACCTTGGTATGACGCCCTACAAAGTCCAATTGGTTCAGGAGTTGAAGCCAACTGACCATCCAATGCGTTTTTTCTTATAGCATTTAAAAGAAAATAAAAGGATATAATTAATCGGCAAGTTTTTAAGATCTTTAACTAATAGCTCTCTGGGTGAGCGATATTATCTAAATCTTCTTCTTTTCCGACTAAATTAATTGAACACCAAATTCAAAATTTGAAGGCTTCAGTTAGTTGTGGTAAAAAAACTTCACGTTATTTCAATTTTTGATAATGAATTTTTGCTTAAATTTAAAAAAAAATTTGCATAAAAATGCAAAAAAAAAAATATATGAATTTAAAAAAAATTTTTTTTCTATAAAATGTTAGTTAATATTATGCTCAATCATGAATAATCTCACGGAATTTCCTTTTCACGGAAAAATATTTTCTCGAAAAAAAATTCCTCCAATTATGAATTACGAGGAACAAAATAATAAAAAAAAGGGAGTCACATATTTTGTTTATTTATGTATTATTTTTCTTTTATAGTTCATAATACCTACGTTTTTCCACCGATTTTTTTCATTTTCCGCAGTCAATAAAAAGGGGAAAACGTTATAATTGGAGAAGGGAAAAAAATAAAAACTTTCTAAAAACTTTTTTTTTTTTGAATTTAAGAAAAAATTTTGTTAAACAGTTTTTATGATTGGTATCAAATTAAAGCTTATGAGAAACCCTCTCAACTCTCTAGGGCTTAAAGAATTAAAATTAGAATATATCATGGCCTCGAGCGTAAGTGAAGAAAGCGATATTTTTCTATTTTTATATAGTTATAGAGCAAAATCTATAAGAGAAAGAATTTTTTGTTAACTTATATTTGGATCCAGGGAGTCAAGGAATATAAATAAAAAAATTTCGATGAAATCTGAAGTAGGCATTTTGAGTGCCATGATCATTTGACATGGAATTACTCTACATTAGGGATGAGCTGTTCCGTGATTTTTGAGGAACATCGTTACCAGTGAACGTCATTTTTAAATCACCACTCTTTTAAATAGTTACCGTGATCACCGTTTGGAGTTTTTTTTTTTTTTATTTAAGAACACATTTTTAATAGAAAGTATAGTATTAAATAATAGTTCATGCAATCATAATCCAAAAGGTACTTTTATCCCTACATTCGAAGCAGCTGTAATTCAACTTGGCCAGAATTATAAAACTCGGTTACACTTAGTGATTATAAAGCACATGACTTTTTTTGCTAGACATAGACGTGTGAAGTTTGGAAAAAAGAATAGCTGTTGTTAATAAGAAGAAGCATGAAAGAATGAAAGGATCAAGAGTAATTATATTTCTCTTCACGAAGTAAAAATCAAATTTCAGCTAGTACGTAAGAAAATATAAAAGAAGGTTCATACACGGAACTGTTACTTGATAAACTCAGCCACTATAGTGACTAGTGAATTTTTAAAAACATTGATTTAATCACAAGTACTGAAATATCGCTCGTTTCTACGCTAAATCCTTTAAAATTGCTTTTAAAAATTCGAAAAAATTAAAAAAAAAAAATCCAAAAAATGTAGTATAGTTCTGGAACGATTAAAAATAATTTTTAATGATGTTAATTCATTTGACAATTAAATCATTTAAATGTTAAAACTTTTAGGCACACTCGATAGTTTTGCGAAAAAATAAAAATGGTGTTGATAAAAATGATTTGATTTGTAAATTACGAGTATCTTCTTGTACGTTAAAGTTAAAAAATCTGTTATTTATTTTTTTCTTGCCCTGTTAATCTGAAATGTGAAAAACCCTAAAAACTTAAAGCTCTTCAATTTTTTTCTTATTTCTTAATCATTAACGTTTGGATTTACAAATAGCCTACCTAAGTTTCAAAATGTTAATAACCCTGCGAATACCGTTGAATCGGTTGTTCGCAAAGAATCTGGAAAAAACGAGTAAATAAATAAAAAATTGCTTAATAATTATTAGGTGTTAATATGATTATAACCTGTGATATTATGAAGTCTTGCGTCATTTTTACTTAAAAATTATGTGCCAATTTGTTAACATTTACTTACAAGTTTTACTGAACTGTAATAATTTTTCTTTCTTATTAAATTTTTTTTATAGAAGTAAAAAATGAACTTAAGCCGAATTAATTAAACCATTTGTTAAAAAAACTACATTTTTAAATAAAAATTAATTATACAACTAAATGGGGTATATATGCATTCAGCTGTTTTATAATAATTTTTTTTAATTGGAAAGTGGAACTATACTCTATGCATACTTTTAATCTTTTATAGACCAGTACGAACGACACTTTATACAATTTATTGTTAAAAAACCTGTCTATATGGTGTAATTGTTACTTTGTTTGTTGTGCTGTTTGTTTTACGAAGAGGTGTTAACAACTTAAATAAAAATTATATTGATAAAAACACCATGTCATCATCACTAGGGTTTCTTTAACGAGAAATTTAACTGTTTTAATAGAATACTGTGAAAAAAAAATAATTAATGGCGTTAAATCAGTATTAACGGCTTATTTTTAATACCCTTCACCACAAAAAGTAGAAAAAAGGGT
This sequence comes from Gymnosoma rotundatum, assembly GCA_916610165.2. Classification (NCBI taxonomy): domain Eukaryota; kingdom Metazoa; phylum Arthropoda; class Insecta; order Diptera; family Tachinidae; genus Gymnosoma; species Gymnosoma rotundatum. The sequence goes on from OU744336.1 coordinate 34,112,406, forward strand.
ATATCTAAGTTTGTTATACCGTTTGTAATTTCTACAATATCTATTTTCGACTCCATGAATTATATATATTCTGAGCTCTTATTCATAGCGAAATCGATTCAGCGATGTACGTCTGCCCGTCCTTGTTCGAGTTGAAATCAACTTTGCAAAGGCACTAGATAAGCTAGAGAAAATTTAAATAAGCCAATCGGCAGCGAACAAAATACCACGCCTGCTTCTTAATTTTTCCATACCATATGGAAGTAATTTCAATAAAAAAAAAGAAATTTATGGAGCAATAGACAATTAAAAAATAAGAAAAAAACAAGTAAAAAAAATTTACGCTCGCCCATAATTTCCGAGTTATGGGCCTCTGAAATTTTCATAGAAAAGTACGATTGCGAACCATATTTTTTAAAATATCAATATGGGTTTCATTTAAAGAAATCTTTAATGAAGTACTAAAATTTAAAAAAAATGCTTAACCTATTAAGAGCCGATGACATTTTTATGTATAATTATATATGTATATATGTAGTACTTAATTTTTATACTGTTTGTCATAGTTTGTCATTCCGTGTGTAATTTCTACAAATCCATTTCCGACCCTATAAAGTATATATTTTCTGACTTCTTATGCATAGCGAAGTCGATTGAGCGATGTCCGTCTGTCAGTCCGTGATAGTGTTGATTTCACAAAAAAAATAAATAAATAAATAAATATCAGGTATAGTGTCGAAAGAGGTGCTATTGGAAATCAGCATAATCGGTTCATGTCCCTCGAGGCAGCAGGCAAAATACCACGTCTACCTCTAAATTTTTATGTCATTTGGAACAATAAAGTAACTGTAATCAAAAAAAATTAATGTATGGGGCGATAGAGAATTAAAAATAAGCAAAAAAAAAATCGAGTAAAAAAATTGGTGCTCGCCCATATTTTCCGAGTTACGGGGCTCTGAAATTTTCAAATTTATTAAAATATCAATATTTGTATCATTTTAAAGCTTTTGAAGAGATCTTTAAGGAAAAAAAAATAAAAAAAATGCTTAACCCATTAGCAGCCGATGTAATTTTTTGTAAAATTATATATATGCAGTATATATATTTGGTTTTTTGATTGAAGTTACTTCGGTATAGCCTGCTGTTTTTTTTAATATTTTTTGCCTCATCTTTAAAGACATACAAGTTTTTCATAAATAAACTGAATCAATTCAAAACTTAACTTAACATTAAAAAGGTTTAAAACTTATGTCTATGGTGTTTTTTTTGGAGCCATTAATATTATACTTCACGAACGGCACTACGATTTCCATAGGAACAGCTACGCTTATATAGATTTCCACTATTTTAGAACTATTCGACAATCTACAGTATAAGGCAAAGAAGCTCTATTGACTCGATGGACCCTCGGCGCAATGTGGCTGTACTTCTATTTCTACCGAAATTCAGTTAGTTCGTATCCATTCAAGGTCACTTTGCCAGTGAATTTTTCAACGCATTATTGAGATTCAGTTGTTCAAACATTTTTCGCAGAGTGGTGGAACAAGTTAACAAAAAAAAATTTTTTTTTTGTAAAGTTCCATTACTAAAGTGATGTGAAGTTACGCCGAAAACTTGTATAAATTATTATAATTTTTTTTTTTTAATTTTTGTTAAAGTTTATTTATTTTTTCTTCTTTCAGATAATGTGGATAACGAAGATGCCAAGTCTCTGTTTGAAACAAATTTCAGCCATGTTTATTTTATACTCTACGATACATTCATACAAGCGGAAGCAAATTTAAAACAAAAAGGTAATTTTTAACGAAACATTTTTTTTTTCATATCCAGGAAAATTTCACTGAACCAATATGTTCTAGATCGCTGGCACGATGACAGTTCTTGTTCAATCATAAGTTTTTAGTCAGTTCTGAAATCTTTAATAACGATAATTTTAAGTAATTTAATTATTGAAATATTTACCGAGGAAAGAGTCTATTTTATTATATATTATTGAAATATTTACCGAGGAAAGAGTCTTTTTTATTGAATGTGTCGAAGAAAGTCGCAATTGACCATTTTTTAAGGGGCGTACAATATTTAATATTTTGCATATCCATCATTACCCTGCTTGCGTACTTATTATCTCCTCAAATTTTACGGGCTAGTGATACTTTTTTGAGAATAATTAATTTACATTAAATTTTTAAAATTTAAATATGGGACTGAGAATATGTGATTTCAACATAACGATGTTACCAGACAAATGCTATTAAACTGGATAATTTGATTATTCGACTTTTCTAGTTAAACAGAAAGAGCTCTTGACGCTTTGAAAACAACCATCAAGTTGTAGTCTAGTAAAATATCCCGTAAAGGGTATTTGAATAAATCTGGCAATATTGGCAACTAAATAACTTATTTAGTGTTGTAATTGCCTTAGGGTCAGTTTTTGACTTCGTATTTAAATGTCATTTAAATTTAAGTTTTATTTAAGTACAAAATTCAGTTTTTCAATGCACACTTAATTGAAACTTAAATGACAAATCTTGCGCATTTAAAGTCCATTTAAATAATACAGTTTTACCATATGGTTATGACATTTTTTGTTGTTGTTTCGCAAAACTAAACAAAAGTAAACAAACATTTTAGCCATTGATAGAACAATATTTTATGTTTTGCATACATTTCTTAATGAAAATATTAATCAAAAAGTTAAATCAATAAATAAAATAAGTTTAGGTGGTGAATACATGAGTATCGCTGACATTTTTTAATATATTTAAAATATTTTTCACAAAATTTGCAATTCATTGTGTTTGTTAGCAGCTGTTTTTCATAAACAATGGAGATTTATTTTGATATTTCGTAATGCTACCATATTTTTGTGATATTTAAATGAGAACTTAAATAAGAACTGAAAAAATGAAACTGCATTTAAATACAACTTAAATTTAAATGAAAATTAACTAAATGCGTATTTAAATACGAACTCAAAAATTGGCCCTTAATGTCGAAACTATAAAGTATATGACTATAAATGATGAGCTTCTCATCTTGGAGGTAATATTTAAAAGCAATTTTAGATGGAGGCTTTAAATTTGAGTTTGTTATTTTCTCATGGTGACACATTTTATTTTTATTCAGTCGCTTGTAAACAATAAACTTTTCCATAATTCAGTTCAGACCCTGTTATTTAAGATGTTCTTTATTGCACGCCTTCTAGAACTTTTAATTTAAAAATAAGTTCAAAATGTTTTCCTGGATGCATTAAAAATATTGATAATAAAAAACTTGTTTATATTTTTTCTACAAGAATTATTTTTCGTTAATAAATGTATTATTTTATTTTATATTTTCATATTTAAACCAAAAAAACACAAACTAAATTTGTTGCTATTTGGTGTATTATTTTTGTTGTATGTTTTTATACTTAAATGTAAATTTTTGTACGTGTGTTTTAACCTACTCCTTGTGAAATCAAAAAAAAAAAAAAAAAAAAAAAAAATAAATAAATAAATTCCTAATATGTTAATGTCTAATTATTTAATTTCTATGTGCAAATCTAAATTAATTAAATGCACTTATTGCTACACTACTACTTTCTCTAAACTACAAATACTTTTCGAAATTATGGCAGAACTTCCGTTTCATATTGGTAAGTCTACTTCAATTTTATGGTTGCTATAACCACAAAATAAAAAAAAATAAATGCTAAAAATTATCACTACCAATTGTTATAATAAATCAAAATTTCTATCAAATGCCATTTACAACATCGTTTACTCGCTTAATTATTATTATTTTCATCAAATACCGCAAAGGGAAAAACATTGCTTGTTTTTTTTTTAATTAACACTTTATCCTGGAACAAGAAAAAAATTGCATGCTTTTTTATTTTTGACAACAACAAAATTTTAGGTGTATTTTTTGTTTTTTTCGTATCAAAAATGTATTTTTTTAAAACACATTTCCTTTTTCCTACATTTATTATTTTTAAGGAGGTATAGAGATTCGGCAAATATTTGGCGAAATAAGCGCAGGATTTTTTTAGGGAAAAATTAATTATATTTAACTCCTACAAAAAGAAAATGAATAAATAAAGTAAGAGTGCTATATTCGGCTATGCCGAATCTTATATACCCTTCACCATCTATGTATATCTAGTTCAGTAACTTTAATCAAAAAAAAAAAAAAAAAGAAATTGGAATTGCAGAGAAATATAAAATAATAATTTTAGTATGTATTGCATATATAAAATTGTACATAAAAGTGGCATGAGCATAAGCTCCTAAGCATTTTTAAAAATTTTTAGTATTTTCTTAAAGATCTCTTCATAAGCTTTAAAACGATACCCATATAGATATTTTAAAAAATTTGAAAATTTTAGAGACCAGTAACTCAGAAAATATGGGCGAGCGTCAATTTTTTTTACCGGATGTTTTTTCTTATTTTTTAATTCTCTATCGCCCATATATCTATTTTTTCGATTGGAGTTGGAGGTGTTTTGCCTGCTGTTTCAAAGACATGGACCGATCATTCTGATTTCCAATAGCACCTCTTTCGAGGCAAACTGGATTTCAACACTTACACGGCCTGACAGACGAACATCGAAGTCAGAGTACATACAATTTATGGGGTCGGAAATGGAAATTGTAGAAATTACACACGGAATGACAAACTTAGTTATACCTTTTTTACACTTTTTGTGGTGAAGGGTAAAATAACACAATTTGACAGTTAAAGAGTCGTTAAAATAGAGCACAATGTTGTTAATGCATTTTTAGCGGTCGGCCAGTTCGAAAATTTCGTTTAAAGTTATGTATCTAATGCAACGTGTAATCGACGAAAAATATTGTTACGTTGTTCTACTTAGGAGTTCTTTTGATTGCAAATACCAGCACGTCAATTTATATTTTTAATCTTTCGTGCCGGTCGAAACGTTTCATCAAACAAAACGATTTTTACTCAATAGCTCGTGCTAGATTTGTACTCATAATCTCTTGCTTAAGGCCAGGATTCACTATCATACTGTACGATTTTATAATCTTTTAAATAATTCATAAAATATTTTTCTCTATGCGATCAGTGTTGATTTTTTTAAGATGATGAGGAGAAAAAACGACAAAATATGCACATACGACGCCATTTGAGAACGATTTTTAAAGTAGGACAGAATTCTGTCAGATTTTTGTGTGATTAAATCGTTTGATTGGCATGATAGTGAATATGTTTTTTACAACTTCCAAATTTCCTACTGCAAAACGCGTATCAGCCAAACCTAAAATAGCGCGCGTAAAGCGCAATCTATTTGTCAAAAATTCTCATATACATACATACAAAATGTGTGACGTAAACCATTATAGCGGGGCGTCAAAGTTTAGCAATTAGAAGGTCCGATTTTGACAGTGCGTTAGGAAGTGAAGTTGGCTGCTTTTTGTTTTTGTTTTTGTATTTTTTTTTATTGTTGAAAAGTAATGACAATTTATTTATTTTCATGTCAATCTAGTTGTATTATCTCTTTTTTATTTGTGTGCAGTAGAGTTAATGTTACTGCTCAAGACACAAACTTGACGCTCTTATTTAGTTGTGGCATTTTAGTGCAAAAGCTATGTGCTTGATTTCGTTGCGCTTTACGCTTTTATTTAGGTTTGGCTGTATGTCTGTCGTGTGACGCTGTTTATCCATTTTATGTAAACGACATGTGCAAAGTCGACTGACAAAATTTCAACTGGAACATGTTCTATTTTATCTGACAATCGTCAAAATAAAATATGCCTTTAACTAGCTTTGCCTTAGTGATAACAATTTTATCATTGTGTATAATAATGATATGGAAACTAAACATCTTCACATTTAGAGCGGAGAAAACTTAAAAATGTTTCAGGGCAACAAAAAATATTACAAATCTTCTAAAAAACTCAGTCACAAATTTAAAAGGTTAGATGTAGAAAGCCATTTTGTGTATGATGGACTTTACACAATCATCCAACTCACAATCCACTTCAAAGTTACTCGAATTTTTTTTTAAAGAGAAGTTAGTTTGACGGCGAAAATAAATAAATTTGCGATTGCTATCATCTGGTAATTGATTCGCCTTCAATTAAGCGATATCTTGTTTACCAAACATGCGCTTTAATGCATTTAAGCAGACATTCACACTGCAAATTGGACTCCGGTAAACTCGAACTAGTTAAAGTCCTGTTTACGAAAAATGCGCCTTTATGTAGACGACAAATAATCTGTGGCTCCGGTGGGGCTCGAAGTGTCAACCAGGCATTTAATTAATTTCAACCTGTCGATGGGTTGCGTAGTTCCCCTGTTAAAACTGGGGAAATTTGCAAATCAGTAGTGCGATTCACTACTCTTTTTTAACGATTTTCGGTTTGTTAAATTAACTTAACAACAAAATGTCGATTTTGCTATTCAGTAACACTTTTAACAATTTTCTATATTGTTAAGAAAGCGACTATAATTTTTGCGTTGTTAAATTTGTCTACAAAATAAACAACGTACAACTTGTGTTTATGAACATTCATACATACATATAAGCCTATACACAGAACATATACATTTATTTGAACGAAAAATAAAAACACAGTTTGTTTTCAGTTTAAGTATATTTAATATTTTTTTTTAAACTTAGCACATTTACGCATATGTAAAAATTATTTAAAAAATAAATTTCTTATTAAAAAAGATTGCACATAAACATATGTTTCGACCGTATTTAAGAAGTGGTAACCGCAACTCTACAACCAAAACTATTATTATGCTTTTCCTATTGTCAAACTCCTTACACGCATATAACAAAATACGTATTTATGTGTATAAATTGACATCTAAGAAATAAACACATGCATGTGCCTCGCTTGAATTCACATGTTTTTATTATTCTCTTTTGTGTTTTTCGTTTAGTTGTTGACGGAGATGCCACTCAAATGCAACTTGTGTCTATTATAGTTTAGCTGAAGATAGTGAATCGCTTCATCGTTATTGCAAACAACAATAAATGTTGTCATAAATAACTATTGTCGTGTTGTTTAAAGTTAGTGAATTGCACTACAGGAGAGTCGTGCAGGCCTATATCCATCTTGTTGTCTTCATATAATAAAAAACAAATGGTTGAGTTAAGAACGAGTGCCGCATCAATCGCATTTTGCATGTTTGGCTTCCAAATAAAAAAAGGCTTAACGAAAATAGATGTGCCCGTTTGAAGCGTAAATTTGTGAAAGTGTTAAATAAGATGAAGAATCGATAGATGCAGAATATTGACTTGCAAGGAGGTTAAAAAACTAAACTTAATAAATAATTTTTATACAAACTTCGTGCTATTTTTTATTTAATTATCCCGATTAATTTATTACCGATACTGATTATTGAGGGTCAAGGAACGGCCACTTCTTTATCGCTTACTTAACTCTTCAGGAAACTTCTGTCAAACATTTAAAATAAACTAAAGGTTTTTTTTTTCAAACAATAAAGCAAAGACAAAAATCAAAGTTTAAGCAAAAACAACAATAACCAACAGTAATTCTATTTTTCTTTCTCCCCTATATACGGCAAAATTTTTTTCGGCTCTTATATACAGTTGAAAGAGGATGACAAATAAAATATCAAAAACACTACGATAATTTATTTCTATTCACAGGCACTTTGCAATTTATTTAATTAAAGACACGGGAATATTTTTTAAATATTTAATTTTTATACAAACTTCGTGCTTTATGCTATAAACATAGTAAACTTATTGGCTGTCTTTTATATTTTAGGAAGAACCCAACTTGATGAATATTTACTTAAAATCTAAAATAATTTAGTGATAACGTTTTCGCTTAATACTTGCCTAGTCAGACCTCATCTTTACAATTTTTTGTCATTTATTCTTATTTATTTAATTTCATGTAGTATTGTTATTCGCTTTATTGCTTTAAGTTTATTTCATTGAGATTTCTGTTTTCTGAAATTTAATTTTAAAATTTACGTTTTATTTTATTTAGTTCACAAAGCGCATCGTGAAGAATTGGATGGCTCATTATGGCTGCTGGAGAAAATACTGTGTTTATTGCCAGAGTTGCTGGCTCGACGCTGGCAATGTCATTCACTCAGCCGTATTATGGGCAAACTATTACACTTGGGAAATTCGCCAAAATTAAGGAAGGAAGGAGTACGGTAAGTGGTTTTATTTGATATTTTATAAAAGCATTGTTGAAATAACATCATGTAAAAGGAATAGATATCAAGTTAAATGATAAAACAATTCCTAAATTGTCAGGGAATAATTTATACAAGATTCTCCATTTAATGGTTCCATATATATACATTGTATATAAACCCTATGTCGATAGGAATGTGGGTCTAATTTTATTTAATTTTTAAAAGCGCAAAGGCTTTTCACAGGATGAATTGCCTACATTTTGCTAGCTCCGTTATTTAAGCGGTAGTTTTAATGTTTACGTTTGCAGTTTTCTAGCATGCTTCATGAAAAACCTGTTAAATGTTCTGTTCCATTTTGCAAGTGCTTTTTAAAGTCATATATACATTTGATTCACCTTCTATTGTTGAGCTTTAAACACCGTCTTCATCTCATTTTAATAGGCTCAGTATTTAAGAAATAAATGAGTCCATAAATTGTTACCACTACACATATAAAGAATATAAATACATATATTAATGTTAATGTGTGAAAGTGTACAAGAGTTAAACATATAAAAAAGTGTTTAATAATTTACCGTAAGGCGAACTCCATTTCATTTCAATACATCATCACGTTATCTCTTTGTGTTTAGTTGTTATGACAGCAAAACTTCATATCGCTCATTTGGTGCAACCTCGTCATAACTTGAACATCGCAAGTTTTGAGTTAACAACACTAGTACGTGCATACTTTTTGACAAATAAGCGATATTTTATAGTTTAATGATAAAAGGATAATTAATAATAAGCCAATTATAAAAGTTATGTCTGACACAGTCATATCGGCAGCAAGTGAACTTAAGTATAATTGGCCGTGTTTTTCACACATTTCGAGATGCATAGCATTCTTAACTACATTTGTGGTCAAATTTGGTGTCTTCTCTAGTTGTAAGAGAATTGATCCATTGAGTTTCTTTTTATTAAGAGTTGAATTATTTTAACGAGTCCAAATATTTTTTTTGATTTTAGTGTTTAGACTTCTTACAGGAGTGATCTTTTATCCAAAACTCTTTTTATAAAATATTTAATAATTTTTCTTTTATTTGTATTAAGGTAACGATACTTTCCAATGTAATAGTGACTTAGTTTTATATATAACCTTTATTTTAAAAAAAAATTCAATTTGTTTTTCAGTTATTTTCTTCTTTGGTATCAAGCACTGGGTGAAAATGCACCCGCCTATATTCACAACATGTATGCAGATTTAATTCCGGGTCTAATAGTTCCTCAAAAGGGAATACAAGGACCAGATGTTGAGTTTAATACAGCAGATTTTCTTAATCATCCTAATATGAAAGTGGAAGGCTGCACTACATCAGTATTTCATGATAGCTACTCACATCCTGTACAGAGTTCAGAGTTAATAGCTCTGTTGCCACCATCCTCTAGCGAAAAGTCACAACCTCCAGATCCTCGTGATGGTTTAGAAATTTTACTTAACGGTATGGTGCAAACGGCAGCTTGCTTAAAATGGCGCGATAATCATGCACAAAAAGATCACAAGGCATTTGCATTTTTGCTTCAACGTTTCAAAGAAGTTTTCCTACCAGTATTTTGTCCTAATTTTGATTATAGTATGTCGGTGTATGATCCTCAATTAGAGTTGCCAGCAATGAGATCAATGCATAAGAAGGATGAGGTAATGGCATCGTGTGTGGTTGTCCTTATTAATTGGCTATCACGCTTTACACATGAACGCTTGCTGCAACATCGCTTGGACAATGTTCATATTGCTGAAGCAGCAGACCATATTCGTCTTCATGCCTACCAGCAGGCTTTGATTGTAAGAGATGTCTTATATTCCACACGGGAGAATGTGAATTTTATTCATGAAGTATATCGCCAAGCATTTTTACTGAATTTCACTACAAAAGCACAAATTGATGCTATACGTTGTTCTATTGCTGTTTATCGTGATTGGATGACGGGTAATACTCCACCACCGTTTTTGTTAGAACCAGAAGAGAATATGGGCACAGCTTTGCAACAGCAGCACCATAATAATTTAAATGCTGGTGGCACACCAAAATCTAATCTTCGTTTAAGAAATCCCTCATATGTAGGGGCAATGACTAGGGATAATGTGGGTGTGCGGGCAGGTTTGCAAAACGTTTTACAAATATTTGTTACCAATGCAGCCAATGTTTTCTTGGTAAATACAAGTAACTTGAACATTTATTTTCCCACAAAATCACGAGAATATCGCTCAACTCCTCTACATGAACAAACGGAGGTTTGTAAGAAGGTATTGAATGTTTATCGTACCATGGTCATGAATACGCCCATGGATCCAAAAACTTGGGAACAGTTGTTGCTGGTTTTGTTGCAGGTAACATCGGTAGTTTTACATCAACATCCGCCGCAAGCCTCAAAGAGTTCGAGTTTGGGCGGTATATTGGGTCAAGCTATATTTCAAACTCTTATAGTAACCTGGATTAGAGCTCACACCAATGTTCCAGTTAATGTGCAATTGTGGGAAAAATTTTTGACTGTATTAACTTCGTTGACGTACCGTGATGAGCTTATTATCGAATGGGATAAAACAATCCAAACCTTAACGCGAGTATTTTCACGTTATGTCTACTCTTTAAATTTACAAGATTTGCCTCTGGACCGCTTGGCAGAATCAAAAGGTAAACGACGTAGAGTTGGCGTATGGCAGCAAACATCATCGGTGTCTAATGGTTCAACTACAAGAGATAGAGAGCACAAAGAACACAACCAGCAGGATAGATCATCTACCAATAGTCGCTCTGATGAAAATTCACAACCCACAATTGGTAGACCACATGGTTCTGTAGGCCAAGGCCAAAAGGCGCCACCTGGTCAACGTTATCCGGTAACGCCCATATTAAGTCGTAGTTACAGCGAGGGAAGTTTACCTTCCATACCTCGAACACCCAGGTTTCGTGCTAAACATCGACATCCAAAGCCTCCTACAAATTTACCTTCGAGTGTCGAAAACTCCCTGAATACCATGATACATCAACAACATTCTAATTCACCCGAGTTATTGGAACATGTGCAATTAACGTGCAATGTGCCACACAATAATGATTTGCGTAGAGCCATGTCTTTAGACTCGTTAGCCACTTTAAAACGTTCGAAGAAATCAAAAAGATTTCGAAGAAACACTCACAATCAAGACGACATTGACGATCTAGATGGAGCAGATGATAATAGTGATGATTCAAGATCTCCTTCGCCAACAGCCAGTAGTGGCATTGAAGGTGGTTCAATGAAGGATGCTCAAATACAAATAGACGTCTTAGCGGTTGATAGTGGTGGAAGTTTGGGTGAAAGTGAAGGAAATTCAGGAAATTATCAAACTGAAAGAAGGTCCATTATATTGGGTGGTACAGCAACTGGTTGGCTACCCGATTCAACTGCTATAATGTGGAAACGTATGCTAGGAGCTCTAGGCGATGTTAATCGTATACCTAAAGCTGAACTTCATGCTCAAGTTTTCAAGCATTTACTAGATATGACTTTGAATTTGATCAAAATTAAACAAAATCAAGGCATTTCAACAGACAATCAGCAAACGCCGCCGCCACCAACATTGGTGCCACCCATTGGTATTGTGGCTCCTTGGTGTTATGGTGCTTTACAATTGGACAAGTCATATAAGAGAGGAAAAATATGGGCAGTACAACTGCTGTGTACTTTAACAGTAAATAGTGCTGTCACCGGAATGCAGCAATTGCCCTTATTTTATTGTGCCCTTCATCGATTACTGACGGGAGAAGATCGTGAGTTAATATACGCTGCTTTAAAATACTTAGAAGGTCCTAGATTTTTAAGTTTACTACTGCCTGGTCACACTCTTCTGTTGTTGGACATAGTGCATGCATCTGCTATATTGTTGACTTCTTTGGAGGCTAACCGCTTAACTCCCCGAGCAGAAGTAGCTGCCTTATTGGGAACTTTGCTATGTTACCCTTCAACTCTATTGCCTCGCCCCCTGCTACAGCCAACACCTCAGCAATTTGAGCTTATGGAATGCGCAGATCTTCAAGATCATATTTTGAATATTGTGTTGAGATGTGCACGACGAGAGCCCTCTGCTAAGGCACGATGCATTGCTCTGTCACAATTAGGTCAGTGGATTCTTATGAAACTATCGCATCCTCTAGCAGCGAGAAGTAGAAGTTCCACGCTGAAATTCCAGCAAACTGTACCTCATTCTAAGGGACAGCCTATAAAGGATGATCATCGAACGAACTTCAATCCTCGCATTAAAGAAGCTTTGCAGGTTTTGCTTCAAGGTTTACAATTTAAACATCGTACTATTGCTATGGTAGCCGTTGATTCTCTTAAACTATGCATAGAGCGGGGACGGGAATTGGCCTTAATTGAAAGAATGCCTCAACTTATAATAACTGCAATTTGCAAAGCCTTGGAAATACAAAACGTTACTAATCCTAGAGATTCCGATAAAGTTGTATTGACTTCTTTAATGTTATGTCTGGGAGAATATTGTATGGCTTTTCCCACAGCCATAATGTTGGAATCAATCAATGAAAGAGGCGATGCTTTAATTCTTATGGTACTGCGAGTTTTGCTACAAATAGCCTCAGGAGCACCAAAGCATGAAAGGGTTAAATTAACAGCAGACGATGATTTTGACATGCATATTACCAGTGATGATTTAAACGATGATGGCAAATTACCCGAAGCTAACTACCAGACTTCGGAAACTATACAAGCCTGCATAAGCGCAATACGACTGTGTGCTAAGGCGGTTGCAATGCACTTAGTGACTAATTTAGGTCACTTTCCAATGGGAATCGGAGCAGCACGCTTAAGCTCTATGGTCGAGGAACAAGATGATGTAAATGGCTGCACCTCCACTTTAGGAAACCAACAAAATTCTGTGAATAGTGTAGACTTAAGACGTGATTCAGTAGAGTTGCCTTCAATTCTTCATGCTCAAAATATGCAATTGTTTATGTTAAATCACGGTTTAGTGGCCAGTTTTATTGAATTGTCTACACTAAAGTTGCCGGGTGGAGGTGTTACTGCTGGTTTGGTGACGGCCGAGAAACAAGTCCGAGTTCTTTTACGGGATTTAAATGGAAAGGCATGTTGGGATGCCTCGATTTTGTACAGCGAACCAAAACGTGAATGTCCTAAAATAGATGGCTATGATCCTTCTTCAATAGATACTAGCGGTTTTAGTCCATCTCACTCCCAGCGCTACAACATGGTTCAACCTATGGATTCTCTAATGCATTCAATGCAAGGCATGGATATATCACCACCACGTCACACCTTAAGACATAGACCTTTAGGAGAATTACCATTAGCCAAGGATTTGGCTCCTGATCTAGATCAACTTGATGATTTGTTGGCCTATGTAGGTCACACCAGCCCCGAGTGTTTACCCTATCCGGTAGCTCACCTGAATGCACCCGCTCCGTCTCCCATCGGTAGTAGCCCTGAGGCCCAAGCTATATCGGTAATTTTAAATCAACGAGCCTTGGAGCAAGAATTTATAACTAATCTCAATCAACAAGCCTTGCAAATAACATTGCCTGGTAGTTCGACTCCTTCAATTGTAGGTGGACACGACACTCGCTCGTTGCATTCAATGCACGAGCCTATATCACACAATTCTTTCGAATCGTATCATTCAACAAGTTTAAACGGCCGCAACGAAATTCCATTTCAATATTGTCGCTTGCTTTTCTCTCACCTGGGCTTGGCCGGTTGGGAACGTCGTTCTCGTACCCATTTACTGCAGCGCACTGAGAAGTTATTGCGCGAATTACGAAACGTTGATCTGCAAAAGTGTCGCGAAACTCATAAGATGGCGGTAATTTACGTAGCCTCTGGCCAAGAGGATAAGAACAGTATTTTACGTAATGGCAGTGGCAGTACAATGTATGAAATGTTTGTTTCCGCACTTGGCTGGGAAATTGATTTGGAGACCCATAATGGCTTTTTGGGAGGCCTACCGAGACAAGGTTGCGGTGCCACTGCTCCCTACTATGCTACACCGTTTTTGGAGGTTATCTATCATGTGGCTACACGGATGCCTTCTGATTCACCGGAAGCAATTCTGCTTAAGACAAGGCATTTGGGTAATGATGAAGTCCACATTGTTTGGAGTGAACATTCACGTGACTATCGGCGAGATATTTTGCCAACGGAATTTTGTGATGTTCTAATAGTGGTGTATCCCTTAAAAAATGGTCTGTTTAGGGTAACCGTCAACCGCAAGCCAGAAGTTCCATGGTTTGGACCATTAGCCAATGAGAGTGTAGTTAGTGGCGCGTGTCTGGCCACTCTGATACGAGCCACTGCTATCAATGCTAGCCGTACCAAAAGGGCCGCTTTGCCATTATATCAACAATAGTAAGCCTTTTTGTTTGTTTATTTTAATGCATGATAACAGAAGATTTAATTTTGTGCTTTTTTATTTTTTTTAGTTATGAAGAACGAAATCGTTCTTTGGATAGTGTATCGTCTAGGTATAAGGAAAGCACTACTTTTGAAGACTTTGCTAACCGCATTTACAATCCAATGCCTATGTCTGCATATGCGACCCTAAGAGACGCAACAAATAATTCAGCTCCCTTAGCTGCAGCCTTAATTGATCACCAAAAGTCTTCTGTCAAGGGTAAATTTGATTCATTTTCTTATTTTAATGTTTTGCTTTAAACTCAAACCGATTTGTAATATGGAATTTTGTTGCAGGATGGGTACAAGCTTCAATTGATACTAACATGAAAGAAATTCCCTTAGGTATAATGCCTTCAGCTTCTGCCTCCTCAACAGCCGCAATGGAAGCCATGAATTCATCAAATTCACCAAGAGGTGCACGAAAACTAGGCAGTACATTAAAAGGTGGACCAAAACGTCTACACTCGGCAAATCACACTACACCACCGGATAGTCCAACATTACCATTGCGCAAATTTAAATAGTAAATAGTATTTAATAGCTAGGAACGACTCCAATAATAACCATTAGAAACATTGAAACACACATTTATACATACCCATATTAATTTAAGCTTTACTTAAATAAGTTTACAAAAATCAATTATACAACAATACATACAGTTCTACTGAAACAGCGAAAGAAAAAAATTGAATGCTATTAAAATTTAAGGAGTAAACATAATATATAATACTAAAAAATACACACGATCTATTGCAAACAATAACGAATTAAATTCATTCCTTTTTTTAATAATACGAGTGAGAAAATGCGCATTTCAGCATAAAGAAAAAGTTTTTTTACATTAAAAGTCAACAAAGCGCATTTCTAACGGCATTTTATAATTATTTATTTTTATTTTATTTAATTATCTAACTTTCTTGTTTGCTTTTTAATTAAGCTCAAAACACATTTATTATTATTATTATTAATTTTTATTTAAATTATTGAAAGAAAATATAAAGTATTTATTTATCTCTAGTTCATTTTGTTTAAATGTTATACTTAAAACTCTCTATTTTTGTTAAGCAATATCTTTGGATAAGTTTAATTTATTATTTTTGTTTATTATTTTTTTTGTTTTTGCTTTATTTTAATATGTTGTAAAGATTTATTTAAAACTTATTTTAATGCGATATTTTTACAATTCAAGATTTTACATGCTTTTTCATTATTATAAAGGAAAACAAGCTTTTCACGTAGAAGTATAAAAAAAAAGTATTTATAAGGATAACTGTGGATATAATGAAAAATATTGAAACAAAACTTAAATAAAAAAATCATACATTTTACTAAAGCTAAAAATATAAAAACTAAAAGAAAACTCATCACAAGTTGTTGTTTGTTAAGGTAAAACAGGACTGTTGCCTTGAAACTTTGGAGAAAACCAAAAGATTTTTACACAAATATTCTTTTGCAATGCCAATGAATATATCACAGAGCGTTAAATTAGTTTTTGATTTTTTTATCGACTTCAAACCTGTACGTTTTCAAGTATTAATTTTTTTTTGGCACTTGGAATTTTTTAATTTCAATGTTTTATGTTTGAAAAGTACAGGTTTTGCGTTAAAAATGTTCTAAGATCTTTATAGGTTAAATATGAAACGAGTGGAAAATTTATATACTGATGTTTTTATGCATTCATTTATATCAGTAGTTTAAAGTATGATAAAACGTTGTCAAAGTTTTAAGATATTTTCGAATATTCAATATCGAATTTATCAATACTCTAAAAATCGTTTTTTACAAAGACTTAATTTTCTAAAATTCGTAAACATCGATCTTTGTGCATTTAATGAACTGACTGCAAAAAGTATAAATTTTTAAATAAAACTGCCATGTGTGATGGTCACATACTTTGAATGCAATTGCTTAAATTTATTTTTGGAAAATATGTTTTTTTTAACTTTAAAATTGAATAATAAAGAAACATGTTTAGTTTTATTAATCTTTGAAGATAATTACAATTTTTCATTTTACTTATTTTCTACGCGTTTAAATTATTTTGTTTTTGTCTTTACGAATTTTTTGAAAATGAAACATTTCATATTAAATGCAATTAAAAAAAACTATCTGCATTTGCGATAAGTTTGAATGTTTCAAACTTCATATTTTTTGTTTTAATCAGAAATTTTAATATCTATATCCCTTTGTAGTACAAACTCTGAATTGTAAATTTATGTTAAACTTTTTCGAGCAAATAATTTACATCGAATTATATTTTTATAATGAAATATTAATTCTAGCAATTTTTGTTAGTAAGAGTGTACGTACTTACATAGATAAATTCTCATACGCATGGCGAAATAATAAAGGGGGTCTCGATTGTGAATTCATTACTTTCGCTGTAAACGCTAAATATAAAACTCCATATATAAAAAATATGTATAATTTGGTGTTTTACATAAACCGTTTGTGGCGAAAATTAATGAATTCACCATTGCGACCACCTAGTATTATTTCGCCATATGTCATACGATTATACATATGTACATATAAGTTCTTTTTGTTTTTTTTTGTTTGTTGTTTGAAGCAAGGCGAATCAATTATAAGGTGGTAGCGATGGCGAATTCATTAATTTTCGCCGGTAGTTTAATTGTCAAACTCCATATATAAAAAATCTGTATACTATTTTTTTTATATGTAATTTTACATTCGGGCTTACGGCGAAAATGAACGTTTTCTCCATCGCTACCACCTTATTTTATTCGCCTTGGTTTGAAGCATTATAGTTATTTATGTAAGTCTACGCAATTGATTTTCGTCCATTTGAAAAGGTCACTAAAGTATTTTATTATTTATTTTATATTATATTTTATTTTTTTAATTTTGAAAACTTTAAAATAAAAAAAAAGAATTTTTAAATAAAAATTCTAAACAAAAAGTTAATTTTACTTTAACTTAAAAAATTGAAAATATTCTTTAAATATGCCCAGTTTTATTACATGCATTAATTTGAAATTTTTTTTCAATTCATATTCTATTGTAAAATTCATTTCTTAAAGAACTTTACAGCTGCCTAAAGAACATTAAAATCAACTTTTTTTATGTAAAGTAAAAGATAAATATTCCATGTCTGAACGATAGATTAGTATTAATTAAAATTAATATGCCGCAAAAGGTTTCAATTTTATCATCAGCATTTTTAAGACGAATAAGTTTACTTGGTGGCTTTATTGACAAGTTCCTGTATTCTTATTTGAATTCGAGTGACTTTCAATTTCAAAGCTCGTTTTATATAATGGCGTATTTATAAATCGTTTCTTATATTAAATCCTTTTCGATTTCCTTAGTAAACATTTCTTATTTTAGTATTCTTCAGTTAGGCTTAAGCAGGTTCTTTTCTTTTTTACTTACAAATAATTTTTTTGGATACCAGTAAAATGAAAAGCACTTTCTAGATCGCTGCAATTAATTATGAATTTAAGCATGACGAAGCAATAATAAATAATTTCCACTGCTTTATTGAACTCTATTCAAATGTTTGCATTTAAGCTTTTAAAACTCATAGTAACAGTTTAATTTATTATTATTTATTTATTTAGTTAATCAGTAGAATAAATTCTGAGACTAAATATGAGAGTTAGCGTTGGCAGCAAAAACAATTTAATTTTTTATTGTTTGTGGTAAATTTTCAATTTTAAAACTATTATTTAAAATTAGAGGTTTGGCTTTAAAACTTAACTCGCTACATTTCCATTGACAATTTAAAAATTTTAAATAAATATTTAATATAGAAGTTCTGTAACCCATTTTCAGAGAAATTTATTATGAACAATTACACTTAAGAGTTCTAAAAGTGTGTTTGAAATCAACACATGCAAATTAAATGTGGAGTTAATCGCTTTGGCAATTAAAGCATTCAATAAAATATTTTTTGTTTTTCTTTTTCGTCTTTTTTATGATGTATTTTTTCCATTACTCAGAAATATTTTTTTCCTTTATTATTGGAAGTGACATTTATTATAAAATAAAATGATGCAGCGGAAAATATTTATTGGCTATAAAATATTGTAAAAGTTGGCAAATGGTTTCGTTTGAGAAATATTCTATTTTTCGAATTCTGAGAGCAAATTACGTCGTTCGATATTAATCGAAATTTACATTTAAATTCTATTGAAATTTCGATCGATAACAAATGACCCAATTTGCCCCCAGAATTCGAAAATAGAATTTAAATGTAAATTTCGATCGATATCGAATTCCGTAATTTGCTCCCTGCTCAAATTGACACCAGGTATTAACTTTAAACAACAACAAAATCCACAAAGAAAATATAGAATAATTGTTTAATTTCTAAAACTCGTGAAATTAATTTATTAATATTAATATAATAAATATTTATAGGTTATTGTAATTTAAATATGTATTTAATAACGAAAACAAAATCAAAAAATTAAAACACAATAAATTTTTATATAATTAGAAAAATAAAAACAAAAAGGCTTGCAACAATCGCTAATAATATTAAAGAAAAAACTAAATAAATATGTAAACTATAACGAAACTGTCTTTTAAACAAGAAATATATATTTTACAATACTAATTGCACATTTATTTTTGTAAATTCTAAGAAATTTTATTTATATTGGAAAAGACCCAAATTAAATATTTGTTGCTTTCTCTAAACAAAAAATAACTCTTTAAACAATAATTATTAAAACGTTATAAAAAGTTTTAATGTTAAATTTTGTTAAAATTACGCAACAAATTAATAAAAAAAATCAAACCATTCATATAATTTTTTGTAACTAACACCAATTAATTAAATAATTATTTTTATAAATATATTTATTGAAAAAAATAACAAAAAAAAAAATATTCTATATCTATATATTTTGGATATTTAAATAAAAAATTCTGACCTTGTTTTTTTCAACTTGTAATGTGTTGTATTAATTACAATAAATTGCTAATAAAATTTTGAAATTTAAAATTATACTCATAAACAAGTTGAAGTACTTTTATTTCGAATGTCAATAAACTCAAAACAGCCGATATTTTATAAAATATTTGTCTGTAACTATATACAGGGGGCTTATTCTGAATTGCGATGCGAAAATTAATGCGATGCGCAAATGAAATGCGATGCGAAAGAAAATTGGTATTCTGTTAGATTTTCGCAATAGCATTCCCAATTTGTTTCAAATCGTGGCAACGCTGCTCAAATAAACATCAGTATCAACAAACGTCAAATTAAAAGTAAATAAATTTTTTGTGCTTCGCTGTGAAAATTATTTCTAAAATTTATTTAATCGGTCCAAACCTATTAAAATTTAAGTCAAATATTTTTGAACTGGTTTAAATGTTTCATACTTTTTTTTATTCCGCAGCTTCTGGTCGATTAATATTTAGTTCTTCAGTTAACGTTTGCCACAAAGTATTTGCAGACTGACGTGCATTTGGTGTTTTTAAATGGCCTCTTGCCAAATGGCTGTGCTTATTCGTAAATTCTATCGTCATTTAAAGTTGACGCGGTTTGTTGGTCTTATTGCTTACTTCCCTGAATTAAATAATAAATATATGATGAATACCTACATAAATAAAATATTGTAATTTACTAACATGTTTGTACTTTGCGAATGCTACTTTGTTGTCAAATAAATTTTGCGAATTTGACATTTGTTTTCGCAATGTAGAATACCGATTTACCACCTTTTTTGCATTTGAAATTCGATTAAAATAAAATTTTGCGAATATCGCAATACACAATAGCAATTGTTCGCATTTATGTAGTTTCGGATCGCATTGACTTTCGCATCGCAATTCAGAATAAGCCTCCTGAACTTTTTGTTTAAAAGACGCACAGAACTTTTTATTAAACAAGTACAATTAGTCGAATTGGTTATTTAGCTTTGAAGATCAACAGTACATTGATATCACTTCCCACTTCAAATAACACTAGAACTTTTTATTAAAAAAAAACTTTGATTCTATCTTTTAAGTGAATTTGACGTTAATTAATTTTGTAGAATAAGTATATTTGCTGCAGTAAGTAATGTACCGATCACGAAATAAATAATAATATTCAAATATTGCTTGTTATGATGTGCTATTAAAGCACAAGCGAAGCAACAGTAATACCACGTAGGATATACAAAATTATTCCCGCCTATAAAGGAGCAGAGTTTTAAATTTTAAAGAAAACGAAAATAAAATATTGTTATGGAAATAAGATAACTCTCTATGGCAAAGTCATCTGGCAAAGTTTCGATTAATGCCTGTTCTATTTTGATCTGTCAAAGCATCTGAGATTAGCTGTTTTCAATATAAAAAAGGGTTTGTCAGAATTTGTTATAAATGTACGTTTGAACACAACACAATTTTTACAAACATGCGAAATTTTAAAACTCACAAGTCATAAGTAAAAAACTTGTCGTCTAAGAGCCGCCTTATACATGTTAAGATAGCTTGCTTGTTTGTAAACGGGGTAAGCAAAATGACATGGCTTGAATTTTGTAGGGAAGTTTTATCCTTGCTTTGTGTACGTTCCTTGTGTACGTTTTGTTGTTTGTGTTATATTTCAAATAACACAACTACACGACGAATATCAAATTTGAAGCAAAATGTACGAATTCCGATGGCAAGAAAAATTTCATCGTTAAGGGTCGCAAACAAATTCTCACAAACTTTAAAAAAGTAATAAAACTAGAGTGCTATATTCGGCTATTCCGAATCTTATATACGTATATGTTCTGAAAAACGCTGCGTTTTCAAATCGCTTACGTTTTGAAAAACGAAGAACGTATTTCTGCATGTTCTGAAATCGCTACGATTTACTGGCGTTTTTCTTTTTTCGAAGTTGTGCTCAAACAATAAAAACATATGTTTATGTCATAAAAAAACAGTTTATTACTTTATATGTGTGCGAGCAGATTTTCCTTTTTCAAAAAAGTGAGGTTATAATCAAAGACGCAACACGCACGTGTTTATTCAACTGGCTTTTACAAAAATGCCATCGTGTTTTCAGATAAATGGAATAATAAATGACAGAAAAGGATAATCATTTATACTTCAATATGCTGTTCAGGATTTATCACTTCCTATACGAAGCTATATAGGTCGATGTGCAGTTCCTGAAGAGACTATTTACATACATATATCTAAAAATTTGTGGGATACCCTAGCGCTGTGCTTTTTACCCCTACCATTTTTAAATTCAAATTTAAAAAAAAAAAAAAAATAATAATAATAATAAATAAATAAATTTTAAACAAAAATGCTAAAAAATGCGTTCTTACTTCCTAAAGTAAACAATTGAGACAGACAGTTGAACAATTCCTAAGGAAATTTTTAAATTGCAAAATTTTTGTTAAATTCGTAAAAAAAGTTATCAGTTTTCATTCAAATAAAAACAAAACACAATCAATTTAAGCAGTGTATTATTTTAATTTCTCTTCAAAGTGCAGTTTATATAAAATAAACCGAATCGCATCGGTATACACTAGCGGCTTAAAAGCGCCAAATTTCTAGCGTTTTCGTTTGTCTGTTTTAAGCAATATGCGTTTTTCATAACATGGACGATACCCTTTACCATTACTGTAAATTTTGTTTAGTGAAGTACCTCCAATCATAAAGACTAATATTGGGGTGACAGAGAACTCAAAAATAGAAGAAAATGTTAAGTTAAGCATTTTTAAAAAATTTTAGTACATCCTAAAAAAAATCTCTTCAGTCGTTTTTAAATACTCATATTGATATTAAAAAAAAAAACAAATATGGTGCACAATCGTACTTTTCTATGAAATGTTCAGAAAATATGGCCGAGCGCCAATTTTTGTTGTTTTGGTTCGAGTTACTTTACTAAACTAGATTTGTTCCAAATGATATGAAAACAAAAGCAGGCCCCGAAGAATAGAGAGCGATCTTGCTGATTTTAAAAAAGCAAAATTGTCGAAACTAGGTCTGATCGATTGGCGTATTGAAAATTTCTCTAGCCGATGACTTCAGACAAACAAATTGTAGTGTACCACTCAGAAGTGACCGTCCTACGTTGCTCAAGCGGAACAGTCGCCACATGACCAGTTTTGCCGAAGAAACAGGCGACCATTTGCTTCGAAGTGCTTCTTCCACGAATAACTTTCGTTAGATTTTGCTCGTCTTTGAAGACCCGCACGGTTGATTTTTGTTTCATTTCGGGCTCATACGCATAGATCCATGATTCATCACCTGTGACGATCTTATAAACGTCTTTTGAAGCACCGCAATCGTATTTTTGCAACATTTCTTTGCACCAATCAACACGAGCCTTTTTTTGAGCGGCTTTCAAATTGTGCGGGATCCAACGAGAACACACCTTTTTTACGGCCAGGTGTTCATGCAGTATCGAATGTATGCTGGTGGAAGAAATGTCCAAGGATGTCTCTATCTCTCGGTATGTCGCATGTCGATCTTGCATTATGAGTTCACGCACGCCATCAATGTTCTCTGGCACAGCAGCCGTTTTTGGACGACCTTCACGGAATTCGTCTTTGAGCGAGCTTCGGCCACGATTAGATTCATTATACCAATTTTTCACAGTGCTATAGGATGGTGCTTCATCGCCATACAAAGATTTAAGTTCATCAATGCACTCTTGTCGTGATAATCCACGTTGAAAGTTGTTAAAAATGATGGCACGAAAATGTTCACGAGTTAATTCCATTTTTTTCTATATTAATTTTTTCAAGTCACTGTAAACAACACAAATAATGGTCGTACGTCAAAACGTTTTGAGTACGATTATGCTTAAAAATGACAAACTTTCCAATGGAAATTTCAGATTGCACTTGGCAGCACTGTGTTGCCAGGCCAGAAATATATATATATATATATATATATATATATATAACAGCCCTTGTAGTTAGAAAAAAAAGCAATATAATTAATTGTCTTTATAGCTATTAGAAAAACAGAAAAAAATATGGGCAAGGCGCTAAGAAGGGCTCTTAGTTAGGGAAGTAACAGCAAACCACAGCGTCTGGCAGTCTTTTTTAAGAAAAATAGACTGACAGTAGAGAATATTGTGTGTTCGAGTCTAATAATAATATCTTTTCTAGATCTCTACATTCACAAAAATTTTGTTTTTCGTATCTGTTCAGTCTACTGTACGCTGTATACATAATGCATTTAACTAAACAATTTATCAACCACCATTAGACAGTTAGAACCAAGTTTGCAGCTTTTTTAAAACCTGTCGCAGCTTCCCTTATTTATAAATAAATTGTTTTTGCTTGTACCAGCAGTGGAGTGGCAACGAATGCAATTAATACTTTTAAAATTTTGTTGTTGTAACAGTAGATGCTGTTTTAAGGGTCAAATAAACTATGCAAACGAATTGTCAATCACGTCTGTATAGTTTATTTGACCGCGTATTATCATACTTATTGTTGCTCATGCTTTGAAATTAATTTTAACAAATTAATAATTTTTAGGCAGACTTAAGTTCGTATATTTTTATTTTGTAAATAAATACTTTTTATAAAAAAAATTTAATTATAGTGTGAATGATCATTTAAAAAGAAAAGTCTGCTTTTTAGCCACATTTTTACGTAAAATCGAAATTTAAAAGAATGAATGTACATTTTGTCATTGAAAAACTGTAGGACTTTGTAGTCCACTTTTATTTCTATTTTTAAGGATATTAGCTTTTTCATCTCGAGCCATTGCTGCATTAGAAACATTTATTTGTTAACAAAAATTATAAATGCTTTTAAAGTTTGAAAATTTTTTTTCAAATCTTTGGAGGTCATTAAGGAGGTAGAGTTCATACCGCTTAAAAATATAGTCATGGTTTTTTACTGTCACAAAGGTTTATTACTGAATTTTAAGTCACGACACCCTAATGCAGCAAAGACTTCATATTGCATTTTACTATTTTATTTCTCAAAGGTTTGGTAATTATCACGCCAGGTAATTAAGATGATAAAGAACAAACAATTTTTTTTACCTGAGTTTTTTGTTTAAAGTGTTGCCTGAAAAAAGTTTTTTATGTAATAAAATAGATAACTTTTTGTTTGTTGTCCTAATAATACTTAATACTAATTTTTTATTAACAAAGCGAAAACGAATGTATCTAAGAGTTGTTAACCTTTACATTTTGTTTTATTTAAGTTTTCTTTTAAGGGTGAGTTTTTTCTTTTAATTTTTTACATTTAATGCATATTAGAGTCGTACTGGGAAATTATTACTTAAACAGAATGTTCTTTTTTGTTGTAAACACTTTTCGCACCAGGATATTTTTTCATTTGGTTAATAAGTTTAGTAATACATTTTTAATAATATTCGTAACGTTTTAAATAACTTTTAATGAATAAAAGTAGATAAAATGTTTGAAAAAATGGCTTATAGCACTTAATAATAACTCCTTAGTACAATATTTTTTAATAAAAAAAACCCTTATAAAAATGACATATGGGCAATTCCATGAAAACAACTCCTTCACACTTTTTCCAAAATAAGTTAAAGAGGGGAGACATATTATCTTACGACAGTTTAAACTGATAATCTAACGGTTAAATTCAGATATTCGTAACATTTTAGGTACAGTAACATTAAAATAGTTTTTTGGGGAAAGAGAAAAGATAGAGTTCGATAGGTAGTCTTTTATTTGCCTTAGATCTTATTCGAATCTCAATTACGTCGTTAAAAAAATCAATCGGCCCTATTCCCGTTGGCGTTGTAGTTCTTATAGTAGTTTGTATGTCGTTGTCTTTTTTATCATCGCTTCGTTCCTAAACCGTATGCTTGAAATATATTGAAACGAAGAAGAGACGTTATCGAAAACAGAAAGTAAAATTAATTTTTATTATTATTTTTAAGATTTTATTATTTTTAAGATTTTTATAAATTTCTAAAAGGGTTGTTAATTTTGTAATTTTTAACAAGAAAAAAAAAACAAACGGCGAGCACTGAATTTTATGTTTTATATTGTTAGTTCAAGGGAAGATTATGAGAAAATGGATACTAATATACATCGGTGGATGCTACGATAGAGCGCCAACATCTTTGCAATTCCAGTTTCTATGGTAGAGACGTTTTATTTGTAAAACCATTTGTAAATGTACATATGTATGTATCAGAGTTGTAAATGAATCATTTTTTTTTTAATTTCAATTCATAACGAATTAGCTAAATTTCTAATTAATTCTTTTCACAAAACACCCCTTGAATGAAATTTGAATCCATTCATTTGAATTTAGCAAACATGAATTGCAATTCATTTGCAATTCAAATGAATTGGGCAAAAGGAATTGCAATTCATTTTTAATTCAATGAATTGGTAAAATGAATTGCAATTTAATTCCAATACATTTGAACTGAATAGACTTTGAATTAATTCAAATGAGTTAGAAAAAATGAATTGCAATTCATTTCCAATTCATTTGAATTGATTTTGAATTAATTTAGTTAATTTAGAAAAGTGAGTTTAAATTAATTCAAATGAATTCGAAAAATGAATTTGTTTTTCATTTCCAATTAATTTGAATTGAATTGATTTTGAAAAAAGATTATTATAGGTAAATGTAAAGGAGCATTACTCTCGTTTTGTTATCCAACTCATTTTTCAGACAGCATTACTCTCATTTCGGATATAACCTAGTACGAGATAATCGTCGAAAGGCATAGAAAATAATACGAATAGAGATTCCAAATTCATTTTTCCAATTCATTTGAATTAATTTAGATGAATTGGAAATGAATTGTAATTAATTTTTGTAACTCAAATTCAAATGAATTGATTCAAGTTTCAATTCGTTTTTTGGCGAAAAGAATTAATTTAAAATTTTACCAATTTAGTACATGAATTATTCGCGAATTAATTCAAAAATGAATGATTCGTTTACAGCTCTGGTATGTAAATATAAAAATTTTTATTTTTTAAGATTTTTCAAAACTTCTTTCCAATGCATGATGGAACAGCTTAAACTATAAGGCAACATGCGAAAGTCTGCAATTGCGCAAGGATCATACATATAACTAAACGTTGGTATTGATATTAATACCCTTAGCATAATATATTGATTATAAAAATATGCTAGAGAATGAGAATGGAATTCCAATATTTTATCATAACTATAGACGGGCTAATGACAAAAAAATTAATTGTAATTTACAGCAATTGGATATGAGATACAGTACAAGTATCAAGCAAAGATTTAAAATTAGTCAAAAGTACAAGAGCCAAGAAATTCTGGTGGTTTTTTACATAATGTATATTCTATTTTCTTTTTACTCCCTTGACAAACCCTTACAAACTACTTAGATAATAAGGCAGTGTTTTTTTATTTCCCTAATGGTAGAAATATTTTCATTGCATTATAATGAGTATATATATATATATATATATATATATATTGATGATTAGTATACATGAAATGTGAACTAATATTATTTTGATCAAAACAAATTTTAATATATAAATAATACTAGAGTGCCCTGTAAGGGACATTGTATATTCAAAAAAAAATGTTATTGTTAACTAGTGTTTATTATAGTATGTAAATATAATATATTCTGAATAAATAAACAAAAAAAAACCCTTAGCATAAGTGGAATTGTTGTTCCATTTCAGAAACTAAATCTTCGAGCTGCCTTATTAAGCTTATTTTTGTTTTGAATTTATTTTATTATGGTCGCTTGAATTTCGTTGCTAATAATGATGGCCACAGAGAAATAACGTTTTATTGTCGTTACTATCACCGCTTCAAAATGGAGAATACCGATATATTTATGATTAATGTCGATAACGACAACAGTAATGCCACATTGTCGTTTTTGTTTCGTTTTTACACTACAACTCCAACGGGAACAGCGCCCAATATTTGTCTACGTCATTTGTATTTGATCGGTTGCAAGTGTTTCGAAATTAAGGTTCAAATAGAGATAGTCTTTTTGAGAAAAAATTGAAACGTACAGTTTGTTATGAATGACTTACTTTATTTAAATATGAAGGTTTGTAAAGGAAAATAAATTGGCTGAGCGCAAGAATATTAAAAAGCAAATTACTCCTTCCTAAATACGCAAACTTTCATATATCTTTCGTTGTATCTCTACATCACGTACGTTTAATGCAACGTACGTTAAATGTATCGATATTTTATTCATTATCTTAGACCAGAAAGTGCCTTATTTATTTTCTAGTGCTTCTGTATTTTTACAAAATTTATTTCACTCCATAGGCGACATGTCATGTTAGGTACGGTGCCATGGAAATGCCCATATGCAAGCCTGAAGCAAAAAAAAAAAAAAAATGACACAAAATAAGAAAATTATAAAGTGTTACTTTCTAAATTTTTTTTTTAATTTTAATCAAGTGCTTCGATTAACATTTATCATTCAGGAAAAGTTGTTTATTTAAAATAATGCTAAGTTGTACTAAGTTAATTTTTATACTCCTATCGATTGTAACAGAAAAAGTTATATAATTTTAAATTCTAATATGTATCATGCTGCTTGTAATGTAAACGTACATTTATGTAAATCAAAAAAAAAAAAAAAAATCCTTTAAAGTTTCCATTCATAATTATAACCCCTGCAAATATTGAGAACAAAAACAAAAAAAAAAACTTTAGTTATATGCTCTATCATTAGACATTCCATAACATTTTCCACTTTTTAACAAGTTCATGGGTTGAAACCAAACAAAACATTCGGCTCGTACTAAGTCATATTCGTTCACATGTCCATTGATTCGTATGTGTATTTTAAATACAACCCTAACTCATATGTTGTGTCCGTGCCTCTAGCCATACTGATAGAAATAAAAAAACTCTTAATTTACAGCTGACGCCATCATCTCTATTCCTGAATAGTCAACAAAGAATAAATAATAAAAAGAAATTTGGAAAAATTCGACTTAAATCACTGCTACCTTCCTCGAAATTATTCAAAAATAATAAATTATTAACAATATTTAAATTAAGTTAAGCCACAATCATTTATAAAAAATTTTTGGAGTCTATAGCCGCCAGACTATTCACTTTATATTTGTTTTTTCTAAAAAATTAATTTTTAGCGCTAGACGATTTTTTGTTTTCAAAATGCTCTTCTAAACTAGTTTCAAGCCAATATTTATTTATATAATCGGTATTTCAAACAGACCACTACTTTTTAAACAAGCTTCAGAGCCACCATGGTTAATAGACAATAATTCATTCATTTTATAAATGACTAATTTCGCTAAGACAACATCAGCAGAAGTGTATAATCAATTTTTTAAAACCACATGGGAAAACTTCTTAAAACAAAACTGGAAATTTTTATACACAGATAGTTCCAAATCAATTAACTATACAACCTTTGCAGTGGTTTAAGAAGATGGCGCAATTATCAAATGTGGACATATCTGTAACGATTACTCTGTTTTTATAGATGAAGCCTTAGTAATATCGACAACAAAGTACTGGAAATGTATTATTTGTACCGATAGCTTTTCGTCAATCCTTGCAATACAAAATACCAAGCATGATTTCCCTCTAATCAACAACATCCGAAATACCCCAGTTACTAACTAAAATAAGATTAAATTAATGTGGGTCGCATCGCACCAAGGAATCCCTGGAAACGCATATGCTGACCAAAGCTCTACATGTGAATACAGGATATATTATCCCTGTGTTCACATAAAATTTACTCCCAACTACAAGCAGCATTTAGACCGATCTACCCAAAATCCTGTTCACTTTACATATCCAAAACAATAACAAGGCTCAGAATTGGACACAGTAAACTTTCGCACGCTCACCTATTAGAAAAAAAAATCTGCCTCCACATTGTACAAATTGCAATACACATCTTAACATTTCACATCTTTTAAATGAACGCAGCATTTACAAGGACTCCAGAAAAAATATATTCGGATCGAAACCTCCATCTGAATTATTATTGATAAATACATGTAGTAGGAATATTAATTTGCCATGCAAATTCATATCAGAAAGTAATATAAAAATATAATTTAATCTATAAGTCGAAGCCAATCTTGTTATTACTCCTTTTTCTTTTTTAGTTGCAATAATTGTACTTTGTAATTAAATTTTAAATAAAAAAATAAAATAAATAAATATAATTAATAGTAAGTAATATGTTACTCTTTCAAAGTAATTGTTTGCCTCGATTGTGCTTTTCAACACCCAAAGTCAATAATCTGCGATTATCAGCTTTTTGCTCAATTTAAAACTTTTACTCTTTTAATTTCCTTGTACATAAATGCGACATTATGGGCAAAAACAGGCCATTAAGAAAAAATAAAAGGATTCGAAAGAAAACACTTTCGAAACATAATGTATAAAACATAGAAATTCGTATGATTTTCTTTTCGAATCGAAATACACAGTTACTAACCCCCCACTGTATATAAAAGTACATCGAGAAAATTATCCCCACGTTTTTGTTTCTGTTAAAATTGTCCATGATTATTTTGCACTGCAAATCTTTGCTTGACATGTGCAAAAAATTTACAAAGATTTTAGCAAATATATTTTTTTTACGAAATTTTATTCTAGTGTTAAATTGAAATTCACTGGAAAATTTAATAAAAAAATAATAGAGTTATTGCGAGTAGTTTATATTTATGGTCAGATTTTTAAGCCTTTCGGGACCACTGGGATAATACGTCCCAGCAATTTTCAAACTGTCTTTTTTTCTTTATTTTCAATGCAATCGCCAGGGAGGTAGAACTCCCAAACGTCCAAAAACGGATAGCATCAATATTGAAGAACACTTGCCAGTAGAGCAAGAGAAGCGTTGTCGCTGTGTCCGCTGTTCTTCACTTGGCATAGAAAAGCGAACAAAGATGATATGCTCAGGTTGTAACAACGCCTTATGTTACAAGTGTTTTGGGCCATTCCACAAATAAATACCTAATTGCATTCCTAAAATGTTAAAAATAAATGTAAACTTTTATCTTAATCGAATAATATTTATATTTTAGTTATCTTTTTAATTACGAATCGCTCTTCGAGAACACTGATTGGGGTTTTATGTCCCATGAAAATACTTGTTGGGATTATATGTCCAAGGAAAAAAGTACGAATTTAAAATTTTTAAGTATGGAGAACATAATACTTTTATCATACCTTTTAGAATATGAAAAAAATTTCACCATATATAATTTGGTTTTCAAAATAAAACTCCGTCCCGAAAGGGTTAAATGATGTAAATAAAAATCTTATTTTATTTTTTTTAAATTTTCGTCTTTTTTAGGGAAGTTTTTTATTAGTTATTAATTTGTTTTTAATTTACATTAATTAATAAATTATGAAGTTAATTATAAAAAATAATGTATAATGAAAATAATTTACATCACAACACACAAAAATATATAATGATAGAAACACGACTGGGACCAAGGCGAATCAATTACCATGTGGCTGCGTAAGCGAATTGCTGGTTATCATTACTGCCAAACTCCTGTATTTATTTTTTATATGTGGAATTTGATGCAATAAACACAATCATGTCCACCGACCATCGACTACAAGATGTCAAAAATAGAATACATGCGTGCTTATGAGAATAATTCTTTTAGCCGCTACACGACTACCGACTACACGGCTACTTTTGTAGCCCGTAGCCAACTTAGGCTAATTTCTATTTTTCTTGGCTACAAAAAACAGATTAGTGCTGCCAATACAATAAATGCATGAAATGGTGGTTTTAAAAACGCAATACATTAAATATCGCTATTAAAAACGCGAAAAACTTTTATAGTGGCACCATTGAAAAATAATAATCATCTGTTCATTTCTTTACATTTTTCATTTACTTTTTATTTAGCGCATTTTTCATTTAGTTCTTTTTTCATCAATTTCTAATTTGTTTCATTTATATTTATTTTTTGGGTTTTTATTGAAATTGGTAAGTATATAATAGTCATTTTTACAGTTTATATGTATTTATTATATTGTTTAATGTAAATGTTTAGTTCAATTTACATGCAATTATGGACGTGGAAACTTCATACACTGAAGTCGTTGTTTCCACTATTTTAGCAATAGTACTTATAAACTTAATTAAATTTTCTTGAGACATTTGAAATTTTTTTTTACACAAATTCACTTAAAAAAATTAAGTTTGTTTTGTTTTGGTTAACTTTAATACATATGGCAAACCGATGTTTATTTTTTGTAGTTAGTGGTCGGTAGTCGTTAAAAGAATTAATTAGCTCGCGACTTGGCTATTTTTGTAGCCAGCTACTTTTGTAGTCGGTAGTCGATGGTCGGTAGCCTTTGATTGTGTTATTGCATGACAGTAATGATTTCTGCGAAAATTAATGAATTCGCCTACGCTGCCACCTGGTAATTGGTTCACTGGGACAAACGAACAATTTTTGGTCGTGAATATTCATCGCCAAAAAGAAAACATATCTGTTTATATAAAATTGCGCATAGTCACGACATCGGCCAAAATTCGCCATATGCGGCGAATTGTGCAATATATTTATTTTTATTTCTTATGCCTGCGAACAAAGCGAATCAATTACCAGGTGGCAGCGAAGGCGAATTCATTATTTTTTGCTGGTAAAAAGTAGTGTCAAACTTCATATATAAAAAATATACACAGATTTTTTTATATATGGAGTTTGACAGTAGTGTTTACGGCGAAAATTAATGAATTCGCCTACGCTGCCACCTGGTATTGATTCGCCTTGCCTGCGAATGACAAACAAATCAGTACTATGAAATCATGCTTGGCTTCAAAACGTGTTTAAGTTAATAAAGTTATTTTACAAATGAATTAAAATTGACATTTTTCGTCTTAAGTTCATTTTTTAATTTGATTTCTAAAAATTTAAAAAAAAAAAATTAGTTACGAACGTTCTCGAAATCGAAAAATGTCACATTAGCAGAATGTATTGCCGCATTTTCTGGATAGCAACATCCTCCATCAGCATTCCTTGCATTTATAATATCCACGGTTTAAATCCTGATTGGGAAAAAAATTTAAGATATTTTACTTCAGCAACTGATTTAGTTTTGTTTTATAGCATTTAAAATAAGTGGAAAAGTTTGTATTATGTTTCTGTTAATGTTAACATAGATAAGGAACTAAATCTAGTTGATAGAATATTAACAGGGGGATAAATGTCTGTTTACGTATGTGGAAGCCCAGAGTTGTAATCGAGTAAGAAACAAGGAATGGTGGTAGTGGAAACTACATGGACAGAATATTTTCACCTCTATACCAGATAGATCTGAATGTACCTTTTGAGTACTTGATATTAAGAGGTACATATGTGAAATTCTACGCTGATGGCTCCAGACTGACTATTAGAGTGCGCTTCGTGGTAACTGCAGATTTCGGGGAACGGCTGTTATATAAAGTACTAAATGAAATGTTCCAAATGAAATGAACAAATTAGAGGTAGGGGAGGTGTTTTGCCTGCTGCCTCGAAGGACATGGACCGATCACGCTGATTTCCAATAGCACTTCTTTCGACACTATATCTGATCTATTGACGTATATCTCAATCGACTTCGCTAAGCATATGAAGTCAGAATATATATACTTAATGGGGCCGGAAATGGATATTGTAGAAATTACAAACGGAATGACAAACTTCCTTATATCCTTTTTCCACTTTTTGTGGTGAAGGGTATAAAAAATTGTATCATAAATTTCTAACAAACCTAATTCGTGCATTCTCTATAAGAAAACTAAACATCCCCTATTTGTCTATTGTAGGGTATAATTATTACAGAAAACTAAACTAAACTAAAGAGCAAAATTGTAACTTCAAAACAAAAGCGCCAATGTTGAATGGATAGAAAAGAAAACAACATAAAAGAAAATTTTTAATACATAAAATTTTTAAACAGGAAAGAACAACAAACATTTAGTTTTTAATGGCTGTTCAACATGACAAAACGTCCTTAAGTTGCAGACTCTACAAAAATAAGAAAACGCCGTTTGAATTACCAAATAAGAAATACGTGTTAACAAAATAATTTTAAATAAATTAAAGCAAATTAATTAAAATTAAGAAAATAAAAATTAATACAAAAAGTTGTCTTATAAATAGAAATTTTGTTCAAATCTATAGAAGAGAGAAAACATGTGTAAAATTTTTATTTAAATATGTTATTTAAAAAAAACAATGTTTTCATAAAGTGTTTAGGAAAAATGGTAAACAAAATCGAAAAATTATTATTTAATTAATTATAATTAAATTTAATTAATTATAAATTTATTAGTCAAAAGCAATATATAAAATTTTTTTTGTTAATAAAAAAAACACAAAAAGAAAAAATAAACGACATGAAAGCCGTTAGAAAAAAGGATTTTAATCGTAACGGCTTTCAAATGCTCTCCAAACAGGCCCAAAGCAGATCAAGAGCCTTTGAATGTAAGTAAAATTATTTATGCTCCCGTGACTCTTGCATGTGGTTTTGCAATTATTATTTTTGCATTTCTATTTGCTTATTTAAGGATTGTTTTCTTGGTTTTTTGTTTAAGTATGAGTATTTATTTTCGAATGACTGACACTGAGAACGACACATGTGAATTGCGAATGCATATGCGTGAGTGTTTGTGTGTGTGTGTATGTGTGTTTCATAAACATTGCCATATTAAGGACTTTAAAAAGGTCATATTTCCAAGGACTTTTTCACGAGTAACTTAAGTATGTTGAAAATTCGTATACTATTAGACCTCCATAAATTAT
The DNA here is from genome assembly GCA_916610165.2 of Gymnosoma rotundatum. Classification (NCBI taxonomy): domain Eukaryota; kingdom Metazoa; phylum Arthropoda; class Insecta; order Diptera; family Tachinidae; genus Gymnosoma; species Gymnosoma rotundatum. The sequence goes on from OU744336.1 coordinate 34,146,652, forward strand.
AATTTGTTCGAACTTTTAATTTTAACACCCTACTAATAATTTGTTAAACTTAAAAAAAAAATTTTGAAATAATAAATTTGTTAAAAGCTCAATAATATTGTCTGGTTATTACTTCTCATCTTCACATATAATCTGTGTTGTCAAATTTTTTTGGGAAATAATTTTTTACGCTAACAAAAATGGCTAAATTAATTAAAAATTTAATACTTTTTCTTTACTTAATAAGACTTTTTTTTATTAATTTAAGAGTATATTTTTATACACAAAAAGAGCTTTTAGATTTATAAAACTCTAAAACCAGGAAAAGATGCGAAATCACCAAAAGGTTATAGGCCAATAAGTATGCTTAATTGCCTGGCAAATTTTTTTTAAAAATTAATTCTGCAACGAATATTGGATTTTACAGAGAAGAATAATTTAATAAATAATGAACAGTTCGGTTTTCGGAAGGTACATTCAACAGTTCATCAAGTCAAATGAAGAGAAAAATTTTATACAAAACAACAAACGAATTAGACGAAGTACTGAAGTTGTGTTCTTACGAGGGCTGCTTTATATATTTCTGGCCTAGTAGTGAAAATGCGAATATTTATAATCAAAAATGGTTTTATTGTTTTTCAAAGTATTCTCCAGCATGATTTATGCACTTTTGCATGCGCCAAACCAGTTGTCGAAGCACTTTTTCCACTCCGATTGAGACACCTCTAAAACATGGTTTTTGAACACTTCAACAGCTTCTTCTCGCGACGAAAATCATTGACCACGCATTTTTTTCTTGATGTGCGGAAACAAGAAGAAGTCATTAGGTGCCAAGTCAGGGCTGTACGGCGGATGTCCCATTAATTCGACGTTTTGGCCGGTCAAAAACGCTCTGGTTTGAGCCGATGTGTGAGAGCTCGCATTGTCATGGTGAACAATGATTCGTCTTCTCTTTTTGGTTTTTCGAATTTCTCCGATGACTTCAGGCAAACAAATTGTAGTGTACCACTCATCGCCACATGACCAGTTTTGCCGAAGAAACAGGCGACCATTTGCTTCGAAGTGCTTCTTTCACGAACAACTTTCGTTGGATTTTGCTCGTTTTTGAAGATCCACACGGTCGATTGTTGTTTCGTTTCGGGCTCATACGCATAGATCCATGATTCGTCACCTGTGACGATCTTATAAACGTCTTTTGAAGCACCGCAATCGTATTTTTGCAACATTACTTTGCACCAATCGACACGAGCCTTTTTTTGAGCGACTTTCAAATTGTGCGGGATCCAACGAGAACAAACCTTTTTTACGGCCAGGTGTTCATGAAATATCGAATGTATGCTGGTGGAAGAAATGTCCAAGGATGTCTCTATCTCTCGGTATGTCGATCTTGCATTATGAGTTCATGCACGGCATCAATGTTCTCTGGCACAACAGCCGTTTTTGGACGACCTTCACGGAATTCGTCTTTGAGCGAGCTTCGGCCACGATTAAATTCATTATACCAATTTTTCACAGTGCTATAAGATGGTGCTTCATCGCCATACAAAGATTTAAGTTCATCAATGCACTCTTGTCGTGATAATCCACGTCGAAAGTTGTGAAAAATGATGGCACGAAAATGTTCACGAGTTAAATCCATTTTTTTCTATATTAATTTTTTCAAGTCACTGTAAACAACACAAATAATGGTCGTACGTCAAAACGTTTTGAGTACGATTACCCTGGAGTTAATGTCGACGTCGTTGACGGCGTCAAATGTCAAAAAAAAAAGTTGAATCGTATGAAATTGTATGAGAGCAGTTAATCTCAACGCGTTGCAACGCCGTAAAAGTTCAATCTGTTTCAACTTTTTCGGCGTTGAAACGCCGTCAACGACGTCGACATTAACTCCAGGGTTATGCTTAAAAATTACAAACTTTCCAATGGAAATGTCAGATTGCACTTGGCAGCACTCAGTGTTGCCAGGCCAGAAATATATATAGCAGCCCTCGTAAATATTGAGAAGACATTTAACACCATATGGCACAACAGTCTCTTATTTAAACTTAACCTTTTAGGATTCCCCATCTACTTGCAAAGAATACTTAACAGTTTTCTGAGTAATAGGACTTTTATTGTTACTATAAATGGAAGTACTTCCACAGATAGAAAAATTCTAGATGGAGCTCCTCCAGGCTCTGTACTTTCAACAATTTTGTACTCCCTTTATACATCCGATTTCAAAGTTTTAAAAAATCAGCAACCAGCCCTATAAGCTGATGATACGGCTACTACAGTAAGTGGAAAAGTTTCTAATGCTATAATAAAAAATATGAAAAGAGCTCTCGAGCATGCTATGAAATATTTCTTCAAATGGAAGATAAATATTAATGAAATAAAAACTCAAGCCATAATCTTTCCGTTTAATAAATCCCCTAAAAGAATTCCAAGCATTCCACTATACATTCAGGGAACTAAAATTTCAATACAAGACAAAGTAAAATATCTGGGTATAACTTTAGACAAGAAATTAATAGTCAAATATCACGTCTTGAAAACATGAGAAAAGGCTTAAAATTTCTTATATTTGATATATTTTTAATGTTCCACAGGGTGTCCGCCGGGAAGATATACTATTTTGTTTTACCGCCATTTTGGTATACATTAGCCTTGACAGCTCATATTTGGCAGTCGCGAAGTGCACACGTGGAAAATTTATTATGGAAAAATATTCAGTAAACCAACGTGTTTTAATCGTTAAAACATTTTACGATTACTGTGACGATAAGAAAGTTACGTGAAATTATTGAGAGAAACAACGTGCCAACAAAACGCATTATTTATCGTGTAGTGGATCATTTCGAAGAAAGAGGGTCTGTAGGTGAAAGGCCCAAGCATGGATCACAATGTATGGCAAGATCGACTGAAAAAATTACTGCTGTTCAAGAAAATGTTTAAAACAATCCATCAACCTTAATTCGACGCTGCGCTCAGGAGCTTATATTTGTATTTTTAAGATTCAGTTGACACAAGACCATTTACGCCGCAATACATATGCCAATAGGATGTTAGAGCTTGCACATGGCAATCCCTCTTTTCATAATCATAATGAGAGACGAGGCACATTTTCATTTAGATGGATATGTGAATAAACAGAATACTCGGTTCTACGCAATGGAAAACCCTCAAACTAAAAGTGACAGTCTGGTGTGTAATTTGGTCAGGAGGAATCATTAGATCTTACTTCTTTGAAAATAAAAACGGCCATATCGGTAACTGTGAATGATTGAAAATTTTGTAATGCCACTACTGCAGCTTGGATTACAATAGAATTGCTTCAATATCTCTTTCCACAACAAATTATTTCAAGAAGTGGTGATGTTGATTGTACTCCACGGTCGCCTGTTTTACTGCACTGAACTTCATTTTGTGAGGATATCTGAAAAGCAAGGTTTATGCAAACAAACCAGAAATGCTTGTGCAACTAAAACAAAATATTCGTGATGAAATACTGCGTGAAATGTGTAAGAATAATGGGTCAATATAAGATCCATTCTCTTTCATTTTTTAAAAAATTATAAACACACAAAGTAGCATAACCTTGCCGGCGGACACCCTGTATAAATAAAAAAAATTACAGATATAAACAATGTTAATGAAGGTTGTAGCGAATTAGAAAGTGAATTTCATTCTGCTTGTATCTAAATTTTACTGTTCTCTTTACAATTTATTACAAATAATAACGAACTTAAGCCAAAATTGAAAAAATAATAATTTGTTTTAAAAATTTTAGTATTTTTTAAATTGATCCTATAAAATTGGTAGAAAAAAGACTAATTGAACAAAATAATGAACTGCTCATGAAAGTATTCGACAGGAATTAGTGCATTTTTTATTTTTCATCATATACTTTGGAATTATTTTTATTTTATTTTTTGTAATCTATTTCATATTTAGTAGACTTTAAATAAATGTGAGAAATATAAATCAAAGCCACGAAAATTGACCCTTGAAGTAAAAAATAACTACAACAAATTATATTTTACAAAATATAACCTTGTTTTATGAAATTTAAAATATTACAGCAATTTTCCTTAAACAAAACCCTTTAAACTTTTTCAAACACTAATTTAATGAATCTGTTTTTAAGACTTTATTTTTCTTTTACCCTTATTATTAAAAAAAAGCAGTTTAATAAACATGCAACGTCTGCATAGCATTTCTTAAGTGATAACACTGTGCAACAAAGAAAAATATTTAAAGTGAAAAAGCTACACACATCTCACAGCGCCTTTTTAAAATTTTAAGTTGGCTTTCAAGCTCTAGTTTCTGTGCAGTAGCAGAAGTAGTAGTAACTGGTGCACATAGGGACATTTTGCCAATCTACCAGGACATTACTTTTTATTAGCTTATATTGACTCTAAAAATTTAATAAGTGCACCTAGATTAATGAAACTTGTCCGAAAAATCTATTATGGTCATAGGCTGTTAAACCTAGAAAAGGAAAATCGGCTAAAGGAGAAAAAAGTTCACCTTAGAAGAAATAATCCTAACTCTGAAAAATTCAAGTTTTTTTTTTTAATTTTCAAGTCATTTTGTTTAGCAGTTATAACTTTTACTGCCAGTCTCAAGATGTCGCAATCGTTACTTCGTTTTTCATAATTACATTTAAAATAAAATTTTCTCTTTCTTTTTTATTATTTATTTATATCCATTTCAATCAGTATTAAATCTATGAAGTCTTATTTAACATTTTTTACATAAAATAAGAAAAGTATTGCAAATAAATGTGATACACACATATGTAACGTTTTATTACTTTTCCAATTTATATGGAAGGTATAAAAACTAGTGACACTATTTTGAAGACGGATAAGTTCTTAGCAATAAAGAAAAAGACAAATGGAATTTGGTCCTACAGTTCTCGACACGCAGAAAAAAAACATGGTTGTGATATGGTCACAGTAACCATATTATGTTCTTTGTAACAATGTATGGTTGCGGAGAACCAATTATAGTTGTTTTCAACAAAACTTTGGTCACGATAAATATTTTTTGTTAACTTTTAACGATTATATGGTTACTGTGCACCAAAAACGCAACATGGTTGGTTTTATTTTAAAAAAATTCCAACCACAACCAAAGCCTTATAACTTATTAAAAATAATATAAAATATTTAACCATAATATATTATAATTAATCAAAGTATGGTTAAAAGCAACAGAATAATGTTTGCGCTAAAAAATATTTTGTTCTAATACTTGACAGTTTAGTAATTTTTCTGGTAACTAAAATTTGAAATTGTTTTTTATTGTTGAAGAAAGTGAACAAAAAATAAAAGTTTATATACAAAATAAATAATCAAAAATGAAAACAAAAAAAGGGAACATTTAAAAAAAGTTGAAGTAAATATGCATCTATGTATGTATGTATGATTACAGCATTTAATGTTTGAATTTGAACTTAATTAATGAATTTAATTGAAATAAAAATTTATACTTTGGACAACAATATGGTTGCAAATGTAACAATACTATGTTTTGTTAGCAACCATATAACGCAACCATAGTATGTTGCTCTTAGATTATGGTTACCTCAACCATATTTTTTCTTTGCGTGGAGTAACACTATTTTTATAGTTTGTACCTTAAAAATATTGATATTTTTTTGTATAATTATGTGTATTTTTATAAATTTTTATAGTTGGGTCTTTAAGGTGATTCCAGCGAATAAATAAAATATTTAAATTTAATCCGCCACTTAAAAGTTTTCGTCGACGTACCGGTAAGAATTTTTTTATGTTAATTTTTTTTGATTAGTGTAAAAATTTGTAATTTTATTTAAAATACATATATACGAATTTTGTTAAATCGAAAAATGTTTGGCTTGTGAGAAAAATTATTGATGTGCTTGGTCCCTCGAAGCCGCTGACAAAAATGCAAATACGCTCCTCTCAATGATCTGATCCTATTAAAGGAATTGGATAGTTATAAAGGTATTAATAAAGCAGTTGCAAAAGCCTCGTGTAAAACTTTTCTAGGTCATCAGTGGTACTTAACTTCGAAATTGGCTGCCTTAGCATTTTATGGTGAACGTATCGACACCAAAACTTTGCGTATAATGAGAATTGGAAAGCCAACAAGTCATTTCAAGATGCAAAAAAAAAGCTCAACTTTTACAAGTGGTAAATGATGTGGCACTTCAACCCCATAAAGTATATAAATTCTCTTTGTCCGTTCTTGCGGAGGCAAACTATATTTCACACAAAAAAAAATTTTGTTAATCGATCAGATATATTGTCGAAAGACGTGCTATTGGAAATCAGCATGATCGGTCATTCAAGGCAGCAAGCAAAACACCACGCCTATCTCTAATATTAACAATAAAGTAACTTCAATAAAAAAATAAATATATGGGGGGATACAGAATTAAAAAATAAGAAAAAACATCAAGTGAAAATATTGGCGCTCGCCCGTATTTTCCGAGTTACGGGCCTCTGAAATTTAAAAATTTTTTTAAATATCAATATGGGTATCATTTCAAAGCTTTTGAAGAGGTCTTTGCGAAATATTAAAATTTTTTAAAACTGCTTAACCTATTAAGTGCCGATGGCGTTTTAATCTAAAATAATATATACGCAGTAACAAAATTTTTTTTTATTTTTCTCTGTCAATCTAATATTTGTTTTTTTTTTGATTTGAGTTACTTTACTAAACTAGATTTAGATAGGTGATGAGAGTATATAAGATTCGGCATAGCCGAATGTAGCACTCTCACTTGTTAAATTTAGGTTTCTTTGGTATCCAATGGTGAAGATTATCTTTATGAAACGCAATTTGTTGCACTGTGTTCTCTGTTGAAACTCTTGGGACTGTAGTTTTGTTTCTTAACTGAAAATAATGAGCCATTTCATTTTCATATTTTGTAAACATTTTTAATGATGTAAGAAAAAAATAATGGTTCAGTTCAACCTCGTTGTATTCGTTGTATAATTATATTATAATATTGCAATAGGGTAAATTTGTTGTGGGTAAACACAACGTCTAATGTTATTAGGACGCTTCCAGTGAAAAATTTAATTCATGCTTTTAGTCTAAAATTCTAATTTTATTAAATTTTTTAAGCGATCACAGATTTCAGTACTATAAGCTGAAGGATGCTTTATTTACGTACAAATCGAGTTTTAGTTTTTCGAAAAAAAGAAATTAAATATAGGGCCAAAAATCTACTTTTAATTTAATTTGAAATGATCGGTCCCTTTAGGACGCTTAATTTGCGAATAAAATGTAAAACAATTATCTTTTTGATCCAAAAAAATTCACTTTATTAAATTGTTTAAGTGGTTTCAGGTTTCGACCCCTTTAGCAGAAGGAAACTTAGTTTACGTATAGACTGACTTTAAAGATATTCATTATACCCTTTACTAAAAAAGGAGAAAAAGGGTATATATAAGTTTGTCATTCCGTGTGTAATTTCTACAATATCCACTTCTGACTCCATAAAGTATACATATTCTAAGTTATTATGCGTGGCGAAGTCGATTGAGCGATGTCCGTCAGTCCGTCTGTCCATCAGTGTCAATCAATCAGATATAGTGTCGAAAGAGGTTTTATTGGAAATCAGCAGAATCGATCCATGTCCTTCGAGGCAGCAGGCTAAACACCACGTCTACCTCTAATTTTTTCATGTCATTTAAAACAATAAAGTAACACCAATCAAAAAAATAAATATATGGGGCGTTATAGAATTAAAAAAAAAAGAAAAAAAATTAAGTGAAAAAATTTGCGCCCACCCATATTTTCCGGGCTCTGAAATTTTCTAATTTTTTAAAATATCAGTATGGGTATCATTTTAAAGCTTTTGAAGAGATCTTTAAGAAAATACTAAATAAAAAAAATGCTTAACCCATTAAGAGCCGAGATCATTTTTATGTAAAATTATGTATGTGCAGTAGAATTAAATTATTTGATTAATCAAATATTTTTTGGTGAATATTTGTTATTTAAGATGAAATTCCGATTACTATAATTATTTTTTGTGATACTACTAACCATGCGATTTTTACGTGAAATATCATTTTTCTAAATACTGTTATGAATTTGTACTGTGAACTTTTGCGTGCCTCAAGACATAATTTGTCAAGTTTGTTGAAATAAATATCTTTAAGAAATTCACACTTATTTCGCCAATTACTTCACTGTTGTGACCGCTTAAAAAAGCTTTTTAATACGATGAAAAACAATAATAATTTAAAATAATTAAAAGTTTTAATTTCTTATACAACGAAACTCCCTAAAAACATAAAACATTGCGTGTGTTTTATAGTTCTCGCAGGTATTACCCTTTGCTGCACATGTGTATTCTTTTTTCACTCATGTGAACCATTTAACCATCCATTAACAATGTTGCCGAACTAATTACCGTCACCCTTAAGATTTGGCTCCCAAGGCCACTCATCAGTTCACTTATAAATTTTTTTTTAATTTATACTATAGACTCATATTTTTATTTTTACAGGTGGTAAGTTTTATTACATTTAGTTTGTCATTGCTCTTAAAATAAATAAAATATATGTACTTGCAACGTCATTAAGAAAATCTTAGACTCTGTAATTTTTGATTGTTGTTGTGTGTATAAATCAATCTAAAAAAACTAAAAAACACATCAATAGAAATCGTAGTTAATTCAGAAATGGAAATATTACAAAAAAAAAAAAAACTTAAATAAATAAATAAATAAAATTAAAACTAAAAATATAAATTAAAAAATCGAACTACCTTAAAACGAAACGTTTAAAAAATACTAAAAATTCCTCATTAACATGATCATATTTTTAAAATTCTTTTACAAAGAAATCAATAAATCCTCAAAACTTCTAAATGTTAAATTAAAAAAAAAATAAGTAAGAGTGCTCATCATCATCTATGTACATCTAGTTTAGTGAAGTAATTTCAATCAAAGAAGCAAATGTTGGGGTGACAGAGAATTCAAACATAAGAAAAAAATTAAGTCTTCATATACATAATTTTACATAAAAATTACTTCATTGTTCCAAATGAAATAAAAAAAAATGGAGGTGCTGTTTTGCCCGCTGCCTCGAAGGACCTATCTTGCTGATTTTCAATCCCACCTCTTTGGATACTATGTCTGATCGATGGGCGTATTTAAATTTCCTCTAGCTGATCAGTGTCTTGGCAAACTGGATTCCAACTCTAATACAGACGGATAGACAGACATTGCTTAAATGACTTTGCTATGCAAAGAAACTCAGAATATATGTATATACTCTATGGGGTCGGAAATAGATATTGTTAAAATTACAAACGGAATGACACACTTTTTGCGGTAAAGGGTATAATTAAAATATGGACAATAAGCGTCAAGTGTAGGATAACTTAGTTTATCAACTATCTAACGCAAATAAAACAAAAAAACTTACTCTAAAAATTGTTTTCGAAAACTTGAACAATTATGTATGTACTAACAAACTCATTTATAGCAATATGCTCAAAAAGAAAATAACATATAAAAATCGTCTCAATGACGCCATCGTTACCACTCATTGAAACCAAATATCCAAAAACGACTGTGGCTTAAAAAGTTGTTACAATTAGAGATGGACATCTCTCACGTATGAACTTGAGTAATTTTACTTTTCAACCACTTTGTGGGTAACAGATATCAGCGTGTTAAATTTTTATGTTTTGACTCTAGAAAAACAAGAGGTAAGTGGCAAAAATATTTTAATTGTTTTACTTAAGTACAAATGGATAGTTTTGCAATAAAATTTGCAATAAAGTAAATAAAAAAGTTCCTAAGTGTATAAGAAAACTTTGAAACACAATTGTAAAAAAATGTTTTAAAAATTTGTTTATAAAATTTTATAATCAAACAGTTTTTTTTTTATTGTTTTTTTGTTATTTTCTTTTTTTACGAATAGGAATATAATTTTACTCACGGGCCCATCTCTTCTCTCAACATGTTGCAGCTTTAAAAACAACAAACTTGAACAGAATTTACACATCCATTTATAATAAAATAAAAGTTTACTTAACGTAAAACATCAATTAATTTTTATTAAAAAACACTGGCATGAACGAGTTGAAGAAAAATAAGAACATGATAAAAAAGTAATGGCAATTTAGCTGTTTTATGCGTAATTTTTTATGATTTTCATGTGATCAAACTTTTTAAATAAATGGTTTCAAAACCATTAACTTCAAAGCTAATTATTTTATTTGCGACCAAGTAAGTTTTTGGTGTCAAGCATTCTAATAAACTTATTGCTGTTGTTATCAAAGTGTTCTTAATTCTTTTTTATTTAAATAATTATTATAATAAAGTTTATTTGCTGGTCGCGGTCGGATAAGTAAGACCATTATTAAAATTTCCAGAAAAGTCTCAATATTTTTCTCTTATTAATTATCGACTCGTTAAGAATTGCTTTTGAATTTTAAAAAATAAGTACCATATATAACATTACATTAAAATTTAATCGGGTCTTAAGCATTTTTAAAAATTTTAGTATTTTCCCAAAAATCTTTTCAAGAGCTACCTAAGAGATATCATATTGATATTTTAAAAAATTTGAAAAGTTCAGAGGCCCGTAACTCTGCAAATATGGGCGATCGCCAATTTGTTGTTTGTTTTTTTAATTGGAGTTAGTTCAGTATTCCAAATAATAATGCAAAATTGGAGGACTGCATGGTGCTTTTCTCGCTGCCTCGAAGGACATAGACCGATCTTGCTAATTTTGAATAGCAATATATTCTATGCATAATAATTCAGAATATATATAATTAATGGAGTCGGAAATAGATATTATAGGAATTACAAACGGAATTCAAACTTCGATGTATCCGTTTCTTACTTTTTGTGGTAAAGAGAATAATAAATTGTTCATAAAAATACAATATAAAGGAATTCAAAAATAGAATAATGTATAGAATAAATAGACAAATTTACAATTGATAACTACATTATAGATACACACGAAGAACTGACACTGAACTGACAAAGGTTGTAGCGAAGCAGAAAGTGTATTTTATTTTGCTTGTATCTTAGTTTTAAATTTTTTTACAATTTATTACAATTAAAAACGAACTTTTTTTAAGAAAAGTAACACTTAGGCAATAATTCCTACTTATTAATTGTGTTATCTTCTTTATAAAGAGATAGTGTAGAGAATATAGGTGGTGAAGAAGAGTGAAAGTTAGAATGCTTAATTTTCTTTTCACAATTTTGTAATTGCACGCAATGTTTATTTTTAGGGCAATATTGCAGCGCCTCTGGTGTTAACAAGTGCTTTTTGAAGTGCTTTTTGAATTTTATATATTTTTTTACTTCGCCGATGATTTGCTGTAGAGTAGTACCGGAGAAGAAGGGAGCTGTGTGTTTTTTTATAAATTAGTAACAGACCTAAATATGTATATTTTTTGAAAAATTAAAGTTGTTAAATTAACTACGGCTGGGTTACGATCCTGGCCATCGAATCAATAACAGCTTTGTAGTCAACGTACTAACCATTTAAGCTACAGCACTGCATTAATAAATTTGCTGCCATTGCTGGAATTTTTCTCACAATTCCCGTCAAATTATAACTAAAAACTGCCAAAAATAGCCTAATATTTTATTTATTGGGAATATGAAGGGGAATTTATCCAAATAATTAAAATATTATAACATAATACCATGAAAATCGTTGAATTTTTCACTAACCACTGAAACTATTTTTCCCTACAAAAAAAAAAAAAAAAAAAAACGCAAGACTTAGCGGTAAAATCTTTAAATTGGCAACAATACTCCACGCATTCGTTTTTCATAGAAAATAATAGTTGCCCATGTATTGGCATTAGTATGTATGAATGAATGAATCAGTGAGTTTTTTTTTTGTTTTGTTTTTATCCAAATTCAATAACAAACTTGTATGCTTTAGGTGTTTGATATAAAAAAGTTTCATGTTTTAGTTCCTCTCCGGTGGCTTCGTTATCCAGTCGTAATGTAACGGTTGTTTGAATAAGTAATTCGAATATAAAATTAAATGTAAAACGTATTGAAAATTAATGTACTTAATTGGCGGACATTTGATTTAATAAATAATAAAAATGTGATTCTTTTTAACTAAATATAATAATAATAAATATAGTAATAAAAAAAGTTGCAATTACAACAACAATTTGTTGCAATACAAAGTTCATGACTGAATGTTAATTTGTACAAATGCCTTAGAATAGTGTTTGCCATCATATTTAATTTAATTTTTTTAAGGGGTCGCATTAAGTATTGATTGAAGTTGTTTGATTATTTGATTGATATTGAAAATTGGCGTAATACTAAAATACAAATTTTCCTTTTTAGTTTCCTGTGCAAAAAAATAAAAAAAAAACAATTTTAAAGATCTAAACTAATTTTTTTTAATCAATCATAACTATTTTTATTGTATTCTTTTGAGTTGAGTTGCAACATGATTGAAGTTAAAACTCAATGCGTCAAACATAAAAGATGACCAACCAACTTTTTTTAAATTAAAATTGTGGAGGATTTATAATTTTAAATTAGTGCTTGTCATATAAATTTTCAAGATTATACGTGTTATGTATTTGTTTACCAAGCCTGCAAATGACTTTTTGTGGCCATTTCTCCAGTTAAATTTATTTTTTCAATAAGCGCACTACAAAAAAAAACTCTTTAATTATTTTAATCGACGGGTCGACGGTTCAAACATAAAAACTATTTATTGAAAGTTAAATTGCTTTCAAGGCAAAATGAAGAACTTTAACAACTTATTCCAGAGCACATCATGGAGCCAATCAATATTGGTTCTAAATTTGGCAATGTTATAAGTTTGAATTTGTTTTATATACGTTCATAATGTACCTTTCTGGATGTAGTAAATTTATTTATTCACCTTTGCTTGAAGCCCCAATAAGGGCAAATGAATTATCAATAGATAACAAGGACTAATAAATTTATTTGTGCAGATTTCCAGAATATAAAAAATATAAAATATTTTAAAAACATATTTTTATATATGGTGGTTGACATTCTGAGGTAAAGGCGAAAATTAATGGTAATTGATTGGCCTTGGTTCTAATCGTGAATAAAATCCCTGAAAAATTTTCATGTCAAAAAATTCTCTATCCGCAAATGTTGTGTTCCCTCCGGTTTTTTAAAATTTTATTCTTTGAATAGTTTATTTTTGTTGGGGAATTATAAACCTCATAATTTTGCGCCGATTCGAAATAATGTGTATATATTTTTTCATACTAAAATACAAAAGAATTTTACACAGCATATTCTTTCTTCTTAATATATTCAATGTGAAATGATAACATACTTTATTGTGGACAATAATACCACGGAAAATTCGCGGTATCAATTCGAGGAAATAAAAATTTAATGGAAACATAAATTTGACTTTATTGTATAATTTCGATAATATTAAACTCAGTTATTAAAATTAATTAATTTATAAATAAAGAATTTTTTTTAATGTTCTTCTCCTGATGACTCTTTCTAAAAAGGAATAACAAATAAAAAGTAAATTAAGTCTATTAATATTTCCAACAAAATTCAACAAAACGGAAAGTAAAACAAAAATCGATAAGATTACAATACAATAATAGCAAAATTTTAAACAATTTATGAAATCATAGACACTGCATAAAAATCACTAAACTGTTCATATCAAACAACAGCCGTAACATTTAAAACAATTTTCTTTATTGCAAGTGTGCAGGCGTGCGACCGTTGAAGTGTGTTAAAGAGTTTGCAAATTGAAAAGACATGCCATGGAGCTGATAAGGAATTATCGTGAGGGAAAACTAACAACCAACGACGTGCGAAAGCTTAATAGTATGTACCTAATTGTTTTATATATATTTTTTTATATTATTTTTATTTGTTAAACCTATTTTTTTGGTGCGGAAATGTTATAATAAATAAGATTTAAATTATTTTGTGTTACTGATAAACAAACAAATAGTGACCACAGTTGTTGAATGGGTTTTTAAATTTCAAGACTGTTCATGATAATTTTTCAATTAAGTGCAAGTTTGTATATACATATGTAAATACATAACAATTATTTGTAGGGTCGAAAATAAAAATGTGTTTTTTTAAAAATATGTAAATAAATAATAATTATTTGTAGGGTCGAAAATAAAAATGTGTTTTTTAAAAAGTCTCAAATAAATAAGAACGCGCCTCTTGAAAAGTACAAAAATTTTAAAACGTTAATGGCTGGTTATCAGACATATATAAATATATGAATGCCAATCTGTTTGATTTAAGTTTGAAATAAGTTCATGCATATCCTTGACGAAAATCTAAAAGTACTTACCACAAAAAAAAAAAAATCAAAATCGAGTTTTTGATTGATTATGATTTGTTAGATTCTCTTATATGTTTCTTCCAATTTTTTGATAACCTGCATTTAATCATTCATTACTTAAAGCATGGTACTCTATTCAGTTTTTCAGCCTTTTAAAAAAATTTTCCACTACGCATCTACGTCACAATAGAATGAAGAATGTATAATGTTTGTTGTAAAAAGTGTATGGGATTTTAGGCGCAAAACTGGAAATAATTGCATAACTTCTAAGCGGGTGCATCGATTTGAACAAAATTTTAAATGGGAAGAAAAAAGATATAGTCGAGTTAAAATTTTGTTTTTGGGCTTGATGCCCGAGAAGAAGAAGAGCTATTTCGTGCTACCAAAAATTTAAATTTTGGCTTATATAAAAATTCTTATAAAAAAATTATTAATTTCAGAAGTTATTTTATTAGTTATTCTAAATTAATTTTTTTTATAAAGGAAATACATATAAAAAATTATTAATGACCTTAACGCCAAATAACTGAAAGTAAAATAAATTTGTTTTCAAAATAAAAGTAAAACCATAACGTTTAAAATATATAAGTTAATATTTTATTTTATTTAAATTTCTTTTGTTGTTCATGCTGTAGTCTTTAAGCTCCGCATTAAGTTTTCGTATTTTAAAATATATTTTTGATCTAAAAAATAGCTTTTTTACTTTTTCATCACATTTAATATAATGAGCATGTTTAGTTAAATCTTTTACAAAATCTTGTTTAATGAGAAGACCGTCTTTATTATTTCTTTTTAAATATTTGGTTCAGATCTTCAATGTGTTTCATAGTTTCAGGTGTCGGCTTTATTAGTCCGCCCTCAAATACATGATCAACCCACGAATACGTTGGACCTTTCTTGTTTTGTGCCACTGCAATATCTGGGATATGATTTTTAAGTTTGTGGCAAATATTTTTATTTTTTATTTTTAATAAATTTTCACCGTTTTTACTTTAATTCTGTTGCACTTTCTATACACAAATGAAGTTTGTTTACAAAAAATATTCTATGCCTACGTCACACATAAGAGAGAACGCCATACAACAAATTAACGGACCTGCGCAATGCGCAATCTTGTTTTCTTGATTCATGGTGGAAAAATATATGAAATGGTTCTGTTTATCAAAGCTGTGAAATAAAGCAAATAGGAATTATTTCATGTGAAATTTTTCAAACAGTAGCTGATCATATGTCTTTTGCTTACATTTTTAAAACAACAATGTTGTACACGTGAAAACAATGAAACGGTAAATTCTTCTAAATCGCCAGTGCCTATCTGCCATTTTAAATGTCAAATTTTCTACATAAAATAATCAATGTTTCTCAACAATTTTCACAAAATCGAACAGAGTACCAGGTTTTAAACGTTAAAAAAAGAAATTAAAAAATTATATCATATTTCTAACTTTATCACTTTTGATTACTTTACTTTATTCGTGCTTGATTCCTTCAAATATAAATATTTCATGATATTCTCATGAAATATTTATTATTTTAAACTAAACTACAAAATGAAATGTATTACTGCGGGGAAAGCATATCCATATCAGGGCTGCCGTTTTTGGTTATTTCTAACCAAAAGTGGTTATTTTTTTCTTTAATGTGGAGATGTGAATATTTTTCTCATTTTGGTTATTTTTTCTCCAAAATAATAACACACATGTACATTATTTTTATGTTATACTTTTTAAGCTTTTATATTCTTCAATTTTTCGAATTGCTACCAAGACAACTGAAAATAAAACAACTGTGACTAAAATCGCTGGTGCAGCCACCTGTTATGAATTCGCCTTTATTGCTACTCATTTGCTTATAATACTTTTCTTTTACAACACTGTCAACAGCTTTTAATTTTGCTTAATGTGAAATTTCACTGCAAAATGCAATGAACTTTTAATAAGTAAATCTGTGGTCTCAAACTATTATACTGTGAACTGCAAGCTTTGTTTACTTTGTTTTAAACAAACTTTTATTTTTTTAAACATACGTGTACAATCGTTACTTATTACATACATACATATGTAGGTAAAAGAATTTATGTTATTATTATTATTAACTGCATTTAAATCACATAAGTTACATTATAAATATGTATCCATTTTAAATGTTATTTAATAAAAATACTACATAATGAAATTTGGTTATTTTTTTTTCTCATTTGGTAACTTTTAAAGCAAATTTTGGTTGTAAAAATTTTTTGGTTGTGGCAGCACTGATCCATATGGCCATTTCACTACTGCTCAAATAGCTCATCAGTGGTTTTTACCCAAATTTTGTATAGAAAAACAGAAAGTCTTATATCAAAAGCCAAATTGATTAAATGAGAATTTCATTGAATCAATAAGACAGAAGACAATAACAACTCAAAAACGTTCTACACAAAAACACAGCAAACATTTAGTAACTATTTTTATTTTTTCTTTCATTTTTCTACATAAGGGATCCCATTGGGAACCATTCATATGTATTTGAAAGATTCAATGAAAAAATAAAAATTGAAAAACAATTTTTATTAATAAGCAAGGTGCACATGCAAATATATCAAAATGAAAAATTTATTATTCGGAATCTTTTAAAATTTAATTACTTTACTTTATTCGTGCTTGATTCCTTCAAATATAAATATTTCATGATATTCTCATGAAATATTTATTATTTTAAACTAAACTACAAAATGAAATGTATTACTGCGGGGAAAGCATATCCATATGGCCATTTCACTACTGCTCAAATAGCTCATCAGTGGATTTTATCAAATTTTGTATAGAAAAACAGAAAGTCTTATATCAAAAGCCAAATTGATTAAATGAGAATTTCATTGAATCAATAAGACAGAAGACAATAACAACTCAAAAATTTTTCATTTTGATATATTTGCATGTGCACCTTGCTTATTAATAAAAATTGTTTTTCAATTTTTATTTTTATTTTTTCATTGAATCTTTCAAATACATATGAATGGTTCCCAATGGGATCCCTTATGTAGAAAAATGAAAGAAAAAATAAAAATAGTTACTAAATGTTTGCTGTGTTTTTGTGTAGAACGTTTTTGAGTTGTTATTGTCTTCTGTCTTATTGATTCAATGAAATTCTCATTTAATCAATTTGGCTTTTGATATAAGACTTTCTGTTTTTCTATACAAAATTTGGGTAAAATCCACTGATGAGTTATTTGAGCAGTAGTGAAATAGCCATATGGATATGCTTTCCCCGCAGTAATACATTTCATTTTGTAGTTTAGTTTAAAATAATAAATATTTCATGAGAATATCATGAAATATTTATATTTGAAGGAATCAAGCACGAATAAAGTAAAGTAATTAAATTTTAAAAGATTCCGAATAATAAATTTTTCATTTTGATTTATCACTTTTGTATAAAAAATTTATTTAATGATACAACCATTTGTTAAAAAAACACAACTGCAAAAGAACGTTACAAACAGCGTTGCCACACAAGAAATTTACTTCCTACCAATAATTTTTAAAAATCCTACCAAAATCGTTAACAGCCTACCAAAAATTTTAAAATGCAATTCTTCAATAAAATCAAAATTTTTATTTTGGCTTATATAGTAATATAATAAAAAATTCCAGTTTTTATAAAAAACATAAAAATATACATAAAATAACAACATAAAAGCAATATTTCATTTAAAATAACGGACGTATGTATGTGTATACGAAATGTATACAGATAAAAAACAAAAGGAATTTAAAATACAAAAAATATGACATATAATTCATTGGTTTCAAAATAGTTTTAGAGCATACTATGCAGAATTAACACCCATCCCTTTCCTGGAGCCAATCAAATTCGCTCAACCATTCGGTTCTAAATTTTCTTTTGGCTGTTTCTTTACAATATTCACTAAAAGTATTATATAATTTAGAAATGTTTTAAAACAAAAATTTTAAGAGTGGTTCTACCTGGTTGATGGAATGTCGTTTCTGAAATTATATTATTATATTATTTTCATTTAATTTTGGTGTTTTTAATAAAAAATCTGAAAAAAAATACATGCAATATTAGTAAATATTTATGTAATTAATAGATACATATTTAGAATTAATAAAGTTTAATTACTTTTCCATTTTGTCTATTAATTTTTTAATACATACACTTGAAAATAAACCTTCACTTAAAAATATTGTTAATTTCAATTTCATAAAATAGTTCGCGTTTCTTAAACCAGAGATGGTTATAGCTTTAATCATCCCTATGCAAAAAAGCAGAGATGTTTTTTAGTACACCCAAAACAGTTTTTGAAAATAGTGGTAACACTATCAAAGTTATTGTTTATTTTATTAAAAGTTACATTTTTTTATTTTATGTTCTGAATTTTTAAGATGAAAAATTTACTATGCTAAAAAATTGCTGCAGGAGTAAAACCTACCAAAAATTTAAAAAAAAATCAACAAACCAACCAAACTACCAAACTGTTTTTTAAAAACGAAAAACTACCAAGTTTGGTCCGATTGGACCAAAGCGGCAACGCTGGTTACAAATATAATTTAAAAATTATATTTTTCCCCCTTAACTAGTTTAGTTGTTCTGTTTTAATTCCATATTCCATAAATTGTTTCTATATCTCAAGTAAAGGCCAGGATTCACTTTCATACTCAGTCGTACGATCTGTCAAAAATTTCATGTGTGCTCAAAAAGTATGATAGTGTGGATTAAAATTGTATGTGTGTGACAGAGTTTTTGACAGATCTGTACGATTTTATAATCTTTTGAAATAATTCATAAAATATTTTTCTCTATGCGACCAGGGTTGATTTTTTTAAGATGCTGAGGAGAAAAAACAACAAAATATTAAAACCATATGTTTTTGCATCTTTTTTGTATAATAGTGTGGCACATACGACGCCATTTTGGAACGATTTTTAAAGTAGGACAGAATTCTGTCAGATTTTTGTGTGATTAAATCGTACGATTGTGTATGATAGTGTATCCTGGCCTTAATTGATATTTTATAACATTTTTTGCTTTCCTGTAAAATTAGAGGAAGTGATGTTACGTTGTTTTAGATTTTCGACGACGCTATGTATATACCGGCACAGAACCTTAATGTTCGTTCAAAATTAAAAAAATTGAATTATGCGTTGTCGGAAAAAATTTAACCAAATAAGTGAAAACTCTTTTTAGAGTTTCGTTCACAACGGCTAAAAACACATGAAGAAATGGATGACACAATTTTTTATAAGCACATATGCAACAATATTTAAATTGAATGGGATTGTCCTAGCAGTTTTAGCAATAACACATTGAAATGAAACTTGCTTAATAGATAAAATCTAGTATTTGGCTTATATTTATAATAATTTTGGTTCAAAAACCAGCTTATGAAATGTTCTGAATATATTCCAATTAGGCTAAAATTGTATTATTAAGTCAGCGGCAACGCTGTTTGCTACAGTCATCAAATGCATGCAAAATTTTTGCTCCTTTTCACCACAGGTGAAGGAGGGTATTTCTAAGTTTGTCATTCCGTTTTCAGAAATAAAAAATTATGGGATGGTAAAACTTGAAAAAAAAATCATAAAGAAATTTTTTCGACCATATTTGTAAACCAATAAATATTAAAAAGTTTATGAATTGTTCACAGGATGATCATTAAACTATAATTTAATTTATCATTGTAAGGGTTTAAACTGATTCATTTTATTTCGAGAATAAAAAAAAAGAAAATATTAAATTAAGAAACTTTACAACAATGTATTTAAAATACACTTTGTTCTTAATTATTTTTATAAATATTATTATTTTTGTTTTGTTTAAAAGTTAACAACTAATTAACATTTATTTGCAGAAAGCTTTCTCTAACATTTTTTTAAGTTAAACTTTAAAGATACATAAATAATCGAGTTTGCGATTCAGTTTTCTTATACATAAATTCGTATTTTGTTATTGTTGTAATAATTAGATATTTTTTATATTCGTAATATTAATAACTATTTACCCATTATTTAATGGGAAAATATTGGTATCTAAGAATTAATTTAATATTAAAAAATAAACAATAAAAAGGTCGAAATAAGATTAAATTATAAAGTAAAATATTCCGTTTTAAAAAATGGTCTGTGACTGGCTTAAAATTTAAAATCTTTTCTTTTCTTAGATTTTTTTGCGTATCCATAAAAGTTAACAATTTTTCAAAATAATTCTAGTCAGTCTTCTTAAAAAAATAAATTACATCATACAAGTATTTATGTTGTAGCCAACGATTACAAAGTATTTTTTTATTCGAAAGCTCTGTTCAAACAATGTGTTGTAACATTAGAATCAAACTGAATACTTATGGGTGATTGGAAAGCTTGTAAATGTGTAGAAATGTACGTGCGAATGTGTGTATGTTTATATTGTTGTTTACATATATAAATACATATTTGTTTAAGATTATGTTTTTGGACAACAGAAATACTGTTGTTATTACAACCATTGAGTAGATCAAATAAATTCGGCTATTTAAAATTAATTTCGAAATGTTAATTACGTTTCAAAATAAATTCGAAAAATGTCTCGCCATTATTAAATCATTTATGAAATTGTTAAACATATTGTAAATTTGTACATAAATATTTTGTTTTTCGTTTGTTTTGAATTCACAGCGACCTGGCTGAGGAGGTGTTAGCGGAGTTCTACATGTACATTTTTAATGTATGATGTCAAATTACAAAAGTAAACAAATTTTTTTTGTTATATGTTTTTAAAACAACAGCATTGATATTTAAAACAAGCTTGCTATACGATTTTTGGTCATTAATTTAAAAAAGAATGGGCAATCTTTGACACGGCTGAGGCAAAAGATTTTATCTAAATTTATAGAAACCTCGTGAGGTGTTCGTTTAAGAAGCAGAACCTTCCAGTTGATTTTAAAGAAAATTTTAATAGTGCATGTGGTTGGCTCGAGCTTCAGGGATTTTTTTAAGCTGTCATTCAGATAAAAACGTTTTTAAGAAAAAATTCTTCCATGTCACCGAGCCTTATTCTGTTCGGAAGTGAAATTAATTAAAATTTTTAGTTTCATAGAAAACGTTTACTAATAAATTTTTCGGCATGAAATCACTTTGTTTTTGCCATGAGGAATTGAAGTTTTAAGCAGTTTCTAATCATAAAGATTATTCAGATTAAATGTTTATTAGTAAAGAATATATTGCTTCGTTTGCTTAACTGTTGAAAAATTTTTTTGATATCAGTTTAGTAAAATTTTTTGTCTAAATAATTATAAAATTTAAACGGAATTGATTTATTTAATATTGTCCTCCCTTAATTTCCTTAAGATTTCGTTAAGGTCGACAAGGAATCAAAAAAACTAAAATAATAAAAAAAAAAAAATCTAGACCAATAACTACAATATTTAAATCAAATTTAAGTTAAATAAAAGTTAAAGAACATTTGTTTAGATTTATTCACTTCTGAAGGGTTATGAATCGCGCAAAGTTGTCTAGAACTAAATATTTTTTAGCTTTTTTATTGTTTTTCAAACTAACTGTTTTATGTTGCCATATTTAACGAAACTAAAATCATTCCGACCGGAATGGTAACTACGGAATTAATTTAATTTTTTATGGAATTTGCGACATGCTTGATATGCTTCATGCATATAACTAAATTTTAAATTTTTTTTTTACTTTTTATAAAACTAAATGTTTGCTTTAGAAATAAGCACATGAATCCATAAATAGCTTAGCTATGGGTAAGAAACTATAATTTCCTCTTTTAGACCTTTTTTAGCTTCAATTTTTAAATGTCAAATTAATTAATATGGAAAAATAAATGTTGCTTAACAAAATTTTACAAGTTTGAGCAAAGTGCTAGGTTCCAGTTAAGTATGTAGACAATGTATTTAAAGTTATCTAACCTTTTCCTTCCTCTCATAACTAAACTCATATGGGCAATTCCATAAAAATGTCATTCACGCCTAAAAAAATGAGAATTCTTTAAACTATTCTGAAAATGAGTTAGAGAGGAAAATATCATATGTTGAAGTATTTATAGCTTTTTACAATAATACGGGGAAAAAATAATAATTTATAATAATTTTAATAATAATTTAAATTAATAATTTAACTGCATTAATGCGGAAAGATAAAGGATAAAGTTCGATTAATGATATTTTTTTTTTATTATTTGCCTTAGATATTAGTATAATGTCACATACGTTGTGAAAATCAATAATTTTATTTTTGTTTTGTTGTCAGTGACAAACTGTATTATACATTGCGTTAAAATTTCCTTGAAGGTGACCAACAAAGTTGTTTGAAATATTGGAAATAAAATTGATATTGATTGACCATAAAAAATCCAAAGAATAATTAAAATCAGTATTTAATATTTGTCTATGTCATTTTTATTTAAGAACATTTTTTAGCAAACGGTATGTCACAAACGATATTAAAATTTATTTTTTATAAAACGATCCAAAGATTGTTATTATTTGAATAATAATAAAAAATAATATATAAAAATATAATATAAAAAATGTCACGTACGATATGAACATAAAAATATCCTTATGAACATAAACATTTTTTTAAATTACTAGTTGTTACCTAGGGGCTTCGCCACCCCAATGAGAATAATCGTACCACGACTACTCTTCCAAGGAAGTTTTTTATGGACGTCTTCGTCGCGGGATTGTTGAATATTTTTTTTTTGTGTAAAAGATTTTAATTTAAACTGAAAGATTACAAATCAATGAATAAAAAATGTCAATGATCACACAGTAAACTTAAATGACAATCAATAAACACGCAGACATTAAATAACTCAAATGACGCTAGCAAGCAGAGCCTTTACCGACAAAATGTTATTCTCATAAAGAAAAAAAAAAAATACATTTTATATAGGGAAAACACACCATCATAAAAGTGCGCGTGTAACGCGTATTAGTAGAAATTTTTCGATTTTTTTTTATAAACCATCAGTAAAAGTAGACCTTTCCAACGCATGCACTCTGTTGAAAATTGGTTGAGCGGTTCTCAAGTTATAAAATCACGAATATAGAAGAAGATTATTAATTATTAACTAGAATAAAATATAATTATAATAAATCAATATGAAAATTTATTATTCGGAATCTTTTAAAATTTAATTTACTTTATTCGTGCTTGATTCCTTGAAATATAAATATTTCATGATATTCTCATGAAATATTTATTAATTTAAACTAAAATGTATTACTGCGGGCCATTTCACTACTGCTCAAATAGCTCATCAGTGGATTTTATATCAAAAGCCAAATTGATTAAATGAGAACTCCATTGAATCAATAAGACAAGAGACAATAAAAACTCAAAAATGTTTTATACAAAAAACATAGCAAACAATCAATAACTATTTTTATTTTTTCTTTTATTTTAAATTTGTAACTGGTATTAACATACTCTAGTTGTGACAACTGTGGCGAAGACCGCGACTAAAAATAGGTGTATCATTATCACTCATTTGTTAGTTGCCGTAGATGGGACACTTCTGACTTCGTAGCTAAAAAAAACAATAAAACTACATCAAAGAGTTTTTGAAAACACAAAAATGAATTCGGAAAATGTATTTTCTTACATTTAGCGATTAATAATAAACTATTTAAAAATTTAAAACTCATGAATCTTTGCTAAAATTTCCAACATAATTTGAAATATATAATATATGGTGTAAGAAAGTTGTATGGAAAGGTGTGTTAGAGTGCCACACTGTCACACAAGAATTAATGATGCAGCTCAATGCAACTCTAATCGCACAGAAGCTATTGTTTTATAAAACTTAAAAGATTAGCAAATTGATCGGACCTGTCTAAAAATCTGTCGCACATTTTATTTTAAAATACACTGGCCGACTTCCTAAACGCAAGTTGCAATGCATATTTACAATGCATACACTTCGTAAACGCATATGTAAACTTTCTGGCAACGTATAATGTTCCTAATCGTTTGGCAACTCACTTTAATGAGTATCAGAAGTCAAAATCGCGCATCATTTTTATTTTGTATGCAAACATTTGAGCTGCAATGGCTAAGTATTTTTAAAATGAAATGTAAATAAAAAATGTCATCATTAATTAATTTAATGAATTCTTTAAAAAAATATTTACTTTGGATCACTTGTTCCGGGATTTTTATTGTCCTTAACAAAGTTGCCTATTCTTTCTTTTTTTTCTTTTTAATGGGTTTCTATAGCAAATCAATATTTTTTGGAAGATTTGACCTGAGATAATTCCTCAGCACTTGCCAACAAAATGGATAAATAATTTTGTATAACCTCTATTTTTCCAAAAAAATTTATTCATATTTATACCATGTTTTTGAAATTTGTTTTATGTATGAGTTGCTTAACGACGTTCCTAAATGCCGATAAAATGCAAAAAATGTCTCTTACCGTTTTTGACAGGTTAACGATTAAATCTCATAGTTCGTATGGCCTTTGATAACAGATCTGAATGAGTTTCACCTTTAACAAACTGTGCTGTGTTTGTGTGTTCCTGGTTACTGATTACAAGAAAAAGTAAGGTAGCAATACAAGCGAAAACAGGTGAAAGCATAAAAGCTCATGCTCATAAAGATTCTCTGCTTTTAATTTGGAAATATCAAAATTGTCTGAGATGCCTGTTTGTTTGTTAAAAGGAAAAACGTAATTGAGTTTAAACCCCAACATAGTCCCGAGTAAAATTTAAATAAGTATTGTAGATAAGTTGCGAAATATGAGTTGTTTAAAAATAAGACAAATAGAGGAATTAGTTGAAATCCCCCGGATTCTTGAATAGAAAGGAAAACATTTACTAGGTAGGCGTAGAAGACAGGTGGATAAAGTAGCAGTGTGTAACAGAGTGTAGCGGTAAAATAAGGAAATTGTATTCCTCTCCGGAGCCTCAGTTAGAGAAGATAGTAACAACCTGGACGGAGTTTTGTTAGAGAGGAAAATAACAACAACAAATATGTGCGACTGAAATTGTTATTCTTCAGTTTTTTATACCTGTCACATGAAACAAAAATTATGATTTTATCTTCATCTTAGTAAATTTTATTAATAAAATTTTTTCTGTGGTCTCCGAGGTTTGACACTCTTATACCAAAACCTCGAACTTTTTTAATTAAGCTCTATTTTTTAATTTTTATTTTCTACAACAAGAAGAGCAGATGTGTACATAAATTACTTAATAAATTAAAAAATTCGACGTGACGCAATGGCACTTAATTTGCAACAGTTAATGTTTAAGTTTTTTTTTCATACATATATGAACTCATCTGTATTAATGGGATAACTGACACACATCAATTTAATGTGGTTGGTGAATTATCTCATTTTATTCTTTTTTTAATTTAATTTAAAATTTTTATGGCTTTTCACACATTTTTAAATTTATAGGTGCGAAAATTCGCACTCTTTAGTGTTGGGAACAGCTTTTTAAACATTTTGTGATATTAAATTAAAATGTATTTTTTTTTGTAGAAAATACACGAATTGAAATGGGATTGGGGGGATTATTTTATTTTAGTTAATTTTATTTATTATTTATCAAGTAATACAATTATAATGATTATAACACTTTGAAATTTTTAAATGTTCGTTGTTCTTTACAACGCTCTAAATACAAAAGCTTAAACACCCAGTTATTTCTATAGAAGTGCGTGTTTGTTCGTGTCAAGTGGAATTATATATTAAAATTTTATTATGTTATGGTGAATTCCGTTTTCAATTCCATTCATTTCCAAATTTTTAAAAATTGTGTTTACCAAACATCTTTTAAGTGACATTCTTCTAAAAAGTTCTTAAAAGGTTTTAACCCTTTACGGCGCAAGAACGCCAATTTCATTAGTTTTTAGTTAATAGTTGGTAAATAGGCTATTATTATTGGAAAAGTTAATAAAAAAATTTTTATAATTAATTAAGATTATATTTATTGAAAAAAATTATATGTTGCAGAAATGCAACATTGCAGAAATAACTCTAAAAAAGGGTTGAAATTAATGGGTATGAAAATTTTTAAAACAGTTGTTCTGCTTATTGTAGCACAAACTAATTTCGCATTTTTCGCAAGATGTTTGCGTTTAGCCTTTGCATTCTGGAAATTTGCATCTCATCCGTTTATCGACCCAAACTGGCCAGTGGCCATATTGGTCGAACCTGACATCTTTCGTTTCAAATCTTTTCGATGACATTGTCTCTCGTATCGGCGCAAAGCTTATGTTTGTTGACTAATACATTTTTACATTTGGCAGATGAACTACTGACATATAATTTACGATAACTATGAACTGACGTATCTTTTGAATGGTTGCATTTACAGGCTTATTGGCATCTTTCTGAACAGAGTATAAATTAGTCTGGTCCCTTATGAACTCGATAATGTCCTCAGTAAATAAATACGAAAATACTTCAAAGTATTTCTGGAGGTAACATCTCAGATCCATGAGATGTCGTTTTAGTCTCAGGCACATGATTAGACAACTTTGAAGAATCTTCAGTAGTAGTAGTGTGAGAAGCAGTTACAGAAGGGAAATCCTTTGCACTTCTAACGCTCTGAATGCTGGTGGATGCAGTTGGAAGATTGTTAATAGGCTCAAATTCATTTTGTAAGCCAGGTGATGCTTCTAATTCCTCATCAGAGCTTTCATTCACAATCGCCTATAACTCATACGTTGGAACGACAGCATCATCGTCATCAAAAAAATCCAGGCCATCTTCACTATCTTCCCAGTGTGATATAGAATAATTTCTAGGTCCTTAGTAGTTAGATTATGCGATTTACGAATCATTTTTATACTGAAGAAGAAATATTCACAATGATAAAAAATAGTCAAATAATACACCTCAACAGGCAACGTTGCATATGTGCAACAAACCAAAATCAGTATAAAACGTAAACGAAATTGGTTTTGCAAAAAAGTATGTAATTGATTATTAAAATATATCTTCTTACCTTTCATTCACACAAATTTCAATAGTCAAATATCACTATTACTTCAAAAAAATTTTTTTCGAAAAAGAGTTTAAAAGCGCACAACAGGTTGGTACATGAGTATAACTTAATTGAAATTAATACATAAATGTTGCTGCCTAGAAAGCTTATTAGTTTTTAAACCGCAAGAATGCTATGTTGCAAAACTGTAACATCGCCTTAATTTGGTATACAACCATACATAATATTTTTACACTTACTTTAAGCGTATGTTGCAGAAATACAACATGACGCCGTAAAGGGTTAAAAATAGCGTTTGCATTTTTCAGTGCTTCCGCTATTGAATTGAAAAAGCTTTTTAATAATAGCACACAATAGTACATTACTTTTCGGCGTTTAAGAAAGGTTAAACTAACATATTTACCAATTTGTTACTTCAATAAGCTGTCACTGCACATGAGCGAGCATGTTTTGTTTCTTGTCTGTTCACCGCGCATACCCGACGTCTTCACTAGCCATCAAATTGAACAAGACATGCACATAACGCCGGCAGGAAAACGGTATTAATTTGTCCATGTTCTAGTATGTGGCGAAAACGTGTTGTTCTTCATTTTCTGTTTGAGTATAATTTTCTGTTTGTCATCTGGGTTGTTTCAATGTTTTTTACAGGGAAGAGAGTGTTCGCTTTGTTGATCAATAGATGGCGTTAATTCGAAATAGAGAAGTCATACTAAAAAAGCCAATTTACATTAAGGGCATTGTAGCTGACTCCATTATTGGATTCTCTTTTAGAATATCTCCGTAAGTGATCACGCGTTTACATTATAACTCTTTTGTAGCAAGTGTGAGAATTTTATGATGTTTTATCAACCAATTTTTCAAGTGTTGCCATAAACTAAACGTATAAAATTTTCAACAATTTTTGAACGATATAGAAAAAAAGCCGTTTTGGTAACACCGCTCAAGCATAGAACTGCAAAAAACCAAAGAGAGAAACAGGAATGAGAGAAAAATAAGAGAAAAAACTGAAAAGAGTCATGAATATTAATTTCGTGCTACTTTTGCTACCCCGTAAGCTTCTCTATACCTCTTACATAGAAACTTATGCATCATGACACTTGTAGCTGATATAATGTCCCTAATGTAAACTGGATCAAAGTCATATTTGATGGCGAATATCGCTGCTCAGACAAATATTCGGATAACGATGGGTGCACATGAACGAAACATGAACATTGAAAATCTACATTAGCCGTATTCATGTGCGACACAATGTTCATAGCAATATAATGGCTTGTGGAGACGTAGGGATATGTACACATATTCGTGTGCTATTTTTTTCTCATCAAATGTTCCTTCCGGAGTTTGTTTTTTATTTGTAGCATTCAATAAATGACGGTCATTATACTCTGCACTTGTTACGTTTCAAATTGCATGCAATGACTGGTAAACTCAGGTAAATTGCAAGATTTCTTTTTTCTTCTGACATTATTGAGAACCAAACAACTTCAAATCTCGTGTTCGTGCTTTAAAAACAAGCACAATACGCACAACTAACGTTGACAACTAACATGCCAAGAATCAAGTTGATTTTTCATGCAACTTCGTCTGTGTAACATATGCTAATACCTTTTCACAAATACCACCAGAATGAACGTGTATAGACCGCTTTAGAGTAAAAGTTCGCAAGATTGTATTCGAAAGGACACTCACAAATTTAGATAGAGTTTATTCGATAACCAATCAGAGAATCCTAAAAGTAAAAACTCGCACGGTTAAGTAAGAATTCGCATATTAACGACTGTCTAAACTTATTTTTTTTTTATTATTTAAAAACAAGGCGAATTAATTTACAGGTGGTCTTAATAGCCCAGCTGATTTTTGTTTACGTTCGACGTTGTTGTCAAAATTTTAAAATAGTTTAAAAAAAAAAGAAAAAAAAGAAAATTGAACAATTTGAAAAGTAAATGGCCAATATTCATAGTTATAGACTAAAGTCGACTCTTGTCGAGCCTTAACAAAAGGCTTTTATTAACTTTTTTGCTTTCATAGTCAAGAATAAAGTATACTTTAAGTTTAGCCGTCCTCCACTGGGTGTCAACTATAATTTGATATATGTTTTTATACAATTTCTAAGCAAATAATAGAAAAAAAGTAACCTTGTTTTTATTTTGTTCACTTTGGTATAGAAATCAGATATAGAGTATTGTGCTCTTAAACCAAATAAAATAATTATGGCAAATGAGTTAATAATAGCTTTAGGTAGTTTTAAATTTAGAGTTGACTTTAACGCCAAAAGTATATTTTAAATTGTTTATGAATGATTTAGAGTCGACTCTTAAGTAAAACCGACTTTAGTTCCCTTAAATTATACTTTGTTTTAACTATGAATATGGGCCAATAATTTAAAATTGTATAAAATTAAAATTTTAAACATAAAAATGAAGAGTAAGGTATTGCTGTATATCTAGAAGAAAAAAACCAACTGGTTAAACTTTATATAAAGTAAAAAAAATTAATTCTCGATTTTTCCAATTTTCCGCATTTCGTAGTTCCTCCATTTTCCATGTTTTACACCAAGAACTTTCTATTTTTTCATTTGGAAAGCCATTAAGGAATAATTTCACACAAAATTTCGTACTAAAAAATCAATTTTTCATTTTTCTAGCTTTCTGATTTTTCGGCGGGATATTCCAAAATTTTCTTCCGTAAAAACCTTCTCCTCGAAAATACGAACAACTGACAAAAGATTTTACAGAAATCGGCTTAGACGTTCTCATTTTATGAATTACTATGCATTTTTTACACCATATTTATATATGTAGATGTATAGACATTTACATATTGTATATTTCGGTCCATAAAAAATTTAGATTCCTTAAAATTCAATAAACATTTTATTTAGCCATCGAATAAAATAAATCGTTATTCACTAATATGTTTTTATTAGGCAGCAAACAGAAAATAATAATATAAATAAAACACTTGTTCCATTTCGTTTTAATTAGCCATACGTTTTCTTGTTTATTATCCTATTATTTAAAAAAAAAAATAAATAAATAAACACTAATTCAACTTAATTATAAAATAAGATTCGGTCGGCAACGACTTCCATTTATGTAGTTATGTATACTATTAGATTAATAAATGAATTTCTAAGATTTTCTGAGAACACATCACAAATATATTGGGAATATAAACAATTGAATGGTATGGTCAGATTATCTAAATATTTAACCAAAAAGACGTATCTACTAAATTATGGAAACTAGTTTTTGTTTTTCTCAAATACCTATTAAGAAATATGAGATCCTACTCAATATAAGAGATAAGATATCACAATCATTATATTACTAATCGTAAATCGTAATGCTACGCGTCAGAAAATATTAAATAAACATTCATAAAAATAGTTTTGTTTTAAAAATTATTGCTATAATTGCCCGTAACATTTTATAATAAACTAGCGGACCCGGCGAACTTCGATTACTATGACCGTTGCAATAATAACTAAAAATATTCAAAATTATAATTTAGAGAGTGTTTCGTTTCATTTAAGTTAATGTATATGGCCATACTTTTGAACAGTTGTAGACAGTCAGTTGAAATTTGCAAAGAACCTGCATTACTAAGTCAGCAAGTATAAAGAATTAAAGGGTGTCCCAATAGTTGATGTAATTTAATGTATGTGACCAAACTTTTGAACCGTTATAGACACACTGCTGAAATTTAAAAGAAACTTATGCTAAAGCTGCTATAAGAGCAAGTAAACAATTTAAGTTTATAAATTAAAAGGTGTTCCCATAATTCATGTAGTTTGATCCAAATGGGCCTATTTTTTACCGTTATATAGGAACACTGAAAATTAGACGGATTGTCCAATACTTTGTCTGGTACAATAAGAAGTATAAGAATTTAACTTATTAAAATTAAAGTCTGTTCAAAAATAGTTGATAAAAATTCATGTATATGATCAAACTTTTGAACAGTTATAGGCAGATAGCTTAAATCTGTTGAGTCGGTTTTTTGCAAGAATTATTTATTTATCAAATTATATTTTTACTTTTAATAGAAATCTGTATGTGTGTTAATTTACTTTAATTGTGCTTGATTCTTTAAAATATAAATATTTCATGATGTTCTTATGAAATATTTATTATTTAAAAATTGCAAATTGAAATTTATTACTGCGGGCAAACAAATAATAAATATAATAATAAATAACAAAATTTTACATTGACATTTACATTGAGCATATTCGGAGATAAAAATATCGGAAAATGAGCGCAGTAAAAATATTCTACACATACAAATATATATAGAAGTACTCTATAGAAATATTTCTTCTTGTAGCAGCTTCAAAAATATAAGGTGCTTATTTAACACAAAAAACGCTGCAGCATTGACCATAAATAAATATAATGTGCGATTGTGAAGTAGTTTTGAATTAAATTAAGCTTTCCTTCTCTCACTCATCTTCACTGCCTATCTCCTCTTCTTTATCCCTTCCAAAAGAAAGTATTACAATTACCAGTGTAGTATTTCCCAAAGTATATTTATATTAAGTACATGCAAGTCTACAACAAATACAACATTTCATGTATTATGTCAAAAAACAGTTCAGAGACGACAAAGTAGGTAACATTTTATTATTTTTCTAACTAAAAAATTAATATTAATTTTACTTAATTATTATAAAAAAAGTAAGAGAATGACCTTCTAACGACTATTTTAATGTAAATTTAAACAAGAATTCAATAAAAGGATATTCAATGCAACTTGAGTTGGAAAAGTGTAATTTGAATATTTCGTTTACCATCCCTGATAGAACACGTAAAAAACAAGAAAAACGTATAGTAAAATAAAAATTAAAATAAATGTAAACAAATTTTGACACAAAACATCCTAAACACGCAGACCAATAAAACTATCAGCTGAACTCCTGCAAGTACTTGTTAAGGGCGGTTTACATGATCACAGAAGTCTTACGACATGTCAAATTTTTGTGCAGAATAGTACCAGTGGGATCGTCTAAACTAAATAAGTAATGAATCTGCACAAGGGGGGTTTAGACGGTACGACTTTACGTACGTAAAATCCAAGAGAAAATATTATCAAATTCCATCCGTATTTTAAAACTGAGAGTAAAAATCTTACGACAGATCATTTTTGCGTTTACACAATTGGTATGGGTAAAACACACCAAAACTAAAATAGCTGTTTGCAGAAAAATACATCCCTGATCTAATGATTCGTACTTGTCTTTTGAAAATTTCCAAAAAACAAAGAGAGCCATACGACTGTCAAATTTTCATCCGTATTTTCTCTCAATTTGTGCAGATTCATTACTTATTTTGTTTAGACGATCCCACTGGTACTATTCTGCACAAGAATTTGACATGTCGTAAGACTTCTGTGATCATGTAAACCGCCCTTTATAGATATACTTTGGTATATCCAGATTTATGAACTTTAAACACAAATTTTCTTCTTTCAAAATACTTTTAGTATAAAAATAATCTTTTACAAAAATACTTGAACATATCTAAATTAGATAACCTAATATATAAAATAAAATTTATAAAACAATATTTCTTTAAATAACATTTTCCCCCATTTAACTAAATGCGAATTGATCGCGGTCACTACTCGTAAACTAACACTACCAATTGTTTGTGTAGAAAATTAGAAATATTTTTTTATTTATTGTAAATTATTGTTATTGTAAATATCTTTAGCTAAAATGAAAAACTAACAACAAAAATCTAGATCTGTTTTTATATTGATTTGTTTGCAATACGATTTCATTCGTTGCTTCCTGCAATAAAGAAAACAATATTAACTTTTTTGTTTATTGCATGGTTTTTCATTTTAGCTAACGATATAATTTTGATTGGTTTAGCAATTTATCTTATATTGTTGTGTTTCCAAAACAAAACCAATAAATATATAATTAATTCGTGTTCGAAGGAAGAAAGTAAGAGAAATGATATCATAAGTCACTACTAAATTTATTACAAACAAAAGAAAAAAACATAAAAATAAATAAAAAAAACCTACTAAAAATAGTCTAACAACATTTTTTTCGCATTTGGCGTTTATTACAGGAATGTACTAGCTGTGGACCGTCCGTCAGTACTTAATATAAAATACGGCATGTGACATTGTTACGTTTTTCAGTTTATTTTTAAACGCTGGTATCCTTTACTTGTAAAAAGAAACACGATCTGCATTTTATTTTATACAGTGTACCTTCGGCGAGATTTGAACCACTAATTACTCACCACACTTAGCCACTTTTGCCACAGTTGGTTTTATGTTGTTTTGTTTTCTAAGACTTTGCCGAGACTTAAAACACGATTTATTTTGAATAACTCATACACTGCAGCAGCACAAAGTTGTTTTTCTTTCTACTCAAGGGACCACGCTGAGATTTGAATTCTCAATATGCTGTAGGTTAATGTAGGCACATTCACCTCTCTACCAGCCAGTGCGTTAGCTCCGGAAATTTTTTCCGCTCTTCTTCAGGCTCCGTTGAGATTCAAATTGCTGTTTTTCTCGTTTAATGCTTTAAAGTAAAAATTATCTTTTCTTTCTACTCAAACCTCCCGATTTGAATTCACCATCTTATTTAATGTTTACCCACAAGCTAATGGTACAAAAAAACTCAACTTTATTCAACTCTACATGCAAGGCAAAACCATGTGTTTGATTTTTATGGTTATCAGGCATGTCACACATTTCTATCGTGATGATTTCGATTCGATATTAACGAATCCGATCGATTTTGTTTTACTTTTTTTAGATTCCGATCAATTTTGTTTATTCCTAAAAAATGCTAGATCTCCGCTCCTTAATTTAAATGTGGCAAGGACACATAACAAAATTTCAAAGAAACTAAATTCCACTCCAATTATAAAAGAGGTTTCATTCAGAAGAAATTTTTCGATATACGTTTTCTGAAGAACCAATTTAATAAATAAATTTCGCGAACCACTTTCGATCGGAATTGAGTTCAGTATATTCAAATCATATTGCTAATACACATAATAATTATACTGTTTAATGTAACCATAATTATGTTAAAAGTATAAAAATATTATATCTAATTCAAATATAATAAATAAATGAATTAAAGATTCATCAACAATTTGTGATCAAGTGGACTTTCGTTTTAGTAAGATTTTTTAATATTCCGTACACAAAGTGTAAAAATGAAATCATATTGTTTTCATCAGGCAGCTCTTAAAATTTTCACAGAAGATATATTACTATAGCTGCTATAACAACAAATAATGTGATATTTATAAAAATATTGCTACAGGTAGAAAAAAGTAAAACTTTAAATTTAAAGGTGTTTCAATTTTCGTTTAATGACTTTTTATTTTTCAACCGTAATATGCAAACATTTAGAATTGACACAGAGTACTCGTATGTACGAATAGTACACCACAAAAATAAATTGTAATCAATAAATTAGAAAATAAGAGGGTCATCTCAAAGGCCAGGAATTTTAATTAATATGGCCTTAACTTTTAAGCCGTTATATGCAGACATTTGAGAGGATGTACTGCTATGTCTGCTATAAAAATAAGTGCCAAAATAGAAATAAAATAAAAGGTATACCGATAGTAACTTGATTTTCACTTAAATGGCCTTATTTTGTTGGAAATAATAGGCCTAGACAATAAGTCGCTAAAAAACAATTATAACAAATTAAAATTTAAAGGTGTCCTTATAGTTTCATTTTCATAAGGACTTATTTTAAATTTACCAAAAGTATTTTTTACTATGTCCGCAGTAATAAAATAATAAAAAAAAATTTAAATATTAAGGGGTACGAAACCCTTTATGTTTGACTCAAACTCACACTTGGCGGATTTATTTTTTTTTTGGTTTGGTGATACATTAATATGAAGCATAACGTTTAATGACTTTCGGCAACAGTATTCACCAATACCTATGTTTATTTGGATGTAATAAAATTATTATTGTTAATAGCGCTTGATTACTTAAAAATTAACATTTTACAGAGTTTCTCATGAAATATTGATTATTTGTATAAAATTTGCTTAAAAATGATTCCAAATCATAAATTTCATATTAAAGTACAACTTGTTTTTATATAAATCTTTGGATTGTGCCAAAGCGAATTCATTTACAGGCGGTTGTAAAGGCCCAGATGTCAAAATTTTAAAAAGAAAAAAAATTAAATAATTTGAAAAAGTAAAAAATTTTTAGTTTTATTAATTTATTTTAATTGTGCTACTAGTGGAGCAGACAGTGCAAGCAATACGTGTGATGCAAAAAAGTCTCTTTATGTTTTGCTTAAAAAGGAAAATAGTTCTATTCAATTATTTAAATGCGTTTGTCAATCACTAAACTTATGCAGCTCGAAAGCGGCAAAATCAATCCCCAACTCTGTCGCACTCTCCATTGCGAACAATAAAATATAAACAAGAGCAAGAGAAATGCTTAAAATATTCTCCGAAAATATGAAAAACTACCTACTGTTCAAAAATGTACAGTTTAAGAATATTAAAAACAGAAATAAATGTGATTCAGTGTATAAAATTTTAAAAACATCCATGGACTCAAAAGTTGCATTAGGCACAAAAAATTACGAATACGAAGATAATGCTGGAATTTATTTCTTTCGTTAAATCGCTGCTTCTGTGTTCAAAAAGAAATGCATTTGTATAAAGAATATTTTCTTGCATGAACACTACGAAAACCAAACTAAGGAGTATGAAATGTTGGAATGACTGAAAAGAATAAAACGCCATTTAAATAATTGAAGCAAAGCCGCGAATAACGTTGTAAAAGACAAATTTTGCAAAACCTGTTTTTTTGCAGATTACCGTTAATTTTACTCTCTTACATTTGTTCCAACAACAAAACATTAAAATTATGCATTTTATCACCGTCAAAACGCAATTACAATGAGTCAGTCAGTGGAGATAATCAAACCATTTAAATACGTTTTTTGCTCTCCTGAAAAATTATTATTTTGTCATTTGCATTTACAAAAGAATTGAAGAAGATCACGACGTTTTTTTTTTAATAAAAATGCGGATTTTAAATTGTTTCGTTTTGGGGATTTTCGTTTAAAAATGGGGATTTTTTGGGGATATCTTTAATGAAATTGGGGAAAAGATCCAGAAATTTTCTGGCAACACTGCCTACAACAATAAAATTACATTAGCTTTATGTTTTTGTAGCGGTGCCGCCACGTAATATTAATTTGCCTTGGATTGTTTTGTCTGTTTGCTTTGTCGGTTAAATACAGTTGTCATTTAATCAATTTAGTTCAAGACAGAATAATCTTTCTGTACAAAATTTTTGGCATATGAATATATTTTCCCCGTAGTAATACATTTCATATTTTAGTTTAAAATAAAATATTTCAAGGAAATCTCATGAAATATTTATTTTTAAAAGAATCCAGCACTATTAACGTAAACTACGAGCAACACAAATAAAAATGATTTGATTTTTGAGAAATAAAAAACTTCTGCTTAAACTCAAATTCTTTTATAAACTTGCTTGTGTCAAACAATGAAAGTAATTAATTAAATAGATGGTGGTAATGTGTACCGTATGTGAAACATAAAAAGTAATTTAATTAAAGACACGGGAATATTTTTTAATTATTTATTTTCATAAAAAACTTCGTGATATTTTTTATTTATTTAATTATCCCGATTAAGTTAATTACCGATATTGATTATTGAGGGTCAAAGCACGTCTCGATGGCCATTTCGTTACCGCTTAATTAACTCTTTGAAGTTTTTTATGAAAATTAAATATTTATAAAATATTCCCGTGTCTTTAATTAAATAATTTGCAAAGTGCCTGCTCATAAAAATAAATTATCGTAGTGTTTTTGATATTTTATTTTTCATCCTCTTTCAACTGTATATAAGAGCCGAAAAAAAGTCTGCCGTATACAGTGGAGAAAGAAAAATCGAATTACTGTTGGTTATTGTTGTTTTTGTTTAAACTTTGATTTTTGTTTTTGCTTTATTGTTTGGACAAAAATCTTTAGTTTATTTAAAATGTTTGTCAGAAGTTTCCTGAAGAGTTAAGTAAGCGGAACGCAATGGCCACTGAGACGTGCCTTGACCCTCAATAATCAATATCGGAAATTAATTTAATCGGGTTATTTAAATAAAAAATAGCACGAAGTTTTTTTTATGAAAATTAAATAATAAATAATTCATTGATAATTAGTTAAAAAGCAGTAGATAAAGCAGTAGATAAAGCCATTATCATTAACTAATGATTAAATGGCTTCACTGCATTGCTATTAATAAACGTCATTCCTTGTCGTTGTACACTTTAGCTTTTTTCATTTGTTAATTCACAGACGACTAATAATTGCAGCGTTCGAATGTACATGTACTATAACTCTATCTGGCATAACCCTTTTTTGTTAAAATCAGCTGATGGCAGATCAAAATAGAAAGCGGTCTGAATAAAATTTTGGCAGATGACTTGTCATTTGACTTTTACACAAGTAATATTTTAATTTATTCACATGGCTACTGTGTGAAACATTTTTGTTTTTCTGTAACTAATAACAGTTGCTATCTATGTGTTAGGTAAGTTTAGGTCTCAGACATCAAGTTTTACAAATCTTAATTAAAATTGGTACATTATTAAAATTTTTAAATAAAGTAAATCCAACTAGAAAATAGTAAATTAAGGTTTATTTACTTAATCATGGTTTTCGTTTTGAAGCTACTGCTATCATAAATTTATGTTTTATAAAAAGAAATTTGTTTTCCAATTAAGTAAGAGTATGCCGGCTATGCCGAATCTTTTATATCTAGTTTAGTGAAGTAATTTCAATCAAAAAAGCAAATATTGGGGTGACAGAGAATTAAAAAATAAGAAAAATAAGAACCACATGCATATTTTTACATAAAAATGACATCGGCTCTTAATGGGTTAATAATTTTTTTTAATTTTATTTTTTCCTCAAAGATCTCTGGAAAAGCCTTTAAATGATGTCCATATTGATATCCTAAAAAAATAGTACTGATATATGAAAAGTTTAAAGGCCCTTAAATCGGAAAATATGGGCGAGCGCCAATTTTGTCACGATGTTTTTTTCATATTTTTTAATTATCTATCGCCCCATATATTTGTTCTTTTTTATTGGAATAACTTCATTGTTCCAAGTGATGTGGAAAAATTAGAGGCAGATGTGATGTTAAGCCCACTGTCTCGAAGGACATGGACCGATCTTGCTGATTTCTTATAGCACCTCTTTCGACACTGTATCTAATCGATTGGCGTATTTAAATTTTTAATGAAATCAAACTTGATTTGAACCCGATCACGGACGGGCAGGTGGACATCGCTCAATCGACTTCGCTGTGCATAAGAACTCAGAATATATTTATATACTTTATGGGGTCGGAAATTTATATTGTAGAATTTACAAACGGAATGACAAACTTAGTTATACCCTTTTTCTACTTTTTGTGGTGAAGGGATTAAAATCAGTAGCATTAAATGGTAGTTAAATTTTTTATCGTTGTAATTATTTGCAATAATACCAATGAAATTTCAATGGTAATAAAAAATCCAATGTATGCGGTCAAACATAGTATTTGTTTTGCTAAGATAATAAAAACTTACTTTTCTTATTGCAAAAAATCGGTCACTTAAATTTGAAAGAACGATTTGCTCTCTAATGATTAGACTACGAGGGCTGCTCTATATATTTCTGGCCTAATAGTGAAAATGCGAATATTTATAATCAAAAATGGTTTTATTGTTTTTCAAAGTATTTTCCAGCATGATTTATACACTTTTGCATGCGCTCAAACCAGTTGTCGAAGCAATTTTTCCACTGCGATTGAGACACCTCTAAAACATGGTTTTTGAACACTTCAACAGCTTCTTCTGGCGACGAAAATCTTTGACCACACATTTTTTTCTTGATGTACGGAAACAAGAAGAAGACATTAGGTGTCAAGCCAGGGCTGTACGGCGGATCACACATTAATTCGACGTTTTGGCCGGTCAAAAACGCTCTGGTTTGAGCCGATGTGTGAGAGGTCGCATTGTCATGGTGAACAATGATTCGTCTTCTCTTGTTGGTTTTTCGAATTTCTCCGATGACTTCAGGCAAACAAATTGAAGTGTAGCACTCAGAAGTAACCGTCCTACGTTGCTCAAGCGGAACAGTCGCCACATGACCAGTTTTGCCGAAGAATCAGGTGAACATTTGCTTCGAAGTGCTTCTTCCACGAACAACTTTCGTTGGATTTTGCTCGTCTTTGAAGACCCACACGGTCGATTGTTGTTTCGTTTCGGGCTCATACGCATAGAACCATGATTCGTCACCTGTGACGATCTTATAAACGTCTTTTGAAGCACCGCAATCGTTTTTTCGCAACATTTCTTTGCACCAATCGACACGAGCCTTTTTCTTACCGACTTTTAAATTGTGCGGGATCCAACGAGAGCAAACCTTTTTTACGGCCAGGTGTTCATGCAGTATCGAATGTATGCTGGTGGAAGAAATGTCCAAGGATGTCTCTATCTCTCGGTATTTCACGTGTCGATCTTGCGTTATGAGTTCACGCACGGCATCAATGTTCTCTGGCACAACAGCCGTTTTTGGACGACCTTCACGGAATTCGTCTTTGAGCGACCTTCGGCTACGATTAAATTCATTATACCAATTTTTCACAGTGCTATAGGATGGTGCTTCATCGCCATACAAAGATTTAAGTTCATTAATGCACTCTTGTCGTGATAATCCACGTCGAAAGTTGTGAAAAATGATGGCACGAAAATGTTCACGAGTTAATTCCATTTTTTTCTATATTAATTTTTTCAAGTCACTGTAAACAACACAAATAATGGTCGTATGTCAAAACGTTTTGAGTACGATTATGCTTAAAAATGACAAACTTTCCAATGGAAATGTCAGATTGCACTTGGCAGCACTCAGTGTTGCCAGGCCAGAAATATATAT
The DNA here is from genome assembly GCA_916610165.2 of Gymnosoma rotundatum. Lineage (NCBI taxonomy): Eukaryota > Metazoa > Arthropoda > Insecta > Diptera > Tachinidae > Gymnosoma > Gymnosoma rotundatum. The sequence goes on from OU744336.1 coordinate 34,186,880, forward strand.
AGCAGCCCTCGTATAATTAACATATTTCTTTGAAAATCATTTTATGGATAATAGAAAAAGACCTTGTTAAATGAAATGAAAATAAATACGCCATGAATGAATTTTTATTACCAGAGGAATTAAGACGAAGCAATTTGTAAATGCGCCAACAAACATCATAAAAGACGTCAAAATGTCTCGAGTGGTCACGTACTCATTTGTTTTTAGCGTACGAACAGGAAAATATTATCTTCAATGACTTTTCATAAAGTTTATATTAAAAAGTACGGGGTTAAATGGCTGTGTGATATAAAGTATGAATTTGGTTCAAGTTTATTTTAGGAAATATTTTTAAAATATTTAAAAAAATATATTTGCAATACAAAATTATTATTATTATTTTATAAATACTTGGTCGTACCATTATCAAGTAATTTCCTTCCATGTCTTTGTTATTTTAATTTCAGATATAATAATTTGCATTATGATATCGGTGGCTGCTACTTCCATTGCCTGGAGTCTATCGATGCATGTTTTATCGGGTGATTTTTACAATGGTTTTATTGGTGCCAAATTAGTTTTTCGTGAGCGTGATTTAACGCAAATGTTAAATGTGGAGAGACACATTTGGAGACAAGACTTGGACAGAATTTTGAATCAAACATATTCCATCGAGGCCTTCGAAAAAATAAAAGCCAATGCCTTAATAATGCCTAAATTCACAGAAAATCAACGTAAGTTTAGTTCTTTCAATGCTTTTTTCATCCATTGAAAACTCAATCAAATTTTAGCTTTAACTCCAAAACCAAAATCCATAAAAATTTCCCATGTATTTCAAACCAAAAATTCAAAAGTACCTGATTCTCCAACAATTTCAAACAGCAAAGATAATGATGGCAGTGGAGATAAGGAAACAACAACAAAAGTGCCAAAAGTGTTTAATATAGAAGAGGATCGTACATTTTTATCTAAGAGTAAGTTAGAGATCTGTTTCTTTATTTTATTAAGCTGTAATTAATATTTTATTTGAATTCATTTTATTTAGTGACAATTGATATTCATCAAACTCGTTGGCATCAAAATGCTGCTGTTAAATTTATTTATAGTTTTCCATTTTTTTCGGAAATTATTGCCATCATATGGAGTGCAATGTGTTTTATATTTCAATCGGGTGTCAAAAAGACTTGGTGAGTACTAGTTGTTAATTTTAAACAAAATGTTTATTTATAAAAATTGGCAACATTTACATGGAGATTTAATGCTTATACTTAGATCAGATTTACACTTGCCATTATTTTTTTTTGCCATTTTTATACCCTTTATCACAAAAAGTAATTATGTTCTGACTTCATAGCAAAGTTGATTGAGCGATGTCCGTCTGTCCTTCCGTGTTAGTGTTGAAATCAAGTTTTTGAGGCACTAGATCAGCTAGAGAAAACTTAAATATGCAAATCGATCAGACATGGTGTCAAAAGAGGTGTTATTGGAAATCAGCACGACCGGTCTACGTCCTTCGAGGCAGCAGGCAAAACACCACGCCTACCTCTAATTTTTTCATGTCATTTGGAATAATAATGTAACCCCAAACCAAAAAAAAAAAGAAATAAATAAAATAAATATATGGGGCGATAAAGAATAAAAAAATAAGAAAAAATATCAGGTAAAAAAATTGGACCTCTCCTATATTTTCCCGAGTTACGGGGCACTGAAATTTTAAAATTTTTTTAAAATTTCAATATAGGTATCATTTTAAAGCTTTTCAAGAGACCTTTAAGGAATTACTAAAATTTTTTAAGAATGCTTAACCCATTAAGAGCCGATGACATTTTTATGTAAAATTATGTTTAAGTAATACTTAATTTTTTTTCTTTTCTTTTTTAATTTTCCCCAATATTTGCTTTTTTGATTAGAGCTATTTCACTTAAATTGATTTACATAGATGGTGAAGGGTATATAAGATTCAGCTTAGCCAAATATAGCACCCTTACTTGTTTTCAATTCTGTTTTAAAGCTTCAGCGAGTTTCATCGCATCCCTAAACTATGAAATTTTTCATAATTTCATAATTGTTACAGTAGTTGTTTGTGTTATTTCAAATAATATACAAACAACAAATAAAGCAAGTGTAAAAAATCCCCTCAAAATTCAACAAATACAATTTTGTCTACCCCGCTTGCGTCTTTACAAAAAACTATTTCCGAGCAAAATGCCGTCGTGTAAAACGGCTCTTAGTAAATTTTAAAGCTGGCTACAGACAACGCAATGTTTTTCTGAAATCTGTTTCATTTCATTACAGATTGCGTCGTCTGAATTCGTGTTTCATGTTTCATTTCGGGTTGCAATCCAGGTTTCAATAACATCAAAATGTTTCGATATTTCTTGGTTGAATTGAAACAGATTGCATTGTTTGTATCGCTGTTGCATTTTTTTATGTGTTTAGTTCATTGACAACAAGCAAGCTGTAAACATCTTAGTAATTAATTAATTTTTTTAAGTACCAATTTTTTTAACAAATTTTTCTTTTCTTCGGTTGTAACTCTTCTTCTTCCTCTTGATATAACACTTCATCAATAACAATACTTGCTGCTAATTAATTTACTTCACGATTCATTTTGCATCCTCTCTTCCGCGCGATGTTAATGTTATAATATAACAGAACTGAGATTGCGTTTATGTTTTCACTGTTAGTTTCAGTATTTGCGTCAAAACATAAAACCTGAATGTGAAACGTGTTGCAGAAACAAATTGCGTTGTCTGTTCCCATAAAATTCTCCCTCAGTATTTAAAAGGTACAAATTCCAATTTTTCGCGTAACCAACCTCTATAAGTTTTAAAGCTGCTATATGTGTAAATTAAGGAAATTTAAACTTTAAATTTCTACTTGTTTTATAATAAACATTTTATTTTTCGAACCAAATCTTTCTTATCTGTATGAAACCTCGATTTATTTTGACTTTGTTGTTTTTATTTAGGGGACTTCCAAAGCCGTGGCGCATTGTTGTACCCTCAATAATAATGTTTACAATAATGACAGTTGCCAATATAACTTACTTTGTATTGGCCGGTAGCTTTCTAAAAACATTTTGCAATGATTTACGAGCAAACCTCAGCAAGCCAGATGCCGTAAGGTAAGTTTTGTAATGCATATTTCTGTTTTGCTAAAAAGCTAATTTTTAATTTATTTATTTTAACAGCTGTGGCGATGCGATGGCCGTTTTGAGACCTATTATACGGTCTCAAGCCCTATCGCATAATATGTACTTAATATTATTTCGCATTTCCTACACTTTAGCAACGATCCTATGGATTTTCGCCCTTATCATAATGTTAATAAGATTCTTTTCGGCTATTGATTTCCAGCTGGTAGATGTGGAGACATCCTACGATAGAGAAACAACAGAAGCAAAATTAAAAGAAAATGAATTTGTTGAAGTTCAACTGCATTCACCTAAACATATAATAACAACAGCCAGTGTAAATGTCATAAATGAGCAACAAAAATCAGAAGATGATTTTCAAAGTGCAAAATCTCATTTAAGTGAAGTGGCCACACCCCTGCTAGATCAAGTGGGAGAAACGAAAACATAAAGAAACAATTTCTTTTCTTTATGTTATTGTTTTGTTTTAGTTTTAACAAAATAGGTATTTAAATAAAATATTAATCTCAGGTATAGAGAATCTAAATGCATATCGCTAATTTACTAATCGAACGTTATAACTCAAGAAAGTTTATTTCGAGAAAATCACAGTTGATGTTTTTGACTCGTTCTCACCATCTAGAAATATATCAGACTGCTTAAGTTTCAACTACAATTGGTGTAATGATTAATAAATAACAAATCCATTTAAGAAAACTTTCATCAATTATATATTAAAGGGGATGTCTTGGATAAACAATGCAGAATGTTTAAATTATGACGTTACTGCTGTAAAAATATATCCATTACTGTGTCATAAACTAAAATGTGTCGTTATTTATGAAAAGACAAACAGAGTTTTACTTCATTAAATTTTTCATCAACACAGCCACAACTTACAAAAAACATTATATGAAAAAGTCGATACACTTTAAAAAGATCACCTTTTCGTATATACAGTCACAAAACGAAATGATGGCGATGTTTTAGAAAGCGATATGATCTTCACGTTATAAAGTTTTTTCCAAAATCAAATGTGTCGTTCTTATTGACAAGGTTTTCAAACATGAAATGAAATAACGGCTTATTCTCTAAAAACATGGAAAGTACAAAAATCATAAAGATGAAATGTAAACAGAATATAAAGCATGAAATGGCGACCAATTGTATATGATTAACTCCAAAAATTAAAATTTTGAGTTATGAACTGGTATTAGTAAATGAGCGAAATGTGTAAATAATTTTAAATAATCTTGAAAGTATTTTTCTTAATTTTAATATTTTCTTAGTTAACAAAAAAAAAAAAAAAAAACAAAAAAAAAATTCTTAATTGCCCAAAAGTGCCTTCACTAAAAACACAAGAGATAGTTAATCTGATATATTATTATTATTTATTTGCTAAAGAAAATTTTGAAATATGTATATAGAAAGATATTACTAAATCATATTTATTTAATAACATCCCATTCAATAAACGACATTACTAGGCCAAAAAGCCAAGATGTGAAACTACATTATGATTCCAAATTGCTTTTCTTGATTGAATTGCAAACTTTTATCTATGAAACACAAACTGCACCCAAAGCGAAAGTAATTTATACCACAAGCATTTTTATCAAAAAGACTATTAAAATAGTAACGATATTAAGTTGTAAAATAATGGTAAAAAAATATTTTTTTGTTTCATTTTGTTGAATACATTTTTCGAAAAAAAAGATTTATCAAAAACTTACTGTCGGGTTCTAATTTTTATTTTGCAATTTAACCCCTACAACCAACACTTGGTTGAGAAGTTTAATTTATACAATTCTATTTTCTCTTCTGTTTAATAACTTGAATCAAGAAAACTGGTAGTGTATCAAAAAGAGTAATAATTAAAATATGTTTAAAAAAACATACATCGCACTTGATCAACAATAGGGTATTAACTCAAAATTTTTGAAATATTACTTTTTTCAAGAAATCAGCTAACAACATCAATATCTATCTACTGTAAAAATTTCAACGTATTCCGTTTACTCTTTCATCTCGAACACCACTTTTGATACCATATTCATAATAATGTTATGATTACCTTTATTTCAACAAAAAGGTATTATTTCGAGTTAACACAAAAGTTAACATGGAACTGATTCGTAAATTTTCATAAAAAAGGTATTTTTTGAGTTGAGTCTCTTTTCAATTTGGTTTTATTTTGAGTTGATACTGTCTTGTTGATAAAATTTGTTTCATTTATGATCGAAAAATTTCAGAAAAATGGTATTAACTCAAACAATTGATTTTTTTTTTTGCAATACTTGCACAGATTTCTAGGAAAAACGATGTAAATATATTTTTAAATGGAATTTGCTTCCTATGGTATATTTGAATTTTTAAATTCTGTTAAAATGTGGCCACAAACAGTTTTTTGACTCTACTGAAAATTTTAAAATTTTGAGTTAATACCCTCTTGTTGATCAAGTGCGACATGTAGTATTTAATGAAATCCAAACATTTAAAGTAATACCAAACGGTTTAAATAATATTGTATATTTTTTTTATTTCAACAAATTGTTTGATAAACTTGAATAAATTCCAAACACTTAAATTGTTTGCAATTTAATACAAACAAAATCTCCCTAAAATAATAAACACAATTTTTCACTTAATTTTAGTTAATAAGTTTTAATATTTTAAAATAACTGATAACTTTAATAATGTTTTATAAAGAAAAATAATATTGTAATTTTAAAAAGATATTATGCCTTAAAATATGCTACGTATTTAATAAACACAAATATAAACTTTTGTAACAAAACCCTCATTTAATGAAAGTTTTATTGTTTCTTTTTGCATTGTGATTGTGCTGTATAAATCCTGCCTTTTCCTTCTGCTTAAACTAATTTCATCGTTATAGTTTTAGTTTCCAAATAATTATCCAAACCATCTTTGCCCAATTCACGTCCCATGCCTGATTGTTTGTAGCCACCGAAGGGAGTTTGTGGCAAAACAGCATCGTAACAATTAATCCATACCGAGCCAGCATCAACATTGTTGGCAAAATACATTGCCTTGTTAATGTCATTGGTAATTACACCAGCAGCCAGGCCATATTTAACATTGTTGGCGCGTTCAATCATCTCATCAATAGAGCTGAATTTGAAAATGGATTGAACGGGACCAAAGATCTGAGTTTAAAAAGAAAAGAAAATTATATATTAAAAAAATTGACCTAACATTTGCAAAGAGAAAATAAGAAAATGTTTAGATACTTTTGCTTCTTATAAATTGATTTCAACATCATTGTCGTGATTGCAATATTGGCTTTACTTTTTTAAGAAATTAGGAATTTTTGTTTGTCGATTTGTCTGCTACGAGAAATATCATTATTCTTTTAGGATTCTAAGTTCTCGTTGAACATAGCAGCATTACTTTTTTTTTTTTTTTTTGGGTGATTCTGACACATTTGAAAGAGTTAGAAATGCTTCAAGTATATTTTTTTGTTAGAAGTATTTCTACGGTTTTTACGCTTTAGATTGTCAGAAAGACTTCAGTATAATTTTTTGAACATTTAAAAATATTTTACATGTACTAAAATTTATAAGAAAAAAAAAAACGAGAATTTTACTTTAATTTTTTCTGTGTTTGTTGTGCGTTTTGAGTGTGTTTTCAAGCTAGCTCCTCTGTTATCTAACACAACGCTTGACAAGCAATTGATTTGTTCGCACATAAACAAAATGTCGGCAGAATAGGTTACAAACATTTGTTCAATTTTGTCTGCGTGGAGAAAAGGTAGTGGTTTTCATGTTCATATAATTAGAAAAGTACACAGGCTTTTTGGTTCAAATATCGCCTCAACTCAATCTTTCTTAGAATTTTCAAAACCATAGGACGTTAGATAACAGCCATTGTTGTATGAACAAATGTTCTGGCAACGCTGTTTGAACAGAAACATGACATTGAAAATGATGTTCTTTACAACCCATTTTAATGAGCGCACATGAATTTGTTCATTAGTTAAACAAATCAATGGCTCGTCAAGACGGCATGTAAAGCCTTGGAATTTTAAAATTGGCTCAAAACTAACTGACAAAGGGTTTGAATGTATCAGTCATCAAATCATTAAAAAAAATCGTTATAATCCCTTCAGCGTTTTACTGTAAAACTAAAAAAATGTCTCTACTTCATTTCATATTAAAATACTTTTTTAAAACTTACTTCTTCCTGGGCAATTTTCATGTTGTCAGTCACATCCGAGAATACAGTAGGTTCAACAAAGAATCCAACATCACCGATTCGTTTGCCACCACATTGTAATTTAGCACCTTGTTGTTTGCCGCTCTCAATGAAACCTAAAACTTTAGTCAACATTTCGTCATCGATTTGAGGTCCTTGTAAAACGTTCTCATCAAATGGGTTGCCAACTTTGCGGCCCTTTGCTTTGGCGACAGCTTTGGAAACAAATTGATCATAGATTTTTTCGTGGACATAAGTGCGGCTACCAGCGCAACAACTTTGTCCATGATTGGAAAACAAAGCTTCATGACAAACATCTACAGCCAAATCAACTAAAAGAAAAAAATATGATTTTTTTTATTTAACTAACGAAGTCACTTGCTGTCAACATACTGTCCGCATCATCAAAAACAACAACAGGGCTTTTGCCACCCAATTCCAAGGAGACTCGTTTCAAATTGCTTTTAGCAGCAGCTTCCATAACTATACGACCGACTTCTACTGAGCCCGTAAAAGCAACTTTGCGAATCTCTGGATGTTCAGAGATGGCTGCACCAGCAGTTGGTCCAAAACCGGTAATAACGTTTATAACACCAGGAGGAAAACCAGCTTCTTTGGCCAGGGCAGCCATGTGTAAGGCAGTCAAGGGAGTTTGTTCAGCTGGCTTCATAACAATAGTGCAGCCAGTTGCTAAGGCAGGACCCCATTTCCAAGCCAACATAAGCAATGGATAATTCCAGGGAATAATTTGTCCTACCACACCAATAGGTTCTTTCTTAGTCATCGAAATAAAACCGCCAGCTGGTATCGTATCTCCAAAGAATTTATCTGTCCAGCCGGCATAATATTTCAAGGTCATAATAGAAATCTCCACATCGAATAAGGCTTCAGCAAAAGGTTTGCCATTATCTAAAGTTTCCAAACTAGCCAAAGCATTCTTCTCATGATCCATAAGCTCACAAAGTCTAGTGAAATTAAAAGTGATTATTTATTGAGTCAGATAAAATTTCACAATACGAGTATGTCTCACTTCATCATCAATTCAGTACGCTGTAAAGGACTCATTTTACGCCATACCGAATTTCTATGGAATGCTTTCTTAGCAGCTTCTACAGCCAAATCCACATCAGCCTTAATTTTGTTAACAGACAATTAAAATTTGAATTTTGTTTTTAAAATCTGTTCTTGATCTTACCTTATCACCTTCAGCCACTTCAACAATAACCTTTTCTGTTGCGGGATTAATGGTAGCAAAGGTTTTGCCCGACTTTGCATCAACAAACTCATTATTGATAAAGAGCTATAAATTAGAAATGCATAATTAATACTGAGAAAAGAGATACAGAGAGCTTTTTAAAATTTTTTTTTATGAATGCATGAAAACATTACACAATTAATAACACATTTTTTTAAAGTAAACAGAAATAATTCTTGCGGAAAAAAACCGACTTCACAGATTTCATTTGTCTGCGTATAACAGTTCAAGTGTATGGCCACATAAATAAGATAACATTAACTATTGGGGCGCCCTTTATCTCCTAACTTTATACTTGTTCAATAGTTTGGCAAATATACATGAAATTACAGCAACTATATGGTCACCCTTTAATTTACAAATTCAAATTACATACTTGCTGTTGTAGTAGATTTACAAATCAGGTTCTCTTTGTAAATTTTAACCGTCTGTTTATAACGGTTAAACAGTTTGGCCATATACATCAGATTATATCAACTATTTAATTTATAGTATAAAATTTTTATACTTCTTATCATACCAAATAAAGTAGTGGACATTCTGCCTAAAACTAAGGGGTTTGTATACAACGGTTCAAAAAATACGGCCATATAGAACAAATTACATTAATTTTAGGAACACCCTTTAAATTTTAAATTCAAATTATAAGCTTCTTGTTATAGCGGACTTAGCAAAACATGTCCCTTGTAAATTTCAGCTGTCTGTCTATAACGGTTCAAAAGTCTGGTCACATACACCATATAATATCAACTATTGGGACACGCGTTTATTTCCAAATCCAAATTTTATACTTGTTGTTATAGAGGAATTAGTAATACAGTACCTCGTTTCTGTATTTCTCGCATCGTAAAAGTTTTCGCATGAAACAAGTGTATTTTTACAAAAACGATGTAAATTGAAACAAGAAATGGGTTTTCTCACACAAGTTTCTGTATCTTGAAAATGCGAGAACTATATGTCATTTAAGTTATTTTCCAACAGTTATTGGAAGTATGCGAGAAAAAGTGTTTCTGTACCAATATTTTGTGAAAAGTTTTACGCAAGAACTGTCAAAATAACTCACATTTCAAAACAGCGCGAGAACAAGTAAGATTTTAAATATATTTTTAAATTTGTGTAAACATGGAGTCTAAATCAGCCGAAAGGTAAAAAGCAATTTAAATTAATAATAAAAAAGTATTATCAATAGGTATTTATGCATTTATTTATGTTTTATATCTTTTTATTTAGAAATTAGAAAGAATTTCCAAACAGCAAAAGCTAATTGATTACATGTCCTCCACACTGTATTATACATTTTTTTCGCTATATTATTTAAAACTTATTTTATTTACTAACTCTTTTCTACACTTTCACTATTTTTCTATATTGGTTGATAATTTATTTCTTTATTTTGACGTTTTGTTTTTATTTGACACTAGTACTGGAATTATTCCAGTAAAAACAGAATCAGTGCTGTCTGTTTTCGCATTAAGAACCAGAAACACTTTTTACTCGCATATCGAGAAACGATGAAATTTTTTGTTTCACTCTTGATGTGAAAACTTTTACAATGCGAGAAATACAGAAACGAGGTACAGGTTCATTGTAAATCTCAATAGTCTGTCCACAAATGTTTAAAAGTCCCTTTTAAGTTTCAGCATTCTGTTTTTAAGGGTCAAAAGTTTGGTCACATATACAAAATTACATTAACTATTGGAACACCCTTTAACTTCGAAATCCAAATTTTATACTTGTTGTTATAGCGGACTTAGCAATACAGGTTCGTTGTAAACTTCAAGCGTCTTTCTACAACTGTTCAAAAATATGGCCATGTACCTCAATTTTAATGAACGCGCACCCTTTAATTAATAATTTTTAATATTAATACTTGTTACTATAACGGCCATAGCAATCGATATTCTGTACAATTTGCAAGCGTTTGTCTATAACGGGGGCACCCTTTAATTTTTATATTTATTTTTGTATAACTTTTTGTTATTGGGAGTTATAGTAATACGCCCTTTACAATTCATAATACACGTAAAAAATATGTATGTTGTATGGGGACACCCTTTAATTTTTAAGATTATGAACTGTTTTTAATGTAAGTATAATCTATTATATTAGCAAAAATGTTTTAAATCGGTTAAAAAATGACTAAGTTCTGCAGGCACAAACATAAAAAAGCAACATTCAGTCGAATTGATAACCTTCTTCTTTTTTTGAAGTCTGTTAAAAATAGTTTTAATCTATTGTCAACTTTTAAAAAAGAATGTTAATAAGGCACAATGGTAACAATACATTAAAAAGACACATTTTTTAAACAGTTTAAAAACAGATCGTGAATGCTTTCTTATAATTATATTATTTCTGAATTATCTTTTAATATACGATATATTTTAGCAAATTATCTAATAATAATAACTTCATTTGTCATTAAAACATTAAAAAGAAGACAAAGTAAAATTAACCAAAATTTGATCTCAATTATCGCAAATGCAATTGCGGTTGCATGTTTTATTTTGTAATCAAACAACAGTTAAATCAAGTTTTAAAATACAATGTAATCTGTATTCATTATTAAATATGTGTTTGCATTTATTATCAAGTATAAGAATAAAATCAAATAAAAGTGAATTAACTTAAAGCCATAGAAAGAAATTCTATTGTATATTTTTTATTATTATTATTAGAATTTAAAATTTACAAACTAAATAAACAATTATTTAACTGTTTACTTTCATTTTCATTGTATTTGAGCCGATTATTAATTTCTACCTAGAAGACGAGAAGTCCATTTGAAAACAATCAAGGTGTTTGATTTAAAATGAAAAAAAAAAATATCATCTCATATTTTACATTATTTATGATTTTTAAATAAATAAAAACTGTTTATTATAACCTCCATGAAAAAAGGTGGAAAAAGGGTATGTCTAATGGCGTTTTCTTTTCTGAAAATAAATGTTACCCAACAATCACATAAAATGTTTTGCATGTTGCCTTAACCCCGAAAATTTGCTACACATTTTATAGCACAATAGAACAAAAACTGTTATTGAATTTTTCTAACTTCCTTTACATGTCAGTAATGTTTAATTAGCTTTTCCAACATTAAGTAATATAACACTGGGTTTAGCAACAAAAGCAAACATCACTTATCAAGAGTAAAAACTACTAAAAAAAAAAAGTGTAGCATACTACCCTTACATAAAATTGAGGGTAAAATATGTAACATATCTTACACTTTTTCGTGCAACATATTGTTACGTTTTACCCTTTTAAGACAGGCAAACGTACGGATTCTTTTGATTGCAAATACCACTGTGGCTAAATTCTATCTTCGAACTTTATGGCTTTCTCTGGCTATACTTCTCGATCCTACCGGTCTTGTGAACCCTTGGTCTCGTATTTACTAAACATGCGTTATCACCACAAACGCAGCCATCCACGCTACACTACTGTGTTACTCCGGCGAGACATGAACTACTCGATGCCTTGTTTAGTAACCTTAACCACTCACAGACATCTACACTACTCCTTTTATCCAAACCACTTATCCCCTTTAATCCAATAGTCACGACACACGTTTGCCATACACTGTTGTTATGCTGTTACACTTCCCCGCGCTAACCGCTAGTGCTCTTAATTTTTATTATAAAGGGCTTGTTGACAATTATCTGTTTCTCTTATATTAAATTAGACGTCTCCATTAAATTATCTGCCATGGCTTCACACAATAATTGCCTTTTGCCTCCCGGGAGGTTTGTACTGCTGTTTATTAATTTTATAATTGCTTATAACAATTATTATTTTTTTCGTTGCACGCATGCCCGAGTGCGATATCGAACTCAGGACCCTCTGTTTTGTAGTACGCACCTCTACCAACGCAGCCATTGAGGCTGCTCAGCTTTTGTTGGCTAACTTGTGGTTTTCTTATTCTACAAACACACCATTAGTTGAATTAGCTTATTCACCACGCTCATACGGAAACAACTACAGGGGTTGCCAGATTTTATTATTCGTAACAATATTTTCAAAAGAACATACTTTTAATTTACCCTATCGAACGTTTTTTAGAAAAGAACACAAAGATGTAAAAAGTGTTAAACATATGCAACATTTTTGTCAGAAAAGAAAACCCCATAAGTTTGTCATTCCATTTGTAAATTCTACAATATCCTCTTCCGACCCCATAAAGTGTATATATTCTGAGTTCTTTTGCAGAGCGAAGTCGACTGAGCGATGTCCGTTCGTGTTTGGTGTTGAAATCAAAATCAGCTAGAGAAAATTTAAATATATGTAAGTATGTCTTATAATACAATTGATTAGACATAGTTTCGAAAGATTAGCTATTGATAATCAGCAAGATGAGTCCATGTCCTTCCAGGCAGCGGGCAAAACACCACGCATGCCTCTAATTTTTTCAGATCATTTGGAACAATGAAGTAACTTCAATCAAAAAACAAATATATGGGGCGATAGAAAATTAGAAAATAAGAAAAAAAAAAAAAATAAAGTGAAAAAATTGGCGCTCGCCCATATTTTCCGAGTTATGGGCATCTGAACATTTCATAGAAAAGTAGGATTGAAGAGATCTTTAGGAATATACTAAAATTAAAAAAAAAAAAATGATTAACCTATTAAGAGCTAATGACATTTGTATGTAAAACTATTTACAGTACTTCATTTTTTTTCTTATTTTTTTTCATTTGTTTTTTGATTGGAGTTACTTAATTAAATTAGACTTTCATATATGGTGAAGGTTATATAAGATTCGGCATATCCGAATATGGCACTCTTGTTTTTAAATCACTGATAAATGAGCGCTGCATCGAATGTCATATTGAAATTGAGCCGGTGCTCATACACTGTAAGAAACTTGTTTACAACAATATTACTCGTATTCTATGAAAAATTCTACTCGGCTTAAGTCAATCATTAATCAATTTTTTTCATATTGTAATGCATTACTGACAAAAATAAATAATTAAATATCATTATAACAATTATAATAGTAATAATAATAATAAGAATTAGGGTTCAATACAAATTAAATGTAAAAAAGATGTAACTTTAGCATTCGTTTTAAAAGAAAAATGTTCTCCCTTTTTAAGTTAAAATACCAAGTTAAGTATTTAATTGTTAATTTTAGTATCATAATTTTGCTTTATTTTAAATTTAATAATTTTTTTATTTCTTAAATTTATCATAATTATCATCGTATACGAAACTCTGTTTTGTAGCTTTGCATGCAGTTGTGCAGAAAATAATAGGCAGCATTTCGGAAAAAGTTATCTTAATAATGTAAATTAAGTTATTTTAAATGTTGTTTTTAAACAGCAATTTGCTTTTACGAACTTTTCTCGTACTTTAGTAAATTAGTTTAATTATTTGCTTTTAATAAAAATATTTAATCAAAAGGTTTGTCTCTTTAAGCAAGAATATAACTTGTAATTATATTCTGTAATAACTAAAATCGTATTATCTGTCTGATAACCGTTTACCTTTAACTATTGGCAGATTGTATTATTAGGCCTTAGAATCATATTTTTGTCATTTCCGCAATAGAAATAAGTAACTTAATTTATTGTAATTGGAATCCCATTAAAATCATTTCATAACCCATCATTATTTTTAAAGTAAAAACTAAAATTAATTTCTTCTTTTTTTTAAATTTATTGTCAAAAATATTATATAAACATATGTTTGTGTGTGTGTATATGTTTGTTTAAAAAGTTAAAATACGCTGTTTTTATGCGGAGTATATATTTAGCTACATATTCTATGAAAGAATGTTAATTATTTAATTAGTTGCCTAAAGTAGTAAAAAAGTGTTTTTTGAAGCAGAACAAATTTTGTGTTTTTTTTAATTATATTCATTAAATGAGTTTCTAATAGTTCAAAAAGGTATTTCTATTGTTAAAAGATATACACGCTAAGACAGAGTTTAACCATCTTTCTGTTATTGACCACATATAGAAAATAAAAAAAAGTCATAGCTATTCCCAAGGCCATAACAATGATGTGCTATAATAGCAAACATAAATTTAGTGAAAACGTAAATCAAAATTGGCTCATGTTGTTATTCTTAAACAGAGAAGTTATCTTCTTTCTTGCTGTCATGTAGTTTTTTAATGGATAATATAAAGCTAATTTTTTGACATCATAAAATTTTTTTTTATTGTTCTCCTAACTCATAATTTTCATATAATAAATTTGATAATGAAAAAATCTGTGTCTACAATGATCGATAAACCATCCTACACGGGCTCACGTATACAACACAACCACAAAACACTCCCAACAAACAAATAAGTACAATTTGAATATTTGAAACCAAATATAAAATATACATTTGATACTATTTATTAATTTTTTTATTATTGTAATCATAATAATACTCATTTAGTTATTCAGTTACTCTTTAATTAAATGTTAAATTCTGTGGTGTTTGTTAATCTAAAATTTTATAAATTAATTAATTAATTGTATCGCAGAGTAAAGTGGACTAAACAAAGATATGTACAAGCTTTTTCTATCATAGACTAGCAACTATCATCGGTAAAGCAAAGTAAAAAAAAATTGGCTAATACATACAAAAGCTAATTGTAAATGGGTTCTTTTAGTGCCATAGCAGCACTGACTAACATTACTTATTTGAAACCTACAACCGAAGTTTTGTTTAGGGGTGGGGTTCTACGTCTAATAAATAATCAAACAAGTGAAAATCACCAAGATATCAAGCCCTCATGATGAACATACTTATGCTGACAGAAATCCTAGTCACATGACGGGAACCTTATATAAATAGATATGTATATACATACAAACGGATGAAGTACCAGTGCTGCCTGAAAAAGACAGGAAAAAATTTTTTTCCTTCAAAAAAGTTAATTTTTTTATTAAAATGTTACATTTTAAAATTTTCCTTAAATAATATATATTTCAGGGAAAACAAAAAGGCAACAAAATCATTTACTGAACAAAAATAAAACCAAACTAACAATAAACAAGTATTCGCTTGTTTTTTCTTTAGAACAAATTTTTTATGTGGAATTTTGGTAGCATTTATAAGTGTGTAACCTTTGTTATTGAAATAAAATTGATGTGTTAAGAGAAACAGCTACCAGAGAGGTTCTTACGGCAAATAATATTTCTTTATTTCGTGTCTATATCAAAAGTTAAGAAAATTGGCCAAATGGCAACACTTATAAATACTTCTTTATTAACTAATACTTATACTGCTACTTTAGTGACCTCATCTGCTTACTTTAGTCACTGGAGCAATGTTGTCACTTATGGCGATTTCTCGTCAAACTTGACGATAAAAAAACCTTTTTGGCGATAAAAATTTTTAAATGGCGAGATTTTTTGCGGTATTTTAAATACTTGGTGAATTTTTTGCCTATCATCAAGATTTTCTCTACGATAACATTACATTTATAAAGGATTAGAAACCTGGCAGCTTTATTTTATATGTTTAAGGTTGACTCCTTTTATCTGCTTTTTATATACAAATATACATATATTAATTTTTTAATTAAATTTTAAATAGTAAAGTCGCTTAAAGAAAAAGACTGTGGATAAAAAATAAAAATTGTTGAAATGAAATGAGAAATGGTAACGACAGTAAAAAAATACTAATAATTTTTAATATTGACAGCATTAATTTTGGTACTAAATTTCAGGCTAAACTCAACAAGACTGGTTTTAATGTAACTAATACGTTGATTTTGCAAGAAATTTGTGTTCTATATTAAAAAAAACTGCTTAAAGAAATACTTGTTAGGCTTCCAGTTTAGTTTTTAAACTAAATTTTCTGTAGTTCTAGAAGTTTTTAAAAGATTTAGAGACCATAACTGCGCATTTTTAAAACTATTATGATACATTTTTTAATATGGCAAGAACGATCGGCGAAAAACTGGCAACACTGAACTAGAGCAATTCGAAGCAACAACTAATAATCTTATTTATCTGTATAAATACAGGTGTTTGGAAGTAAAAAATAATTTATAATTTATTAAACATATACATATAACATTACTTTCTTAATTTTCAGCAAATAAAATAATTCTATTTCTGTCAGACTAAAGCAAACAAAATGTACATTATGAACACGAAGTTCTTTTCCTTATTGCTTTTTGATTAAATGTTTACTCACTTTTGTGTATTTTGGTTTTTGTTGTGGATTTGCCATTATGGAGTATTTAACACCAGTATTTTACTTTTTAATGAAAAAAAAATATAACCAAATTGTTACAATTCTCACCGGCCGGTCAACTTAGAGTCGCTTTTTTAACTGAACAATTTTCCTAGCGTTTCGGCGTTTTATAGTTTCTTAATATTTTCGGTTTTATATTTATATTTATTTATTGTTGGTTTATTATCTTTGTTTTTTTTTTGCCGGTTTCGTTTATGCTGTCATTTGTAAAAAAGCTTTTAGCAGCTGTCTTCTTATGACTCAGCTGCTCCGCGGTGTTTATGTCTGAACTAAGTAAGGGAATGATTCATCTAAATATTAATTCTTAGTTAAGTTAACAGTACAGAATCTTTCACAGAAAAGCTTTTTTTTATATGACTTCTTGGTTTGAAAACGCATGTAATTTGGCATGAAGCATTTTCCGCATTTTTTATAGAGCTCTAATGCATTGTGTACTAAAATTAGGAAATTAATCGGCAAAGGTTTTAGAAAAGTTTTTTCTCAAAACGTTTCAATTTTGTTCTAATTGTTTTTTCTTCTGTCTGCAACTAGTGGTGCCAGAAATTTGTATAGAAAAATCTTCATTCGTCTTTACTTGAGGTAACCTACCATAAATACATCCCAGTTAGCATTTGGAAGATTGTTTTTACAAAAATCACCAAAGTGAGTCTTTTAAGACTACCCAAGCTATGCGCTTAAAAAGAGATTTAAATATAGTTCTGACAGTCGCGAAGAAAGCGACTTGTTTAAAAAACAAAAAGTATAATAAGCAAATGTTTGAAATTCGACTGTTTTTAGAATTTTGTAGAGACATATTTAGCGCACCCTAAAGCTTTTAACACTTAGACTACAGCAGACTTCATAATTATTTTGAAGACAGTAACAACAGCTGTGTACTTTAGCAATATAAATTTAAGGGATACCAAATACATATATTTTATAATGAATAAAATTAAATTGATTGATAAAAAATGTAATAACATCACGAAAAACTATAAAAATACATAAATTTATTTCCTTAATGTATTTTTTTAATGTTCTTTTATGTTTAATATTAAAAAAAAAAAGTTTTTGTTTTTATTTTTCCAATTTATATGTATATTTGTTTATTGCTGCCCATCAAAATAGAAAATAGCAAAAGTTGGCAGCAGCAGCAAATGCTGTCGTGTAGTCGTGCTGCTGTGATGTCAAAATAATCGTTTTCTTTAAACACATGTATTTTATTTTTGATAGTTTGCTGCCTGCTGTCTTCTAAGTGTTTAGGGCTTAACGATGAAAAAATGATTCAAATATTTTATTTTTATTTTTGTGAAAATATGTTATTTCCTAAAGAATATAGAGATACAAATTTGAAATAAAAAGTTTTAAATAAATTTGAATTTTAAGACAAGCCATCGAATGTAATAAAAAATAAGCAAAATGTTATTTGCCATGTTTGGCCTTGAGAAAATACAATTAAAAATGTGTAAATAATATGATTCGAAGAAGACTAGCATATGGATAGTAATGTGATCAAAAAATGACTCGAAAAACTTTTGTATTTGATTAAAAGTACGTTTAAAAACAGTTTCGAAAATGAGTCAAAAATGCGAGTCATAAGGGACTCGTTCAAAAGAGTCGCGGCTAGGGTACAATTTTCTCACGAAAAAATTATTTTAATCGTGTAGAAGAGTCAAAAAAGACTCAAAAGACTATGATCACTTATTCAAAATAAAACTAACTGGGATAAAACATAAATATACAAAAATCATAAATATTCAGCCTTATTACGGTTGTCGTTCTCGTGTCGAAAATCCTACGTTTTTTTTAAATGGTACTACGCACGTCGTTATTGTTAAAAATGTTACTCGAAAAAAAAATCTATTACAAAAATCGGTACTACGTTTGTCGCATTCGAATGATAATTTGTTCAAATATTGTCGTTGAAATTTATGTGCACGACACACAATTTTTTTTCGTAAATTTTTAAAACGAACGCTAACAAAAGATAAGATGACTTTTGATTTTTACATTATGCTTATTTTAAATTATTTTTTGCATGCTGTTTTTATACCATCACAAAAAGTGGAATAAGGGCAAGTTTGTCATTCTGGGTGTAATTTCTACAATAACCATTTTTGATCCCATAAAGTATATATGTATATTCTGACTTCTTATGCATAGCGAAGTCAATTGAGCGATGTCCGTCTGTCCGTCCGTGTTGATGTTGAAATCAACTTTGCAAAAAAAAAAAATATGTCAATCGATCAGATATAGAGTCGAAAGAGCTACTATTAGAAATCAGCATGATGGGTCCACGTCCTTCGAGGCAGCAGGTAAAACACCACGCCTACATCTAATTTTTCATGTCATTTTGAATAATAAAGTAATTCCAACCAAAAAAATAAATATATAATGAATTAAAAAATAAGAAAAAAAACATCAATTAAAAAATTGGTGCTCGCCCATATTTTCTGGGACACTAAAATTTAAAAATTTTTTTAAATATCAATATGGGCATCATTTAAAAGCTTTTGAAGAGGTCTTTAAGGAAATAAAAAAATTTTTTAGAAGAACTGATAGGCAGAGTACGTTTTATTCTACACTAACTTCAATTTTTTTCTTAATTTTACAAATTTTTTGTGTCTGTGTTCACATCATGTAAAACCTGCTGTATGGATTTGCACAAAATTTTGTAAGTAGGTCCCTCAGAACCTTGAGTCCAATATAGAATACATTTTTTTTCATAAAAATAAGATATTTTGTATAGAAAAAAGAGATACAAGTGTAAGAGCACCCAATTTTACCTGTATAATCGTACTATAACTGTTGTCTGCACATTTTATTTTTGTATGTGGAAAATTTTTTTATTTAAAAACACATCTTTCTAAATTTGAATTTTAAGAAAATTGCAAATGAAATACAAAAGTTTTCAAATTGAATTAAGAGCTAGTCGTTTTGTTTTTTATTGTTATTTTTAAGTGTAAATTTATCGCCTAAAATGCTACTGCAAAAATTTTTTAATAAAATTTTATGTTTTGATCTATTACAAAATATTTTATTGTCGAAAATTTTACATAGTACCAAAAAAACTAACTATCGACAGCGACTACGACTATTCTCGAATGTCGTTTTCGACAACCGTAATAAGGCCGATTATAAAAATTATTTTTTATAATTGTCCAACACAACTTTCTCCAAAGTAGATTTCATTTAAAATGTGCGAAAAAGAAAAAACTGAAATAAAGGAAAATTTTTCCTGGTGTAATTGGATGTGTAGACGGAACGCATGTAAAGATTTTAGGCCTCCTGTTATCAGAGCGTTGGAAAAACTATAACAGAAAGGGATTTTATAGACTAAATGTTTAGTAGTAAGTACAAAGAAAAAAATTACATTGTGCAGAAGGTTATCATTACCTTTAATAGGTTTGCGATCATTAACTGAAAATTTGTTACATTTGATCACATCATCCGGGCACACGATTAGTTGGTATGGTTTGCCGAAGAAAACTTGATTTCACAAAAAATAAATATGCCAATCAATCAGTTATAGTGTCGAAAGAGGTGCTATTAGACATCAGCATGATCGGTACGTGTCCTTCGAGGCAGCAGGCAAAACCGCTAATTTTTTTATATCAAAAATATACAATATATGGAGCGAAAGAGAAATAAAAAATAAGAAAATAAAACATTAAATAAAAAGAATTGGCGCTCGCCCATATTTTCTGAGTTACGGGGCTCCGAAATTTTAAAATTTCTTAAAATATCAATATAGAGATCTTTAAGGAAATACTAAATTTTTTAAAACGTGCTTAACTCATCAAGAGCCGACGTTATTCTTATGTAAAATTATATATGTACCAAATTGCAAATCCTTTATAGTTACCTTAGATCTATTTATTTAGAAAATAGTAATTAAACTCAGAGACACTCTTATTGGTAACAAAGAACATCATACGCATCTGTATTTTTGAACCAAATTATGAACAAGAAAGCTTTAACGTTACTCATAGATCATCCGGACTATACCATTTCTTCTTATTCAACAACAATTTACTAGCACAAATGCTGTTCTTCCATGTGTAAGGTACAGAGAAATCTAAGTGAGCCATTTATCATAACCTCACAATTAAACATGTTCTCAATGTCAAGCATTTTCCAACTTAAGGAAAAAACATTTTCCTTTATGATGCGTTTCTCACTTACATAATTATTGTTTGCAACTTGATAAAAGAGACATATTTCATATTTAATAAATAAATTAATTATAAAGTCAAGTAATTTGTTTGCTAAATAATTTTTGAAACAGACAAATAATACAATGAATTTATTATAATATATAGCTTACCCTCCGGCTGCCTTCAACTATATAATTTGACAGGTGAGAAGAAAGTTACAAAAAAAGTTTTTTAAAGTTGATGGAGAGATTTAAACTTTGCCTTAGTGCAGCACAAAATTACTTTTTTGGTGTTACAAAATTGTTTGTCCTTTGGTTTAAGTTTACTGTTAGAAAGCTTTTAGCCTACAAATCTTAGAAAGTTGATGTCAAAATTTATTTTTCCCGCTGTTCTTGTTTCTGCCTGTTGTTTTTTTTGCTTCCAAATCCAACAAAAAATGATTGAAATGATTTTGATAAAAACACTGCGAAAAAAGTCAAAAGCAACAGATTGGAATATAACAGTCATTTTCAGAAAAAGATTTATTTATTTATTTAGTGAAATTTGATCTGCTCACACCTGCTGTGGAATGATGGTTCCTTCAAATAGTAAATTACCAAAAAGAGCCAGAAAAGTTCTTTCAATTAAAAACAAAATTGCTTTGATTCATGACTACGACAAAAACATATCTGCTAAGTTACTGTTTCTGTATACATATTTTGATATAGCCTCTATTAACCGTGTATTTCTATTATCTGTGCTGGTGCCGGTCCCACGAGAGCCGAATAATCGAGGTTTAACTGTATAATATAATATGTATAAGATTTTTTTGTTATTTGCATTAAATGTATTGGCCGCTAAGCTTTGCTTATTATTTATTTTGTTGTCAGATAATTTTTTTTGACAATTCTTGTAAATAATTTTAATTCGACTTGACAACTACAACGTGTACAGCTGATGAGCGTTTTCGCCCGTGCATTCACCTGTATTATTTCGTCATGTTGCTTTGAACACCTTGCGCTACGAGAAGAAAAATTTTTTTTCAATTATGCCAATTAAAATCTATTGTATAACTTTAAGGAATTAGAAGCGTCTCGCAAACCTCGACCAATTATCAGTACCTCGATCAATTATTAGATTATTAAAAAGTACTAATGAATCTGGTAAAGATCTATATCGGGACTCATATTTCATCTAAAGCAAGGCGAATTAATTTACCAGTTGGTAGTAAGACGGCAAAAAACACAACAATAAAAAACAACATAGGTTTTGTTTTTGCTTTGCTGTCTCGAGATGTTAAAATCCGATGATATATCCAAAGCAAAATGTAAATAAATATCAGCCCAATTATAAACAAAAATTCCGGGAAAAATCCCCCGAATTTTTTTCACTTTCCGCAGTCAATCAAAAGGGGAAAAATTTATAACAGGAGAAAAGGGAAAAGTGAAAGAACTAGCAGGGAATTTTTGTTTATAATTGGGCTGCATATGAAAATAAACAAAAAACTACCTTCAAATTACGATGATGCCACTTTTTTATATTGTTATTCCCACGGAATTCATAATTGGAGGAATTTTTTCTCGAGAAAAAATTTTTCCGTGGGAAAGAAATTCCATGAGAATGTTCATAATTGGGCTGTATATATCCCAGCAAACCATATGAATCAGAAGGGTAACTTTGCTAACTCATTTCTCGGAGCTTTTACGCTCATAAAGAGAACAAAAACAATGACTTGCGATCTGAAAACCTTTAGAAAGGGCCTTATTTTTTTCCACTAAACTGGTTCATGCTAAAGAGCTCTTAATTTATTTCAGAAATAAACATCAACTTATTGCTTAAGCAACAGCAAACGTTTTCAAAATAATTGATTTGCTGTTTGCTTTGCTGCCGAGACAAACACATAGTCAGCTGAAGCAAATGCGTCTCTTTTTCTTTTTTTGCATTTGCTTTTGGCTGGTGCTTCGTTTACAATTAAATTTCTTCTAAATGCTGAGACATTTAGTTTTTTTATTTGCTGAAAAACATGTATGCAAAGCAAAGATTTTAGCTGTTGCTGTTTTTAAGCAAGCAATTTAAACATGATTTTAGTATATCTTATTCAAGGCCAGATTAAAAAAAAACTTTCCTGCTTCACACAGGGGTTAATTGTATTTCTATTGTGTATTGTATTTATTAGTTTTAATTATTTTTATTTTAATATGAAAATTTGTTATTCGGAATCTTTTAAAATTTAATTTACTTTACTTTATTTTATTTTTTATTTTTTAAGTTTAGCATTAAATTTATGCATTTGTAGTAGACAGGTATTGCACTTGCAAAACGGTTAGCCTCGGCGGCGAAGGCGTTGTTTTTTATTTATTTGTTTTATTAAAAAGAATTTTCATTTATTGTTAAGTTTGATACTGTTTGTTTTCATTCATTGTTTTTAGGACATTACGTTACAATCTTAAATGTTTAAAATTTGTTATCTTTTTATATATTTTTTTGCATCAAAATATTGTTTAAGCATGCCTCAATAAAAATAAACTTAAATA
Organism: Gymnosoma rotundatum; assembly: GCA_916610165.2. Taxonomy (NCBI): domain Eukaryota; kingdom Metazoa; phylum Arthropoda; class Insecta; order Diptera; family Tachinidae; genus Gymnosoma; species Gymnosoma rotundatum. The sequence continues at coordinate 34,210,317 of OU744336.1, forward strand.
GTTTAATAATGATTATTTGACCCTTTTTTTTAATAAATTATTTTCTATTTAATTAAGCTTTGGGTCCTTATATTTTTTTATTAATATTTTATTTCAATATTTCGGTACTTTCTGCGTACCGAAATATTGAAATAAAAAATATTAATAAAAAAATATAAGGACCCAAAGCTTAATTAAATAGAAAATAATTTATAAACTTAAATATGTATGTAAATAAATTATTTATTAAGTCAAGTAGTTTTTTATGTCAATTTTAAATAAAATAATTAACAAAATAAAAATTATTTATTAAGTCAAGTAGTTTTTTATGTCAATTTTAAATAAAATAATTAACAAAATAAAAATACAATTGTTTGTACAAATATTTCTTTTACAAATCTGAATTTGTTATATATCGATTACCCTCTGAGTGCTTTCCACTGTACTCTTTGACAGGTGAAGAGAAAGCTGCAAAAAAGAAAAAGTTTTTGTTATCCTTTTCTGTTTTAAGAAAATACATAAACATTAGCGCAGTGCAGTGCACAATTACTTTTTGGAGTTGCGAGAATATTTTTTGTCGTTTGATTTAAGCTGACTGAAAGGAAACTTTTTAATTTAGCCCACAAATCTTTGGAAGTTGATGTCAAGGTTGGAATTTGTCGCTGTTCTTGGTCGTGTAGACGTTGATGTTGATAATTTTTCGTTTCTGCTGTTTGTAATTTTAGGTTCAATAAATCCAATGAAAAATGATCCAGAAATTTTAAGTTTGGCAGCGACTTTATTAAAACCGTTCTGAAAAAAATGCAAGAAAAAAAATGGTTAGAGGAAAACGTTAAGATATACATACAGTGCTTCTCAAAAAAAAAAAAAAAAAAAATTTAAATAGAAAGGGAGAGAAATTTGCATATTAGAATCCACCAGTGGTAAAGCATTTGTGTTGATTGTTGGTAGAATATTCGAGCGGTATTTTCTTTATTTTAAAGTTGTAATAAGACTTCGATTGACGTTATGAGTAATTTGGTTAATTAATTTATGGAGTACCCATACGAGTATCCTATATATGAGAAAAAACTGAAATATTTATCGTTATTAACTTACTTATAATGATTATATTCATAAGGCACAAATTCACAGAATGGCTGCAGCAACAAATTATCTGGGCACATCGCGTTGCCGTGCAAACTTAAATATTCCACATTTGGAAACAAACGTTGTAAAATGCCTGCAGTCGTTTTCAAATCACTAAACTAAAAAGTGAAATTAAGTCAATAAACTGATATTAATTTTTATTTTTTTTTTTTTTACACTTTGTCTTCTTAAATCTTTCAACTCACCTCATTTTTGTTCAGCATTAGAGTGTGTATATTAGTTAACGGCTGCTTTAAATTTTGAAAATGTTCCTCCCTTAAACGATTATCATCCATAACTAAACATTTGAGTTGCGTAAATTCATAAATCCAATTTATATTATTAATACGATTATGGCTTAAATCTAAATATTCCGTACAATGCGCAAATGCCTTAATGACGTCACGATCCAGAGATCTCAAATTACGATGGGATAAATTTAGCTAAAATTTTTTTGGAATAAAAAAAGAAAAGTTTATTTTGCAAAATTATTTGTCTTTCTAAGCTAAAGTGTAAATTTACGAGAACCCACTTTCAAATTTAAAACTCAAACACACGTTCGAAGAATTTATTATAATGTTTACAAATATTGTTTAATTTTCCCGTCTTTTTGAAAGTAAGATAAACCTTTAAAAATAATTTACAGCTTTTTTCAATAAAGTTAAGTTAAAAAATTTCAAATGAAAATGAGTCTTTCAGCTTGAAATTGATAAAATTCGAAATGAATTTGAGAAATTTTGATTTTAAATTGATAAAATTTTAGCGAAATTAAGAATATTGAAAGCACATTTAGAAATACACACTTTTTAAAATCAGTAAAAATATGTTTATTTTCTTCCCTGATTTTCTAGACACTAGGTCAGTTTAAAAAAAATATTATTTTTTAATTCTTTCATTTTTGTCCCAATCAGGATTTTAACCATAGATCTTATAAATGAATGAAAATTGATTATTTCGGCCGAAATCAATTTCAGTCATTTATAAGGTCTATGGTTCAAATAAAAAAATGCCATCGGCTTGTAATGGGTTAAGCATTTTTAAAACATTTTAGTATTTCTTTAAAGATCTCTTCAAAAGTTTAAAAATTATACCCATATTGTTATTTCAAAAAATATTAAAATTTCAGAGCCCCGTAACTCGGAAGATTTGGGTGAGCTCCAATTTTTTCACTTAATGTTTTTTTTTTCTTATTTCCTAATTTTTTTGCTTGGAGTTACTTAATTGTTCCAAATGACATGAAAGAATTAGAGGTAGGCGTGGTGTTATGCCTGCTGCCTGGATGGACATGGACCGATCATGCTGATTTCCAATAGCACCTCTTTCGACACTATATCTGATCGATTGACATATTAATTATTTTTTTGTGATTTCAACACTAACACGGACGGACATCGCTCAATCAACTTCGTTATGCATAGGAAGTCAGGATATATATACTTAAAGGGGTCGGAAATAGATATTGTAGAAATTAGATATACCCTTTTAAAAAAATAATTATAATTATATTATATGGGAAAAAGTTATAAATTAAGACGAAAATTAAACAATTAAACATTTGATTTAAATGTTTTCCTACACTAAATGAGCAATTTGCTTAGTTGATTTAGAAAAGCGCCTTTATTGTATGAAATAATTGTATTCCTTAATGGGGCAACTCTCAGATTAACAAGAAATTTAATCTGAAAGCTAGATATGAAGGACAGCCATACTAAACCGTTCTGCGGAACATTGTAAGTAATTAAACATTCACATAATCGCCATATATGCAATTTAAAAAATCTATAACGTAAGCTCTTTGATGGTTACAATACCTCAAAAGATTAATATATTTATCTTATTATTCTACTAATATTATAATCATCATTTGTTTTTCAAACCATCAGTATTAAGGACAAATGATGACAAGTTCCATACACTCTTATTAAGGTAAATATTACTTTAGAAAAAAGGCGATGTTGTCTGTTGTCAATTTAAATTCCTAAATTAAATTAAACAACAGGAATATTCCATTAAATTAATTAACTTTAAAAACAATCATTTTTTCATGCTAGTTTTTATTATCCCGATTAAATAATTAAATCACCGATATTGGCTATTGAGGTTGAAAGCATGTCTTTATGACCGTTTCAATACCGTTTACCTAGCTCTTTGGGAAACTTCTCACAAACATTTTAAATAGACTAAAGATTTTTGTCCAAACAATAAAGTAAAGACAATACTCAAAGTTTAAGCAAAAACAACAATAACCAACAATGATTCTATTTTTCTGAATAATGCTAGGCATAATAAGAACTTAGAGTAAGGTTGACATGAGTAAAAAAACGGGTGAGGTTTGCACTAAGTCGCTCCCCACAAAAATAGGCGTACAGAATGGTTAATTTTCACGGCAGCATTTTGCAATAATTTCAAGTGTAAAACCGCGTCGAAACGTACGCTGACCACCTGCTCAATCCCATTATCTATGCCAACCTCAATCTGTTTTTATTATGCATAAGACTTTTTATACTGTTGTATTAAAACCCTGTTTCATTCATGGCTGTTTTTCTAATCTAGAGGAAATTCACTCTGCTGTCGACAGATATGACCTACTAAAAACAGAAATTTAAATGGTTCTGATCATATGATTGAGAGTGTTAGTATTTACAAACATATGTATATATATAAACATGGCGAAATAATACAGGTGATCGCACGGCTACAAAAATGCAACAACACAAAAAACAACAAGTAAATTGTTGCTACAAAATCTAGGTATGTTGTCAAAAAATATTGTTTTTAAAATAAAGCAAGAAAAAAAAAATAAAAAATTTAAATGCGGTTGTAATTTCAAAAAGATTATACACACCAAGGCAGATTTACTTTACTAGGTAGTGTCGTCCGGTCAGCTGGTTTGTAGTTGGAAATGTCAAAAATTGTTTGTATTTTCCTTTGTTTGTTTACGAATTTCAAAAAACACTAAAAACAACCGTTTGCGAGACAAAGAAAGCATGTGTATTGAGAGCAATTATATTTTATTTCTCTTTGTGTTTTTGACGTATCCAACGCACAAAACAACAATTAAAAGCAATGTTGTTTTTGTCAATGTTGTATTTGTTATAGAACCGCTACAACCTAGTAAAATAAATCTGCCTTAATACACACGAATAAAGTTATAATAATTATTAATGTGCTGTTTCTATATTACAGGCGATCAACTCGTCTGAAAAATTTATATGAAAATAACTCAAAAAACTGAGTGCTTTTCATATAAATTTTTCAGACGAGATGATCGCCTCTAATACAGAAACAGCACATAAATATCATTATAAATAAATGATATAAATAATGAAAATTCGTGCAAATTGTGATCAAAAACAAGATTGTATGTACCACCAGTTTGCCCCAATTTCAGGCCTCTTTTCTATGCGATACTGATATAACTCGGCATTTGTAGAAGCATATTTAATGGTATTGTGATTGCATTCTTACGTTTTTAAAAAGTGGGACGTTTGGTTCAATGACACAGGACCCAATAACCAATCAGCAGATTTAACTCTGTTTATGGTACCATTTTCCTGCTATATTCCGCAGTTCACTGTGAAAGAGCGGCCCTGAGAGGCATTATGATTCGACAAGCAAAGAAGCACAACATTATAAATGTATTAATAATAAAGTCAATATCACTTTAAGAATACTTTGACTATTGTAAAGAAAGAAGAATTATTTTCTTTATGTTTTATGATCAAAAATAAGGTTGATTGTTTATTCATACAAATCTTTGTTCTTCTTTACTATTCTTTTTCTAATCCTATGAGTGACTTTCTAAACTCACTCAATAACTTAAACACTACACAAATAATTAGAATAAAATTACACTCAACATACTTTGCTGTATTAAACATGCATGAACTGTGTTCTATTTGCGCTTGTTCTGCATTCCCATTACTTGGGTCAGATTTCCAAAGTGACTTAAGGCTGGTTCACCCACAAAAATTTTGTTCCGAAACATTTTTTTTTATATGTAGTTACACATTTTATTTTTTGAGAGAGAGAGAGAAACTACATATAAAAAAAATATGTTTCGGAACAAAATTTTTGTGGGTGAACCAGCCTTTACTTCACAATAGTGACATACAAACTGAAAGTATTACTCCATAAACAATACACATAAATATAAACAAATATGCGGTTGGTTCAAAGTAACACTTTGTAATAATTTTTTGCAACCCAATACATTGTATGCTTGCAGTTGAACTAAATCGAGTATGCACTTGTACTCTACAATATGTACATCAGTTTTCATCACTCACTGTTACCGTAAAAACATTTCCACGTTCTTCAGTTATGAGATTTTTTAGTGGGTGCGATCTGTTAAAAATCTTTAAGCTATTCGACTGTGACCACTAATGCATAGAAAACACTGCAGATGAGTTAAGCCCACATATTTATGTGTGTATGTCAAATTCACTTATATACTCTTATTTTCATAGATAATAGAAACTGACAAAAACACCTCCAAACTTATCAAGCGGAATTGGGTATGATAAGAAGCAATAATATGTTTCTCTAAATAAATAATAAAACTTACCTGTCTTTTGTTTGGGTTGTAACAATTTTCATGATTATCATCATCCATTTTATATACTTTTTATTATTAACTTATTATACGCTTTTTATTATACATTGTTTGACAATTATTTTTAAACTTTTGATTTTAAAATACCTTTGTTTTGTTTTCAAACAAAAAAAAAAAATTGTTTTACAAAATGTTGACGTTATGAATGTTGTATTTGGTTGACGTTCTCTCAAGAATTCACAAGATCAGACTGATATGTTTAAAATTTTAGCCAGATGTACATACATTCACACATATTATAACAATAGGCATGGACAATTTAATATATTAGAGTGGTACTTTTTAACAAAATATGAGTACTTTTTTGATATTTATAGAACTGTATTAAAATTTCTGCTTTATGTTTTTATACAATGAGTTTACGAAAAGTCAAAAGTGTAATAAAACATTAAAAAATGAAAACGTTTGAATTCAAAAAATAAGTACTTGCGAACTACTTAAAAAAATGAATAAACTAATATTAATTGATTAGTCTTATGTTCATAATAAGTTGTGATTAGTTATAAAGAAAACCTAACAAGTTAAATACCAATTAAATGGAAGGTACTTTTTTATTCGCTACAACCATTGCCAGCATTCTTCGTAAATTTTTCTATTTATACAACTATTAATAAAAAATAGGATATAAGAAATATTAATTTTTTTCATATTGCATTTTTCAACCATCTATTTCTCTAAAATTATATTATAATTTTTTATATTGACAACGGAATATTTAAACAGACCACCCAGAACTATACTCTACTATCACAGTAAATAACGAACTTAAGCTTAACGGAAAACTAACAGTAAACTTAAAAAAAAGTATTTCTTAACAAGAAAATTTATTTAATTTCGTGCTTGATTCCTTCAAAAATAAATAAATATTTCAAAATATTCTCATGAAATATTTTTTATTTTAAACCAAACTAAAAAATGAAATGTATTACTGCGGGGAAAGCATATTCATATGGCCATTTCACTACTGCTCAAATAGCTCATCAGTCAATTTTACCCAAATTTTGTATAAAAAACTAGAAAGTCTAATATCAAAAGCCAAATTGATTAAATGAGAACTCCATTGAAACAATAAGACAAAAGACAATAACAACTCAAAAATGTTTTATACAAATATTATTATTTGGAATCTTTTTTTTTTTTTAATTTACTTTAATTTTGCTTAATTTACTCGCTAAATGAGCAGTAGCGAAATAGCCATATGGATATGCTTTCCCCGCAGCAATACATTTCATTTTTTTTAGTTTTTTAAAATAATAAATATTTCATGAGAATATCATGACATATTTATATTTGAAGGAATCAACCACAAATAAAGTAAATTAATAGTTCTTCTTTTGAAAAGTACTAAAAAAATTAGGTTCTAGTGAATTTTCCATCCCTGTTTGAATATAGAAAGCTCTTTTGTTTTTATATTTTTCTCTCAGAATGTGCTTTAACACTCTTAAAATAAAAATAGAATTTTTTACTCCTGATTTTGCGGTAGATGGTGCTATTTGAATAGCAGAAATGAGATTATACAGTGCTGTCAAGAAAGTTTTTGAATTCATAAAATTAAATGAGCTATTGGGTCACCCTTTAATTCATAATTTTGAATATTAACACTGGTTACTACAACGGTCTAATTTTAAGTGTTTGTCTATAACGGTTCATAAGATAGATACATGCCAATTTACGTCATCTATGGGGACACTCTAATTTGAATATTTATTTTTGTATTACTTTTTGCATTTGAGGGCTATAGTGATAAACAGTTTTTTCAAAATTTAAGTGGTGCCCTTTACAGATCATAATACAAGTAAAAAACAAATATGTGTGTTGTATGGGGAAACTGCAGATTTTGTTATAATTTGTGTAAAAAATCCTCTGAAATGACAATAATAAGTGAAAATCTTTACCAAATTTTATAAAACTTAACAAATCAATGGTTGAACTTTTCAGTTTGACATAAAATAGGAAGTACATATGTATATGTATAAAATTCAAAACTTTTTAATAATAAACACATCTAAATTTAATGTCGGGTAAAATTGTACTTTAATTTTTATACCCTTTACCACAAAAAGTGAAAAAAGGATACAACTAAGTTTGTCATTACGTTTGTAATTTCTACAATATCCATTTCCGATCTCATTAAGTGTATATATTCTGACTTTTTATGCACAGCGAAGTCGATAGCGCGATGTCCGTCTGTCCGTCCGTGTTAGTGTTAAAATCAAGTTTGTAAAGGCAAAAGTCAGTCGATCTGATATAGTGAAAAAATTGGCGCTCGCCCATATTTTCCGAGTTACGGCCCTCTGAAATTAATTTTTTTTTTAATATCAATATGGGTATCATTTAAAAGTTTTTGATGAGATCTTTAAGGAAATACTAAAATTTAGATGGCATTTTTATGTAAAAATGTAAATATGTAGTACTTAATTTTTTCTTTCTTATTTTTTGCTTTTTTGATTGGAGTTACTTAGTAAACTAGATTTACATAGATGGTGAAGGGTATATAAGATTCGGTATAGACGAATATAGCACTCATACTTATTATATTTTGCATTGTTTTTTTTTTATCATATGATAAATATTTCGGTCTGGTATGACAACACTGGTATTGTATTTTAAAACCAAAACTAAAAGTTCTTGTATCCTTATATCCAGAAGTTTCTCTTCGAGTTTCAAGATTTCTTCAATATAACCCCTTTAATTAAATTTACATAACATTTAATTAAACATATAAAAATTTGTTATGGTATTATAAAATTGCTTAAAAAATCGCTACATCTATCCGAAAAATGGCTGAATTGGCTACAAAACTAAATTGGGCGGAGAGGACTAATTTACAACTAAGGACTAAACATTAAATTAATGGATTAATGCATGTTTTTAAGTATTGATATTTTTATTAATTGCTTTTTAAATGTGGAGAAAGCAAATTGAATTTGAACTGGACAAATATATAAATTTTTATTTTTAAAATAAGTTCAAAGAAATAAAAAAGTCCGTGTAAGGGAGAAAATTGCTTATTAAGCCGTTAGTTTCTATAATGAAATCATTTATAAGCATCAGCTAAGTTAAAAATGAGAGGGTCACTTACAAATAATTAACCTTTTGCTAAATTTTGAAGCGTTATGAACCCAGATTTCGCTTGATAAACTTGTAAGGACAGCAGAGGGCAACTATCTATAGAAGTAATTCTGCTTGTGCAGCTTGGAAGGCGTAGACATCAGCGCACATTCTTTTGAGGTTATCGAGTACTTCACTGATTTAACAAGCACATCAAAAACATGACAAATGCTAATGCCACCGCGAACTTGGTAGCAGAAAGCTCCACATCCTCATAAATTTTTATAATTATATAACTTTATCTCATCATACCCTTCACCACAAAAAGTGGAAAAGGAGTATAACTAAGTTTGTCATTCCGTATGTAATTACTACAATAACCATTTTCGACCACATAAAGTATTTATATTCTGACTTCTTATGCATAGCGAAGTCGATTGAGCGATGGCCGTCTGTCCGTCAGTCTGTCCGTGCTAGTGATTTCACAAAAAAACTTGATTTCGTAAACAAATAAATATGTCAATCGATCAGATATAGTGTCGAAAAAGGTGCTATTGGAAATTAGCATGATCGGTCCATGTTGTTCGAGGCAGCAGGCAAAACACCGCGCCTTCCTCTTATTTTATCATGTCATTTAGAATAATAAGTAACTCCAATCAAAAACACAAATATATGGTGCGATAGAGAATTAAAAAATATGAAAAAACATCAAGTGAAAAAATTGGCAAGTTCGCCTCTGAACTTTTTAGAGAAAAGTACTATTTTTTTAAGATATCAGTATCATATAAAAGCTTTTTAAGAGATCTTTAAGGAAATACAAAAATTAAAAAAAAATGCTTAACCCATTAAGAGTAGATCACATTTTTATGTAAAATTGTATACAGTATGTAGCACTTAATATTTTTTAATTTTTTAATTATCTGTCACCCCAATATTTGCTTTTTTAATTGGAGTTACTTCAGTAAACTAGATCTACATAGATAGTGAAGGGTATATAAGATTCGGTATAGTCGAATATAGCACTCTTACCCATCAAAAAATTAGACATTACTTTAAAAAGTACTTGCCATATAATGACTGACTTTTGTGGTTGCCATATTTTGTTACTCGCTTACAAAACACATTACATTACTTTCCAAATAAGGAAGTATTAACGGAACTAGTTCTTTATGGTAAAAGAGACTTTCGTACAAATGGTACTCATTATTTCCTATAATAAACAATGTAATCGATTCTCAGTAATTGATTATAAAATTCTCATGTCTTGTTAAAAACATTAAGTTGGCAATCTAGTCGGGAAGTACTCTGGCAAAAATGTCTAATTCCACACTCGATTACCTTTTCAAAAATTTTTTGCTGGGTACTTGTTAAGTTTCCTTTTAATACATTTTGTCAATATCGTTGAATAATAGCGATTAAAAGTAAGCGCTTTAGAAAACATACAATTAAGTAAAACTACAAATTTGGTCTAAGTATATTTATATTGTTGTTTTTATGTATTTAATATTACAGTATCAATTGATTTTTCATACAATATTTACGCACATACACCCATGTCGTTATGAAACAATTATTGATTCATAAATAATTTTAATCCATTAATTACGTCAATACTTAATTAAATAGATTTTTGGCAAACTTTGTATCGGCTTTAGTATTACGTACTGAACTTTAAATAGAATTATCATTTTGTTCTTGAAGTTTATTTACTAAATGAAATATTTTTGGATTTATGTTTATAAATATGTGGGTAAATGTGGGCTAATATTGGAAATACAAATTCTTTCAGTATAGCATCTACATTAAAATACAATTAAACAATTTTATCGCATACTTGTTGGAGTATTTTATTTGTTAATAAGTTTAGAAAAAATCATTGCAAGAAAAATCACATTTTTCACTTTTTGGTGGCAGGGTTATCAAATAAGAGTTTTTGCCACCAACACCTATGGTAAGCGGCATGTTGCAACAATTTTACCCATTTGAATAAAATTAGTTTGTTAATAAAAATATTAATACAAATGTTAATATATTGAATTAATTTTAACTTAGCAATGCCTTTAAAAGCGGTCAAGCTGCTATTTTTAATTCAGTTTAACTTCTTGTTCTGCCGCTTTAATTTGTCAAACCATCCATAGTCTTCTTTCCTTTATGTTCAGTTTACTTTTTCATCTTTGGTTTAAAATTTTTTACAATAAAATTTATTTCTGCGTCAAAAAGCTTAAACTGTTATATAATCTATTGCACAAATTTCTACTTTAATAAGCTGCGGCTTGAAATACACAAAATTAAATAAAAGTGTGAAATTTCTAAGCTATTTTTTTTTAAAGAGAAGTAGCACTTCAGGCGTTAATACCTTATTAATTTGTAACCGTGCTACAATATATAGAAAAGGGATAAATGAAAGAGAAGACAGGTGGTGAAGGGAGATAGATATAGTCAATTTATTATTTATTTTACCTTGCCGGCGAATATGCTATAAAGAAGTACCGACGATTACTCGATTTCCATGAAGCAAGCTGCGATTTATAGAGGAGGACATAAGATTTTCGTTTCGTGCATTTGGATACACTTTGTTTCAGTAAATAATAGTACCACAGCATGTCAAAGTAGGCAAATTAGTTTGAAAAATGTTTCGGAGCTTGAAACTAGTTTAAAAGTGAATCGTTTTTTTTTTGTAATCTACATAGATAGATAAAAAATACGTGCTTGGAATTTGCATACTATTTTTTATACTTTTAGAGAATTTCGTAGCTACGTAAAAGAAATCTATCGGTAAAAAAAAACAGCTGATTGCGGCCGGTGCCGCACGCCGCTTACATTAGCCTTTCATTATAAATTTCGCTATCATAAAACAAGTAAGAGTGCTATATTCGGCAATGTCGAATCTTATATTCCCTTCACCTTCTATGTAAATCTAGTTTATTAAAGTAACTCCAATCAAAAACTCTAATATAACAGAGAATTAAAAATAAAGAGAATTTTGGTACTGCATATATATTATTTTATATAAAAATGCCATCGGCTTTTAATAAGTAAAGCATTTTTAAAAAATTTTATTATTTCCTTAAAGATCTCTTCAAAAGCTTTAAAATGATACCCATATTGATATCTTAAAAAATAGTACTTTTCTATGAAAAGTTCGGGCCTGTACTTCGAAAAATATGGGCGAGTGTCAATTTTTCACTTGACGTTTTTTTCTTATTTTTTAATTCTCTATCGCATCATATATTTGTGTTTTTGATTGGAGTTACTTCATTGTTCCAAACGATATGGAAATAGTAGAGGCGGTTTTGGTGTTTTGTTTAAAGGACATGGGCACTGTCCTTCGAGGCGGTGTCTGATCGATTGGCGTATTTAAATTTTCTCTAGCTGATTTAGTGCCTTGGCAAACTTGATTTCAACATAGATAGACAGACGTACATCACTGCGCCGACTTTGCTTTGCATAAGAAGTCAGAATATATATATTTTATGAGATCGGAAATAAATATTGTAGAAATTACAAACGGAATGACAAACTTACTTATACCCGTTTTTCACTTTTTGTAGTGAAGGGTATAATAACAGTTAAATAATCATATTTTTATTTTTCTTGTAAATGCGGCCGATCTTTTCACGGCCACTTATAAAATTAAAAAATATTGAACATTTATTATTATTATTTCTTTCAATGTTCATTAATTGAATCTTTTGATGCAAGGAGATATACACACATACATACATATAATTACCTGGGTTTTGAGTATAATTTTCGAAACAACACCTGATATCGAATGTCAGTTTTGAAAAGCTCGCTTTATTAAAAAACTAATTGTTAAAAGACGTTGCAAAGGAGCGCAAAAACACCTTTGTAAAATTTCTGTAACATAATTTTTTAAGTTTTTATACTGAAAATAAAAAATATTTTTACAGACAAATTTAAAAATATAGAAAAGTATTTTTATTAAAACACAAATTATTTATTCACTAAAAAAAACGATATATAAACGCCACAAATTTACCGAAAGCTAAGAAATGCACTCGGCGACAATAAGAAATTTGTTTGATTTGTTATAACATCAAAATCAACACGTTCTCTCCACATACAGAAAGAATAATTAACAAATCTACTATCATAACAAAACAATTGCTAGTGAAGACGTAGAGTAAGGGTTCTCTTACTTAATCACCTGTGCTGATAAAACCAACTGATTCACAGTTCGCTTTGTCCGAAAGTGAATGGTTTTTGTTTAAAGCGCTTTTTTAAATTTTCTTTTTGGTTTTTGTTGGCTACATGACCTTGAAATTACAAAAAAAACTATGGAAATCAATTAAATTGTACTCATCTTTTAAGTAGAACACTAAGAGGGTACTTAACATTTACATTGAAGACAATGACAATAAAATCGGCAACAATTTATATATCGGGTATTTTTTTAACTGCATAAGGAATTTAAACAGAAAAATTAAAGAAAAAAAAAAAACAATAATAATAATAAAAAAATAGTTACTAAGTGGTTACTGTGTTTTTGTATAAAAGACTTTTAGTTTTTGCTGTCGTTTTCCTTTGTTGGTTGAGTATATTTCTTGTTTTCTTAATTTGGCTTGGGACAAAAGCTGTTGAATTTTCTATACAAAATTTGGGTAGAATCCACTCAGGAGCTTAATGAGCAATGGCCATATGAATATGCTTTCCTCGCAGTAATACATTTCATTTTTTATTTCTAAATAATAAATATTTAATGAGAATAACATGAAATATTTATTCTTCACCACAAAAAGTGGAAAAAGGGTATAACTGAGTTTGTCATTGTGTAATTTCTACATTATTCATTTCCGAGCCCATAAAGTACATACATATATTCTAAATTCTTATGCAGAGCGAAGTCGATTTGGCGACGTCCGTCTGTTCGTTCGTGTTAGTGTTCAAAACAAGTTTGCCTCGGCAGATATAGTGTCGAAAAAGATGCTATTGAAAAACAGCATGATTGGTACATGTCCTTCGAGGCAGCAGGTAAAACACCACTCCTAATTTTTTCTGTCATTTGGAACAAAAAAGAAACTCCAATCAAAAAATAAATTTATGGGGCGATAGAGAATTAAGAGAATAAGAAAAAATATCAAGTGAAAAAATTGGCCCATATTTTCCGAGTTACGGGGCTCTAAAATTTAAAATTTTTTAAAGTATCAATATTGGTACCATGTTAAAGCTTTTGAAGAGATCCTTAGAAAAATACTAAAATTTTTAAAAATTCTCAACCCACTAAGAGCCGATTGCAGTTTTATGTAAAATAATATATATACAGTATGCAATACCAAATTAAAATTTTTTTGGAGTTACTTTACTAAACTAGATTTACATAGATGGTGAAGGGTATATCAGATTCGGCATAGCCAAGTATAGCACTTTTACTTGTTTTTAAAACAATCTGGTATATACATAATTTTACGGCATTTAGGTTTTAAACATGATTATGAGTTACAAGATTTATTATTTTTCATTCATTTGATTTTATTATTTTTGACTATTTCTTCTAATAAATCTAATCGTGTGGCTCGAATGTTGTCTTCGAATCCTTCAAGAGTTGCAGGCTGGTTTTCTCAGCATAAACCAATGACAACATGGCCCCATTAAAAGTAATCGAGAGTCGGAAGCGTTCTTTTGGCATTAAACAATTCATAATGACTTGCCAAATCTTGCTGAATGGAAATATCAACACAGTTTGATATTCTTAGGTTTTCAGCCATAGTTATCGATATCGAAAGCTCTCATGCAGTTAAAAGAACACCCGATATCATATTTTATTGTAGAAAACCTTGATAACTCTGAAGATATCTTGACAATAATTTTAAAGAGAAATGGTTAAGTGTTTTTTAACTTATTTGGGTAAATGTTTTTTTTCTTATTCATTGTTTAAAACCCGAAATAGCTAAAACGGTGAAACGACTTTCAAAAATAATTTTGATCATTTGACCTTCATAAAGCAAGAGATATTTAAGTAATTTTTAATAAAATAGATAAGTTTTAAGAAATTTTTTTTTAGGTTTTAAAATTGTCAAATTTTGGACAGAGCTAGAGGATGAAAAGATTTTTTTCTATGCTTTCTTGATATCTGAAAAAAAAAACATTAAGAGTCTGTGACAGTGGTATCTTAAATCTACTTCCATTATAATATTTATTTATAACACAAAAATCTCAGATTTTAGTGGCTCTCAGCAAAAGTAGTTTAGAAGCTTCCCCCTTTTCAGTAGAAAGCCCTGCTTCTTTGATTCATCTTCATCAGCACTTCAGCTATTTCTGTAAGAAATTAAACCAAAATATCTTATGTTTAAACCACTATGCGGCAATAGAAACCTCATAAAAACAATAAACGTTAATAAATACAATTTGTTTTGTGTGAAAATAAAATTAAAGTCATTAAAAAAGTTTTAACAAGAAATCACGTAGTACAAACAATTAGGCACAAGACGTTTAAATAAAAAAATAAAAAATAACGAATAAACAAGATAATTCAAGGGAATCTCAAAGCACTTCTAACAAAGTGTACAGTAACATATTTTTATTTAACAGTTTTTAAATTGGTTTAAAGCAGCAGTGAAATTTATAACAAAAAATACCTGCTAAAATTCAATGTTGGCTGCAAGAAATAATTATGCATAAAGTGTTTAACTCAAGGTTATTTGGTGCATTTATTTTGTTGAAGTTTTTTTTTTAATTTAAATTATTTGATAATATTTTCTTTTTATCTTAAGGACGATTATGTTTTTTTTACTGTTACTAACAAGTGGTTCAGTTCTTGTGGGCATTGACATTTTATTTATTTCATTTCGCGAAACGTTAATAAAACTGATCTTATTTTTAGAAGACACGGACATGGTTTTTTTCGCTATCTGTCAAAAGGAACTTGACAACGAATTGACGATACTTCGCTAAGACCATACTTTATGAGGGCATGCTAGTAGCATTCAACATATAAACAATATTTCACATCTCCTATGGGGATGAGTTCTATATCAGATCAGATAAATCTCTTCAACAGAGTACACAACTTTTGAAATAGCTGGCTTCGTGAGGAAGATTATAGTTGGCGGAAAGACCACATATATTTTAAAATATCTTTCTGGATCTTAAATAAATATTATTAGAGAAA
Source organism: Gymnosoma rotundatum (assembly GCA_916610165.2). Lineage (NCBI taxonomy): Eukaryota > Metazoa > Arthropoda > Insecta > Diptera > Tachinidae > Gymnosoma > Gymnosoma rotundatum. Next base: position 34,226,222 of record OU744336.1, read on the forward strand.
ATGCGCCGTAGTTTTTTGCACTAAGGCAGTGTCATCCACCAACATCATCTTTTTAACTGACCAAGTTAAAAACAAGTAAGAGTGCTACTCCTATATTTATAATATTATATACCCTACACCATCTATGTAAATCTAGTTTAGTGAAGTAATTCCAATCAAAAAAGCATATATTTTGGTGACAGAGAATTAAAAAAATAAAAAGAATTTTGCTATTGCTTATTTATAATTTTACATGAAAATGTCATCGGCTCTTAATGGGGTTAGCTTAAAAAAAACTTAGTATTTCCTTAAAGATCTCTTCAAAAGCTTTTAAATGGTACCCACATTGATATCTTTAAAAATATGGTGCGCAATCTTACTTTTCTATGAAAGGTTCAGAGGCCCGTAACTCTATTTCACTTGCTGTTTTTTTTTTAATTTTTTGATTCTCTCTCGCCTCATTTGTTTTTTCATTGGAGTTACTTCATTGTTCCCAATGATGTGGAAAATTTAGAGGTGTTTTGTTCAAGGGACATGGACCGATCTTGCTGATTTTCAATAGCCCTCTTTCGGCACTGTGTCTGATCGATTGGCGTATTTAAATTTTCTCTAGCTGATCTAGTGCTTTGACTAACTTTATTTCAACACTAACATAGACGGACAGACGGACATCGCCTAATCGACTTCGCTATGCATAAGAACTTAGAATATATATATACTTTATTGGGGTCGGAAGAGGATATTGTAGAAATTACAAACAGAATGATAAAGTTAGATATACCCTTTTTCCACTTTTTCTGGGGAAGGGTATAAAAAACTACATTGACTATTTTCGCTTCACAAACAATATTTAACAAACAATTTTTGGCAAATGTTGTGCCTTTTGCACAACATAGAGAAATAGGTCTTTAATAATCTGCATTCCTAAAGTCCAGATTTACACCATCCCATTTTTTGATAAAATTTTAATAATTTTGTTTACGTTGCCAATTTAGCCGGACATTAGGCCAAAAATTAATTTTGAAAAATGTAAAAATTTAAGTACGCACCTTAACAGAGAACAAAATTCTGTATCATATACTGAATTTTCAAAGCTTTTGATTGAGATTTGTAGTTTTGGGACACTGTTAAAATCGGGAAAGTTGAATAAATCGCATACGTTTTTATTGACTTTATACGATTTTGAGAGGTTTGCAATATATTTTCTTATGGCTAAACGTATAAAGATTTTGTTTTGATTTTTTTACCTGTGAAAGGCTATATTAGCAGTTACTTATATTAATTAAAAAAAAATTTGTTTTACATTTTTATGATACAAAATTTTCTTTGAATTTTTTTTGTTAAATTTTTTTTTAGAAAAAAAGTGAAAAGGTTTTTGAGAGTGACCTCCATCGCGATCCCAAAAATTTTTTTTATCACTTTAAAATTTGCGACCTCTACTTTTATACTGCGCGGTTTTGCACCTAACCCACTATTTACTAGTATAAGACCCAGTCAAAAAAGGGTTATAACCTTTCTTTCATGAAGAGGATTTAGAATCGGAGAGGTCCTTAAAGAATTAGACGAAGAAGGACCATGGCTCTCATTATCTTCTTAGTGCAAAGGAGAAGTTCTTTAAAATAAACTGATTGTAACAATTTTAAATAAACTTTACCGTTACAATCATAAATAAAGTAGTTTATGTATAATAAATTAATTATTTTCAAATAAATAAAATACTATAAAGTAACAAATTACAAAATATAGTTCAAATAATATTCTTGGAAGGCGGTGATTGGTAAGGCATTAGAAAGATTAATAATAAATATTTTTTAAAAACAAAAAAATTTTACATGGACGTTTTTGGGGTTGGGATTGGAGGGATACCTCCCCTTGGCCATATAAATTAATTTCTATCGTTTTAAGGCGTATGTAATCCATTTCAATTAATAATTACATTCTTTTTTCAAATAATATTTTATTTCATCTTCCACAAAAAGGTCGGGGCAATAATGGCATTTAGAACCTCTTGATTTCATTTTTAAGTTATTAAACATTCCTTGACATTAAAATTTGTAATTGCTAAACAAAATTACTTGAAAATTATTTTTGTTTTCTAGGTTTAACAGCCTATGACCATAACAGATCTTTCTACCAAGTTTCATTTATCTAGGTGCACTCACTAAATTTTTAGAGCCATTATAAACTAAAAAAAAGTAATGTCCTGTTAGATTGGCAAAATACCCCTCTGTGCGTTGCAGCGATTTGCGTTACTTTAAACAAAACAACAGCAACAGCATCATCCCCACAACATTCAAGCTATATCACATTGCTTACCCCTCTTGCTTCACCACCAAACAAAAATTTCCGGCTTAAATCAACATTTTGAAATTGGCACAAAAAACAATAACCCAATTCACAATCTTGTGCAGAAGGTCTTGCATCATAGCATTTGCGAAATTGTGTAGCATATTTTACTTTTTACTGTATGTTTTGTTGGTGTAGACTAAAAATATGCTACACAATTTTGCAAATGCTATGATGCAAGACCATTTGCACAAGATTGTGAATTGGGCTAATATTTTATCAAAAAAGGTCTTATTATTTTCCATTCTGTAAATAACTGTATTAAGTGCATTATTTTTTTTATCACATACCACTTCAAAATAATATTTGCACCTTAAAACTAGATCAATGCAGAAAAATTTGCTTTTGCCAATGAATAAAAAAATTATTAGAAAATAAATATCTACGAAAACCGATGACACCAACGGTAAATTAAAGTTTATCTCATAGAAAAGATAATAAAAATACAAAATTTATATAAATAATGAATAACTCTTTTCTATAAAACCTAATGTACGTTTTTAGCATCAGCTATTTAACCAAATAATTTAAGAAATTAGAATATGAGAAAAAAGTCATAATCAATCACTATTAAGTTGGTAAGATAAAGTTTACACACAGTCTTAAGCGATTTTTCTTGCATTTGTTACTTTGTCAGCATGCAGCGATCCAAAAGATGCATTTTTCATTTATCTAATATCTAATTTCTCATGGTTTCTTTAAAAATTATCACATCACTTAAATTTAATTTTTCTTCCTTATTAAAAATTTGAAACTAAAAAAGTTGATGAACTCAAGCTTAACTAGATATTTGTAAAATAGTTATATACTTAAAATTATACAAGTAAACTAATAAATAATTTTAAGGTGAATTTTAAAAGAGATTCTCTAAGAAATCGAGTGTTTTTGAGATGCATGAGTACTTAAAATTATGATGTTTACAATGTACACAAGCTGATGTTTAATTTTTCTTGTTTTCTTTGGGAAACGTCTGCATACATTTGTAAAGTTATTTTTCTTTCTAAAAAAAGGTTTTTAGAAATTAAAAAATGAACCTAAGCCAATATCAATTTCAACTCAGTTAAATAAATTTTTTTGCTAATTTCATGACATTTATTTTGATAAAAATAGAGTTTTCGGCATATCGCTCATTTACTTCAAGACCGCCATAACTCAAAATAATTCATTTCGAGATTCATAAAAATATCAGACTGCTTAAGTTCCAACTACAATTAGTAAAATGATTCACAATTAGAAAAACCATTTAAGAAAACTTTCATCAATTGTATATTAAAGGGGAGGTCTTGGATAAACTATGTGCTGTATAAATATATCCGATACTGTGTCGTAAACTAAATTATATCGTTATTTGTAAAAAGAAAAAACGGAGTTTCACTTAATATTTTTCATCAACACAGTCATAACTGAAAATAATACATTATATGCGAAAAGTCGTTACATTTTACAAATATATTTTTTTCATATATACTGTCACAAAACGAAATGGGACAATGTTTTAAAAAGCGATATGATCTTTACGTTATGAAATTTACTCCACAACTCAAAATGCGTCGTTCTTATTGACGGACAAAGTTTCCAAACATGAAATGAAATAACAACTTGTTCTCTTAAAACGTGGAAAGTACAAAAGACAAAAAGATGAAACTTTTACACAGTATAAAGCATGAAATGGCGAACAATTCTGTATGTTTAACTCCAAAATTTGAAATTTGGTCTTATGACGTTCTTGAAGTAAATGAGCGATATGTTCTCCGCGGCTACGAGGTGTATATACCATTCGGTCAGTCGAATTCTTGTATACTTTTTCTAATAGATCTGGCCGTACAGCGTGAATATTAGGTTTCAATGCTTCAAGAGTTGTTAGTTTATCGGCATAAAGCAAACACATGAACGAGGTTGCCAGTTAATCGGATCACTTCTAAAAATGAAGTTATCACTAAATTGATTTTGCACTAAATCGAGTGTTGTAGGGCAAGTTGTGCCGCATTGTTGGTTCGAAAGCACTCGGCATTTACCGTAATGACAGCTCTTTTCTTATTTTGATGATGGTGCTAGAGTGTAAACCGTCAATTTTGCTGATCTAATTAACCAGAAATGAGTTTCATCGCTAAAAGCAAATTTAAATCTCCGTTTGTTTCTTAGAACATATCGCCAAACTTTTTGTTTATAAGTTCAACCACCGATACGAACAGTTACACCAATTGTTTATCACTGCCCTATCTCTAAGTCCACTATCCAGACGACTGATGTGTTTATTTTTCTTTTCGTTATTTCTTTTTTTTTTTGCCCTCTTATCTTTGAAAGCAATTTCATTCATCGGAAGTGATTTATTACTTAATGATTGTTAAAATTTATCAATCACTATCACTTCATAAATTCCGGTTGCTGGCAAAAACATGTTTTCTAATCTCTTTATTTTTAATAGGAAACTCAAAGTGGCTGCGTGTGTGTGTGTGTCGTATGATTTATGGCCATTATGACAAAAACAATAATGTTGTTGTTGACTGTGATGTTGGAGGAAAAGATGATGTTGGTTCTTTGTGGTCTAGATTTATTTCACTGTTTATTTTATAAAAGCTTATTTATTTATTTTCTTCTTTATCAATATTAATACGAGTAAAAGAGTGCTTGAAAATATATCCGCTACAATAAATGAGTCTTAAGTCTGTATGTAAGTGTTGGTGTCAAAGGTAATTCTAAAATGTTATTCTAAATAAAACATACTACTTATGAGCTATTTGGCGAGTTATCGTTTTTATTTTTTTGGCAAAATTTGGATTTTTTGGTAAATTTCTATTTGTTAGTAAAATATCAATTTTATAGTGAGTTTCAATTTTGTTGCTCACACTTACATTTTTTAATTAAATGCCATATTTTTTTAATTTTCACTGTTTGGATACTTTTTTAAAATGTCAGTTAGTTTTGTTGAATTATCGTAATTTGTTTAAAATTTCGATAATTTTGCTAAAGTTTTGTTTGTCGATATTTCTAAGGGCCGTTGACAAAAACAAATTTTGGCGATATTTAGATTTCATGTTGAAGTTTAAATGTTTGATAAAATTTTTATTTTGTTATGAATGGTGGAATTTTTCATTTCCTAGAGAATTTCAATTTGCGACACCATCGAGATTTTATATTAAACAAATACGTGTCTTCTAAACGGACCACAAGGTCGCTGTGGCTCCGGTGAGACTTTAAGTCGCGATTTTCTGATTTATAGCCAGTCGCCTTTAAGCAACTCAGCGATGACTGCCACACATTGTTGTTACCTTCTCACTAACTAATATGAACTGTTAAGAATTGGGCCACGAGTTACTTTTTTTTTTACTATGTAGATGCCTTAACCATCCGAATAATTGATCTAATGCATGAGTACCTTCTTCAACTCATCTATTGTGACTACCTAGAAATTGTTTCCCTTTTTCTAATCGAGACTCCCTGAGGATTGAATTTGTGTTCCTCGCTTATTGCCCTTTTGAACAACTTATCTATCGCGGCTACTCAACAACAATTATTTATGGTTCTCTATATTTACGATGCTAATGGGATTTAAAACCAACACAACAACAAAACAACATGCAAAATAACTCTTCCAACGCGGCTGCTTAAAATATGTTCACTAACTTTTCTAAAAATGTGGAAGTATTACTCTGATTTTCGTATCAAAGACTAAACCCAACATTTTAATCAGTGTTGCCGTTTGGTTACATTTTTTATATATTTTTTTTAACTTTTGAAGGCTCCATGTAACATGTATAATTTTGTTATAGAAAGTCAAATTTTTGTAACTTTTGGGAAAGACACGAAATAAAGTAATATCACTGAAAGAGTACTTGTTTCATTATTTGTGGTAAGAATCTTTCTTAACATATCAATTCGATTTAAATAACAAAGGTTACCTGCAATTGCAATCAAAATTCCGTAATAAAAATTAGTTGGAAGTAAACAAAAAATAAAATTTTGTTGGAATTCTAAAAAAAAATCATCCGGAGGGATCATTCAAGATGTGAAAAAAATAAATGTGCTGCGCACGAATTTTACGGGGGAATTAAAAAGAAAAAACAATTTGCCATGTTCGTAATAGTCCAAGCGCGATGTTGACGGCACAAAATCAAAGTAAAAATGAATTTTTGGCTGATCATTCAATATGTGTATATCAAAAAACGCGCAGAACACGAACTTGACAGCCAGCCTTTTGATCGTGGATAGACCGCTTAAGCATTTTGTTTAAGATTGTGAAAATTGTTAGCAACTTTAGTTATTCCACTTAAAAAATTTGACAACCGTACCAATACCTCGATTTAGAACAAAGTTGTCTTTTAATTTCTTTTAGGAAGTGCCGGATTATATTACAAACAAATTGTCAGAAATTTTATGTTGAAGTTGTAGGCAAACAAGGAACAAATTTAACACTGCTGAAAACAAAAACACAAGGCAGTTTTTAAAGTTTTCTTAAATTAAAGTCAAGAAAATACTGACACTTCTCTATATTTCTCACGTTTCTGTCATTTACTGATCAAACTTGCAGAGTCGTTAGCGGAATATATATTTTTGCTGCCACACAGATATAGTGAATTCATCATTAAATCCCACACAAAGTAAACAGCTGCTGTTGATGATTCTAAAGCCAACCTGGTCATTTTATAAACAATGCAATTCATTTTTAATCTGATTTTATTCAGTCAAATCATTTTTGTTTATTGTATTTTGGATTCGTTTTGTTATTGTTTCTTCTTCTCCAATTACTGAAAGTGGTAGTGGAAATACTTGAAAATCATGATGATGATGATGAGGGGCCACTTTCGATTTAAATTTATTAAAAGGAAATAAACACCAACCTGCAATCAATGGTTTAATTGAATGATGCTAAAACCAAATGGTATTTGAAACTTATGAGTTACTTAATACAACACTTACAAAAACAAATAGCTGAGATTAATTAAGGAAAAAACAACGAATATAATTGCTGCCCTTGGACTAATTTCTTTAAAAAAATTATATTTTCGCACTTGAGAGTAGGCTGTGTTAATAATTTAAATATTGTCTTTAGCTTTAGTTTTTGATTGTAAAATTAATATAGTTTATATATATATATATATATATATATATATATATATATATATATATATATATATATATATGTATATGTACATATAAATATTATTATATACGAGTATGTGCGTTTAACGTAATATGAGACATTTCCATATAATTTTTAGGGATTCTTTTTAATACAAAAAATTCTTACAAAAATTACAAAATTTATTGATTTATCAGAACAAAGATAAAAGCTAATGTTGTTGCACGAGGGCTGCTCTATATATTTCTGGCCTAATAGTGAAAATGCGAATATTTATAATCAAAAATGGTTTTATTGTTTTTTAAAGTATTCTCCAGCATGATTTATACATTTTTGCATGCGCTCAAACCAGTTGTCGAAGCACTTTTTCCACTCCGATTGAGACACCTCTAAAACGAAAATCGTTGACCACGCATTTTTTTCTTCATGTGCGGAAACAAGAAGAAGTCATTAGGTGCCAAGTCAGGGCTGTACGGCGGATGACCCATTAATTCGACGTTTTGGCCGGTCAAAAACGCTCTGGTTTGAGCTGATGTGTGAGAGCTCGCATTGTCATGGTGAACAATGATTCGTCTTCTCTTGTTGGTTTTACGAATTTCTCCGATGACTTCAGGCAAACAAATTGTAGTGTATCACTCAGAAGTGAACGTCCTACGTTGCTCAAGCGGAACAGTCGCCACATGACCAGTTTTGCCGAAGAAACAGGCGACCATTTGCTGCGAAGTGCTTCTTCCACGAACAACTTTCGTTGGATTTTGCTCGTCTTTGAAGACCCACACGGTCTCATGTCGATCTTGCATTATGAGTTCACGCACGGCATCAATGTTCTCTGGCACAACAGCCGTTTTTGGACGACCTTCATGGAATTCGTCTTTTGAGCGAGCTTATGCCACGATTAAATTCATTATACCAATTTTTCACAGTGCTATAGGATGGTGCTTCATCGCCATACAAAGATTTAAGTTCATCAATGCACTCTTGTCGTGATAAGGTTTGTGAAAGGTGAAGGTTGTGAAAAATGATGGCACGAAAATGTTCACGAGTTAATTCCATTTTTTTCTATATTAATTTTTTCAAGTCACTGTTAACAACACAAATAATGGTCGTACGTCAAAACCTTTTGAGTACGATTATGCTTAAAAATGACGAACTTTCCAATGGAAATGTCAGATTGCACTTGGCAGCAATCAGTGTTGCCAGGCCAGAAATATATATAGCAGCCCTCGTACGTAACCATGGATTGTTTTTAAGATAAACAGAGCTGTTGTTACTCTTCACCATTAACAAAATGTTACGTATGATTGATACAGAAGGGAAAGTAGCTTCGTTAATAGAGGCGACTCCTTGTGTCACGATTTTATACAACGGTTGAAAAAAAAGAGGCAGCTAGAGTAAGAAATTAAAATTTGGCATGAATTTTTTCTTAAGAAAAAAAGTATTTATGAAAAATTTTAAGAAAATCTAACAAAAAATTGTCACAACTTTTAAATTATTAATCACATAAGAGTGTGAATATATTTGGTAATATTGTGACATATTTCCAATTTTTTAAAATACTCGGACAAGCGCCGCATCCACCTCCCATACAACAAACTTTTCTTACACTCGTCTCCTTTTGGTTCTCATTAAACCTTTCTCATAAGAAACATTCGGTTGACCTCTTCCAATTGTATTTGCTTCGTAATATAGTATAACACAATTTAGTTTTATTGCAAAACCAAAACCTTATACGAAAACTTAAATTACAAATTATCTTACCAAATAATTCACTATCTAGATATTTTAAAGGGAAAAACCTTATTTTCTGTTGTTCCCTAATAATACTCGTTAAAAATGATTTTCTACAAAATCTTTAACATGACGCAAAACATCGCAGCGTCTGTTTTGTTTTATCTTTAGCCACAGTTGAAAAATAGTGTAAATCCGCAACAAGGTTGACTCTAAAAAACAATCACAAAAAGAATTCAGACAATATCGGGCAGTTGAACTTCAAATATATTGAAATATATACTTGTAGCTGCAAAAAAAAAAACAAGAAAAAATTCTCTACGAAAGTTCATGGTTGCTGAAAAATCTTGTCAATGCCTCATTACTATCTTTTTTCTAATGGCATCTTATATATGATCAATATTTGTAAAAAAAACAGTGTTATATTTATAACTAGAAGCATCACTAACGATCCTGGTACAAATTTTGGTAGGCGTTACATTCAAATACTTAAATTCTATGTATTATAAATGAATATAAAATTTGGAATTTTCCTATAAATTTCGCATGTTGTACGCAAACAATTAACTTTGAACCACTATAACTTTAAAATTTGTAAACATTTTAAGAAGATATTTTAGATATCATCTAGCCAGAGTGTTTAAAAAAACTAAAAAAAATTCATATCCTAACATTGACTTTAATCATTTTTGGTCACCCTCATGAGGATCATAAGTTTAAGTCTTATCAGGGTCTTGAATGGAATGGCCGCAGTGAATGACTTATTTAAAGCGAATTAAAGCAGTTAAAATCTCACCGCGGATTCACGAGTAGAAAAGAAGAGCAGTTGTTTTTTGTTAACGGTCTGACGTTGAAGTGGCATATTATACAGGTTGAGGGCACTTTAAGGTTAAACAAGAAAAAAGCTCAACGAAGCTTAGTAATAATTGCGGTTACCATTCTTTAAAAGGTATAGAGAAGGGACAGGTAGTGAAGAAGTAAAAAGAAATTTTCACAACCCTATATTAGAACGCCTCTAGTGTTAGGTAGGAGCATTAACGTTTCAATTAAGTGCCTGTCACGCCAGTATCCTTCAACTTCGAAGCCTTGACATTCTGCGAGTTTAATTCGGAACCAGTCGTCTGGGCTTGCAGTGGCCAGAAACTATCAGTTGGGGACCTTCAAAATCCGAACAGTGGTGTAACTACTGGTGAAGTCGATAGCCTGCATAGATTACGATCTCTGTACAGGTAGTTGTTAAAATCTTTCGGTCAGTAACATGATGGCTGTAGTTTCAACTCAAATGACGGGAACAATTGCATATTCCTATATGCTGTGGCATCTTCAACAGAATGCTTTCAAGCGACTAGAGTGTTCTTGAAGTTGCAACTCGGGAAGATGCTTGCGCCCTGAGGGCTCTGTAAGACGTATTGTATGCTGCCAGGGAGTATGGCTTATGGCTTGGAACTGACGTTAGTCTGCATCGCACTGTGTGTAGTAGTATTGGACAAGTAGGGCGGTGTGATATATACATATATTGTAATATTCTGATATATACATTTATTCGTGTGGTCCCAGTTTTTGGGACAAAAATATATGCTATAATTAAAATTTCGTAGAAATGTGTTGACTTTAAGATAGTCCAGGGCAATACATTTGGCAAACTGTATAAAGGTTTATACATCCATTATGGTGCTGATCAGAAAAGTTTTAATTTTTATACATTTGTTGCCTTATTCATAAAAAATGAAATATCTTTAAAATAAGTTTTATGACAAATATCCCATATAATACGACAGTTGAACTTTACAATCCTATATTTTCTAGCTGGATACTGGACTCAATTTTATATACTTTTGGTGGAAAACTGAAGCTGAAAAAAAACTTAAAGAAGCTATTGAAAACAGCGTATAATATTTAAAAAACAAGACCCCAACCGTTTGAAAATTGCTACTGGTATTAAAACTAGATTCAAATAGACTAAAGAAATCTTTAAAATATTTGTGTGTTAAATGCATATTTGAACCGTACACAAACCAAACTTTCAAGATCATCTTCAATTTAAGTATCTTTTTGTTGAAATTAAAGATAAGATATTAATTGTAGTGCACATTTATACGAGGGCGATTTTTTGTACTCTTGCTGGTAATTGTTTTTTTATTGCAATAGCCTTTACTTTTGTTTTTTTTTGTTTAAGGTAGCACTTGATATTCACTTTTTTCTTCTTCTATTTTAAAGACATTTGTTGTCCATTATGTTGTAGTTAATGTAAATATTTTATATCATTGAGATTTTTTTAAATCAAATACTGAAGAATTGGTATAAATTTGTATGGCAATTTTGTTTATAATATCAGTTTATAGATTTGCTTTTCATAACACACTTCAATAACGAAGCTTTGTAGCAATTTCATTCTAAGGATTCATTATTAAGATTATTTTTAATAACAATTTAAAAAAAAATTTAAAATGTTTATCCTTTATTTGTTTTGCTGCTTGGCTGTGCCTGTTACATTGGCTCGTCCGGAACCACCAGTATTTATGGAATTACAAGAACAGAATCAAACAACTTTTCCCCTGAATGGTAAGTGTATAAGTGAGTAATATTTTTTAAAATGAATTTTTTCTTTTAACCTGAATTTTAGCTCCAAGTTATGCTGAAAAATCATACATTTACCAGCAATTACCCGAAGAAGAAATTTTTGCAAATTTTGTTGCTTCTCCTTCCACTTTTGGAGATGCACAATCTCCGTCATCTACCGATACATTCGATTTAGCAGCACTCAAAACAACACATGTTGAAATGCCCCAAGAAGATTCCTACAATGTTGCCTATCGTCATTCTTCTAGCCAACATCACCAAACTGGTTATGAGAGCGGACCCACCGAAACTCAAGTGTTCAAGCACATTTATGTACATGTGCCACCTAAGGATTTCGAAGATGAAGACGCTATTCAACCTCGTGTAACACATCAAGTTGGTTCTAAACAAAAGCATTATAAGATTATATTTATTAAGGCTCCTGAGGTACCTGCCATTCGCACACCAATTGTATCACCCATGCCACAACAGGAAGAAAAGACTCTTATCTACGTGTTACACAAAAAGCCTGAATTACTATCAAATATAGTTATACCCACACCTGAGCCTACCAAACCCTCTAAGCCAGAAGTTCACTTCATCAAATATAAGTCCACAAGAGACGAAGCTCCGGTTTATGGTCCGCCACCAGCCATTAATGACTTTAAGCCACGCCAAGCAGTGGAAAATGAAGCTACGGATTTCATGTCTATGGATCTTAGTCCTTATGAAATGATGACTTCTACTCAACAACCTCAATACCCGGAGGAAGAACAACAGACTTCATTTTTCAAAGAAGGATCTTCGGAAGTCGCTGTTGATTTTTTTAATGCTTCCACTGAAACAAATTTTTTACGCGAAGAAGTAGATGCTACAACAATTGAACCTCACAATCAGCAGTTGCCTGCAGAAACTACAATAGCTCCCATAGTGGTAAAAGAAATGCAAGATTTTGTGCGTGTACCCTCCACCAGTTATGGAGCTCCCAATCAAAGCCGTTTGATTATTAAAAAAAGAAAATAAGTGATGCCACCTGAACCTAAGAAGTCTTAGCGAAGACTTAAAAGTTTTTGTTATTATCTTTGTTGTTATTATTTTATTGATAATTGTTTAAAATTAAGTCTCCTTTGATCTTATTATGCTTTAATTTAAAGTTGCAACGCTCCTAGTTCTTTAAAAATTATAGACATAAACAGAAATTTAAATAAAGAAAAAATAAAAAATACAATGTTTGAAAAATAATAATTATTTAAGGCCCATTTACACTGTTATTTCAGTCTTAAGATTTGCATTCGATTTGGTCTGCAAGATCTACAATGAGAATTGTTATGGTTATCAAAAAAGGCAACGTAACATTTTGTTTCTACACTATCACACTTCAAGTAGAATGGGAATTCTAACAAAGGAAGCTTTACTAACTTATTTCTCGCAGCTTTAAGAGATTATAAAAAAATATTTTTTTGCCATCAGAAAACCTTCAGAAATGAGGGCTTTTTTCTACTAAACTGAATCAGGTTAAAGAGCTCTTAATTCATCCAAAAGACTCTTTTTTGATAGCTTTTATGTCTCTAAAAGAGCTCTTACATTTAAAGCTTCTAAGATAGACATATTTGAGTGTCATATAGGAGTCATGGCGTAAGCCATTTAAAGGCATGCTGAGAAAAAGCTCCCTAGGAGGGTTCTTTTAAGTCTTTTTGCGGAGTGCTCATTTAATGGTTGTCTGGGTTTTGAGCAGCAAAACAACCAAGGCAGATTAATATAATACGTAGTGGCAGTAGATCAATTGAATTTCTTGTTTATGTTTTCAGATGTCAAATTTTGTTTACACTTGATATTTTTTTTCCTACAAAAAATTTTTTTTCGAACAGTGGTATTGTGGAAATATATTTAAAAGTTTTCATAAAACAAAAAAGTTCACACACTTTCTGAAACTGGATTTTATTTAAAAATTGTAGGCCTCGTCACCTCATGATTTTGTTTGCTCATTTTATATGTTAAAACCAAGAAGTTTGGTACAAAATGTGTTTATACACATATTTGGTTCTTACATAAAAAAAAAGCTAACATAATCACGAGGATGAGAGGTTTAGGAAGCTCCTCTAGCGTAAATATATGCATATAAGAAGCATCAAAGGAAAGCGTATGACATCTAAATTAATAATATTGTAATTTATTTTTTTTTTTCGCTACATTTTCAAAAACTGAAAAATTATTGTTAAGGTGTTTTTTTTATTTTTTTTTGAGAAAAAAAATGTAATAACGTATCGGGCTATTCCTAAAAAATTTTGAAGTAATAAAGCAAAAAGAGTTTTTAATCAAATGGTGAAATAAAATTTAAATTTTGTTGTTTTAGTGCCGTATTCATAGAAAATAAAATAACTTTGAAATGTGTTTTATGACAAATTTTTCATACAAATTTGTCCTAAAATATATTTCAAACCTATTTTGATTTTCTATGAATACGACAGTTAACATATAAATTCTCGGAAAGGGAAAATATTTCATAAAAAAATTTGTTTTTTTTTTACAAAAGATGTCTTAATTAATCAGTGCTTTGCACCGCGAGGAATTTTACAATAATTTTAAAATTTTGTTCCAAAATTGGCTATGTTGGAAAGGGCTGGAGGGAGAACCGTTATAATTGTTGACCTTACTTTGCTTTTTTCGCATTTGCTATAGTTTGTCTTTAAAATTGTTTAAACAAAATTGCTAGTACTAAAGTAAATTTAAATTACATAAGCAAAAAAAAAAAAAAAAAAAAAGAATACCACCTTTTTGCGGTAAATCCTTAAAAAACGATATTTTTTACATTTTCTTAATTCAGAGGCTTGTAACTTTTTAATGAAAAACGCTATCAGAACAAAACTTGGAACTTGTTTATTTTAAATTTTATTAAGAATATAGCAAATGTCTTGAAGTAATAATCCGATAATTATTAAGCATACTAAGCCAAAAATACTAAGTTAAGGTTGGCCAAAATTAACAAAACAAAAAAAAAAAAAAAATTGTAAGAAAATTTTCTCCTGCACATTTAAACATATTTTATAGATATTTTCAAGATCTGATAAATTTAAAAATCTTAACATTTGAGTTTAAATTAACTTTTTATGACATTTTCAAAAAATTATATGTCCTAGGTACCTAAATTTGGGCCACTTCACCTAAGAGCCTGACCGTTCGTAGATTCACTGACAAACACCTCTGCCCTGCCTCTAAAAAATTTCGTTGAGAAATATTGAGTGGTTCATAAGATACCAAATTTTGTAAAAAAAAAAATCGTTTTCAAACCACTGTGCGTCAGTTAATTTGATGTCTGAAAATATATTTTACAAAAACAAAATACATGTTGTTTACTTATTGTTGTAGTTGTTTTAGAACTGCTATTACCTGTAAACTTAATGTGCCTTGAAAACAATTCTAAGAAAAATGAAAAATTATAGTGTTTTCAAAAATTATTTAAACTATTTTTTTTTTCATAAATAATTTAATAGCAACAAAGCTTTGACAAATTTAAAGTAAAAATTTCCTGAGATAATCGTTTTTTACTTTTTTTAACTGCCTTCTAGGGATTTTTGGGGAAAAAAACATTCAATCGCGGAATTGTCTGAAAAAAATGTGGGAACCCTGCTACCTGTTTTGTCAATCAATTGTAAATTAGGGACGACAAAGGCTGTTGCCAAAAATGAAAATAAATGCCAAAATAAAATCTAATTGTTTACGAATATTTATTTATTACTCGTCGCCTAAATGAACATCTGACTTATGAGCCAGTTTTTGGAAAACCGGCTCAAAAGCATTAGCAATTTTATGCTAAAATACAAATAAAATTTAATCCAAACTTAATATTTAGAAAATTCGTAAAATATAAAAGTTATGTCAATCGGTTTTCTAATTGACGACTTGTTTGAAATTTTTGTTTGTGTTGTCTTTCCTTTTCAACTTTCAATCTTCATCTTCGTTATGGCATTAATTTAATCCCTTAAAGGTGCCTTTTATCATATAAACACTGCTACTTGTCCCTGTTGTGTAAACATAAATCCATAGAGAATGTCTGTGATTTAATTAGGATAATGAATTAAATAAACATTTCTTGTTTAGCCATGAACTAAGGAAATTTATCATTCAATATTTTTATACTCAGGCATAACGAAGAGATGATGTTTCTTTTCAGCTTATTTTAATATTTTAAAAGATGGCAGATGTAAATATCAATAAAAATATATTGATATGACTTATGAAGAAAGCAAAAGCCATCAAGTATTTTCAATTGTTTACAAGTTAAATGTATTTTAAGATTTAAATATTTCTAGTCTTCATCATCTTAAGTACGATGTTTGTTGTGCGTAGCAGATAATGGTTTAAATCTTTAAATGTATCAATCAATTTAATAACCAATATACTTACGTTTGTATGTTTATACATCATTGAAAATCATCAATAAAACTAATATTATTTTTTCATTCATTAATTTTTAAAATTATTTTTTCTAAAAAATTAAATTTTCGATCTTATGGTGTGGCAGAAACATTACTTTTTTTAAATAAGATGAGGCTACTGTCCGATTTTTAAAATGTGGCGTGAAAGTAATAGCAATAAGTAAATTGTTTTAATTGTTTTTACCTGAATAATAACTGCCTTAAAATAATGATATCTAATCTAATTTTATTACATGAGAATTGTACAGGCAACAGTTGAATACTTTATTATCAAAGAAAACTTCCTGGCAACCGTGATATTAATTTCAAAAATATATTATTTTTTTTTTGTGAAAGTTATTAATATTTGTAATTTTTTTGTATATGTACATAAAATATTTATTCAAGTTAAATACTTTTAAAAAATAATAAAAACTTTGCATTTGACACGTTTTAAAATTAAGCGACCTTCACCATTGTAAATTTCATGTAAAATGTTATATTTTTATTGGAAACATCAAAAATACTATGAAAAATGATCTTATAAAGAGTAACATATTATTGTCAAAGATATATCGTCACTTTAAACGCAAAAGGGCGAACAAGTAAAAAATTCAAAATTAATTTTCTGATTGATTTGACTGTGGCAGTTAAAAAATGCGAGAAGCGGGTAAAGCTAATTTTAACGGCTCTTTGAGTTTGAGTCTAATTTTTATTCAGTTAATGATGTATTTACCTTCATAAAGAATTAATCGAATAAAACCTCGATTTTCATTTTTGTTGTCGTTTGACACGTTTTAAAACTAAACTGTTCAATTCATCTGTGAACAAAACACATCCAATCCATGACTACATTTGTACTTATGTTATTCTATCCAAACACTATTTAAAAACAGTAAATGTGAAGTTCTACATATATCAGCTGTTTTAAAGTTAGAACAGTACCGCAGGTGAACATTTAATTTAGTTGATGCAAAATAATCTGGTCGGAACCGATTCATTTCAGCCGAATGTATCCGAAATTAACTTTAATCGTTTCAGATCTCAACAAGTAAGCAGAATTTTTCGGGTTCTAAAAAGTTCGAAAAAATTTTTTTCTACTTTCTTTTCGGTTGCTAATTATCATTATTCCGATAGTTTGCAAACATTTTAAAGCACGATTAAGGTAAAAACCCATTTCAGTATTCATTTCAAATTTGTTTTAATTCCACATTACTTTTTTGCTATTTTTAGAACGCAAAACAAAGCGTCTAGTTTCTTGGACAAAAGTTAGAGTTTTTAATAAAATACTAGTAAGAGAGAGTAATTTTAGGAACAACCTTGCGACTTGGCTTAAATAAATCTGAAAATTGAAGAGTTTCGTACAATGTAAGGGTTACCATTTAGTTTTTAACTTTATCAACTTCTTATTTGTTGTTAAAACTTTAAGGTGTCTGCCAAAGCACATTGATGCAGGTGACTGCATTAACTTTTGCGTGTATTTGGTTTTTGTAAAATCTTGTTGAGCTGTCAAAAACGTCTGGCAATGTTTGTGTATGTATTTGTGAAAAATAAGCAAGCCATTGATCACATACATACAATACACATGCACACACAATACGAGAATTCACATACAATTAGAAAAAGAGCAACAATTTTGACAACTCGCAACCCGCATGAGCTAATGCGGGCAACATATGTTAATAGGTAGATACCAAGCTCATGCTTTACTGTTCAAAACAAAGGATATTATGCGTAACAAAACAGATCCACAATGGAAACACGCTTCAATCATTAAATTTATTGTTCACACTTGCTTTTATAACGGACACATTTGTGCATATTCTTGGTAAATTATAACTATTTGCTATAACGGTTGAAAACCTAAAGCTATATGCTTTAAAATCACGTCACTATAGGAACACCCTTTATATTTATTTTTAGTTTTTATTTTTGGTTTTTTTATTTTTGAACTTTTATACTTTTTTTTTTATAGCGTATCACTTAAACTTCAAGGGTCTGACGATTGCAGTTCAAAAACAATTGATTAAAATTTGCTTGGACTTGTTGCTGTAGTGGGCATAGTGTTACATACACTGTGCAAATTTAACGTGTCCGACATCACAGTTCAATAATTCTTGCAAAAAAAAACCGACTTCAAAACATCTTCATCTGTCTGCCTAACACGGTTCAAGAGTATGGCCACATAAATTAGATTGCATTAACTATTGGGACACCCTTATATTTCCAAGCCTTACACTTGTTCAACTGTTTAATAGTTTGGAAATATACATCAAATTACAGCAACTATAGGGTCACCCTTTATTTTCAAAATTCTAATTAAATATTTGCTGTTGTAGTAGATTTAGCAATCAGGTTTTGTCTATAACGGTTCAACGGTTTGGCCATTAACATAAGTTTATATCAACTATTGTGAAACCCTTATATTTATAATTTAAAATTTTCAATCATCTTATTATACGACACAAAGTAGTGGACATTCTGTCAAAAATTCAGGTGTTTGTATATAACGGGTCAAAAAATACGGCCATATAGAACAAATTACATTAATTTTGGGAACACCCTTTAATTTCTAAATTCTAAGCTTCTTGTTATAGCGTACTTAGCAAAACAGGTCCCTTGTAAATTTCAGCTGTATGTCTATAACTGTTCAAAAGTTCGGCCACATACACCAAATTACATCAACTATTGGGACACCCGTTTACTTCCAAATCCAAATTTTATACTCGTTGTTATAGCGGACTTAGCAATTCAGGTTCGTTGTAAGTTTCAAGCGTCTGTCTACAACTGTTAAAAGTATAGCCATATACATCAAATTAAGGAAACTATTGGCGCACCCTTTAATTTATAATTTTTAATATTAATACTTGTTACTATAGCGGCCATAGCATTCGACATTCTGTCCAATTTGCAAGCATTTGTATAAAACGGTTCAAAAGATATGCCCAAATAAGTAAATCTACATCAATTCTGGGAGCACCGTTTAATTTTCAGATTTATTTTTGTAAAATTTTTTGTTTTTGGGAGCTACAGTAATACACAGTCATTTTTAATTTTAAAGAATCGCCCTATACAGTTCATAATACACGTAAAAAATGTATCTATTATATTACCAAAAATTTTCAAAATCGGTTCAGAAATGACTGAGTGTTGCAGGCACAAATATAAAAAAAGCAACATTCAGCCGAATTGTAAAACCTCCTTCTTTTTTTGAAGTCGGTTAAAAAATAACAATATTTGTATGAATAGTATATCACTTCCGGAACGTCTTTTAATTCTTAGAATTTTCAGTTATAGCGGCTATAGTAATTCACCTTTTGAGAAAATTTTTGAGTCTTGCCGTTATGGTCCAGAGATAGAGGGTTGTGACAGACAGTGTAGCGAAAAAAATAGGGTACGTTGTCACCCTTTGGTTATAGAACCCTGATTAAAATGAAGCTAATAAAGATGTTTATGTCATAAGAATATGTATTATTTATGTCATTTAAATTTATTTATACATTTATGTCTATTTATATTTCGCACTGTCAGTTATTTATGTGAATTGTATTGCCAACATTTCAAATGTCGCCTTTAAAGAAAAATCAATTTACAGCTGACAGTTTACACGAGAATAAAAGGCGCTTTAAGTCTTGATCAATTTTTGTCAATAATGCTAGTTAATCGATCGCAGCTAGCGCAAGTTTTATTGATGGGCATGAAATCCAACACATGATTGTCGAAAAATAAATGCAATCGCAACGTGTCACAGTTTTATGCTGATTTTGGTCTAAATACCTCGAAAATAATGCTGGCCAATCAGTGACTGTTACTGAAATTTAAACAGAATTATTTCTGCTTGATTGAATAATGTAAATGTGCCCTACATGTGTTTTGAGGATTTGGACTAATTTCTTATATCGTGTGATTCAAAACCATACGAGTTTGTTTTTTGTTTAAGCCCAAACGTCAACGCTAACAAGCCAATAATCCTAGTGTATTGAAAGTGCCGCTGCACAATAATCAAATCAAGGATTTAATTAACTTCATGATTTGGTTTTATTCATACAGATTTTTATTGGCCTGTGTAAATAGGGAACAAGAGTTCTTCGTATAAAAATGCATTAAACGTGTGTTTTTATTATTGTTTTATACTTAACAGAATTAAAACAAGGGTAATTATTTTTTTAAGGTACATAGCAATTAAATTTTTAAATTTGTTAATTGTGAAAAGGTTTATTTTTTCGTAAATATTTACTTCAAAACTAACTAACTAACACACTAAATCTGTTTCTTTTAGAAACTTCTTTAACTAGTTCAAAAAAAAAGACATTGTTTGCCCATAATTTGTAAAAAATAAAGTTAAAAAGACTATCCATCTCTGGTCAGATGCCAGTATTTTTTGTTAAAAATAAAAGACTAATTTAACCCGAATTCTCCCGGTTTATGAAATAATCATCCGATTGTTATAATATTTGATTAACTCTATGTCTAGGATGCCTTTAGCATATATTTGAAATGAAAGCTTGCATATCGGGTCCAGTTTTCGAGAAAATGGGTGTCGCCATATGACGACCCTATTAAAATACAGTTGCAAAAATTTACACATGGATTTTAGTTTTTATATCTACTTCAGGTTTTTATGTTTTGATGCGGGGTATTGGTCAATTAATTGCAACAAAGTGGATGCACATTTTCCAAATTGTTTTTCGGTTTCTTCATTACCGTGATAGGTTTTTCTCTAATATGGAGCAAACGAAATAAGGTGGACAGATGGTAAGTTTTGGCACAAAATTTTGTATCCAAAACGTATCGGCTTATTTCGGATAGCTTGCTTACAACCGTGTTTTACTTTGCCGTGGCTTCATCATGTGACACTTTATACAAGATTTTTGAAGGTGAGATAGAAGAGGACGTAATTTGCAGAATTATTTTATCAGTTTATCACTTTTAACTAAGTGGGCATTACACTAAAAATGCAGCGACTTCATGATAGTGTCAAATCTGTTCCTTCGCATTAAATTATATACAGCATTATTACTATTACTGCATTATTCTTAGTGTATCTTATTAATCACGTTTCTACCAAAAAGCTTTCTAATTTGATAAAAAGGAGTTTTGTTCGAAATGAATTAAATCTTAAAAAAAAAAACCGTGAGCACATCATTAGTATCGAATGTTCTCCAAAGCTGAAGTGTATAAATTGCTTAAATTGTCTGAGCTCTTTTCTAAACATTATTGTGAGAAACGGTTTAAGAAATAGTCTGCATTCATCCAACTTATAGTTCCTACAAGAACTGTTTTAAGCTGATTTATTTAACTTAATATATTAACACAGCTGACAGATACATATTGATGCAAAAACTATTTGACCATAATTGTTAGAAGTGTAAGTTTCGCAAATACATACAAAGAAAACTGAGGAAGCACGAAGAGATACAGAAAATGCAATTACAATTAATCAAAATAAAAAATGTTTATTTATTACGTATTTTCATACACAAGCGTAAATAAAAAGACATTCTGCATGAGGCAGGGAATTACGAAATGTTTGGGGGCAGTTATTTAAATTTTCCCTGGGGTGCTAAAGTCTCCGCATAGAGACCCATCTACGAAAATGCTTTAAGCTTTTGCTAAATTTTTAAATGCAAAAAAATATTTTTTTTTATTATTTGTTACTCGAATACAATGACTTTTGCTAATTGCTCTCAACTTAAATGCCTCCGCGCTAAAATCTTCATTAATAAAATAATTATCATATTGTGAAGGTCACAAATTAATATACATATGTACGAGTATGTATATGAAATGAAATTATGTTTAGTATTTTTATACCCTTCACAAAAAAAAAGGAAAAAGGGTATAATTAGCTTGTCACTCGGTTTGTAATTTCCGACCTTATAAAGTTTATATATTATTATTATTATGCATAGCAAAGTCGATTGAGCGATGTCCGTCTGTCCGTCCGTGTTAGTGTTGAAATCAAGTTTGCCGAGGCACTAGATCAGCTAAAGAAAATTGAAATATGCTAATTGATCAGAAAGAGTTTCGAAAGAGGTTCTATTGGAAATCATCATAATCGGTCCATGTTCTTCGAGGCAGTGGGCAAAACACCGCACCTACCACTTATTTTTTTATATCATTTGGAGCAATGAAGTAACTCCAATAAAAAACTAATATATGTGGCGATAAAGAATTCAAATATAAGAAAAAAAACCTCAAGTGAAAATATTGGCGCTCGCCCATATTTTCCGAGTTAGGGACCTCTGAAATTTAAAGCTTTTGAAGAGATCTTTAAAAAAATACTAAACTTTTTAAAAAATGCTTAATCCATTAAGAGCGGATGTAATCATTTTTTTTTTAATTCTCTGTCACCCCAATATTTGCCTTTTTGATTGGAGTTACTTCACTAAACTAGATTGTGAAGGGTATATAAAATTCGACATAACCAAAAATAGCACTCTTACTTGTTATACCTTTCACCACAAAAAGTGAAAAAAGGTAAAAGATCATTCCGTTTGTAATTTCTACAATATTCATTTTCGACCCCATAAACTATAAAAAACGAAAGTTCGCGTCAGCAAATGATCCGCAAGGAAATTTTGAAATTAATCTCGATTTCATAGAACAAAATGCTCATTTTAATATAAAAAATAATAAAAAAAATTTAAATGTAAATGTAAGAGAAAGAATAGGAAAAAATTGATCATTTCAGTGTCAGAGTTATAGGCAGGAGAGGAATCGCCAACAAAAATACATAGAGCATCCAGATTGATGTTGGATATGCTACGTAAGAAAAAACTATCAAATTTATTTTTAAAATTATTAGATAGATAATATGAAATATTAGGAATGACTTTAACTTTCTTTTAAATCTTTCAAATTAAATGTTTACTACAAGATGTCGATTTGGACAAAATATTGCAAATGTCTTTTAAACAAGCCCTTCCTTGATAGGCGAATCGATTAGAAACCAAGAAAATAGTTAAATTAAATTAAAATAATTGCCGTATTACCAAGCTCTGCTAAGGTATAGGTAGTATTGCATACTACCTTTTGTTTTCTTCTTTGTGAACAACCATTGTATCAATGTGCCATTGTACATTGTACTTCATACGTCAAAAACTGAATAAGAAGAAGAAAAGTGCTATTCATCATTTGTTATTTATAAGCCAAATGGGGGAGAAAACAGAAAAAAGGAAATTAATAATTTTTTTGTGTGGAAAATATAGTTTCGATATATTAATGGTTGACTCAAGTAAGTTATATTACTGAAGGAAAAATTTGGAAGCTTAAAATAACTTAAGTTTAGAATGCTATCAGCACAAAATACAAAAAAGATGCAATGATTGGATAATGGCTTGCTGCATTCTTCATAACATTATTATTAAATATAATTTGGAACAAGGTGGCAGAGAACAAACCTTAAGATATGTTTCCAATATACCCACTCCTACTATATACAACAGAAATGACTTATTCCACTTTCTAATAAATCAGTCTAATCAATAAATTAAATAAATAAAACTAATAAAAATATCTTTTAATTTAATATAATTCACACATGAACACAAAAATAATATTTCATTTAAACATAAAACATTTAAACATAAAAAAACATAAAACAAAAATCATATTAAAAAAAGGCACTATACAACGTTTGAAAAACATATGAAAAAAAGTACTAAGTGTTGTATCGCATGTTTGCATGAAAATTACCAACAACACAGCTAGCACCGTTGTATTTTGTTAGCACTTAGCACTTACTAGGGGGCTTGTGAATAGGGCAAATATATTTATCCCTAGATAAAAAACGCCTGTAAATTAATTACAATTAGGGATATAAAAATGAAATAATTTAAAATTTTATTGGAAAAAAATCAGCAATATTACTAAAGTTATTTCCTCTATATATTTCTTAAAATTTGATATTGATATCAAGAGCGCTCCTTCGTTATGGAAGGTATTGATGTACGAGGGCTATTATATTTCTGGCCTGGCAACACTGAGTGCTGCCAAGTGCAATCTGACATTTCCATTAGAAAGTTTGTCATTTTTAAGCATATTCGTACTCAAAACGTTTTGACGTACGACCATTATTTGTGTTGTTTACAGTGACTTGAAAAAATAAATATAGAACAAAATGGAATTAACTCGTGAACATTTTCGTGCCATCATTTTTCATAACTTTCGACGTGGATTATCACGACAAGAGTGCATTGATGAACTTAAATCTTTGTATGGCGATGAAGCACCATCCTATAGCACTGTGAAAAATTGGTATATTGAATTTAATCGTCGCCGAAGCTCGCTTAAAGACGAATTCCGTGAAGGTCGTCCGAAAACGGCTGTTGTGCCAGAGAACATTGATGCCGTGCGTGAACTCATAATGCAAGATCGACATGCGATATACCGAGAGATAGAGACATCCTTGGATATTTCTTCCACCAGCATACATTCGATACTGCATGAACACCTGGCCGTAAAAATGGTTTGTTCTCGTTGGATCCCGCAAATTTAAAAGTCGCTCAAAAAAAGGCTCGTGTCAATTGGTGCAAAGAAATGTTGCAAAAATACGATTGCGGTGCTTCAAAAGACGTTTATAAGATCGTCACAGCTGACGAATCATGGATATATGCGTATGAGCCCGAAACGAAACAACAATCGACCGTGTGGGTCTTCAAAGACGAGCAAAATCCAACGAAAGTTGTTCGTGGAAGAAGCACTTCGAAGCAAATGGTCGCCTGTTTCTTCGGCAAAACTGGTCATGTGGCGACTGTTTCACTTGAGTGACCGTCCTATCACTTCTGAGTGGTACACTACAATTTGTTTGCCTGAAGTCATCGGAGAAATTCGAAAAACCAACAAGAGAAGACGAATCATTGTTCACCATGACAATGCGAGCTCGCACACATCGGCTCAAACCAGAGCGTTTTTGACCGGCCAAAACGTCGAATTAATGGGTCATCCGCCGTACAGCCCTGACTTGGCACCTAATGACTTCTTCTTGCTTCCGCAAATCAAGAAAAAAATGCGTGGTCAACGATTTTCGTCGTCAGAAGAAGCTGTTGAAGTGTTCAAAAACCATGTTTTTGAGGTGTCTCAATCGGAGTGGAAAAAGTGCTTCGACAACTGGTTTGAGCGCTTGCAAAAGTGTATAAATCATGCTGGAGAATGCTTTGAAAAACAATAAAACCATTTTTGATTATAAATATTCGCATTTTCATTCATTCATTTTCGTAACAAACTTAAAGCAAACTAAAAAAGTTTGCCTTAAGTTTTTAGACAATAAGTATTATCGAATGTGATTTATAAGCTAAAGCAACAATTTTTTTTTTAATTAAGACATTTTTATTAATAAAGATAAATGATCTTAGGCCAGGTTGCTAAAAATGGGGTTTTTCCTTAATTTTTTTACTTTACTAGAAGAGTTGGATAATTGGTGGCCGCTCCTCGTATAGAGAGGTATATTTTGTAAAACTTTAGGAATCTTTACAGTTCGGATAATTGATTTTCTATTCTAAATTTAATCAATTCTATCTTAAAAACAATAAATTTTAAAAGCAATTTATATCAAATGAGTCTAAACACTTTTACTTTAAATGAATCAACAGCCTGCTAACAGCATTAAACAACATTCACAATAATATTTTTGGTGTAAAGACCGACATAAATTGTAAACAATACTAAACTTGACCTTATTTTGTAAATACAACATACCAACACACTTGTACTCTTCCATAATAATACAATTTGGCGCCAAATTTTCTTCAGCATGCGCGTACAATCTAAAAAATGTTGCGGCAACATTTTTCCTCATCGAATAAAAATCTTAAATGTTGCACATGTTTCAGTTTAATTACAACAAAGACAAATTCTATTAGAATAATATAACACGCCAAACATACCACATGCTGGGGCATCTTTGGCGGTTACTTAATGAAAATAGATTGTTTAGTGCGCGTTAAGACGACCTAAAGAACGGACGTTAAGCATTAAAAAACAAGATGAATTATTCAAATATATTCAAAAATAAAATAATACAAAGTTTTTGTTAAAAATTTCTTTAAAAAAAAGTATAAAAAGAGTTGACAAAAGCCAAATGGCTTGATACGCATTTTGTGTATGTGAGTGTATGTGTGTGTATTTGCGCTTGATCGTGTACGCTTTGTTAAAGTGTTAAACAACGGAAACGGAAGCAATCACTTCAAACACGGATAAAAAAGTTAAAATTGCAAAAAATTATACTTCAAAAATTTAAATTAAAAAAGAAAAGAAATTTTTCAGCATAAATTTATTACAGCAGCATAAATAAATCTCTTAAACGGTGTTGAAGTAATTAAAGTGTTAAAAAAAGGAAAAAAGCAAATTAAAATTTATTACAATTTATTTTAATAAAATTGCAATAAATTATATT
This sequence comes from Gymnosoma rotundatum, assembly GCA_916610165.2. Lineage (NCBI taxonomy): Eukaryota > Metazoa > Arthropoda > Insecta > Diptera > Tachinidae > Gymnosoma > Gymnosoma rotundatum. The sequence continues at coordinate 34,252,725 of OU744336.1, forward strand.
TCAAGTGTGTGTAAACCATTTTAAGTGTATGTATTTCATTTAAGCCTTTCTGCAGTGCTCAACAAATGTCGCTGTTGTAAAAAAGTATTTTATTATCTCTGTCACTGACAACATTTGGGAGTTAGTGGCCACATTATAATGGAGGCACGTCATCTCTGCATATTTGCTGACGGGCATAAAATAAAAAATTAAATTGAAAAAAAGAAATAATGGTAAGTTGGTTTAAAAAAACTGATACCATGTATAATGAACTGTAATGGATTAAAAACGTGTAAGTCCTTTTTATATCTGCCCATTTTATTGCCTGACATAAAAGCAAGTATCATGCAGTAATTTTTTACATCAATTTATAAATAAAGAACAACAGAAATTTTTTTAACATTTTCAGTTTCATTTAATTAATATTTATTTGTATAAGAATGTAAAAAATTTGAACTTTTAAACTGCTAATGAAAATGTAAAAATTTAAAATTGTTTTACTATAAATAATAAAAGGATTATAAACACTATGGTAATTAAATATTTAGGAAAGAGTCCATTAACAAGAGAAGTAAACATTTTTGTGATTCATCTACATTAATAAAATTGTTTTTGATGTAGAATGTTTTTAAATTTTAAATCTCACGATGATACATAATTAAGACCAGTCATGGCTGCAATCATTAATTTTCATTCATCTAGTGTTCGACCAAACGTACAATGTCTTTTATTTTTCGTCGATTATAACCACGAACGTGTAGTGTAATGAGTGTTAGGGAATAAAGATATGTCTCGAGTTTTCTTAGACGAGCTGTTCCATGTTTTACGATATAGGCTTTAACCGATGGCATGTTTAGGTCTTTGTGGAGATTCGAATTATTTATGTACGACAGGGTCGCAGTGACAACATGTAAAATTTTAATTTAACGCATTTGGATTCTTTCTAAGTTTGAAGCAGAGCCGGTCTCCCGTAACTTAAATAAATTTTTGAAGCATATAATAAAACAGAAGTTCGCCGTCTAGGCTTAGTGTTTATGAGCCAGTTCCATAGCGTTAGCTTTATTTCTATATACCTTTTCCTAAGTGCCTGACAAAACGATTACTATGGAATGTAACTTTCGAATGTTGGAGTATTATTTGACTATTTAATCGAATAAGAGTTCATAATACTCTGTGCAAAGTGAATGTTATATGTATGCGTTTGTGCTCTATTTTTTGATAACACTCTTCCAAATCACACATGTTATCCTGTAGGTAACAGGATATTCTGCATTAAGTTTAAGTGTTTGCCTATAATAATTTAAAAGTAAAGGCCATATGGCAATCAGATCTACATCACGAAACCCTTTAATTTTATTGCTGTCTCTTATCTATGGGAACAGGCTTTAATTATTAAATTCATTTGATTGCTATTTAACTATAGCATCCATAATACTACATCTTCCGTGAAAATTTTAAGTAACTTATTATTACGCTTCCAGTTATAGAGGCCCGAGACTGATATTGTTTTATTTTTTGGGTACAAAAAAGCGGACTAGAAGAAATTAACAAAAAATTATGAAAATTACATAAATTTTGAATAGACAAAATTAATAAATAAAAATAAAACTGCGTTCGTTACTTAACCGACGGTTAGCAGAAAGCAAGAACAAATATGTGGTGATTAATAAAGAAAACAACTAAAAAATTTTTGAAATGTATGTGGGTCTCGTTAACCGATATCAAACTTTCATGAAATTTTCATTTTTAAAACATATTTTAGCTTCTGGGGTTAACTTTGACTTTTTGATCACTTGTTGCCAAAATTTTCTCTAATCTAAAGTTTTAGGGCCAGTTTCACGATGTCGCAATCGTTCGTTCGTTCGCATAATTACATTTAAAACAAAAACAATTTTTTAGAATTTGTTTTTGTTTTGAATGTAATTGTGCGAACGAATGAACGATTGCGACATAGTGAAACTGGCCCTTAGTTTTTGTGATTCGATTAAATTGGATGCTTTTTGGTATGCGCAAACAGAGGCGCCATCTATGTGCACGTAGAAAAAAAATTATCGAAGTTAAAAGCAGCTACAAATTAGAACTTAATTAGAATTAAATGGCTGGTCAGGAGGGAAGCGGATGTTTTGATATGTTTGAATCAATTGTAACAAACGCACAATCTGATTTTCAAGATATAGTTACCTCTTGATCTATTAGATCCAAACTGATTTAATATGTTTTTCAAGTATTCGGAGTAGAGCCCCATATTAAACAAGTCTATAATATATAATATATTATCTAGAAATACCCTAATACCCTTGGGTTTAATCCAAGCAACGCCGGGTACAATAGGCTAGTTAATTATTACTTTGCAGAAGGAGAAAAAGATAAGCCTATTTAACAGACAAGCCCACATCAGCGCCTAGCTTTAACTCATACTTAAATAAGAACTTTAACTTTAATTCATCAAAAATAATGACAACTTGGGGTCGATTCTGGTTCTGTGAACCCGTGAAATGAAAAAAAAACTTTTCGTTTTCATAACAGCTTTTCATATTATCATTTCACAATTGCGCAAATAGCGATTCCCGTTCAAATTTTTTATACTTATTTTATTTTCAAGTTTTAATTTTTTATGTCATGACTAAAAAATTCGACGCACAGTATTCTTTGGGTCCAGCTCTTTTTTGAATAAGTGGATAATTTATTAAAATATTGTTATCTTATTAAACAAAAAAATATTGTAGGCGGCTCTAAGTTTACTTTAAGACGTCGCTAAACTTATATTCCTCTTTATTAAAAAACAACTACCACATACATACATACTAGTATTTTTTAATGCTGGAAATGGTAGTGGTGGTAGCTATAAGCGCAGAAGTAGTTGCAGTGCCTTCCTCTACATTTGCGTCAGCGAAAATAATTGCAGCTTCTTTACAACTTCTGTCATCATTGCCTTCCAAAAAATAATTTTCAACACCAACTTTCGGTGTTTCATCTCAATCTACTGCTTCCACAGTGGTGATTTTTATAATGCGCTCTTCTAGAGGCAAAATTGCTTTTAGACGAATTAAACCATTAATTCCACTTCTTTGTTAATTTTTTTTTATTTCGTAGTATTTAGCACGAGTGTTGAGCCTAGCATTTTATTTAAAAATTACATTAATTTAAACGCAAATGTGCAAAAAATATATTTACTTCAAATCACTCCAATACTTCTTCCATTTCTTACCGTCTTTTTTGGTATCACCAAGAGCGTTAAGGCTCGCCGCTGGTTTCTTCCACTTTTCGTCTCTATGCCTTGCACCATACGCAGTTACAAATCTGTAAATATGCATTTTTAGTAAATAATTTTTATTAAATTTTTAAATTATTACTTCTCGTTGGCAATGTCCAGATTTTCTTCTAAGTAATTAATTAAAAATTATTTTTGGTTCCCGCTTGCGCGCTTGCCTCTTAAAGCTCTCCCTATTTTTCACCGTTAAAATCAAAGTGTAAAAATGCGTTATAAATGAAAACTGTTTGATACTTACTTGCACTGTTACACAGGACAAGAATCATACTCGTATTACTGTGAAATTATGTGCTTTTCATATGAAAACATTTGAATTTATTTATCATTTTTTCACTAAACAAGAATCGGAAACTCTATGAAAACATGAAAAAATTTCTCATTTCACAGAACCAGAATTGACCCCCTGACCTGAAAATAGCAAAAATGATATTACTTTTTTACAATAACAAAAACAATTCTTAAAAATAAACCAGAAGCCAACTTCGCTTTCAAAATCGGATTTTCCAATTGTCATCTTTTGACGCTGCGTTACTTCTGTTACCTTCATGAATTTTTTATGAGAATCACAACTTTTTGATAAAAATAAAAATAATAAAAAATAAAATTTTAAAACGATTGGTTTTAGCGTTTGGATTCCTATAAGGTACAAACACACAAACACTTCTTTATTTTTAGATAAATAGATTAAATGAAAAAAATTATTATTTATATTCATACTTTGTGCAACACAGTATTAATCAACTACCATAAAAGAAGACCCGTGTTTTGGTGAATTGTCATAATATTTCATAATTTTTTTTAAATTATTCATTTTATTAAAATTTATAAAATTTTAGTTTTCTAATAAAAGACCATCCTTAAAAAAGTTGTAAAACAAATAACTCAAAAGCGTATATTTCAATAAACGCATTTAAAGGTGTGATTATATCAAATTTGCTAATGAATTGTGTCCGACTTTGCCAAAACAAACAAAAAAATATTTGGAGTGACAGAGAATTAAAAAATAAGAAAATAATAAAATTAAAAAATTTTGGTATTTCCATAAAGATTTTTTCAAAAGCTTTTAAATGATACCCATATTGATATTTTAAAAAATTTTAAAACTTCAGAGTCCTGTAACTCGGAAAATATGGGCGAACGCCAATTTTTTCACTTGATGCTTTTTTTATGTTTTAATTCTCTATCCCCCCATATATTTAATTTTTTTATTGAAATTTTTTCATTGTTGCAAATGATATTGAAAAATTATATTTAGGCGTGGCGAATGATATAGACTGATCTCGCTGATTTTCAATAGCAACTCATTCGACTGACGTATTTAAATTTTCTCTAGCTCATCTAGTGCCTTGGTAAAGTTTATATCAACCCCAACACGGACAGACAGACGGACATCGCTTAATATAGCTCGCTATGCATAAGAACACAGAATACTTAATATATTCTTTATGGGGGTCGGAAATGGATATTGTAGAAATTACACACGGAATGACAAACTAGTGAAAATATACCCTTTTTCCATTTGTGGTGAAAGGTGTTAAAATATTAATGCTATCAATCTAGTGAATGACTACGAAAAGGAGAACTTAAATTGAAAAATAATATAGAAAGCAGAGAGATGGGCTTGTTCTTCACCTTTTGTTATATTTGACCATAAACAATAAAATAATACAATCGATACAATAATTCAATTATTACGATTTGTATTAAGGGCTTGCAAGCAAATAAAATGTGTTCACAAGCAAATAAACGATTTGTATTTCATTATGTTACACGGATAGAGAGTGAGTATGAAGAATTAAACAAATAATTAGGGCCAAGGCGCTCTAGTTTAATTTATTAATGACTTCCTAGTTGAACCTTAAGTAGAATAAAAATACATATATAATGATACAATTATATTAAACAATAAATATTAAGATATTTAACTAATAAACAAATGTTTGCAATTATTATTATATGATTTAATTGCCAAAAAAATTTTTCCACAGGGTTTTTAGTCGATTACACAAGAAAACAACCGCAAATCCATGATTTCATGGTCGTCCATAAAATTTGCATGTACAAATATGCAAATTAGTTGTATATTGTTAATTAGAATCAGTTAAGTTTTTGAGGTTTTAGTAATTAGAAGTAATTATTCTTCAATTAAAAAACTAAAATCGAGTTGTGGTTAAATTTGCACAGATTAAGGAAATTTTAGTTGTTAAAATGTTATTAATGTAAAGAACGTTGTAAAAAGTTGAATTGAGCCAATTTATAAAAATTAAGAAGAATAATAAATATTAGAGCAGTTAAGCAGTAAAAGGCGAAAATTTTAAAGGAAATTTGTTGTTTTTAAGCAAACGGGATTATTTTCTTCTACAAAAGGCAATTTTGGGTACAAAGTGCCTTAATTGGTGTTACAGTATTTTTGAAAATACATCTGAAAAAACTGTTTTTTTATTTGGATCGGCGCTGGCACTAAGAAATAAGATAATGGGTCTGAGAATTCAGTTAGTAACTTTTGCGAACAATCGATTCCTTTGTTCCTACTAGTGGAAGTGAAAAAAACTCCTCTGAAGAAAGCTTATTTTATGAAGAAGTTCTTCGTCTGAAATAAGAATTCTCTCTGTTATATATTGTCCGATTACTCGCATATTGACAAAAAATCTAAATGTGTTGTTGCTCGCAAAACAACAAAGTTTTCGGAAACGCATTCTTTACGAGTAGTTTTATTAGAGCACTAGTAAGTCATAAGTGTTAGATACCCTACTGTAACTGGCGAGTTTCTAACCTCTCTTCTGCACATGAATGAAGAACTGCAAAACAGACTTTTAAGAACTAGGCCATACATGAAAATTGTATTCAATTTTCAACTTAATATAAAAGATCGGCGGGAAACCAAGCGCGATATTTGTGAGTTGGAAATTATATTTATTTTAGTTTTACTTACATCTTTTTTAAACAATTAATTGGTAGCATAAGATACGATAACTTTAAAATCCAGAAAACGTTTTACCTAGGACTATAAATGAAAGCTTTGGAACAAGAATAAAAGTCACAAAACAAGAAAAATTAGACGCTAGCAGAATGAAATGCTGCATTTTCTGGACCGCTACGACCTTCATCAGCATTCTTCGCATCTATCTACCTTAATTGTGTATTTTATAAACATCATCTAATTAACCAGAAAGTGCAGCATTTCATTCTGCTAAGGTCTAATTTTTCTTGTTTTCTTTGGAAAACGTCCGCATACATTTGTAAAATAAATTTTCTTTCTAAAAAAGATTTTTAGAAGTTAAAAAATAAATGAACTTAAGCCAAAATAATTTCTATTCATTTATAATATTCACAGTTCAAATAATAATTCAATAAAAATTAAATGCTTAACTATTTTCAATACATATCTAGTTACTTAACTGTTGCTGTGGAAAAATGAGCAGCAAAAGCAAAAAGCAAATGCAAAAAAGAGAAAGAAAGGCATTTGCTTCAGCTGACTATGTGTTCCTTTCTGTAGCAAAGCAATCAGCAAAGTATTTATTTTGAAAACGTTTGCTGTTGCTTAAGCAATCAGTTTTTCTTTTGAATTTTGCTTTTGCTTAACTCTTTATTATGAAGTTGTGGCTGACTACGATTGCTGCTTCTTGCTGTAACTCGCTGCTTTTCATCTCTTTTAACATTGGAAATGTTTTTATGTATTTATTACAATTAAACAAACATCAACTTATTGCTTAAGCAACAGTAAACGTTTTCAAAAAAATGTCCTGCTGACTGGTTTGCTGCAGAAAGAAATACATATTAATGGATTGAAAAGAGTTTGTAGGGTGTGTTTTAATTAATTAATTAATTTTTAAAAATCACCTTAAGCCAAAATTTAACCTCATTGCTGAGAAAAATTTTGCGATAAATTAATTTGAGGACTGAATTTTTAGAATAGGTCTTAATAATTTGGTAACGTTAGCCAATTTTATAGCTCTCTCGGGCTTAAAAAAGCACCGATTGTTATTTATGTAAAACATCAAAGCTACTAAAAACTTTCCTTGATTTGTTTATAGAGTTCTTTCGGCTCTTGGTTAATTTGAAGTTAGTTTGCCTGTTCAGGACTTTTCAGCAAAAATAATGTGCAAATTATTTAACGTGTAACACAATTGTGTGTGTGTGAATATTTTTATTGAAATAATTTACTGCAATGTGTTATTTGTGCCATTATCATTATCCCATTACTAATTTTATAAACGTGTAAGTTGCTTGCAAATGTGTAAATTAGTTTAAGAATATAAAATATTATCGCCGTAAGTGCCAACTCACTATTAAAGAAAAATCTGTTTAGAAGACGATGTCAAGTCGTTATTATTGCAAAAAAAAATTTCATATGTAGTGGTATGTATGCATGTACATATGTATATTTAAAAATAGTTTCCAACAGAATGGATAAATAGGATTTTTTTTAGCTTTACTCTTCGTTAGATGTTCTTGTGTCGTGCTTATAACTGTCAGCCATTAAACACAAAAAATTTAAATACAATCAATCCTTATTTTACCCTTTTTAGTTTTTATTTATTTTTTATTTCATGATATTCTCATGAAATATTTATTATTTTATAAATTATTAATTATTAATTATTTTATAAATAAATATTTCATGAGAATATCATATATAAGTGGACTTGTACCACTTACAAAAAACCAGATCATATATTGGCTCCAAATACATTCTGTTAGTATTTAATTATTGATTAAAAATGAACTTTAAAAATTCGTTTTGTTTATATTGTATACAAATATTCTACGAAAATACAAAATATATTACTTTAATTTTTTTTAATTATTATAGTTATTTTTTACTTATTATTTATTTCTATTTATTTATACTTTTTATTGGTCACACTTTAAAAAACATTTTTTATATTTTACGATTTTTCCAATAAAAATTTTGGGTGCATTTTTAATATAAAAATACTAAAATACATACTAGCAATATTAGTAATAAATTCTTAACCAAAAAAAAAAAAAAAATAAAAAAAAAAAAAATAAAAAACATAAAACACACAAACAATAATGTGTTGCTCCATAAATATGTAATCCTTGGTATAAAGAAGAAAAGAAAAAAATTTGCAGGGTCAAAGAACTTAACATTTTAATGTCGCTTTTTATCGCACAGACTTTTGCAAACATAAATTTTTTGTGGTTTCAGTAACAAGCCAACTAAAAGAGAAAAAAATTACAATTTTTTTAATAAACTTATGTTTTAGTTGCTTCTTCTTTCGTGGCTACAAGATTTAATTACTTTTGGCAGCATTTAACCAAACACAACTGTTTTAATGAAGCTAATGAAAAATTATAAATCCCCCAAAAAATAATAATTTAATCTACGCATTTATTTAATTAGCAGCTTTCTTTTAAAATTAATTATCAAATGGAACGCAAATGTAAAGCATATGCAGCAATCCTTAATAAAAAACAAGTAATATTGCTATATTCGGTTATGCCGAATTTTATATACTCTTCACCATCTATGAAAATCTACTTTAGTGAAGTAACTCTTATTAAAAAAGCAAATACTGGAAAAATTTTGTAATGCATACTTATAATTTTACATAAAAATGCCATCGGCTCTTAATGGGTTGAGCATTTTTAAAAAATTTTAGTATTTCCTTAAATATCTCTTCAAAAGCTTTAAAATGATACTAATATTGATATTTTAAAAAATTTAAAAATTTCAGAGCCCCGTAATTCGAAAAATATGGGCGAGCGCCAATTTATTTACTTGATGTTTTTTTTCTTATTTTTTAATTCTCTATCGCCCCATATATTTATTTTTTTGATTGAAGTTACTTTATTGTTCCAAATGGCATGAACAATAAAGTAAAATAAATATAAAAATAAAAATAGGACCGCCAAAACTGTAAAACTTACAGGTCCTTTCTAAACTTTTTTGTTATCGAAACAGATCTTCCTGTCTGTCTTAAATTCGGTTTTTAACTAAGAATTATTTTTTTTGCGTTAAAGCCCAAGAGAATATTGTTTAAGAATACTTATGCATGTCAACCAATACATCGCACTTGTGTAACAATAGTGTAGTATCTCAAATTTCTTTTCTTATTAATTTCTAGAAAAAATAGTTATATCTGTCCACTTGATAAAATCACTGTAGTTACTCAAACTCTTTGAGCAAAAAACGATCATTTAAGTTTTGCTTTCCATTTAGTTTGATCAATATAATAGAAAATCTTTCTTCTATTTGCAGGAAAATGAAAAATTTCGAGTTAATACACTATTGCTGCACAAGTGCAATGTGCCATTTAACTTTTAAGGTTGAACCAGAACAATATAAATAAAACTGTTAATTACATACGTGTGTTTCTGCAAAGGATTAAATTAAGTTTTTTTTTTAACTTTATACTCAACAACAAAGGAATAAAAAACCATTAGAAATGTGTCCAAAATTAAAAAAAGAATTAATAAGAAAAACCTTTGTTTTATGTAACCAACCCTATTTATGTTTTTACGTTGTTTTTTTTTCTTGGTTTTTATTATTTTTTGTAACAGTGACTAAAGAGCATACGGGTAGCAACTTATCTAATGATGGTAATTAGCAAACAATAAATATGGTTGTGTTGTGGTTAAGACAATTTTTTAATGTTACTCAACACACTTTAAATGGTTTTCCAAAAGTGACAGGATAATATACAAATTGGTTTAAATTTTATTTTAAATTGTTGTTTAAAAACTGTAAACATTTTTATACAGCCCGAATTTTAAAGTTCAAATTTAAATAATTTTTATTCGAAGGTAGAGCGAGAGTTAACTAATGGCAAGGTTTCAGTTATCCTTGTCGGCACTAGTTATAGTGAAATCAACTGTCTGACAGCAGTTAATATTTTTAAGCAGTTAACATTTGCTTGAATCAAATAAATATAAGAGGTCTCCATCATGTAACTTTTTTTTGTACATGTGAAGCTCTTTCCTTTTTCTGAAACAATTCCTACTTGTCAAGAAGTCAAGCACAGATTTATGCCATGCCATTTTGTAATGCAAATTTTTTTCAATACTCTTTTTAAGTTGCAAGGATATTATGCGTTATTGTAAACAAAACATAATAAACAATAGTATTCCGTTAAAATTCAAGCCATTCTTCAGGAAACTTCTGATTACCACAGCCAAATATGTTTCTAAAAAAATTGAGGCATAAAAGTATTAATATAGAAATTTGTATGAACAAGAGACAAATTATACACAAATTACGACAAATTACACACTGCGATATGTTTTAAATTGAACAATTATGCATAGCGAAGTCGATAATAAGTATGTCAATTGATATAAATAAATATAATGTCGAAAGAGGTGGCATTGGAAATCAGCATGATCGGTCCATTTCCTTCGAGTCAGCAGGCAAAACACCATGCCTACCTCTAATTTTTTCATGTTATTTGGAACAGTATAGTAATTCCAATCAAAAAACTAAATATATGTGGCGATAAAGAATTAAAAAATAAGAAAAAAAACATCAAGTAAATAATTTGGCGCTCGCCCATATTTTTCGAATTACGGGGCTCTGAAATTTTAAAATTTTTTAAAATATCAATATGGGCATCATTTTTAAGTTTTTGAAGAGATCTTTAAGGAAATACTAAAATTTTTTAAAAATCTTTAACCCATTAAGAGCAGATGGCATTTTTATGTAAAATAATACGTATGCAGTACCATGTGTTTTTTATTTTATAATTCTCTGTCACCAAAATATTTGCTTTTTTGATTGGAGTTACTTCACTAAACTAGATTTACACAGATGGTAAAGGTTATATAAGATACGGCATAGCAGGATATAGCACTCTTATTTGTTTTGCTATAGAATTAATTATTTTATTTTTCCAATGACTTGTGAAAACAAAGCGAACATAAATCTCAAGTCGTAATAATACTTTGCACCATAGAAGAGTGTTGTTTGAATGATATGTACACTCTGCATAGAAAAAAAACTAAATTTAAATTAATTTTCAAAAAAAATTTGTGATAGTTTTTCAAATTATCCCGCTTAAATTAGTTACCGATATTCATTCATGAGGGTCAAAGCACGTCTCGATGGCCATTTCGCTAACCCTTACTTAGCTCTTCAGGAAACTTCTGATAAACATTTTAAATTAACTATAAATTTTTGTCCAAACAATAAAGTAAAGACAAAAATCTAATGTTAAGCAAAAACAAGAAAATAAATTAGTTTCCGTGGTAGATTTATCTTTACCATAAAAGATGCCGTAAGCAAACATCAAAATAAGATAATTTCCATTAAAGTTCTGTATTTTCGCTTGCAAGCCTAAATTGGACGTAAATAAGTAGTCCTTAGAAATACATATAATTGGTGTCAGTTTAAAAAATGTTTTCAGGTATTTAAATGTAAATGTTACAAGAAATTTTCTAGGAGTATGACAAACAATAAACAAAATTATTTAAAGCAATCAATCTTAATCAAGTTGAAGTAAACCTTTAAACTTATTTAAATATGTTTACACGAATCTAAACATTGTTCTTTGTAACATGTCAAACAACTAAGCAACTAAAAGAACAAAAGACTTCGTATCTAATGATTTGTTTTCTTTACTTAAAAAGGAACTGCGAACAAGGTTTTATAAATAATAAATAAAAATTTGTTTTTTCTGACTGAAAACCATAAAAATGCAAACAAGTTTTTATTCAAGTTTCAAAGAAAAAAGAACTTCATTACAAAAGTATAAAGCTTCTCATCGTAATTGGAATATTAAAACCACTTGACAAAAAGAAACCTTGACTAAAGGAAAGTAAATGCGTTCGCTTAAAGTACAATCTCATACAAAAGCAGAAATTTAATTTGGCGCCTTAGAATATGCTATAAAATAGGAGTTTAACAAAAAAAAGCAAAACTGTGTGCTAGCAAGAATAAGTGTTTGCATGTTTGCATGCGTGTACGTGCAAGGACATTCGCGTATGTGTTTTGCCTGTTTATTTCTTGTTAACTTAACATTTAACAAATAGGAAACGGAAGAGATAATTTCAAACATATAATACAGAACCATTTAAAGAGTGTATGCATGTTGATATTTGGTTAATAAACACATTAATGTGTACTTGTACTCGCATTTTTAACAATGAAGTAAACTGTTGAGACATGCGAGGATTGTGATATAAGTGTTTTTAAAATGATTAATATCATGAATATTTCTTTAAGTCATTTAATTTCTGTATATAAAAAACAAGCTTTTGGTGTTAGATTTATAACTTATCTTAGATATGTAACGACAAACAAAAAAAAAAAAAAAAAAAAAATGAATAATAAAAAAACACACGCACACATACGTTAATACACTTTTATGGATATAAATATCGTGCCTAATGGTTGCAACCCAACCATAATAAAAAACAAAACGCATGTGAGTGTGTGTATTAAATACCGTTCAAAGTTGCGTGTTACAGTCAGCTATTTTAAGCGCATAAATGTATTTGTGCAAATAAATACAGTTTTAATTTCGAATTTAAGGTGCAAAATATATATAAAATAAAAGAACCCATTAACCCGTAATATTTAAAACAAGCAAAACATTAAAATAATGAATTTTTATTCTGCATGTAAAATGCTTTTCATCGTTTTTTTTTTTTTCTTTTCTTTAACAAACGACATATATTTATCATAATTACAAACACGTTTTTTTAAAACCTAAGGAAGTGAAAAATATGTATATATTTTGTCATTTTTGAATTATGAGACAGAAAAAGGCGTTTAATAAAACGGGCGGTTAGAAAACGACTCAACATATTGTGTTTACGCTTTTCATTTCCTCACTAACTAATGCTTTGTTTAGACCGCGTTCTCTTTATTTGACTAAGCAGTTGCCTGAATCACTTCATCGTCTAAAACCCAATTATCATCCTTAATTTTTGCTCGAGATTGTAAGAAGTTGACACTACTTTTTTTATAATTATTTATTCTTAATTTAACTGATCCACCACTATTACCCAACAGCAATGTTTTTTCTTTCTCTTCAATTCTCTGTTGGAACTTAAACCGGAAGTAATACTTTATTTCACTCTGATTACAATAAAAACAGCGAACAACAATGTTTGTATTTGTTGTTAGGGATTAAGTTAAGGGTTGCCAAATTTTATTTTCATTTAAAAAAATTTATTTTATCAGTAAAAAATTAAGCTGTGTTAAAGTAAATAATTAAGTGAAACTAAAACAAGTAAGAGTGCTATATTCGGCTGTGCCGAATCTTATATATCCTTCACCATCTATGTAAATCTAGTTTAGTGAAGTAACTCCAATCAAAAAAGCAATAACTGGGGTGATAGCGATTAAAAAAATAAAAAAAATTTGCCACTGCATACATATAATTTTACATAAAAATGACACCGGCTCTTAATGGGTTAGGCAGTTTTAACAAATTTTAGTTTCTATTAAAGATCTCTTCAAAAGCTTTAAAATGATACCCGTATTGATACATTAAAAAATTTGAAAATATCAGAGCCCCGTAACTCGGAAAATATGGGCGAGCGCCAATTTTTTTACTTGATGGTTTTTTCTTACATATTTTAATTCTATATCGCCTTATATATTTATTTTTTTATTGGAGTAACCTTATTGTTCCAAATGACATGAAAAAATTAGAGGTTGGCGTGGTGTTTTTCCTGCTGCTTCGAAGGACATAAACCGATCATGCTGATTTGCAATAGGAAATCTTTCGACACTATATCTGATCGATTGACACATTTTTTTTTGTGAAATAAAGTTTGCCTCGCGCGGACAGACGGACGTCGCGCAATCGACTTCTATATGCATAAGAAGTCAGAATATATATATTCTATATAGGGTCGAAAATGGATATTGTAGAAATAATACACGGAATGGCAAACTTAGTTATACCCTTTTTCCGCTTTTTGTGTTGAAGGCTATAAAAAGTATGTTTAAATTGCAGTTAAAGTGTAATATCTTCATGGTTTCCAAAGGTGGAGGTTTTAGCGTCCAGGAATTATTAAACGTATATGTATTTATTCATGATATATTTGCAGTAGCTGCGCATGTGTTCTAACTTTGACGGTTGGAAAAACAAATTTTAGTTGAGAGACCAACTAAAGAAAGGTAGAAGCACTTTAAGCAATTTTGAAGTATCCTTATTGCCAATGTTTACACAAGTTAATTTATAGTTGAGACACCTTTGCATTCTTGTGTAACGAATTTTTCTCCAAAAACTTCAATTTTATCAACGATGTCCTTGACTTAAGTACGAAACAAGTCATGCAGAATTGTATTGCTAGAATGTAGATCATATCGTATATTATTATAATTAACATAAAATATAATTAACAAAAATTTTTAATATTCTGTTTTATGATTCAATCGCATTGTCCTTCAACAATAATACAATGTTAGCGTTTATTCGAGATGTGCTAAATTTTTCTTTCAAGTAACATATTTTTATTCAACATGAACGACAAAAAGTCACTTTTCAGATAAAAATTATACAGAAAATATTCTAATCCTTGGAGTTGCGACTTGAATAAAAATTATTCGATTCACAGAAAAAACATTAACTTTTAAAATGAAAAATTATTACACAAAGATTTGAGGTATTATAAATACGAGTAATATTTTACAATAAAAATACATTTTATTTGTTAGAAGACAGTCTGGAGTTTTAGTGATTGTTCCTTTACAACATTAATTAAATTGTTAGAGAAGAAAAAACTAAAAATCGTGTAATGTTTTATCCAGATTAAATTATTAAATTACCAATATTGATTATTAAGAGTGAAAGCACGTCTCGATGGACATTTCACTTCCGCTTACTTAGCTCTTTGGGAAACTTCTTACAAACATTTTTTTAAAGACAAAAATCAAAGTTTAAGCATAAAAAAACAATAATCAACAATATTTATATTTTTCGCTATCCACTGTATATGGCTGACTTTTTTCGGCTTTTTTATACAGTTAAAAGATAATAACAAATAAAATATCACAAGAATATTAAGACGCCCTTTCACCCTCAATTACCTTTATTGGTAATTTCTACAATATCCATTCCCGACTTCATAAAGTATATATATTCTGAGTTCTTATACATAGCGAATTCGATTGAGCGATCTCCCTCTGTCCGTCCGTGTGAGTGTTAAAATCAAGTTTGCCAAGAACTAGATCAGGTAGACAAAATTTAAATACGCCAATCGATCAGACAAAGAGTCGAAAGCAAGACCATATCCTTTGATGCAACGGGACAAACAACATGCCTGCCTCTAATATTTAATCATTTGGAACATTGAAGTAACTTCAATGAAAAAAAAAAAAAAATATGGCGCGATAGAGAATTAAAGAAAAGTGTAAAAATTAGCGCTCGTCCATATTTCCGAGTTATGGGCCTCTAAAAGGCACGATTGTGCACCATCACCCGAATATTTTTTTTTTTGATTGGATTTACTTTACTTAACTAGATTTATATTTATGATAAGGGTAAAAAAAATTCTTCATAGCCGAATACAGCACTCTTACTTGTTTATAAATAAAATCATTGAAATTCCTCATACATGTTACTTTCTTTGGCCATCCCATGAGCGAACCTTTAACCATATGTAAGGTAAGCTAAAGCCGCCTTTACATTTCACAATTTTACTGACCAAATAAGAAATGTAGACACAAATAATTGATATGAAAGTGAATTTATTTTGTGGTAAAAAGAACTAAATAAGTTGATGCTACCACGATGTTGGGTAGTAGTGCTGGCAGCATTGGTAGTGATTAAAGTTCAAATCCCAAAAGAGCCTAGTGTGTTAAGAACAAAATAATTGCTTTTGAATAGTTGTTTTAAAAAAGCCAATAACAATGTGCAATAACAATTCAAACCGTTCAAAGTTTAAGTTGATAAGTTGCGGTAGCGCCTTTATATATATTAGAGAAACATGTGATGGTATATCAGACCATTTCATTAGAGAGCGGCATTTGCGCCTTTATATAATAAAACAAGGAGATTGGTAAAAGAAAAAAGGTTTTGTGTAATCGCCTATTACACTGTACAACAAAATCAAATTTTTTCAAAAATTACAAGGTCCGGGCTATAAATTCTGATAGAGGAGACAAAAAAAAGATATACGTGTATCGGCGTTTTGAAAGTTTACATCTGGATTTCATTTGAGAGGGGGTTAAAGTTTCCCAGCTCTGGCACATTCTTATTGTTAAACGGCATAAGAAACCATGTGACCCTTACATTTTAGGTAAAAAATGTGTTCAGCAAATTTATGTTAAATGTTACGGAGAACATTTTTGTAGAAATGTTAACCCTCTAACTCCTCAAGATATGGGTCTTTTTTGTCCTTCTTTTCAAAAATAGCAAAAAACACCATTAAAACAGGGTTTTAGAGGGTTAAAATATTCCACAAAAATGTTACCCGTTAAATTTTACTATAAGTCCCTGAATACACCAAAAAGGAAAATTCAACCATAAAGTCAGAAATAAGACGCAAAAAAGAGAGCTTAGGGTTAATTTCGCATTTATTAAGAAATTTGTTTTAAAGCAAATTTGGATAGCATTAATTACATTTTCTTTAGCTCTAGGCAATTCCACTTCATTATCATACAATGTCCAGCATATTTCAGCGATAAGCGAATGAATGCTTTTACCTTTATAGCGTTCTTCAATGGGTGCGCATGTCTGATGAAATTTTTCACCATGCTCATCAGATTCTGTTGACAACTGGTTCTCAAAGTAATCCATATGGGAAATGAATTTTTGTTGACATATGAACGCAATAAAAGGTTCCTGTTTCAGCGATGGTTCCATCAACATAATGACTAGGACTTCGAAGTTGTAGCACAGGTACTGGGAGTTCGTCAGAATGCGGAAATGGCAGCATGGCTGATGGCACAGTTTTGTATACAAAACTCTTTCGCCTATATCTATTCAATTTTAATATGGAAATATTTTGGCACACATAGCACGTAGCGTCATTATGTTCACCTGGATCTAACCACCGCAAAGGAATACCAAACTACATTTTTTAAAAATAAGAAAAAAAACATCAAGTGAAAAAATTGGAGCTCGCCCATATCTTCCGAGGAGCTTAGAAATTTTTCAATTTTTTGAAATATCAATATGGATATCATTTTAAAGCTTTTGAAAATATCTTTAAGGAAATAGCATTAAGAGCTGATGAAATTTTTATGTAAAATAATATATATGCAGTACCAATTTTTTTTTAAATCTGTCACCCCAATTTTTGCTTTTTTATTGGAATTACTTCACTGAACTAGATTTACATATACTATATGGTGAAGGGTATATAAGATTCGGCATAGCCGAATATAGCGCTCTTACTTGTTATTTACAATCTTAAAGGGGTGAAATCATTTTGCGAAGTAATTGAATATGTATTTATGGCCTCAATAAGGTGTTGTTTTATCATTATTCTGGCTGAAAACAATTATTTTACGATTATAAAAAATACAGATTCAAGAGGAATACTCATATAATAAATTCCTAGGACCACTACTTCATAGAATTAAGTATTCTTCACATAATTTATATCCAAAACGGGAACTGAAAACAAATTTTTTTGGTTTTTTGTTTTAAATGTAAATTATATGTAGAAATTATCGTTACTAATCTGTTAGTAAAATAAGCCTTTGCATAATATGGTTAACACCATCGTTAATCGTTCTAGTTGCCAATCATGGAAGGAATGGCCCCGTTGATGGAACACTAAAATAATTTATTTTAAAGCTTTTTCAAGTATTTAAAATATGACTTGTAAAAATGGTTTAACAGTTTGTTATTCTAGTACCTGGTTTTATATAGGGACATTCCCAAATTTGTGGAATTTTAACAACCACAATTACTAATTACATTATTTTGTACATCCAAATTGACCTGGGGTGGAATCGTTACATCCGTGAACGTACTACACGTATCGTAAAAATACGTTTTTCGGATTATGACATACGTTAACGGATGGTGATTAACAATAACGCAGATTATAACATACGTTATCGTATACATGAACGTACATTTTTTACGAACTGTCATACGTTAACAAAACTTAGTTCGAATAAGATGAAAAATGCAACAAATTCGCTAAAAAAAAGTGCGAATTAAACAAATTTAATTTTAGTTTATATAAAGTTATTATTACAATAAGTTAAATCTAAGATTCATGAATGAACACAAAAATTTGGCAAAAAACATGCTTCCTAATTGGGCATATTAAAATCTAATGCTAACAGACTATGGGATGAGCTTTCCAAATGTATGGACGCACTAGTACCACCAGTTAATGATGTTATAATTTTAAAATAGGAAATTCGCAATTTATATTTTTGCAAGAAAATATTTATATTTATAATTTTGGCTGATCAAAAATAGGTATCAAGCAAAGAAAAAAGCTTTTTTTTTAATTGAAAAACCAGAATGAAGGAAGCCTTTATGAAGAAAAGCTGCTGGTGCCAAGTGAAGAAGTGTTAATTGAAGCAGCAGTCCTTGAATCGAGCGCTATAGGCAAAAAATCGGTTTTGACCTTTGGAAACAACAAAATTTGATAAACTGACCAGCCTGAATACTCTTTCTTTAGCTTTAGAATATTTTAATTTCAAAACTATTGTGACTCATTTAAAAAATTACGATCCGTTTACAATCGTATGTCATAATTTCATTTAGTTCATACGATTAACGTATCACGTAATTTTTTTTCGTACGATTGTCGATACGAACACGGATGTAACGATTCCACCCCTGATTTATCATAAAATTTAATTGCTTTTTCAAATTTGTTATTCTAAATGAAACATTTTCCTTTTAGTTTTCAATTGAATTTTTTTTTTATATTTATTTACCTGTTTTTTTTTTTTGGTCTATGGACATTCTCGAATTGGTTTTTTCTAAAACAGATTTTTTAAAACCACAATTATTATCCCTTTTCACTCGTAATAAAAGGTATATAAGAGGGCAGTAAGTAATAACAATTTTCGTAAGATAAAGGTAAAAGCATTCATTCGCTTATCGCTGAAATATGCTGGACATTGTATGATAATGAAGTGGAATTGCCTAGAGCTAAAGAAAATGTAATTAATGCTATCCAAATTTGCTTTAAAACAAATTTCTTAATAAATGCGAAATTAACCCTAAGCTCTCTTTTGTTGCGTCTTATTTCTGACTTTATGGTTGAATTTTCCTTTTTGGTGTATTCAGGGACTTATAGTAAAATTTAACGGGTAACATTTTTGTGGAATATTTTAACCCTCTAAAACCCTGTTTTAATGGTGTTTTTTGCTATTTTTTAAAAGAAGGACATAAAAGAATCATATCTTGAGGAGTTAGAGGGTTAACATTTCTACAAAAATGTTCTCCGTAACATTTTACATAAATTTGCTGAACACATCTTTTACCTAAAATTTAAGGGTCACATGGTTTTTTATACCGTTTAACAATAAGAATGTGCCAGAGCTGGGAAATTTTAACCCTCTCTCAAATGAAATTCAGATGTAAACTTTCAAAACGCCGATACACGTATATCTTTTTTTTGTCTCCTCTATCAGAATTTATAGCCCGGACCTTGTAATTTTTTGGTGTGTTGTACAGTGTTATTAAAAACAATAGCTGATATTGCAAGCGTCCAAAAAAATAAAAAATTCTCGGGTAATCACAGTAGATGAGTTAAGGATGGTGGTAGTATACATATAAGAACAGCCGATGATATGGTTAACGTGTCTGTGAGTAAACGAAGAAAGCCTGCTGCGAAGCATAACGCGAAGTCTTAGTTGTGGCTGAGTTGCTTAAAAAGGCCTCGTTGACAGAGGAGGAGTTCAAAATTTTAATTCCTACCGGAGCTTTTTTGCTATACAAGATATCGAACAGTTCGAGTCCCATGAAGTTTTTTCGAACTCATGGATTTTAAGCAAAAGATCGTTCCCTAAAATTTCAACAGGGCCACAGAGTGGGCAATAGATGAAATAGAGAATAAATAAGCTGCCACAAAAGAGAAAAATAGAAAAAACTAACCTGCTGGTATTCGCAATTGGTATTTGCGTTTGGGAAGGGAAAAAAGTCAAAATACATACATACATAAATTTTTTTAGCTGTAATATTCACTTAAACAACTTTTAATTATTTAAAATAATAATTTAATATTACATTTTATTTGAACTTTTTTATGATTATCACTATCTCGATATTATCTAAATTGGAAACAATAACTACAACTTCAAAAGAAATATTGTTAAAATACCACAAACAAATTTTTACTCTTGCTGTTTCAAAATGTTTGTAATCAAATGAATAAAAAGGACTGAAATCGAAATTATTCCGCACAAGAAATATTTTTTGAAATTTTTGATATTTGTGTAGATAGTAATCGATATGCAATACAAAACACGATTTTTAGAATTTTTGTGTGTCTGTCTGTCTGTGTTCGCATCACGTAAAAACTACTGGATGGATTTGAACAAAATTTTGTAAGGAGGTACCTTAAACCTTCATTCCAATAAAGAATATTTTTTTTTTTCATAAAAATAGTCATTTCGTAGAGAAAATAGAGATACGAATTATCGGTATAATGGCAAATTTTATTTTTGTAAATGGAAAATTTTTATCACTGTCCACGGAACTCTGTAATAAACGTTTAAAAGTACATTTTTCTAAATTTGAACTTTAGGAAAATTAAAAACGACACGCAGACAAAGTCATTGGCATAACTAGTATATAAACAAATTTAAATAATTTTTGGACAAATAAAAAAAGAATATAAAATAAAAATATAAAAGTCAGCCGTATACAGTGGAGAAAGAAAAATAGAATTACTGTTGGTGATTGTTGTTTTTGCTTAAACTTTGATTTTTGTCTTTCCTGAAGAGTTAAGTAAGCGGTAACGAAATGGCCATCGAGACGTGCTTTGACACTCAAATATCAATATCGGTAATTTAAATATTTAATCGGGATCAAAGAAAATAGCACGAAAATTAATTAATATAATAAAAAATTCCCGTTGTTTAATTAAAAAAAATATATTTTTACTTTCTGTAATTATCCTCACGATTGGTCGACCTTTTATATTCTTATGTATGACTAATTAATTTTTAAGCTTGAAGATATTTGCACATATATTTTTCGATATTTCGCCAACCTCCGAGTTTAAATTAACGTCTGTTATTGAGTTATTATTGTTACAATAAAGACCTTTTCAAAAATTATTTAATCCTACATAATATTTACTTTGAACACAAGCAAAATCTTTATTAAGTAAAAAAAGTTTTTTTCGTAAAGTTGGGAAAATTGTAATTTTTAATTACCGAAATAATAATTTCGATATAAGAAAACAAGGTGTAAGCTTTCTTTTGACGCTCGCTATATGTATGTATGTACATATGCTTATATAATTTCCTACACATATTAAATAGCTTTTAATTTGTCTTCAAGAATTTCATCCTAAAATGTTCATCTATTTGCTTTAGTGACAATTTACATTTATTTCCTTGTCAACTTTTATTATGTTTTTTTTTGTTTGTTAGTAAAATTTTTATGGTTTCATGTCACTCGTCGTAATTTACACAAATGACTTTAATGGAAATTTTTTACGTTTATGTATAATTTCGGTTCATGATCTTCAGTGTGAAGCATTTAATGTTCTGGGTCAACAAACACACATGTACAGCTGTTGAAATTCCTTTTGTAAATATGAGTGTATTTGTTTTGTAAATAAATATCTAAGTATGGTTTCGTATCCGTCACAGGGGAACCGACATATATTTTCTTTTATTTACCAAGGTTTGTGTATTTTTTTTTTTTTTTTGATAGTTATTTTTGTTATTGTTTTTCTTATTTGGTTTCTCTCTCAAATGAAATTTTAAGGCCGAATTACAAACAACAATTAACATGGTAAGCATATATTAGATAATAAAAATACTCATGCTAATTGACATCTAAATACTAGTAACTGCTCTCCAATACAAAAATACATAAAATCTAACACAAACTAATTAACAGAAAACAAATAAAATATTTTCTATCTTAGCTGATGTTTAGGTTTGGGTTGCAAATTTGTGAAACAGTAGCCCAGTTGCTCATTTACCCACAATGTATTTATATTCTAAAGGTATGGTCAGATTAGTCAAATATTTGACCAAAAAGACGTAACCACTAAACATTAAAAAACTATTTTTGCTCACATACTTGTTAAGAAATATATAATTGTTGCAAGTGTTTTTTGACTTTATAACTCACGATTGGTCAAACCAAATTCAAATAAACTTTTATTGTTTGTTTATATGTTTGTTTGTGGTATGGTCGTGGTCGTTTGACGCGTTCGTGAGTTATTACTTTTTATGACAACATGTGATTTTGTTCATATAAAAAAGAAACAACAACAATAAAGACGTAGGCGCCTATTAGCGTATGCGGTACAATACTGTGTGCCGACTTCATACACACGGTACTCAATCTTAATATTAATGAGTTGCGAAGCACAATACACAAGGTATGATATCACATTTATTATTGCTATGTCAGGAAAGATTGAATAAACATTTGTAATAACGGTGGTTACGCTTTTTTGGTTAGATATTTGACTTATCTGACCGCATTTTAAGAGATAAGTTTTTCTTTGCTTTTATCCGTTATCAATTGTTAATTATGTGAAACTGAAAGTGACTGTATTGTAAATACTTCAAATTTTTCAAGTTTAAGATTTACTAGGTCAGCAAAGGGTAAAAAAATTATTCTTCTTCTTCAAAAATTCGTTTTTATACCCTTCACCATAAAAAGTGAAAAAAGGGTATCCATTTTCGACCCCAGAAAGTATATACATTCTGAGTTATGCATAGCTATGTCGATTTCGCGATGCCTGTTTATCCACCCACGTTAGTGTTAAAATCAAATTTGCCAAAGCGGTATATCAGATATTTTGTGAAAAAACACGAAATGTTTCTGACTTCATATTTATTAACAGTAAGATGTTTCTATCAACAATTTATTCTACCTGTAAAATAAAATCAGCTGCACTTATTTCGTTCGTAATTTTGATGAGCATCTAAACAATGGGGTATACATAAAGTCACTAAACGAAAAGTTCTTAAAAAATCGAGGCGTTGGCACCGCAAAATAGGTAAAGTCGCTAAACACTTTTCGAAAATTTTAACCGGGTACTTGGCCTTAAGATTCTGGTGGCTTTAGAAGACTAAACCATTGTAATATTAATTCGGTATTAAATTAATCGGGTTGATTCCGCCAGTATATAATAAACTGTTGTTATAATTTCCGGTAATAACCGTCGTCACTGGCTGTGTACTTTGGATGTTCGGCGAGCGCTTTCGATGTGATAACATCATTTATCTGGAGCGAGTGGGACTATTTTAAGTCTGTGAATCATGTGTCTAAACGGTGCGAGTTTATGTTGAGTAGGATGGTTTGAGGAGCTGTGGATAGTTGTGTCTGTCATGGTTGGTTTTCTATAAATGTCAAAGTTTAAGGTATCAATTCCTCGTATTATTGATATGTCAAGATAATGTAAAGTTAGAACAACTACACATCAAAAAACTGATGGAAAAACATAAAATAACCCATTACTACAGATACGTAGACGACAGTATATGCATCCTTGAAAGAGACAACGCCGAACAAATTCTTATAGACTTAAACATAATACACAACAAAATCACATACACAATGGAAAAAAGGTAAAATAGAACTTTTTTTGTTTACAGAACACATACGATCCAACAATCCAAAGGAAAAGGGAAGACTCCAATTTCGCAAAACACCTTAACACACATGGACACGAACCAAAGGAAATGGATGAATGTATGACAGTATTACACCCAAGTAAAAAAGGACAAAGACTAGACATTCTTGAAAACATGGAAATTTACAAAACACGAACGTTTAACAGAGACATTATTAACGAACAGGTAAACACAACCTCTGACACGATTTTTACACCACTAAAATTACTAAAACAATCTTACAAAAAAAAACACCCACAGACGGTCACACTCACCTATCCAATAATAAAAGACCCAAATATTAACTATTTACCCCAATAAACAAGACAGATATCAGGGAATCTACCTGCATAATACTATTTAAACGCACAAAAATTACCTAAACCCACCACCTTTTATTCTTAACACTATCTATTTCTAACACTATCTCTTCAGTTTTAATAAAAACGCGGCTTGAAAATGATGTTATCACATCGAAAGCGCTCGCCGAACATCCAAAGTACACAGCCAGTGACGACGGTTATTACCGAAAATTATAACAACAGTAATATTAATTGCAAACTTCATAGACTGTTAAAATATGTATTAGTATCATGTTTTAAGAATTGACCGATTTAGTATTTTTTTTCAATTCAGCGTATTTTTTATACAGAATAATGAGGTGTTTTTTTATTTTAAACGAATTTCATTTCTTGAATTCAACAAGATAATTGAATAGTAAGTGTTTATTGCCGTCAACTGTGTTGTTGTTAGTAGCCACATTAATTATCACAACTATGTTTTCACGTAATAATATTATTTGCTTATCACATCAAATTTAAGATTTTAATAGTGTATAGTTATAAAATATACACAATGAATTTTATCTCTTCAAAAACTAGAGCAACTGCAGGTTATATAAGATTATTTAAGTTTTATCAAGTTGTATCAAAATTTGCAGAGTAGCCAGAATTATTTTTCTTTAATTAAAAAAATTTAACAATTAATAAAAATTAATAAATCGTCGCGAACCGGCCTACAAAATATGAATGCTCTAAAGGCCACGTCTGATTAATCTACACAAATAAAATCTGATCGAATTCTGTCCTACTTCGAAAAATCGCAAAAAAAAAATTGTTTCCGTGCCACACCGTGACAGAAGAAATATTGAATTCAAAATGCAATTCTGATCGTATAGAAATTATTAGCGGAACTAACATTTTGTAGCAAACAGCTATTGCTATGTTTTGCAACACCACAACAAAAAATATATAGAACTGAACAAAGCTAAATACTATTTCATACTTCTAAGAGCATAATTTTGTAACTATTAGGGCACACACCGTTTTTGATAGATCGAACGACTGAGGATGATAGTGTATCACGGCCCTAAGAAATGATTGCAAAAAACTCTAGTAATCTGTGCTGGTATAAATCTTTAACTGAGGTGGAGCATGTTATAAATCGACATTTGTTACTTTTTTTCAGCGGCAACACTATATCACAGTCAATACTTGATTACCAGTTAGCTACAGCAGCCAAACGGTTGAACGTAAACAAACCTGTTAAAGTAAGAGTTAAAACAAGCACAAAGGCTGCCAAAATATAAAAACAAACAAGTAAGAGTGCTATATTCGGCTATAACGAATCTTATGTACCCTTCACCATCTATGGAAATCTTGTTTAGTGATGTAACTCCAATCAAAAAAGCAAATATTGGGGGGATCGAGACTTAAAATATGGAAAAAAAATTGGTACTGCATCTATGGTACGGCTCTTAATAGGTTAAACATTTTTAAACATTTTAGTATTTTCGTAAAGATCTCTTCAAAAGCTTTAAAATGAAATCATTATTGATATTTAAAAAAATTTGAAAATTTCAGAGCCCCGTAACTCTGAAAATTAGAAGAACGCCAATTTTTTAATTAATATTTTTTTCTTCTTTTTTAATTCTCTATCGCCCCATATACATAATTATTTATTCGCTTGGAGTTACTTTATTGTTCCAAATGACATGTGGTAGGCGTGGTGTTTCGCCTGCTGCCTCAAAGGACATTCACCTCTTAAGGCACTATATCTGATCGATAGATATATTTATTTTTTCTACCGAGACAAACTTAATTTCAACACTAACACGGACGGGCAGATGTCAGAATATATTTACTCTATGGGGTCAGAACTGGGTTTTTTACAAATTACACACGGAATGACTCTTTTTCCACTTTTTGTAATAAGGGTATAAAAATGAGAACAAAAAACATAAATGTGAAAAAAACAAGTCGCTTTCTAAAAATGCCACCCATTAATAGCATCGAGATCTAAATGTACACTCTGTTATGGCGTGATACAACTCCTATAATAAATCATACTTTACAAATCTTCTTTTACCAACATTAGTGGTACATTTTCATCTATACAGCCTTCTAAGATGGCAATACTTATTTCTAACGTTTTCTCATTAGATTTCGTTCAACTTTTATTGCTATTAGTCCTAAGTGTTTGGTATTTGAAGTATAAGATATAGTTTTCTACTGTATGTTTGCGCGTTAATTTACTTAAATCATCGGTTAGCGTGTTTGATAAACATTATTTTTTTAGTCCAACTGCCATATTCATAAATAATGAAATAAATGTGCTTTTTGACAAATTTTACACATTTTCCACAAATTTGTCCTAAAAATGCATTTCAAATATATTTTAGTATTTTATTAAAACGGCAACAAATATTCAAAATTTTTAAAACCGTAATAAACATTTTTGATACGACTCGTCTTCGTATAATTTTTCCATAGCAACGGTTAGATCACAGCATGTGCATTTTGGCATTTCATTTAATAAATTTTACCAGCTGGTAATGTGTATTAATTAATTTTTGCGGATGACACTATGGTCACGTTAACAACGAAAATAAATCAATTCGCTTATGCTGTTAATGCAACTTGCGAAAAATCGAGATCTTGTGCGTCGGGCTATTTGATTGCTTTCAGTACGGCTGTTCACCCTTAATGTTTATGAGAAAATTCCGGAAATAGTTTTCTAATAGTGTTCTAAACCACTTGAAGCTTGGGAAATCAGCTTGGAAGGGAGGAAGATGTAAAATGCGAAACATAAATATTTTTCAATAATTTTAATAAACAATCACTCAAATTCCGTTAGAAAAAAAAACATTTTGTATTGAACACTTAATCCACCATAGTCATCCTATTTTCGTATACAAGAGGGTTTATCTGTAGAAATACAATTGCTTGGAGAAAATAAGTGTTCAAAAGTAATTATTCGATTAATGAATTCCACTTCTCGGGAATTTGCAAATTCAAAAAACATGTTTCTTGTGTGGGGTATCTTGGTCCGTTACAGCTGGCATGGCATTTTCCGTAATGTATTAGCGTATTATAGATACGCAACCCTAAAAAATTTAATAATTGCACTAAAACATTTAAAAGGGTGTTTTTTATATTGCAAAAATAACATATAAATTAAATTTTAATAAAAAAATGATTTAATTGTAAAGATTATTACATGGCATTAACAAAATGACTTGAGCAATACGACAACCGCAGCTTTTCTTGACGAAGAGCATTCTGGACGTCAATTATTGTGCCACTTGTGCCATTTTTGCTGCCTAGAACACGAATAATGTAAATCTCCAAGGAATCAATTGTTGCTAGTTAATCAGCAGTTTATCAGGAGTATTTTTCTTATTGTAATGGAGTCTATAGGATCTGTTGTAGCTTGGTGTCACTCCATATGCGTTAACAAATACTGAACACTGAATTTTACGATTAATTAACTAATTTAATTGATCGTTTATTTCTTTGTAGGTCTGGTAGCATTATTCAAAAATTAATCTCTTCAGGAGGATTTAACAGAAAAAGAAACTATGTATAGAAATATCTATCGTCTTCTTGCAATGTACGTTGCAGAAGACCCTAAAAGTTTTGATTTCATTGCTTTTTCTATGATAAAAGCTATAAAGCAATAAGCGGTATTTACGATTCCTAGAAAACTATAAAACTTAAATAATTGCTTGAGATAACGATGCGTAAGTATGAAAACGCAAAATAAAGTCGTTATGTTTAAGACAATTGTATAAGTAGAGGAGTTTGGTTAAACAAAAATTTAGTATAATTCTAGCAAAATGAAATTATTATTGCTATTAGCTGTTGGATGTTTATCAGGTACGAAATTATTTTATTAAAACTTAAAAACCCAAAAAAAAACTATTTTAATCTCAAAAAACTTTTACTTTCAGTGACTGCATCAACTGTTGATGCGGACGATTTAGAAATTGATGAAGAAAATGATTGGAGCGTACCAAGTGAAGATTACTCCTTTAATGTCCCATATAGTAGCAATTGTTCGTCTGTCCTTAATGTAAAATTTTATTTATATACTAAAACGAATTCCACTAAACCGGAAAGAGTCTATGACACAGCTGAGTCTATTCATGCCTCCAGATTTAATTCTGCTCATCCTACCAGAATAATAATACACGATTATTATGAGAGTTATTTGACGCCTGTGATCAGACAGATACGTAAGGCTTGGTTGAAGTTGGGTCAATTCAACGTTATCGTTGTTGACTGGCCTATCGCTCGTAATCATTTTTATTTTAACTCTATATTAGCTGTGCCCACAGTTGGCGAAAGAATAGCACACTTTATTCAGTATTTGGTTAAAAACCATAATATGCTCCTTTCGAGTACCCACGTTATTGGCCATGGTGTGGGTGCCCATGTTGCTGGTTATACTGGCAGAAATATAAAAAAAGGTCAAATAGATACTATTATTGGCTTGGACCCTTCATCTTCTCCTTTTAATAACAATCAGCTTTTGAAACGTTTGAGTAGACTGGACGCTTTCTATGTGGAAACAATTCAAACTGACGGTAATTTAGTTGGCTTCAAAGAACCCATAGGCTTGGCATCTTTTTATCCTAATGGTGGGTTATTCCAACCTGGCTGCAAGCACGCCATGTGTAATCATAGACGTGCTGCTATATATTATGCTAAATCCATTACTCATGATGATTATAAGGCCATCTTGTGTGCAAGTTATGAAGATGTTTTTAATAAAAACTGTGGACCATATCATAGCTATGTGCGAATGGGCGGTAACAAACAATATCTGGCTGCTGGTGTTTTTTATGTTCCAGTTAAGGAAGATTTCTTCTAGGGGATCTTCATTTTTAATTAAGGTAAACAAATTAGAACTGCATGCACTCTGCTATTATCTTTGAAAATAAAACAACTTTGTATTTATTTAATATTGTATTATTTGAACTTAACGGCTTAAAAAACAGCACGATATTTTTTTTTTGAAAATTAATAAATTTAATTTAATATTCCTGTGTTTGAATTTAATTTATTAGCATTTAACGTAGTCCTATATGAAGCAATTTTATTTGTTTATACAAGAATTTGACTAGAAATTAGTCTCGTTGCTAAAGACGATTTTTCCAGAACAACATTGAATTTATTTAATGAGTGACTAAAAAATATCTTATGCAAATGAGAAATATTCCTGCAACATGACATGTGAAAAAGTTAAAAATTTTGACTGGAAAAACAAAAATTTAACACGTAACTTGTTTAGAAATGTTAAAAAATATGGAAAGCTTTTGCATACATACTTATCAACGCGTCTACATTATAGCCTGCTCTGAAACTTTGACTTTCGAATGTAATATTTTTTTTTTAATTTATTATACACATCAGAGAAAGAGCCCGTAAAAATTTCATCTGAGAACTGTTAATGAGTATCAAAATAGTGTAGATGAACGTTTTTTATGACAATGTCATGTTGAAGCGACACTTCTTTCTATTAAGGTATTTGCATTATTATAAAAGAACTAGCTGAACCCGGTGTGCTTCGCTACCCCCCTCATTATTAATTAAAATTAAAAGTAATTATATATTTACTTCAAAAAATGCCCAAGATATGACGATATTAAATTTTGGGTTATATGGGCGAGGCCACGCCCCTTTGTCCACTCCCAACTTTATATAGTCAAGAATATCCTATTGCGAAAATTTAATGACGATTGGTCCAGTAGTTAAGACTATATTACGATTTTTAATTTTTCTAAAAAGGGGCGGGGTCCCACCCACTTTTCTCCTGGTACGTATTCCTAATTATGCCAATACCATATGTACGAAATATCGTCGACGTAGGTAAAAAATGGCCAAAATATGGCGATTTAAATTTTTGGGTTATATGGGCGGTGCCACGCCCCTTTGTCCAATTAAAACTTCATATAGCCTATTATTCCTTCCAGAGTCACAGTAACATGCTGTGAAAATTTCAGGAAGATCGGTCCAAGGGTTTGGCCTCCTATAAAGCACAAATAAACAGACAGACAGACAGACAGACAGACATTCATTTTTATATATATAATAGATGAAGTAATTGCAATTTGTACTGTTGAATTATGGATTGATACAATTTTATTGCATTTTGTTTTATGTTAGGGACAAACTTTATATTCATGTAGTTTGTAAGATATTTTAAATAATTGCATAAATAATTTTATATCTTGATAATAAATATTTAAATATTTTAAACAAAAATATATGGGTCGATTCAAATAAATGAGTTTATGAGAAATTTGTTCAGGTTGCCATGTGACTTTTCACTTAAGCTGCTTAAATTGTTTGCAATCATGTAAAACATTTTCGTTAAATTTTGCGGTTTTTTGTGACAATTTTTACGATCCAGACACATTAATATCTATTACTGGGAAATTCGTGTAAAATATCTGTTGGCATAAAGGGATAGAAGAAATATCATTTATAAAAGTATAAAAATACACATGAAAATGTTTGTAATTGATACCCTTAAATAAACAAACACACATTCGTCCTTGAAGTAAAGTTAAATTAAATAGAAGCATCAAGTGAAATTTAAAAGAAAATATTCTTTTCAAGTTAGAAAAGTTTTATTTTTCTTTTGTTAATTTTTTGTTATATTTTTTTTATTCATACTTTAAATATAATAAAAAAATTGAACATGTCTACGTTTAAACCACATTTATTGCACGTCTTAATAAAATGTACGAATATTATAGTCTAACATTTGGATGTGTACAATTTTCATTTTCCTTTTTTGTTGTTTTATAGGGATATTTTTAAAGCATTAAATTTATTAGAGAATCATTTCTGAAAATTTGTTTGCAATACGTGAGACGAATTGTCATTTATCTTACTGCTAAGAAAGAATGGCTTGTGTAGTTGACTTTAATTGTACAATCCTTTCTGTAGGCGTTCAAGAAGAGAAAATAATAATTTTGCTTTCTTAACCATCTTAATGCTCTAAACAAATAGACCACAGCAGTTGACGTCATATGTCGCCGTGTAGTCAACTACTTAATTTTTTTGAAGGCGGCAGCTATATATTTCAATGTTGCCACTTCAATTTTATTTGCCTTAACGCAAAATCACTTATTTAAGAAACTTAAACATAGAAGAAACTGAATATGATCAAAAAGAAAATCAAAGAAAAAAACAATAATTATTTTAACAGGTCTGGCCTTAAAATACTTTTTTCGCACTTTTCAAGTGGTATTTCGGGCAAAAATAAACATGTTTTATATGTATATAAATATAATTCGTTCCATATAATGAAGCTGATTTATTTCTACGCGTTCTTTGTAAATTGTCAACATTTTATTTGTCGCTTGTCGTAACTAAAAATAAAAATTAGTAGTCTAGTAGTCATGTAGATGAGATGCCTCCAAAAAATTCGCTTTTATACGTTTGACAGATTGTAGTCTGTAGCTCTCTGTGGTCTATGTGTTTAGTGCATAAGTTATAAAATATTATTACAAAAGGATGTTTGTTTATAAATGTAATTAATTCATTTTTTATTTACTTGTTACTGGGCAAACTGATGTTAAACGTTATTTCTAGTTGACTCAAGTATCTTTATAAACTTAATAAATATCGTCTCTCTTAATTTACTTTAATCGTGCTTGTTTCCTTTTAATATAAATATTTCATGATATTCTCATAATATATTTTTTTTATTAAAAACTACAAATTGAAATGTATTACCACGGGGAATGGTTCCCAATGGGATTCCTTATGTAGAAAAATGAAAAAATTAAAAAATAAAAATAGTTTCTGAATGTTTGCTGTGTTGTATGATTCTATACTTAGAAATAATTAGCTACTTTCCAATCATTCCTGGTGATGTTTAAACATGAACAGTGAATATTGGATGTAGTAAAGCCGAGATACTCTCCAAGCTTTTAGCCAACACGTAAAAATATGATCGAGACAGCTATTATGCTGCAATCAACGTAAGAACGTTATCAGCTTAGGCAAAAGAACAACATTTTTCTAGCGAATTACAGGTAAACGGTGCATAAGTTTTAAAGAGTAAACTTTCACTATTTACTTCTCAATTAGGTGATTAGAACGGAATTCATAGTCAATTCAAAGATTTTTTTCTGCTTTTTATACTGATTATTTGATTTGATTTAATGATTTATTTTTTTAATTATTATGATAAAGATACCTAATTCCTTTCAAATTAAATTGGCTTGTTACCCACACAAATTAATAAATTAGCCATTTGCAGTAAGAGCTGATTATCTTCACATTTTGAAAAATACCTAATTCTAGTGTCAATGCACAATAGGACCAATATTTAAGGGTGGACCCCTACTAATGCAATAAAATGTTTTTTTTTACAGAATAATGAGGTGTTTTTTATTTTAAACGAATTTCATTTCTTGAATTCAAAAAAGATAATTGAATAGTGATTGTTTATTGCCGTCAACTGTGTTGTTGTTAGTGGCCACATTAATTATCACAAATATATTACCACGTACTAATATTATTTGCTTATCACATCAAATTTAAGATTTTAATAGTTTATAATTATAAAATATACACAATGAATTTTATCTCTTCAAAAACTAGAGCACCTGCAGGTTATATAAGGTTATTTAAGTTTTATCAAGTTGTATCAAAATTTGCAGAGTAGCCAGAATTTATTTTCTTTAATTAAATAAACTTCAGCAATAAATTTTTAATTCGTTTTTTATCGCCCTAAAAAAATTTAAATGCTATAAAGGCCACGTTTGATTAATCTACACAAAAAAAAAATCTGTTCGAATTCTGTCCTACTTCGAAAAATTGCAAAAAAAATCGTTTTCGTGCCACATTGTCACAGAAAAAATATGCAATGCAATATACAACTCTGATCGTATAGAAACTATTATTTTATAAACTTTTTTAAAAAATTATAAAATCCTACAGACCTGTCAAAGAGTCTGTCAGACACACACCCGTGTAATCCTCACTATTAGCGCACACACACCGTTTTTGATAAATCGAACGACTGAGTATGATAGTGTATTATGGCTATAAGAAATGATTGCAAGAAGCTCTTAGTAATCTGTACTGGTATAAATCTTTAACTAAGTTGGAACATGTTATAAATCAACATTTGTTACTTTTTAAGCCGCAGCATTAAATTGCACCGTCGAAACTACTGTTAAGACTAAAGATTGCATTACAATTATTACCTTGATTATCAGTTAGCTACAACAGCCAAACAATTAAACGTAACCAATTCTGCTTAAGAAAGAGTGATAACGAACAGGAAGGCTGTTTAGCTAAAAAAAAAAAAATAAAATAAAAAATAAACACAAAAAACCGTAAATGAAAGAAACAAGACCCCTTTTTAAAGATGTCACCCATTAATAGCGTTGAGACCAAAATGTTGACTTTGCTATGGCGTAATACAACAACTATAATAAATCAAATCTTATAATTCTTTTTTTGCCACCATTAGCGTAATATTTTTTTTCTATCTTTTAATTTGACAATATTTGTTTCCCTAACTTTGTCTCTTTAAATTTCGTTCATAGTTTAAATTTCAAAATTTATTGCTACTGAGTCCTAAGTTTGAATATAGTGTTTGCAGTTTAAGATATAATTGTCTGCGGTATGTTTGCGCGTAAATATACTCTAATCATTGAATAGCGAGTTTGATAAAAAAATATTTATCAAAGTCCAAATATTGAAATTTTTATAAAAGTAATAAAATTTTTTTATAATAATTCGTCTTTGTATAGAATTTTTCCATAGGGACGGGCAGATAACAAGAATGTGCATTTTGACATTTCATTGAATAGATATGGCGTTTACATCCATATAATATAATATTGTAAAGATTAATACATGGTATTAACAAAATGATTTTGAATTATGTCCACCGCAGCTTTTCTTGACACGAAGCATTCTGGACGTCCAATTTTGTGCCACTTGTGACATTTTTGCTGCCAATAACACAAACAATGTTGATCTCCAAGGCATGAGTTGTCGCTAGTTTATCAGCAGTTTATCAGGGAGCATTTTTCTTAATGTAATAGATTAATTGATTAATTTAATTGATGACTAGTTTTTAAGGAACCTTAGAAAGTCTGGCAGCATTATTCAAACATCAATCTATTCAAGAGAATTTTACAGAAAAGGAAACTATGTACAGCAATATCAATCCTCTTCTTGCATTGTAAGTTTCAGAGGACCCTACAAATTTTTGACCTTATACACACACACACACACACACACACACACATAAAATTAAAGTTTTGCTTTTTCTATGATTAAAGCTATAAAGTAATAAGCGGTCTTTACGATTCCTATAAAAAATATAAAAATTAATAACTATTTAAGATAACGCTGCGTAAGATTGAAAACGCAAAATAAAGTGGTCGTACTTAAGAAAATTGTATAAGTAGAGGAGTTTAGTTAAACAAAAATTTAGTATAATTCTGGCAAAATGAAATTATTATTGCTTTTAGCTGTTGGATGTTTATCAGGTACGAAATTATTTTATTAAAAAATAAAAAACCCAAAAAAAAACTATTTTAATCTCAAAAAATTTTTACTTTCAGTGACTGCATCAACTGTTGATGCAGACGATTTGGAAATTGATGAAGAAAATGGTTGGAACGTATCAAATGAAAATGACTCCTCTAATGCCCCATATAGTTACAATTGTTCGTCTGTCCTTAATGTAAAATTTTATTTATATACTAAAACGAATTCCACTAAACCGGAAAGAGTCTATGACACAGCTGAGTCTATTCGTGCCTCCAGCTTTAATTCTGCTCATCCAACGAGAATAATAATACACGATTATTATGAGAGCTATTTGACGCCTGTGATTAAACAGATACGTAAGGCTTGGTTGAAGTTGGGTCAATTCAATGTTATCGTTGTTGACTGGCCTATTGCTCGTAATCATTTTTATTTTAACTCTATACTGGCTGTGCCCACTGTTGGCGAAAGAATAGCACACTTTATTCAGTATTTGGTTAAAAACCATAATATGCTTCTTTCGACTATCCATGTTATCGGTCATGGTGTGGGTGCCCATGTTGCTGGTTATACTGGCAGAAATATAAAAAAAGGTCAAATAGATACTATTATTGGCTTGGACCCTTCATCGTCTCCTTTTAATAACAATCAGCTTTTGAAACGTTTGAGTAGACTGGACGCTTTCTATGTGGAAACAATTCAAACTGATGGTAATTTAGTTGGCTTCAAAGAACCCATAGGCTTGGCAACTTTTTATCCTAATGGTGGGTTATTCCAACCTGGCTGCAAGCAAGCCATGTGTAATCATAGACGTGCTGCTTTATATTATGCTAAATCCATTACTCATGATGATTTTAAGGCCATCTTGTGTACAAGTTATGAAGATGTTGTTAAAAGAAACTGTGGATCGTCTCATAGCAATGTGCGAATGGGCGGTAACAAACCATATCTGGCTGCTGGTGTTTTTTATGTTCCGGTAAAGCAGGATTTCCTTTAGTGGATCTTCGTTCATGTTATACTCTTTGAAAACAAAAAAAAAAAAAAAAAGAGTATTATAAATTGACAACTTTGTACTTAAGGAATATTGTATTACATATTTGAAATTAACAATTTAAACTTCTATCACAGTACTGTTTTTTGGAACAGGGATTAGTTAGAGTTCTTCACCATGCTCGTTCACGACCAGTTTGATGTCTTCAATTTTGTTACTCGTAAAAGTAAGTCATTTCATAGAGAAAATAGAGATACAAGTGTTAAAGCACCCAATTTTACCAGTGTATTAAAATGTAAATGAAAAAATTCATTTGAAAAATTTCAACACTGGCTACAGAACTCTAAAATTCATATACTAAAAACACATTTTTCTAAATTTGATTTTTAAGAAATTTAGAAATGACACGCGAACGAAGTTTTGGGCTCTGCTAGTTTTATATATTAATGACTGAAAACACAAAATATTAATAATTAATTTCGAAATAAACATACAGAAATCAAATGTGAAAACGTATTCTTCGTCAATATTAATTTCTAAACTGATTGAAAAAATATCGTAACATAATTTTTAATTTTTATTGTTAAGTGTGTAAATCAATTTAAATTTTTATTCGGTATAGAAATGAATAAGTAAACAAGTGCAGAAATATGAAAAAATAAATTAATTTAAATTATAAGTTTATTTACTCAACCATTAAGCTACAATTCTTATATTTATTTCTTACTATTTAAATTTACTTTATTCGTGCTTGATTCCTTCAAATATAAATATTTCATGATATTCTCATGAACATTTTTAAGTTGTTATTGTCTTTTTGTCTTATTTATCCAATGGAGTTCTCATTTAATCAATTGAGCTTTTGATATAAGTTTTTCTGGTTTCCTATACAAAATTTGGGTAAAATCCACTGATGAGCTATTTGAGCAGTAGTAAAATGGCCATATAGATATGCTTTGCCCGCAGTAATACATTCAGTTTGAAGTTTTAATTAAAAATATTTCATGAGAATATCATGAAATATTTATATTTGAAGGAATCAAGTACGAATTAAGTAAATTTAAATAAAATACATTCCAAATAATAATTTTTCATATTGATATTTCTTACTATTTTACTTCAAGATTTGTCTGTTTGGCTTAAAATTAGTAAATTGATATACATGACATGATATAAACACTTTAAGTGTGTTAATAACAACTAATAATAATTTTTAAATCTTTTGAGAAAACAGTCATGAGTATATATGATTGATCATGTGAAGTCAACGAACTTTAAGACATAAAAAATACTAATAAATCGTGTCTGTATATAAAAAGCTTTTTTTTTTATGAAAAAAAAATCATTTTCGTTAAAAAATATAAAATGGACTATTTGTGTGGAATTATTTTTTTACGAAAATAATAAAATATTAACGCCTTTGGGCTAACGCAGTCCTGTGATTAAAAACAGCTTATAAATAAATTTTAAAATTTAAAGAAAGCTTTTAATTTATATATGTACTTTTGCTGAAACTTTGCTGAAAAAGACAAACTAAATTTCTCAATTCTCAAAACATACGTTCAAAATTCTAAAATTGAACTTTTTTAATTTGTAAAATTATTTTGGAAACTTTTATAATATTATTTATTATACGAGGGCTGCTCTATATATTTCTGGCCTAATAGTGAATATGCGAATATTTATAATCAAAAGTCGAAGCACTTTTTCCACTCCGATTGAGACACCTCTAAAACATGATTTTTGAACACTTCAACAGCTACTTCTGGCGACGAAAATCGTTGACCACGCATTTTTTCTTGATGTGCTGAAACAAGAAGAAGTCATTAGGTGCCAAGTCAGGGCTGTACGGCGGATGACCCATTAATTCGACGTTTTGGCCGCTCAAAAACGCTTTGGTTTGAGCCGATGTGTGAGAGCTCGCATTGTCATGGTGAACAATGATTTGTTTTCTCTTGTTGGTTTTTCGAACTGCTCCGATGACTTCAGGCAAACAAATTATAGTGTACCACTCAGAAGTGACCGTCCTACGTTGCTCAAGCGGAACGAGAACAAACCTTTTTTACGGCCAGGTGTTCATGCAGTATCGAATGTATGCTGGTGGAAGAAATGTCCAATCATGTCTCTATCTCTCGGTAAGTCGCATGTCGATCTTGCATTGTGAGTTCACGCACGGCATCAATGCTCTCTGGCACAACAGCCGTTTTTGGACGACCTTCACGGAATTCGTCTTTGAGCGAGCTTCGGCCACGATTAAATTCATTATACCAATTTTTCACAGTGCTATAGGATGGTGCTTCATCGCCGTACAAAGATTTAAGTTCATCAATGCACTCTTGTCGTGATAATCCACGTCGAAAGTTGTGAAAAATGATGGCACGAAAATGTGATCGAGTTACTTCCATTTTTTTCTATATTAATTTTTTCAAGTCACTGTAAACAACACAAATAATGGTCGTACGTCAAAACGTTTTGAGTACGATTATGCTTAAAAATGACAAACTTTCCAATGGAAATGTCACATGGCACTTGGCAGCACTCAGTGTTGCCAGGCCAGAAATATATATAGCAGCCCTCGTATTATGCTAATATCCCATAACATTTTCAAATAAAAATGCAATTTATTTGTTGGTTTGGAATAGCTGGTATCTATACGAAGTCAGTTTTTTAATTCTAGCTATGGTTTATAAAAACTAGCTACATGAATAAATTGCTCGACTTCAAAGTGCATCAGCTTTAACACATTTAGAAAATAAATTAATTTTTAATGCCTCAAGCACGTCTAGTGTATGTCTTTAAGAACAGTGGAAAAAGTTTATTGGTTCATAACGTTTTTTTTTTACTTACGGGTGAAAGATCGATTGTGTTTAAATCTATCAGTTTTAAAAATTTTAACAAGTAAATCCTATATTCTCTAAGCTTGTAAAGATATTGGAATGAACGTATTTAAGAAGTTCCACAAGTATGCTAGACATAAAAAAAATTAATATAATACTCTTATTTGGAACTCTATTGCGACGCCTGAAAAGCACGAATTTATAAAAATTTTAATTGCGCACCTGCTAATAAAATATTGTTTAATCAGTTTAGTCGTTTACAATTTGTTTCATAAATTGAAAACATTTTTTTTGCTCCACTGTGCCCTAATTTATTTAGTAGTCAGTTCACTGCTGCAAGAGAAAATAATATCTCCTAAATATATTTCCGCATCTCTTGAGATTTATGCGTTTTTCAATGTTAAATTTTTTTAACAGCTGTAGAATTCTATGACGACTCATAGAATAAGATTTTAATGTTTTTGATGCCTTTGAATTTTTGTTTTTAATCGTTTAAGAATCGTTAAGCTAGAGTTCCTGCCGTTAGCCCAGTTTATTTGTATTGTTTTTAATCTTAACTTTCATCTTGTTTAACTAAATGTGCTAGCAAAGTATTGACTAGTGGGTTTCAAAAGGCCCAGTGTTCATGCTATTTCCTGGATACCCGGTACTTAAAAGTAGCTGTTTGGTATTTTTGATCTTAACTGTGTATAAGGTTAACGGTTAAAAAAAAACTCTATCTTTGTGTAAAAAACACAGACGCATAAATCTCAATTTCGGCTCAAAATAAAATTCTCAATAAATAAATAAAAAATAAAAAAAAAATAATGTTTATTTTTTAAAATGAATTGAAATTGTTTTTTTTTTAAAGAAAAATTATTTTTTTTTCTAAAGAAAACAAGAAAAGTTAGACACCGGCAGAATACAATGCTGCATTTTCTGGATCGCTACATCCTTCATCAGCATTCTTCGCATCTATCTACCTTAGGTTGTGAAATTATTAAGTGAACGAAAGGCAAAAATCAATCTCAATTAATTTATATTATCCACAGTTCAGCTCCTAATTTAATAAAAATTAAATTAAAAAATACGCAAGGCACAGCGCGTGTACATTCATGTTTAACTCATAACAATCATATGATAATGAAACATCATCTATAGTGTTGTAAGTAAACAAGTAAGAATGACTAAAAATAAAAATTGCATTCGTCACCAACCGAGGGTTGGTACAAAGTAAAAACAAATGTACAAAGCGAAATACAAAGAAAGAACAGCCAATTTCAATGTATTTATAATATTCACAGTTCAACTCGTAATTTTATAAAAATTAAATTTATTTTTTTATTTGTAGCAAATGCATTTTTATTTTTTAAAAAGTACTGCAAGCACTAGTTCAAAAGGTGATAGAATATATATAGAAAAATACTAGTACTTCAAGTAGTTCATTTGTAGAGTGATTTGACCTGCAAAATTTCATATTCATTTTTGATGATGTTTTAACGCAAATTGCTAATTCGCATTTCCATTTACTTTATTTTTAGTTGTTATAACAAATTTAGAACAATTATATAAGTAAACCTCGATTTTCTTGTGTGTAAAAAGTGACATTTAAAAAAAATAAATTAAATTAAAAAATAATTTTAAAATTTTTTGAACATGTTTTTTGTTTAAGATTGATGTTCGAATGTAAAACTAGCGGTCTTTTTTTAAAATACTGAAGGAATTTTTCGACGATGAGTGAAGTAACACAATCTTTAATACCTGCATGTAGTTGAAATTATGGAAATCAATAATATTGTGGAATTTTCTTCTTAAAATATAGCAAGTTAATTGTTTAGTTTATGGTGAAGTATCAAATAATACACATTTCTTAAATTAAAGGATTTTGGTATATGGTGGAGTAACAAACGTAACTCACGTTGCACAAAATTGCTAGTGGAATGAGTGTGCCCTGAACAACATGTTGAAAATCCCGAAAATCCCTTCAAGAGCCATAAATTAGTGACAATAATGTTAAAATGTGTAAAACAAATAGATATTTTTAAAACAATTTAAAAAAATAAATTTCTGTGTAAAAAATAGAGTACTGTGCATTGAAAATCCTCGAAAAAATTGAATTTGTGAAGAAATTGTAAATCGACTTGAATTATACTTTAAAGAAAAACTAAGTGATAAAATTAACCTACCGACAAAAGATTACGAATTATCAAGTCAGTCTTTAAAAAAAGTTAAAGAAATTGTTTATACAGAACAAACCTACAATAAGATGTGCTAAAAAATTTTGTCAATTTTGTCTGAGGAAGGCTTGGTTTTTTTGCTATCTCTAAAAGGTCTGCTTGGAAAGATGAACAAAATTGAAATCCGAAGTGTTTCATCAGGCAGTTTTTACTATTTAAGAATAGAGAATTAGCTTAAAAAAGTAAAAAATGTTTTCGGAAAACCAAATTTTATAGAAAATTATTTGCTATAAACCAGTTCCTATTGCAGAACTAATTGTATCCGACTAGAAGAAATGGCACTAACATTCACCTTGAATCTATTGTACTAGTTCTTATTTAAAACCAATAATACTAGTTTTTCATGAAGAAGTAATTGTACTAGTATCTACCTAGAATCAATTATACTAGTACTAATAGTCCTAGTATCCGCCTAGTATCCAACTAGTACCAATGGTACTAGTAATTTTCCTAACACACTCAATGTTAATTTGAGCATTAAGATGGTATAGGAAAGTTTACAGTTGGGAACTGGTACTGGTAATTTTTGTACTAGTACAATACTCGTTTGATACTAGTTCGATCTCCTGCAGGGAGACTTTACGTTCATACATGTATGTGTACGTAAGTGTGTGTGTATATGTGTATCCATTTAAAATTAAAAAAAAACTGTCTTGTGTACAGTGTTGCCAGTTATTTTTCGAGCTTTATCGTCAAATGGCTTGACAAATATCGCTATATAAAAAATAGGTAATATTAGTTATATAAATTGTTTCATATCTACCAAGTGCATAATTAGAGTCTCTAAATCTTTAAAAAATTTCTTGAACTGCAGAAAATTTTTATTTGAAAATTGGCAACAAAATTCAGCAATAGACATGTTTTCTGGAAATCGATCAGGCAAAATTTTCGCCAAGTATTTTAAATACTTATTTAAAATCGCTTTTTTTTAATATTCTTTTGCTACAAAGTTTAATGATTACTTTTTCATGACTTAATTCAAACAAACAACTTTAAAATTTTAACTCAAAACATATTAAAAAAGCTTTTCTCATTGCTTGTAAATATACAGTTTCTTTACAATGGTAATTAATATAGAGCAACTTGTTTGTTTTGTTTAAAAGTTTGTATGTTAAAGATTTTTACATCTGAAATTTCCCTTTAATTAAAAACTAAAAAAAGACACCACCTAAAAATATATGTATTCAAACTGTCACCTGTAAATAAAGTGAGTGAAAACTTAATTAATTTTCTCGTTTATAAAAATATTATAATTTTGTACTGATATTTACTTCCGTAGGAAATTAAAATTGATTTTAATATTAACATTTCAGTTATTTTCCGTGGTCAACGATAGAAAAATCTTTCATAAACGAATGTAAATGGAAATGCAACAATTTTTGTCTGCTTTCAGCTATTAATGTTTTAAAATCAATTTTTATTTTCGAAAAGATAAAAAAGTTTATTGATTTTGTTTTTTAATGGCTGGTGCAATATTTTCAGAGGGCCTGGAAGTTACTGTTCTTAGTTGCAATTTTTCATTGCGTCGTCAAAAAAGTGTATTGGTTATATGAAAAAATTTAATTAAAAAAATATATGTTAGTTTCGTTGTTAATTTAATTAGCATTAAATGATAAATGATGCTGATTTGCTTTTTAGCATTGCTATTATTTTCAGTAATGGTAATGCTATTTAATGCAAAAATTTCGTTAGCAATGAGTTAAAAGAGAAAATCATTACTTTAATGAAACTTTGAAATTATCGTGCTACTTTCTTGTACATATACCTTGAATCAGTTTATAGTTCATTTAAAATATTCGTGAGAAGTTTTCTGAAGAGTTAAGTGAGTTTCGTTGTTAATTTAATTAGCATTAAATGATAAATGATGCTGATTTGCTTTTTAGCATTGCTATTATTTTCAGTAATGGTAATGCTATTTAATGCAAAAATTTCGTTAGCAATGAGTTAAAAGAGAAAATCATTAGTTTAATGAAACTTTGAAATTATCGTGCTACTTTCTTGTACATATACCTTGAATCAGTTTATAGTTCATTTAAAATATTCGTGAGAAGTTTTCTGAAGAGTTAAGTGAGCGATAGAAAATAGCAATCGCGACGTGCTTCCACCTTCAATAACACAGGTCTGCGAAAAATTAGATATTTTTACTGAATTGTATGTTTTAAAGTTCGCTGATTTCAAAAGTGATGGCCATTTTTTTCTCGAATATACGGATTTTTGCAAATTCAAACACAAAAAATTGGTTTAAGCACTCCTTTATTAAAAATATGCAAATAATATTTTTTTAAATCAAAAGAAACATTATTTTGATAAAATACTTATTAATGTTCTTTATGAAACCTCTTCTTCTTTTCCTTGATACTTTGATGAGTCCTTTTCCGATTTCTATCTTCAGTTTCTCAGTCAGTGAGCATAGTGACACCCCATCGCCCTTGGCACCTTCTCAGGATATAACGGACATCCTGGTGAAAGCGCTCCCCCTGCTCTTCGCTGTAAGCTTCCAGGTTTTCAGTAAAATAGTCCATGTGAAAGTGTAAAAAAATTGACCTTTATGCTGATCTTGCCGCCGTTGCACATTGGTTTTATAGTTAGGATCCTTAGTATTTCCCAAAAACTTTCGCACTACGTCCTTGAACTATACCCAAACTTCTTTTTTCTTCTCATTTATAGTTTCCACAAAGGAAGGGTCCTTTTCCTTTTCTTATGTTAGGGCCAGTGAAAACTCCCTCTTTCAACTTTGCTTCTGGCAGCTTCGGGAATTTTGTATATAAATATTTCAAACAGTCTACATCCTTTCGCAGCGATTTTAAAAAATGCTTCATCAACCCCAATTTGATATGGAGAGGGGACAACAAAACCTTTTCTGATAGTACCAAGGTAGCGCTTATAACATTTTTCTCTCCAGGTTTTAAAGTTTCACTTTTTTTCAGGGCTGTTCTCTGGATCTACTATCTAACAAGCATAAGAAGCATGGGTATTTGGTATAGCCTGTCTGCTGACCCAAAAGCATTGTCAGTATTTTGAAGTCCCCACAAATCATCCATTGTTGGTCTTGATACTTGTGTTTTTCCAGGATAATGGCCAAATCATTATAATCTTCTTTCATATGCATAGAATGTCCATTCGGAATCGAAGCAAATTTA
Source organism: Gymnosoma rotundatum (assembly GCA_916610165.2). Classification (NCBI taxonomy): domain Eukaryota; kingdom Metazoa; phylum Arthropoda; class Insecta; order Diptera; family Tachinidae; genus Gymnosoma; species Gymnosoma rotundatum. The sequence goes on from OU744336.1 coordinate 34,296,674, forward strand.
TTTCCATTGTGCAATAATACTGCTTTAATGCTAGTCTTAGATGAGTCAATGAATAGGCGCCATTCAGTCGAGTCATACTTTATATCAAAGCGATTGGATTCTTCCACATTATTGCAGAAAACTAAATTTCCTTCTTTTGAAAAAAATGCATAAATTTTTTTTATGGTATCTGTACCAATAGAAAGAAGTGCCAGGTGATGAAAGGTTTTTATTTTTTAATCTAGAACCTAACAGTTCGGCTACATCTTTTGAAAGACCTAAATCTCTTACTAAAACATTGAGCTCACCTTGATAAAATAGTAGAGGCCTTCCATCTTCGTTAAAAGATAGATCTGAGCTTGATTTACCCTGAGGAGGTAATATGTAGCTTCGTCCTCCAATCCCTAGGCTATTCATCCAAACTGGAAGGTGGCTGCGGAATAGATATCTCAGAGCTATGGGGCACTGGACGTATAGCTGAGTCAAGATTAGGATAAAAAGTGTTTGGAGAAATAACATAACCCCTTGTAGCCATGATTAACAGACAACAGCATTGTTCACTTGAATATCATTGTCTACTATTGAATATCAGTATGTCTACTGAGAGCTTTACTTTGTTACAAGCGATATAGTATGTCAATTGACTTGTCTCAACATGTTAAAACATTCCCAGTCTCACCAACAGCTCATATAGGTTTATTACCAATGTGATATAATATTATGAATATTTTTTCTGTTTTTGGGAGGTCAAAATCTGCAAGAAAATGTAATAAAATTCTATGCAGTTTTTTGGTCGCAGACCTGTGTAATCAATATCAGTGATTTAAGCAATGCGTTCGGGAAAGTAGCCCGATAATTTCAAAGTTTTATTAATTTAATTTTATATTTCTGGGTATTAATTTTAATTTTTTAAATCATTATCATTGAGTAATGCTTACCATTATTGAACGACTTCCTTTACTTCAAACATTAAACAAACACTTTGAAGTATAGTAGAACATAACTTAAAATGTGCTCTTATAAAAAATTATTTAGGAAATATATGTGTATGTCTTCATATTCTCAGGAAAGTTACACACTCTAGAAACATATTTTTGTTTTCCTGTCAATAAGAAGAACTGCTGTCTAGGTGACTGTTGATTTCAGACATCAAGTTTTACACATGTGTATCTCACTTAAAATTGGTATATTGAAATTTTTATAAAAACATCCATCTACAAAATGGTTTAGTAAGGCTTAAGTTTGTTATTAATACTAATTAATTGTAAAGCAACAGTAAATTTACGATTTAATTTATATAAATAGAAGAGTTGACAAGTTATAGCTAATTTGTAATTAGAATGCTCACAAAGGTTGTAAGAAATCTCCAAGCGCAATTCATTAAGCTGATATTTAACTTTAACTGTTCTTTTTACAATTAACAACGAACTTAAGCTTAACTGAAAAATAATAATTTATTTGTAAAAATAGTGTGAACAAAGTGTAATTTGAAAACAAGTTATTACTGTCGTTTATACAAGATTTAAGTCTTTTCACTTTTATATATTTTTATAATTTTTTTTATCACCTCTGCGTTTTTAAACAAGAAGAGCAAGATAAAAACACTAATATGGCAATATACCAAAAGGAGCTGGATATTCCACTGGCACATAATACGATCCGTTCGCAACATCGGCATTTATTACAGCACCCATACGCACCGAGCTTAATTCGTCACCACATTTTTTGGCAAGAGCATCCTCATAATTTTCACATTTAACAGTGCCGTAATTATTCTTTACAATTGCTTCAACATAATAAGTTTCAGCACGAAGATGAGCACAAAGTCCCGTTATGTCAAATACACAACCAGGTTGAGATTTACCACCATTTGGATAAAATGCTGCCTTGCCAATGGGTTTGGCAAAACCCCATTTGTCTGCATTGGTGTGTATTGATTCCACATAGTAAGCGTCACCACTATTTAAACGTTCCGCGGGCTTATCATAACTAAATAAGTACAATGCAGCATCCAAGGCAATAATAGTATTAATTTGACCAGTTTTAACATTCTTGCCAGCAAAACCGGCAACATGAGCACCCAAACCGAAACCAATTACAATCAATGTCTTCAGCGACATTTGATGGTTTCTTACCAAAGAGTCAATCATGTTTGCCACCTGTTTACCCACCTCGGGAACTGCCTCAACGCTGTTAGAATACAATATAGACTTGCCACGTGGCCATTTGACATAAATCACGTTATATTTGCCCACTCTGAACCATGCATTGCGTACAGCTCCGTCCATATACAGGTTCCAGCCGTGTATTACAAATCTGGTTGGATTTGCCGGATTAAAGTTGGAGTTTTCAATGTTATTTGAAGAAGGTGAAATTTCTTCTCCATTTTCAGGATTTAAATTAGTGTATAATCTGAAGTAAACTGGATTTGAGGTGTCAAGAGTACTTCCCAAGGTTTTGCGGTAGGATTCAGCTTTTTCTTTATTAACCAATTCAAAGGAGCCATTTACAAGTGGCATATACCAGCCATTCACACTTTTTATACGAGTATCTTCAACTTTTGCACCAAAAGCAATTGCTTTACAAATAAAATTTATTTTTTTTTGATAAATTTAGCAAAGTTGTATAGAAATGTCTACGTTTAGGTTCTTACCACATAAAAAGCTTCCTAGAACTATGAACGAAAAGACCTGCATTTTTCAAATGATATTTTTTAGTTAACGCTTGTATTCTTTTATTATTCTTTAGAATTCTCCACAAAATAATATTTCAATTGGTCACGTAATCTAATCGTAATGCTTATGCAGCAGAGGGTCGCAGTCGTTAGGTCAGGTCGACTTTTAAACGCCACTTCACAAACTTAAAACTTAAATAATTATTTCATTGCTAGAAGTGTATTCAAAATAAAGTTTTAGTATTTGGCTTTTATTAATTTGTAGAGATTTCAGAAATGCTAAAGTAAATTTTTGCTCCAGTCCAGTACATTGAAGTGAGATATGCATTTATAATAATATCCGTTATGTCGCATTAAAATAAATTTATTGATTCGTTTCTTTCAACCTTTTCAGGTGAATTTGTAGATTCTCATAAATTAAATAATAAACATTTGCAAAAGTCATAAATTAAAAAAAAGTTAAAGATACGAAATTATTTTACCAAAACTAAATAATAAAAAAAGAAAGATTATAAATGGCGAAAAAATCAATAATTTATAACAATTTGCGTATCGGTGCGCTTTGCACAAAATTTACGGCAAAGTTAATGTGGTCGATCTTATTAGTAATCAAGTTTAGGTGTGAATACTAAAGAAATAAAGAATGCCTAGATAACCATTTCTATTGACTATTGAAGTTGGGGTAACCAAATTCAAAACGTAATGAAAAACGAATATGTGGTTGAATTTATAAATTATTAGCTTAATAAGTCCAGCTTTGTAAGGGCCTACTTTGAAGTCCTTTCAAGGTACTATATAATATATTAAAGCCTTGTTTACTATGGGATTCTACTCCGAACACGTGAGAAATTTACCAAATCAAATAATGCATATTTTAAACATTTTCCAAGTCTGATTTTGTAAGAAGCTGTCAATGTGTATTCGTCTGTGCCCTATAACGTGAATTTGCCATGTGTATGAAGTCAGCACTTAGTGTACATACCACACACGCTCATGGGCGCCTAGGTATTTGTTGTTGTTTTTTATATGGACAAAATCATATGTTGTCTTGAAAAGCCATAACTCATGAATGTGTCGACCGATTTCGTACGACCAATAGATAAACCATTTACACGAGCATGTGAACAGACTCTGAAAAATTAATCGAATTTGGGTTGACCGTTCCTGAGTTATAAAGTCACAACATACTTGCAACAATTTATATATATGTATATATATACATATGTATATAGATTGAACATCCATTTGGATTTTATTCTAATGGTATTCTCATTGTAGAAAGATCCATTTCTTGTTGTGCGTGTACGTCCATATTTGAATTCACGAACGACTTTGCAAAGTAAACTTTCTCTGTCTAAATGCTTTTTTACAAAGAAGTTATGGCAAGAAAGTATAGGCCCAACTATAATGTGCATAATATGGCTTAAGAAACTGTGCAAGCACATATAAATCATATGTGGTAAATAACAAATCTTTTCGTCATGTTTCGTTAAATCTCATTTGCTTGAGCAAAGTACAAAATAAATGCACATTCTGTAAGGAAACAGACGTTTCTTCTAGATGAAAAAAACACATACAAATAAATTTAAATTTACTTATTCCTTTTCCTTTTTAAGTTAATTTCTTATTTTTTTCTAATTTTATTTAATTAATTTAATTTCTAATTTAGAAATTTTAAATAAATTAATTATAATTTTAAGTAAATTTTAATTTAATTTCTAATTTAGAACCGAAAAAAGTATCCTGATTGGGAAAAAAATTAAAAATTAAAGCAAATATATATGTATACTTCAAATGGAAAATAAAGAGTTTTTTATATTTTTTTAAAATTTATTTGAAATACTGAAAGGAAAAAAAAGGATCTTATAGACCAGAAGATATCTATATTTTAAATATTTTCAAAGTCTGATTTTGTAAGGATCGCTAAGCTGTCAATGTGTATTCGTCTATGCGCTATAACGTGAATTTGCCATGTGTATGAAGTCAGCACTTAGTATACATACCACACACGCTCATGGGCGCCTTAGTATTTGTTGTTGTTTTTTATATGGACAAAATCACATGTTGTCTTGAAAAGCCATAACTCATGAATGGGTCGACAAATTTCGTACAAACAATAAACGATCTACATGACCATGTGAACAGACTGTGAAAAATTAATCGAATGTGGTTTGATCGTTCTTGAGTTATATACAACATACTTGCAACAATTTATATACATACATACATACATATATATATATATATATATATATATATATATATATATATATATAGATTCACCAGCCATTTGGATTGTATTCTAATGGTATTCTCATTGTAGAAAGATCCATTTCTCATTGTGCGTTTACGTCCATATTTGAATTCACGAACGACTTTGCAAAGTGAACTTTCTCTGTCTAAATGCTTTTTTACAAACTGTGCAATCACATATAAATCTTAAGTGGTAATTAACAAATTTTTTCGTCATGTTTCGTTAAATGTCACTTGCTTAACCAAAGTACGAAACTGAATGCACATTCCGTACAGAAACAGACGTTTATTCTAAATGAATAAAAGAAAAACAAATGAATTAAAATTTACTTTTTTCGGCTTAGATTTCTTTTAAATTTATAATTTCCACGGTTCAAATCCTGATTGGGAAACAAATTAATACAAATAAACATGTATATTTCAAACTGAAAAGAAAGTAAAGAGTTCTTTCAGTTTTTAAAATTTAAATTTATTTGAAATGCTGAAAGGAAATGGAGCCTGTGTAATAAGAAGTAATTTTAAATTTTTTATAGCTTCGAGTATATTCATTTTATTATATTTTGTAAATAAATTTTCATAAAATTATTCTAATAGTACGATTGTTGCAAAATTACAAACTGTGGCTAAATATCATATAAGTTCACGTAAGTATATTATAGTTACCAAAAAGTACTTTTAAAACGTTTAAGTATTTGATAAGCTCTTCGTTCAACTTTGCTAGTAGCTTGTTTGCTTATGCATTTTTTTTAATAAGTTGAAAAATGCTTATCATTTTTCATTTGCAATTGCCAATTTGTTATTTTTTATATTGCAATTGTTTTGCAAAAACCAAATTCTTATGAATCAAATACAAGAGTAATAAGGAGATTTGGTATATTTTAAAAGAAAATGGTGTTTTCTCTTACAATCAATAAAGCGATACAGTAGTTATAACAACTTAAACTTTGTTAAAGGTGCGTTTTCCTTTCGTATTAATTTAATTTTTTAATTTTTTTGAAATTTTTTTTGCAATTGATTTAATCAAATCATCGGCGTTTGGTTCCGAACTTATTGGTCGTTTGATACCATTTTTTGGTGATTATGTTTTGCATTTAGTTAATAAAGTATTGAAAACTTTTACATTTCCTTTTTTGTGGAAGATTGAGAAAATTATACCTTAAAAAAAAGAAATTCTGTTTTTGTATGTGATGTCTTTGGACCAATATCTATTTTGCCTGAGGAATGTGATTAAATAAGTCATATAATTTTAATTCAAAAAATTAATAGTAACAATGGTTTCTCTGTATCGGCTTGAAAACTTATTTCCTCTTATTTATCAGATAGAATGCAATTTGTTTGTTTAGGCGGGCGTACTTCTAGATTATTTATGTAAACTGTGGGGTCTTTCAGAGATCTGCACTTGGACCTCTGCTTTTTAATATGTTTTTAAATGATCTTTTCAATTTAATGTCAAATACAGGGTGACCGCCGGGAAGCTGTACTACTTTGTTTATTTCCACTGTAATCCTGGCTGTATGCGATGTGGCATCGTTTTGTTTAAACCACATTTTAATCAAGACCAAAGCATGCATTTGTGGCTTTAAAAGGTCCAATGACTCCTCCTGAGCAAATTGCACAGACTGTCACTTTTAATAAATGCAAATGTGACTGATGAAAAATTTTAGGGTTGGTTTTCCATTGGTCAAAACCGAATATTCTTTATATTCACATATCCATCCAAATGATAATGTGCCTTGTCACTTATTATGATTTTTTCATGAAAATCGGTGCTGTCATGGGAGAGTTGTAACATCCTATTGGCATATTTACTGCAGCGTAAGTGGCCTTGTGGAAGAAGCTCTTGTGTCAACGTAATCTTATATGGAAACAAATGGAAATTCTTGTGTAAAATTGTGGCCAAAGTTGTTGTTTGAGGCCAAGCTCTTGAGCACGGCGTCGAATTAAGGTTGATGGATTGATCTGAACACTTTCATTTTTTTTTAAAGAAAAGTAGCAATTCAGACAATAATACCTACTTAGTTTTCAGCCGTGCTACATTGTTTAGAAAAGAGATAGATGAGAGATAAGACAGTTGGTGAAAGGAAATAGATATAGCCATTTTATTAGTTATTTTACTTTGCCGGCGAATATACTATGAAGAAGTACCGACGCAGGAGGCTGCCAACCAGATTTATAGTCAACGTGCTTACCATCTTGAATACAGTAGCCTTGAGCAGCAGTAATGTTTTAGCCGATCTCGCAGTACGTTGTTTTCCATGCTGAGGAATATCATCTAGAGACCCGCTTTCTTTAAAATCGTCCATTTTGTTGGCACGTTATCAAAAAAAAAAAAAAAAAAAAAATAATAATAATAATAATATACATTCACCCTACGTTAAGTATACAGCTTGAGCATAATTTTAACTTTTTATATTTAAAAAAAACAAGAATTTTTAATAATCTTATAATGCCAATTTTCTGTATAGATACATTGGTATATTGGTAGATATATTGGTTTACTTAGGTACCCTGGGATATATGATGAGTAAAATAAAATTAGCATTAAATAGAGTTGTTAGGTATCGTTCAGATTACATTATGCAACAAGCAAAAAAAAAAAAAAAAACATTGAACAACCACTATTTTTTTTTGATGCGTTATGGTTGAATAACTGTAAAAATCATCAGTGTTTCAAATTCTATGGATACATTTTTTTGTTTAATTTTTTTCTAAAACTGCACATATTATCATAACTTTGAAACCATGCATTCGATTTTGTTGGGGAGTACATGAAGACGTTCTAAATTATTTAGCATTAAACGGTTCTCAAGTAATTTTTAAGTATAATCACTACTTTCGCAGTTTTTGGGACAGAAGTGAAAAAAAAATTTTTTTCTCAAAATATTCGATTTCTAAAAATTCGCAAAAATTAGAAAGCCTCAAATATTTTCCACTTTGGTTACATATGAACAAAGGTACATATAATACAAATAAAACAAAAAGGAAAAGTACCCAATTTTAGGTAAAACATACTTTTTGCTGTCATTGCCTAAATTTGGTCTAAAATAAAAATCTAATAATGATATAAAAATAATTTCTACTATAAATGAATAGAAATTATTTTGGCTTAAGTTCATTTATTTTTTTTTTTTTAATTTCTAAAAATCTCTTTTCATTCTGCTAGCGTCTAATTTTTCGTGTTTTCTTTGGAAAAACGTCCATACATTTGTAAAAATAAATTTTATTTCTAAAAAAGATTTTTAGAAATTAAAAAAAAAAAAAAATAAATGAACTTAAGCCAAAATAATTTCTATTCATTTATAATATTTCACAGTTCAAATAATTAATAAAAATTAAATTAATAATTTCTACTCTTATAAGTGTAAGCTGGGCAAACCGTCCACCCATGCGGTTCAGATTTACTCTTCCTTCATTTTTATAAATTTAATTTAAATCTATGTATAGTTTCCCGCCTTGTTTCCTCCATCTTTAAATTTAAAGTTAAGTTTCCCTCCCGCTTTGAATTTCGTCCGTCTTTAATTGTAGTTATTTAATAAAACTTGTATCACATCTTTCATTAATCTTAGTTAGTCGTTGACATTCCACCAAATAAAAAATAAGTTAAAATAAAAGTACAAGAAATAACTACTTATAATTTGAGGAATTAAATAAATATCATTGAAATTTGTGAAATTAATAAATAACAATACTTTGAGAAATCAATAAAAAAGACACTACACAAGGAACTTAATAAAATCTCCCATCTCATTCAAAAAGTGCTTTTGGGCAAAATAAATAATTTGAAAAAAAAAAAAATGAGTGCAAAGTGTAGAAAAATTTTTTGACGGAGAGATGGACATCGCTCAATCGACTTCGCTATGCATAAAAAGTCAGAATATATATACGTTATGGGGTCGGAAATATAAGATATTGTAGAAATGACAACGTAATGACAAACATAGTTACACACTTTTTCTACTTTTTGTGTGAAGGGTAAAATAAAAAATAAAAATTCGCCAAGCATTTTGAATATCGACACGTAGCTTACCAGCGCCACGGTTGGCGAGAAATCGCTATAACTGATTGCCTATCACAGAACGATGCTTATTGACACTAATACTAAAACAAAGCGGTACGGGTGTATTAACCTGAAATAGTATCTAAACACTGATTACAAATATTCATAAACTTAAACTTTTATAATCTAATTTATTTTGTTAAAATTGTTGTGTCAAAGCGTCATTTTATGTCAATTATACTGGTGTGGGATCACCTGTTTGATCTTTCATGTATTAAATTGGTTCAGAACTTGCCTGGCTTGTGTATTTGATAAATTGCTTACGGCGCCATGTACTAACAGATAGCTTCAAACCTTCTTTGTAAAACAATCTTTTAAATTAGTTTATATGCATTAGTTCAAACTGCGGAGCGTCATAAACCAAATGCATCATTGCTAATAATCCCACAATACCTTTTTGTCACTTGAGTCATAGAGGACTTAAGGTACAAGATGCAGAGCAAGGCAAATTGAACAGGTGACTGCCTTAGCTCATGCGGTCAACATATTTTTGCTGTTTTTCTTTGCCAGTTGTCAAAATTACTGATTTTTTCTTAATGTATGTGTATATGTGTATTGTATATATGCGTTCAATTGCTTGCTTATTTTCACAAATACATACACACATATTTCCAGACGTTTTTGACAGCTCGACAAGATTTTACAAAAACAAAATACACGTAAAAGCTAATGCAGTCACCATCATCGATTAGCTTTTATGCAGAGGCTAGTGGTGAGATAATAGATGAGTGAGTTGTAAAATGATTATTGAAGAGTTGTCCAAATTTTTTAAGAAAAAATCTATTAAAAGAAGCGTCTCCTTGTTTTGTGTCTTTTCCAATAAGTTTGTACAATAAAGAGCTTATTCACCCCTATTCTGCGTTTCGATTCGAATCGAAATTTTCTCCGTCTAGCAATTTTGGTATTCTGCGTTTCGATTCCGCTCAGTTTCTTTCGATTGTATGTATTCTGCATTACGATCGGAGCTCCGTTTTTCTCCGTTGTTTTTTTTGTTAACGGAGGGGTTTTCTTTATTTGTATTTTTTAGTTAAAGAGTTAAAAATTGAAAAAAATAAAGATTAAAAAACAATTAAAATTATTTTCAATTATTTTATTTAATTAAATTAATTTTTTTTTTATTGTTGATTTTTGTATTACAAGCCAAAACAATAACACCAGAAAAGTATGAAAAACTGGCAAATATAATGGCATCTAAAGCAGACATCCCAAAATTAAAATCTGCTCCAACTCCGCTTTAGTAGCTACCTTCTGCAAAAATCCTAAAGCGGCCACAACTCGGTCAAGCGGTGAAGAAAAAGCCAAAGAATTTGTCTGCAGCTCAAGAGCAAAAATGTCTAAAGCATATTTGAACGCGTCTTTGTTTAAACGAAATTTCTTTTTAAATCTGTAAAATAAAATAATTTTACAATATTTTATAATTTCACTTTCACAAATGGATTGCAAATGTCTCTTTTTCTTTCAATGTTTAATAACAACACTTTTAATTATATACCTTTATCTTCACAAGATTCTTTGCACTGTAATATATTTATGAATAACTAATTTTTATTTTGTTTTTACATTTTTTATTTAATTTAATTATTTGTTTATTAAATTTCATCAAGAATTTATTTTTAATTAGGAATACATACAACTTTTTGCATTAAATTTGACATTTGTTTACAAAAATGATAGCAAACTTGCTTATTTTGCTATTTCATTTCCACATTCCACAGTGATGTTATTAATTGTGTAAACATTGTTGTCTTCTTCTTTTTCTTTCGATTCCGTTTTTCTGCAGAATACCAATTTTCGATCGCAACGGAACTGAATGAGGAATAGGGGTGCCAGACGTACTGTTTTTAGCAGTACATGTACTGTTTTTTTCAATTGTACTGTTTTATGCACAACACCCAAAACAGTACACAAATGTACTGTTTTTTAGACTTCGTACTTTTTTTGTTTTACTAATTATGTATTTTTATTAAATAATGCAAAACATTATTTTCTATTTTATTAAGCTTTGGGTCCTTAAATTTTTTTATTAATATTTTATTTTATTTGAAAAAACTATAAGGACCCAAAGCTTAATAAAATAGAAAATAATTTAATAAAAAAGGGTCAAATAATCATTATTAAACTAATGCAAAACATATACATATTTACTTTAATATTTTATAACATATTTTTTCAATACCCCATTCTAATGCAGCCACTGAAAGAATTTTCCGCCTAATGTTTTTATTTTGGAGAAAAGAGAGGAATAGGCTATTAATTAAAAATTTTGAAAGTGAGTTAATTATAAAAACAAATTATGAATATAACTGAAACGAATTTAGCAATTTTTTGAAAACTGAAAACGGGAGAAATGAAATTCTAAAACACATACAAAAAAGTAGTAAATATCTTTAAAAAGTAATTCAGAAATTTATTTTGTGCTTTAAAAAGAAGACATGAATTTTTTTTAAAGAAGCCCCAAATTTTTGTAGGAATTAAATAAGTCTAATTTGGGGTTTATTTCTAAGTTACTGGATTTTTTAATTATAACACCTTTCGTGATAAAAGGAATATTTGTATGAATAATTGACATGAATTTCAAAATATGTAAAAGCATTGCCTTATACAATCTGAACAATTTAATTTCACACACAATACAACTCAGACCAAAAAACGAAATATTATAATCCAAAAGGCCTCTTATTATTTATAAAAATATTTTACATTTGATACAGCAGAAATGAACATTTAAAATGAATTTACATTTGTGCAAAAAAGATAATTATGTTGGCTAAGATCTCATATTTTTTAAGTTTTTTTTAAGTTACTATTTTTTGCTTAGTGAGTTAATAGTTCAAAACATGAAAAGACTAGAATAAATAGTTATTTTTTTGTTAAAAAAAAGTGTACTGGTTTTTTCTTAATTGTACTGTTTTTTTGTCCCAGGTGTACTGTTTTTCCAAATTGCAAATCTGGCTACCCTAATGCGGAGACTTAATCGAAACGCAGAATAGGGGTGATTGTACTTTGCTCAAATTTGTCTACGCAAAAAATATTGTTAAAATTATCTTCAACTGCGTCGTCTGTCCATTATGTTGTAAAAAAAATGATGAAAGAAAGCAATACTTTGGTCCTAAACCAAGTGAAACAATAAAGGCCCACTAAGGTACAAAACTTCCTCTAATAGGTTTTCATTTATATCAAAACCTAAAAAAACGGGGTCATTTCTGTACATGAAATGTTTTTGGTGGTGTAATTTTGTAAGGAGGTTGCTCATAACCTTGGTTCAAATACAGAATACTTTTTTTCGTAAAAATATGGATAAAAATGTGAAAGCACCAAATTTTACTGGTATAATGGTACTTAAACAGTTGCCAGAATATTTTATTTTTTAAATGGAAAATTTTTAACGCTGCTACAGAACTTTAAAATAAATAGATAAAACCACGTTGTTCTTAATTTGAATTTTAAGAAAATTGGAAATGACATGCAGACGAACACATTATTAATCCCACTCGTGCGGTACATTTAGAGCTCTATTATATCGCTAATGCTGATTTTTAATATTAACAATTTTGAAGATATGTTTGAAATATCGATACGCTCAGGTTAAGAAACCTTTTAGTATAATTTTAAAACTTTTTCTTCTACCATTCTTAAAAAAATGAAATTTATTTAAAGATTATTTTAATATATTTGTCTTTGCTTTTTATTTTTACAAAAATAATACTAAATATGCACATGCTATTAAATAACTTTTATGGCAATATACCATAAGGAGCTAAATATTTCACTGGCACATAATATGATCCGTTCGCAATATCGGCATTTATCACATCACCCATACGCACCGAGTTTAATTTGTCACCACATTTTTTGGCAACAGCATCTTTGTGATTATTACATTTCACGGTACCGTAATTATTTTTAACAATTGCTTCAGCATAATAAGTGTCCGCACGAAGATGAGCACAAAATCCAACTACATCAAGTCCACAGCCAGGTTGAGTTTTACCACCATTTGGATAGAATGCAGCTCGGCCAATAGGTTCTTCAAACCCCAACTTGCCTGCATTGGTGTGTATTGATTCCACATAGTAGGCGTCTCCAGTATTTAGACGTTCCGCGGGATTATCGATACTGAATAAGGGAAATGCAGTATCCAAGGCAATTATAGTGTTAATTTGACCACTTTTAATATTCTTGCCAGCAAAACCGGCAACATGAGCACCCAAACTGAAACCAATTACAATTAAAGTTTTTAAGGACATTTGATGGTTATTCGCCAAAAAGTCAATCATTTTTGCCACCCGTCTGCCTACACCGGGAATTGCCCAAACGCTGTCGAAATACAATAAAGACTTGGCACGAGACCATTTAACATAAATCACATTATATTTTCCCACTTTGAACCATGCATTGCGTATAGCTCCGTCCATGTACAGGTTCCAGCCATGAATTACAAATCTGGTTGGATATGCTGGGTTAAAGTTGGAGTTCTTAATGACAGTCGAAGAAGGTGATATTTCTTCGCCATCGTCAGGATTTAAATTAGTGTACAATTTAAACTTAACGGGATTAAACCAGTCACCAATACTTCCCATATTTTTTCGGTAAGATTCAACTGTTTTTCTATCTACCCATTCGAAGGAGCCATTTATATGCGGTATATACCACCCATTCACACCATTTATACGAGTTATCTCATCTTTTGCACCAAAAGCAATTACTTTAGAAAAAAAGGAAATATTTTAAATTAATTGAAATTGTACAAAACTGAATTTTTTCCGATTCTTACCAATCAAACAGCTCAAAGTTAAAAACGTAAAGACCTGCATTTTGAAAATGTTATTTCACTGAACGCCTGCATTCTTTTTATACTTTGAAATTGTTTACAAAACAACATTTTAATTGGCTAAATAATCTGTCTAATCGTATAAATTGTGCAGATGAGAATTTTAGCTATTAGTTCAGGTCGAATTTAAAACACCATTCCTTTTTTTTTTATTTGTATTTCTTGTGCTGCAATCAAAATTGAAATTTACAATTTTGCTAAGAGGATTTTTATTATTTATTAAGAAAAAGTTTACGAAATTAAATATTTTAAATTCAATAATCGTAACAATTTTCTACTTGAATTCTTAATAAATTTAAAATTCACCTTTATTATAGTTCAAGATAAAATTTTAGTGGTTAAAAAAGAGTCCTTAAGTTAAGCAGCGCCATATCTGCCGTACTTTACTTTTACATTTCGAAATGTCTTAATTAAAAATTATGTTTAGTGTTGCATTTTTTATCTTGGCTTAAAAGTTCACTGTCTTTATGTGTCATATGTCAACTTTGCTACTTTTAAACGTTTTTATGTCGTATTTTAAAGGAATTATGAATTTTTTTCAGGGAAAGTGAATTAAATATTATTTTGGTGTAACATTTCTGATCTTGAAACGAATATTCACAATATCTTCGCATATTTAAATTGGTTTATGAATTAAATAACGTGATAAAAGTTAATTGTACCCTCTCAAAGAACTGTTAATGGTTTGTTGACAAAACAACAATGTTATTTTTTAAATTTATATGAAAGAAAAGAAAACAACTTTGTTCATAATTATTTTATAGATATTACTCTATAGCTTAAGTATAATTATAACGTTATCGGCAGACAAATTATAGAGTTTAGACTATATTTTGCATCATATTAAAACTTTTCCTAAATATTTTTATGTCTTGTTTTCTTTCCAGAACATTAAACAACAAAATTACGTTGCATTATAAAAGTCACACAAAGAAATAATATTTAACCGATAAGAAAAAAAACTTTATATATTGATTGAGCAGAATGTTCGAACGATATTAAAGACAAAAAGCGACAATAAAAATATCAAAAATATAAATAAAGGTAAATTTCATCCATAAATTCCAAAAACAATAGAACGAAAACGTATGTATCACTTAAAATTGAGGGTGTGAAAATTCCTTTAAAGCTAAAACAAGTTCACATCAATAAAATAATTTAATGTGAAAGAACTTTAAAAACAATATGCGGTTGTGTGCACTAAAGTTGTTTACATTCTTAGTTGATTTATTCTAAATTGTTTACTGGAAGGTCATCATGAATATTTAAGATACACTTGCGCTTTCTTTTATTTATTTTTTTTTTGCTGTTTAGCTTGAATCTGTAACTGCGAAAGTGTTTTTAGTAAATAAAAATATGGAATTTCTAGCCAGTTAGCGACTAAAAGCCAAACCTAAATTAGCGCGTAAAACGCAAAGCAATCTTATACACAGCTTTTGCGCTGGAATGTCATCCCTAAATAAGAGCATCTTCTTTGTGTGTCTTTTACAGTAATAATAACTCAATTTATTTTATAAAACCCGCTGTATAAGAATAAAGAAGAGATAAAACCGCTAGATTGCCTTGAAAAAAAAACTTATTTGCCATTACTTTTCAACCATAACAAAACAAAGCAACAAGCAGCCAACTTTACTTCATAACGCACTGTCAAAATTAGATTTTCTAATTGCTAAATTTTGACGCCGCAAACCATAATGCTTCATACATTTTGTATGTACATGAAAATTTTTGACAGATAGATTGCGCGTTATGCCTAGGTTTGGTTTGGCTGTAAGAGAGAAATCTCAATATATATGAAATTTTAGGTACATATTGTCATAGATATGCGCGGCATAAGAAACATTGCTATACATACAATATTACATTTAATATTGCTTCGTGGCTTCAAAGGTCAACGAAAAAATCGCTAAAAAATTTAACCAACTTAAAAAAAGGAGAACTCAGAACTAAGTCATTTTTGAACCGGTTTTGATCCCATATTACCCAAAAATTAAAATCGCCATATTTTGGCCATTTTTTTACCTACGTCGACGATATTTGGTACATATGGTATTGGCATAATTAGGAATACGTACCAGGAGAAAAGTGGGTGGGACCCCGCCCTTTTTAGAAAAATTAAAAATCGTAATATAGTCTTAACTACTGGAACAATCGTCATTAAATTTTCGCAATACTTTTAATTTTATTTAATAACGAGGGGGGTAGCGAAGCACACCGGGTTCATCTAGTTAAAAAATAAAAATAATTGTTACTGCATATATATTACATAAAAATGACACTGGCTCTTAATAGGTTAAAAATTTTTAAACAATATTAATATTTCCTTAAAGATCTCTTTAAAAGCTTTAAAACGATACCCATATTGATATTTTAAAAAATCTGAAAATTTTAGAGCCCCGTAACTCGGAAATTATGGGCGAGCGCCAATTTCTTCACTTGATATTTTTGCTTTCTTTTTTTTTAATTTTCTATTGCCCCTTATATTTTTTTTGATTGAAGTTACTTTATTGTTTCAAATGACATGAAAAAATTGGAGGTAGGCGTGGTACTGCCTCGAAGGACATGAACCGATCATGCTGATTTCCAATAGAACCTCTTTCGATACTATATCTGATAGATTGACATATTTTTTTTAGTAAAATCGCTATGTATAAGAAGTCAGAATATATATACTTTATGGGGTCGGAAAAGGATATTGTAGAAATTACACACGGAATGATAAACTTATATACATATTCATACCCTTTTTCCACTTTTTGTGGTGAAGGGTATAATGAGAATGAAAAGTAGTAGTGGGGATTTTTCAAGGATTTGTTTATTACTGTATTTTTGAGATTTTTGTAATTTGATTATCATTCCAATTATCTACATAATTAAAATTTCAAGTTTTCAAATATGGCAACAAAATCATTGCCATATTAAGCAAGTAAAAGTGCTACATTCGGCAATGCCGAGTCTTAATTATTATCTTATATTTTTTTACATGTACAACATATAGCGAATAAACTCTACATAAATTAAAAAACTCTACATAAAGTGTTATGACAATAATTATTATTAAGAATTAATCACAAAAATTAAGTACTGCATATTTATAATTTTATATTAAAATGACATCAGCTCTTAATGGGTTAAACATTTTTAAAAACTTTTAGTATTGCCTTAAAGATCTCATTAGAAGCTTTTAAATGACACCCATATTGATTTAAAAAAAGTTAAAAATTTCAGAGTCCTGCAACTCGGAATGACTTTATTGTTCCAAATGACATTAAAAGATTAGAGGTAGGCGTAGTGTTTTGCCTGCTGCCTTGAAGAACATTGACCAATCGTGCTGATTTCTAATAGCACCTCATTCGACACTATGTCTGATCGATAGGTTTTTTACACTTTTTGTGGCGAAGGGTATAAAAATTCTTCACTGATATAGACAGTCAGTTAAGAAAAATGCAGGATTTTTTCTACAAAGAAAGTAAGAACTAATGTACACAATTTAAACATTATTTATGTTAAATATTGTATTATATTTTACTTTTTGTTAAATTAGAATTTCAACTGTTAATTTTATAAATAAATTGAAATTGATTTTCTCTTCAGTTCAATTATTATTATAATAATTACCCTTATTCTGGTTGTCGCCGTCGTCGTTTTAGTATCAGTATCACTTCGTAAAAATTTTGCATTCTATAACATTCCTGTGACAACGTCGACGGTTTATCGATTTTTATGAAATAAAAATGCACATCCCTATGTTTTTTGTTAAATTTTATTTGTGTTTGATACTTTTATGGTAAAATGTTTTCTATAAGTGAAGAAAATTTTGATTTAATTGACAATGAAAGCTCGAAAAACCATAAACTTGTGTTGGAAAGAAAACTTTTTAGGCAGAATTGCAATATTTTTTATTTGCCGGATAGCAAGTATGTACATATGTTTTGCCTGTTCCTGGCTGTGCGTCTGCAGTAAATCAGTTTAATTGTTGCATGACTATTTTCTTCAAGAGTATTTGCCACAGCTTCTTCCAGCGGACTAAGTGAAAATTGTTTAAACATTCCGCTGCCAGTTTTTTTACTTTGGATTTTAAATTTCGCCATACCTTAAAAGTAATTTTTACAAACTTTTTTATAAATTTGTATTCGATTCTTTATTATGTTAACTTTTGCCATCCATCTACTAATCTTCTAAGCAGAGCAGTCCCTCTGCGAAAATCCAGTGCAAGAGATGGATTCTTCTGCAAATCTTCCACCAATTTTTTAAATTGATTTGCATTTGTTACCTTCACTTTTTTATATTTTCAATGTTATGTTTGGCTTAAATCACTTCCAGTCGTTATGCAAAACAGCGTTAGAGTTTCGTCAATACAATATCGGCGTCACATTTGCTATATACCACAAAAAATTTTTAAGCAGTAATCGATAGGTGTCAATAACGATAAGTAGAATAACAAATCGAATGCGTCGACACATATAAACATTGATATGTGACGACGTCGACAACTAGGGAGAATATTTTCAGCAAGATTTTTGGAGGTAAAATAAACTGGATTGTGGGTATTTTGGGAGATGTAAATTTTAAAATCCAATGGCGTCCATTTTAAAATTAAATATCATTAAACTTTAGTCTAAAGTTGGTTTTTATTTATTTTTAGCATTTTTTATGACCTGGTTTAAACAACAAGACAATTTTATTAAAAAAATATTTTTTAAGTTAATTTAACAGAATAGTAATAAATAAAGATCAACATTTTAAAGATCATTTAAAAAGGAGAACTCATATAAATAAATTAGTGATAATTTTTTTCTTTTAACTTAAAAAAGACGTCCTTCAAAATCTTTTAAACAAATAATAATATAAAAATTATCAGTTAAGCAAATGAATAATTAAATAGAAAAATTTAGTACTTATAAGATAAAAGACTCACGTTTAACTGCCATCCCTAAATCAGCGCGTAAGACGTAAAGCAATGTAATACATAGTTTTGCGCTGGAATGTCATTCCAAAATAAGAACGTCAACTTTGTGTCTCTAACAGTAATGTTAACTCGTTTTATTTTATAAAACCCGCCGCATAAGCATAAAGAAGAGATAAAAACGCTAGATTGCCTTGAAAATAACAAATTTGTCATTACTTTTCAACCATAACAAAACAAAACAAGCCGACAAGCAGCCAATTTCACTTCCTAACGCTCTATCAAAATTGGATTTTCCAATTGCTAAGCGTTGACGCCGTGCTATTTAGGGATGCTTCATACATTTTATATGTACATGAGAAATTTTGACAGATATCTTGCGTTTTACGCGCTAATTTAGGGATGGCAGTAAAAAAGTCAAAATTTATTTCAAAATAATGTAACTATTATTTTAAAATATTAAAGCTTTAAGAGTTCACCGTTTTTATCTAGTTTTTAGTGGATTTTTTTCTATTATTCATAGCGTTTTCTTTTAGACCACTTCATTAGCGTTATCTTTTCTTGAGATTTTAACATTTGGGTGCTTTTTGTACCGATACATGTTTTTAAAAACTTGATCACAATGTGCTAACAGTCCTTAAACCAAAAAATTGCAATTTACTTGTTGGTTGGAAAAGCTGGTTTCTCTTTATCAAAATTTTAGAAATGCTAAAAACATTTTTTTTTTGTATAGATAGGTCATAAACAGCATGAGAATTGTTTTTGAAGTCAAAACAAAAATTTTAACGTTAAAGCATAGGATAAAGGTTTTCTGGTGAACTGGTTTAAGCAATCACCGAAAGAGAGTATAGATCAAGCTCTTTCAAACAACAAATGAATAAAATATTCGACTTCAGTTTACGTATATTTTAATTTCTTAATTATTTACAAAATTTTATGTTAATTTTTAAAGAACTGAAAATTTGTGATAGCTTCTACGATCATTATTTTTTTTTATAAACAATTATTTTTTATCCAATTGTGATTAGTAACTAAACGATTTTATTATAATTTCATTAACAGTACTAAAAACAATTGCACTTGAAAACAAATCAGTAGTACCAAATTATCATTAAATTTTTTATCGCAAACAATTGCCAATGCAATTTTAAAGATAATGAAAAAATCCCAAGTATGATGTATAAAGAGAAATTGCTAACATACTTTTAGGCATATATAAAAAAATATATATGTATGTATATAACAAATATTTTTATAAATTTTATTTCTCAAATATAGTGAAATTTGAGGGAAGAAATTGTCAATTGAGGAGTTGATAAAAAAATTTTATTTTGGTACCCTACACCACAAATGGAAAAGGGTATATCTACATTAGTTTGTCATTCAATGTGTTATTTCTACAATATCCCTTTTTGACCCTATAAAGTATATACACACATTCTGCGTTCTTATGTGTAGCGAAGTCAAATGTCCGTCTGTGATTTCAACAAGAATTTAAATACGCCAATCGAGCAAACATAGTTTCTAAATATTTTGCTATTAAAAATCAGCAAGATCGGTCTATGTTTTTCGAGGCAGTGGCCAAACACCACTTCTTTCTCTAATTTTCACGGAGCCTTTCTTTACTATTTATTCCCCTCGGCATAGCCAAATATGCCACTCTTTCTTGTTTCTTTAAGGTTTTAAATAAATTTAATAAAAATTGACAACTGGCTAAAAATGTATACTCCTGGTTAAGAGTTTGCAGTCCATACAAACTTAACTGTTCTACACCCATTAAAAATCCATTAAACAAGCACCAATGATAATACAGCACTACATGATAATACTTTTAAAACAGTATGGAATTGAAGGGCATCAAGATCTGCAGTGCCATTCGACTGCGGCACCTACTAGTGGAATAATATGTTCATCTACTTCAAAAGGTGACTTTTTAACCGACATAAAAAAGGAGGTTATACAATTCGGCTGAATGTTGCTTTTTTTATATTTGTGCCTCCAGAACTCCGTCATTTCTGATCCGGTTTTGAAAATTTTTGGTAATATGATAGATTATGCTTACAGATTGGTCCCAGTTCATAATCTTAAAAATTAAAGGGAGTCCCCATACAACATACATATTTTTTACGCGTATTATGGACTGTAAAGGGCGATTCTGTAAAATTTAAAATGACTGCGTATTACTGTAGCTCCCAAAAACAAAACATTATAAAAAAAATCTAAAACGTAAAGGGTGCCCCCATAATTGATGTAAATTTACTTATATGGGCCTATCTTTTGAACCGTTGGACAGAATGTCAATTGCTACGGGCGTTATAGTAAGAAGTATTAATATTAAGAATTATAATTTAAAGAGTGCGCCAATAGTTCATTTAATTTGATGTATATTGCCATTCTTTTTAACAGTTAAAGACAGACGCTTGGAATTTACAACGAACCTGTATTGGTAAGTCTGCTATAACAGCAAGTATTAAATTTGAATTTGAATTAAAAGAGTTACCCTACAGTTGCTGCAATTTGATGTATATTGCCAAACTATTGAACAGTTGAAAAAGTATAAAGTTTGGAGATATAAGTGTGTCTCATTAGATAATGTAACCTGATTTATGTGGCCATACACTTGACCTGTTATAGGCAGACA
This sequence comes from Gymnosoma rotundatum, assembly GCA_916610165.2. Classification (NCBI taxonomy): domain Eukaryota; kingdom Metazoa; phylum Arthropoda; class Insecta; order Diptera; family Tachinidae; genus Gymnosoma; species Gymnosoma rotundatum. The sequence goes on from OU744336.1 coordinate 34,318,015, forward strand.
GATGAAATCTGTTTTGAAGTCGGTTTTTTCGCAAGAATTATTCTTTCACAAAACATCAAACGAATAGCAATTATTTATAATTTACTTTAAATTTTTTCCATGCGCATAAATTTTTTTAAACATTTGGTTTACGTAATGAATTATGAATGAAGGAATAAAAATAGTTACCTAAAATACCTATAAACAGCGAAAGGATGAAAACGTTATGTAATTCTTTATTCAAATATTTCTAATACAGTTGTAGTAGAGTGTGGAATGATTGTAAACAAATTAGGGAGAGAAGAGTAAAAAGACCCTTAAAAGGACCTTTTAACCTCTTCCTTAATGCAAAATGAAATTAAAAGAATTTTAAATTTTAGCTGAGATGATTTAAATGACGTGAATGTTCGTGAAGTTTTCTTGCAAACAAAAAATAAGTGCATTATTTTTATTTTCTTATATAAATTTTTTGTTTACTTTACTGCTGTCATGTATAAACCATAGAATTTTAGTTCACGTTTTTAAATATCACATCGGCAACTGTTAAGAGATGCTTATAAATCTGGAGATTCAAGTTGTGATTGTTACGTTCCAGAGAAATGAAAATAAAAGTTGAATTACTAAACTAAATTAAAACTAATTTATATACGTACTTTACTGTGTCGTGAGTCCTAGATGAAATTTAATTTGAAAAATTTCATTTATTTAATAATGTATATTAAAACAAGTTAATAATTAATAATAAAAGAAGAAATCGGAAAAAAAGGTGGAATAAGTTTTTTATTCGCATCGGTAACAAATCTGACCAAAAATAGCGCGGGATACACTCTTCACAATAGCAAAGATAATTGGTCATAAACAAAGAAAAAAAAAAATCATAAATTATACTTTTTTAGCAGTTGTTATTTGGGGTAAATACAAATAAATTTACTAAGTTAAATACCATACATAAGGAAGTTATTTTTGTCAGTATTTTAATGCTCTCTGTTCGTTGCAAAAATTGCTTATTTTAAATCTAATTAAAATTAAGCAAAATCTTATTGAAATTATAAAAAATATATTTACCGTGACCATGTGATCTGCATTATACAGAAAAGTTCTATATTTGATAACTTTTTCTATGTGAATTATTCGAAAATCTTACTTCAACTATTTCTTAACAATTTTTATTTTAATAATTTTTATTTAAAACTAAAATATTTTCGGTGTAATATGAAGCGGGCAACAAAGTCAAGGGCATTTTAGTGGTGCATTAATTTGAAGGCCACTTAACTGTTGTTTACTTAAACTGTGTGTGTGTGTGAACTAATTATTGTTAATGCAATGCAACAACAACAACAATGTTTGTTTATTTGCTTTACCACTTGAACATTTATGATATTTGATATTTATTTACCGTGGCTAAATGTGTTGGCAATTAAGACTTTTTGTTGCAGTACTTGTGTGATGGTTATACTAACCGATCAGTCACACTACAATGTGATAACATATAAAACAAATAAGAGTGCTACATTAATGTAAATCTAGTGACAGAGAATAAAAAAAGAAGTATATAATTTTATATACAGCACAACTGTAAACAACAATTCCGTGCGAGTTCTTTCACTTTTCCTTTTTCTCCAATTATAATTTTTTCCCCTTGTGATTGACTGCGGAAAGTGAAAAAAATTCGGGGGAAAAAAGTAGGTATTATAAATTATAAAATAAAAATTGTATGAAAATAAACAAAAAAACTCCCTTCAAATTACGATGATGCCACTTTTTTATAATTTTATTCCCACGGAATTCATAATTGGAAGAATCTTTTCTCGAGAAAAATTTTTTCCGTGGGAAAGAAATTCCGTGAGAATATTTATAATTGGGCTGATAAAGAAAGTCATCAGCTCTTAATGGGTTAAGCATTTTTAAAAAAACTACAATTTTATGAAAGATCTCCTCAAAAGCTTTTTAATGATTTCCATATTGATATTTTAAAAAATATGGCACAAAATCGTTATTTACTTTGAAAAGTTAAGAGGCTCATAATATCGCTCAATCGACTTCGATATGCATATATATATATATATATATATATATATATATATATATATATATATATATATATATATATATTTTATAGGGTCGGAAATGGATATTGTTAAAATTACAAATGGAACGACGATGTGAAATGTACCCCTTTTCCACTTTTTGTGTTTGTTTGAAGTCGATAAAAAACATAACGGGTAAAAAGATTATCTTGAAATTTTTAGAGCATCACTTTTTATGTCTGGAAGAAAATGTATATTTCACAAATGTCAACTTGGCAATACCAAACACATACGAGGTAAACATTTTCTTATATCCTAAACATTTTCTTATATCCTAAAATTGCAAGAGTATCTAAATTTTGTTCAAAATAGCTTAAAAGTTAACATAAATCTTCAATCCTAATTTTAGGTAAGAGTTTAGAATTTAAAAATGTTTTAGAACTGTTGCCGATCATAAGTTGAATTCTTATTTCTTGTGGACACAGATCACTTCATAAAAACGTAAATCTTTTAAGGTGGCAGAGTAATGAATGAGCTAAAGCTGCTAAAAAATAAACAACTGGAGTTTAGTTTTGCAAATATTAATTTATATATTACATTGGAATAAAATTAAAATCAGTTTAATAATGATTATTTGACCCTTTTTTTCAATAAATTATTTTCTATTTAATTAAGCTTTGGGTCCTTATATTTTTTATTAATATTTTATTTCAATATTAATTTTGTTTCCTAAAGAAGGTACGCACAAAGTACCGAAATATTGAAATAAAATATTAATAAAAAATATAAGGACCCAAAGCTTAATTAAATAGAAAATAATTTATTAAAATTAAAATCTTATACACAAAGGTTTTTCACGGCATGTGATTGGTAATCTAAAATACATACGCCTTGCCCATCAATATTTTACGGGTTATTTAAGGATACACTTTTTTTTAATATAAATTAAGACATCTCACTTAATCTGTATTCAGTAATTTCGCCATATGGAGCTTTACTGTTAACAGGAACATAAAAAGTACCAGCAACCATGTAGGCGTTAACAACGGCGCCCATGCGAACTGAACTAAAGCTGGAACCACAATTCTTGGCTACAGCCTCTTTATAGTTTTGACAGTTTATGGAAATAAAATCATCCTTTTCCACTGCTTCAACATAGTAAGCAACTGAACGACTGTGAGAGCAAGAACCAGTAATATCGTATTTACAACCAGGTTGAACCTTGCCGCCATTAGGATAGAAGGCACCTTTACCAATGGGTTCTAAGAAACCCAACTTGCCACCATTGGTTTGGATAGATTCCACGTACTTGGCATCAGTGCTACACAAACGTTTGCTGGGATTATTATAACTAAACAATGGTAAAGCAGGGTCCAAGCCCACAATTGTACGAGCTTGACCCGATTTCATATATTTGCCAGTAAAACCGGCCACATGTGCACCTAGACTATGACCAATAATTTCTAAATTGTTTAAATCCATACTGCAATTAAAGGCCAAAAAATCAACTAGAGAGGCAACCTGCTTTCCAACACCTTCAACTGCATAAGTGGAAGAGACATATTCTTTAGAACGAGCACGGCCCCAGTCTACGAAAATATAATTGTATTCGCCTTTGGATAACCAAGCGTCGCGGACACCAAAATTTATAAAGTCACTTTTGCCTGAATTCCAACCGTGAATGGAAATACGGGTGGGATTTTCGGGATTAAAGTTAGAGGCACCAATAGATTTCTTAGTGGCTTTAATAATTTGCTCAGTTTTAGGGTTAGCGTTTGTGTAAAGAAGTAACGTAACAGGGTTGGTGGACATACGACCTTCTATTAGTTGCGTAGTTTTTATATGATCCTCAGCTTGATTTTTAGCAATCCATACAAACGATCCATTAGCATGAGGTACATACCAACCGTTTTCGCCACTAACACGTTCATCCTCGGGTATAAATAAAGCAGTAGCTGCTAATTTAAACAGCCCACCTGTTGCAGCACACAGAGTAAAAAACACTAAACTCTTCATATTGAAAACACAAATTTCAATTGATATTTAAAACAGAAAATTCTTATATTTATACCATTTGTGTTCTATTTTTCAATTAATAAAGTAGATTAATGATAACTTGTTGTTTTTGGTTTTGGTTTTCTTGCCAAGTACTTTAAATGAATTCACTTGTCAAAATTATGTTAAGCGTATCTTTTAGATTACATATTTTTTGTTTGAAGAAAAAACCAATAACAAAAAAAATGTTAAGATAAGAATTTTAAATAATTTTGGTCACCAAATTTATTTAGTGAAACCTAAAAATAAAAGGGTAGCTACCTTTAATTGTTATGTTTTAACTTTTAAGGTAAACAAAGGCTGATGGTAAAGTGCGCTCTACAACCAGAGGTGTTGTTATAAAATCAAAGCACGTCAAATTAATGTTCTTTAATGTTCTTTCGGGTTTGTTGTATTAATTTGTTTCATTTTTCGTGTTCTCAGCTGTTAAAGTTAACAAAAATTTTTAGTCAGGCACAAGTTCGTATTTTTTTTTCTAAATTTTTAAGAAACGAATGCATCCTTGAGGATTTAACAACAAAAAAATCTGTGGCTAGTAGAAGTCTAGTTCGATTCCATGAGGCATAGTTGATCTAGGTTTTCTTTTTGCAAATATCTTATATGTCTTCGTAAAACTAAGTTTTCAAAAATTTTCGTTAAAATCTCTAAAACATTAAACATTATTATTTAAGTTGTGTGCTCCAATGTTTTTTTTTTATTTTCTTAAATAGAACGCAACTGAAAATACTAACGAATATCTAAAAGCTAAGGAATGTTAAGGCGTTTGCCAAGACGACTGCAGAGTTGAATCGTTTGAAGCGTGTTTTAATTTGTACTTACAGCTTTAAAGAGCAAACAAAATATTTTTGAAAAGAAAATAGATCAGATCATGGTTTGCAAATTTACAGTTTTACTAAATTATTAATTGCAACAATCGTTACTCGCTTTTCCTCTCTCTCTCTCTCTCTCTCTCTCTTGAATTTTCAATAATACCTACAATTGAATTTATTAAACTTGAAAATTATCGTGCTTCTTTCACGAACAAATTATATAAATCGCGAAATAAAAATCTTTAGTTCATTAAAAATATTTGTTTCCTAAGGAGTTAAGTAAGCGGCTACGAAATGGCCATTGAGACGTCCTTTTACCTTCAATAATCAATCGGTGATTTAAATAATTTGTTCGAGAAAGTAGCACGACAATTTTAAAGTTTATTTAATTTTATTTAATAGCCACGTGTTTTATTTTAATTACACTTAAGTTTGTTGGTTGATGGTTGATGATACGAACACTTGTAGTTTTCATTTTATTATCTTTGTTATAAATACAGCAAATTTATATCGGCTAAATATCTCTTAAAATTTCTGGTTATTTCGATAAGAAACAAGATATCAAGTTATTCTCAGTTCAGTCTAATTGAAATTGATTTTTAATAAAATTTTTTTGTTTTGGGCTTGAAATTATAAATTTAAGAAGCTAAATCCATAGTATGCACATCACTGCTCCTAAGAAATTTAAGTGCTAAACGACTTAGTCTTAAAAATCGTTATCGTGTGGTAATATAACTTCGCTGACCATTTGATTTCCATAGTTATTTGCATTAGAAACGGTCCTTATGTTGATTTAAATTATTAAGCTGGCGGTATTGCTGCAGATGTTAATATAAAAATATCGCTCTTATATCACACTGTGATTGTTAAACCATAGTTAATTTACTTGTATGGGCATATGGGCATTTCCACAGAAATGTCAACCGTAACCAAAAAATTCAAAGTCCATATAATTATGTTGTTTAAACATATTTTTATGGGAAATCTGTCTAATTTACCTCATGTAAAAAAATATTTTTATTTATTCATAACACATTTTAAAATATTGAAAATCAAAGTCGAACAAGCGCAAAAGTTCCGATTTAAACATTTCTATTGCTCGTTTTGTTTTGATTAATGTTCTTACTAAGTGACATTATACATTGACAATTGCTCTTTTAGATTTCTTGTTTGTATATAAAGAATAAAAGAAAAATAAAAATAGAACGATCAATCACGGGAAATTTTTTCTTTTCTTTAACGTATAATTCGATGTCGCGTGTGAAATTGAAAAAGGAACATTTGTTATCAGTGTGCCGGAGGTACTTGCACAATGGGCATCAGATATTAGTAAGAGAAAAAATTGGTGGAAAATAATCATCGCTTTGATCGTGGTACTCAATAAAAGTTTGTCACGTGCGACATCGTAAGTGTAAAATGTAAAAATTCAAAAAAAACTTTTTTCCTAAATATTTTAATTTTTATAAATTTTTTTTTAAAAAAATTTTCCGCAATATTGGATCCGCTATTATAAATTGTTAAAAACTAACACCACATTCGCATTCAGCGAACCAAAAATATCCCGTGTAATCTGTTTTAAGCGAATTCCATTATTTTTTTTTAAATTGTCGGCCTAATTGGATTCCCCACTGTTAATTTTTAAAAACTCACATCAGATTCGTAATCAGACACCCTAGAAACCGTGTAATACCAAATTTTATTTAAATTTAATGAATTAAATAATTTTGTCGCACTAAGGGTTAAAGGATGACAAAATTACAAAACTTTAAATTAAAAAACCGGGACACATATTTAACATATTAAAAATCATTTAGAGTCATGTCTAATTAAATAAAAAGTAGAAAATAACAAGGAAAAGTTTGATGGAACAAAATGTCGCATGCGATATGTTTCGTGCGACAGTAATTAAAATAAATAAAAAATAATAAATAGTTTTGAATCAAATAAAAACTATTATTCAAATTCATCAATGCATCACATTTAAAAAAATTCGCATTAAAATATTCCATCAGGTTTCGCTGTAATCAGTGTTTAAACTCTTCGCCTTTACTGCGACTTCTGTTTTTGTCGCATGCGAATGCCTCGGTTCCTTGTAGTTATCTTGAAAAGGAATAGTTACCTGAAATTAACCTTGCCACCATTTATAGTGCTAATCCAGAGCTATAAGTTTCGCCTCTCCTGAAAATAAAAAAATATTTTGACATATGCAAGCTAAATTTTAGGGTTGTTTTTATTTGGTTTTAGTGGAGAGAGAAAAAAATATGTGGCAACCGTGTATGGCAGACTAAACCAGTACATCCTGGAATTTTCACAGTATGTTGCCAGATTTGCGGTTAGTAAATGAAGGTACTTATTTTTTTGATATTTCATGTTGGCGTGGCAGTTCGCGTACAAAGTGAATATTTATCATCGTGTTATTTGATATCTGTAATAAGTGGCACCTTGAAGATTTATTAATATGCATAGTTTAGCGAAAAACTGGCTGGATTAGAAGAGTGGGCGTGATACCTCCCACACAAAGTGGAAAATTGTTATCGTGCGGCTTAAGAACTGCAATAGGTAGAGTCTTGAAATTTTGCACCCGTAACTTTGCCGTTAATGTGCGTAGTCACAGTTGCCTAAATTGAAACAGTAGGCGTGTTACGTCCCATACAAATCGAAAAATTTTCATCGTGTACCTACAAAAATATAACACTATAAACTATAACTATAAACTTTGATATTAATGTGCAAAAACAACACAGTGGGCGTTGTACCTCCATAACCCAGTGAAAAGTTGTTGTTTACCCAAGAAACTACAAGTGCGCATAATAGAAATCGTATTACGATTTCTCCCATTGGAGTAGCGAAGTACAGCGGGAATAGCATGAATATTAATAAAAGTTAATTTCATATGTAATATACGTGCTCTTCCTGAAGGTTGCAACCAAATGTGCTTTATTAAAGCACAAATACACACAGAAGTTAATGAAATTGAACCGAGCACTAACGAGGTATCGTAAAATCAATAAAAAATTACAGTTTTAGATAACAAAGTTTGTTCTTTTTTTTATAAAACAAGTAAGAGTGCTATATTCAGCAGTGCAGAATCTTATATACCCTTCATTATCTATGTAAATCTAGTTGAGTAAAGTGACTTAAATTAAAAAAGCAAATATTGGGGTTACAGAGAATTAAAAAATAAAAAAAAAAAAAATTTTGGCATGCGTATATATAACTTTACATGAAAAAGAAATCGGCCTTTAATGGGTTAACTATTTTTGAAAAATGTTAGTATTTCCTTAAAGATCTTTTTAAAAGCTTTTAAATGACAGCCATATTAATATTTAAAAACATTTGAAATTTTCAGAGCCTCGTAACTCGGAAAATATGGGCGAGCGCCAATTTTTTCACGTGATGTTTTATTTTTTATTTCTCTATCGCCTTATTTATTAATTTTTTAAATGGAGCATTATTGCTCCAAATTACATAAAAAAATTAGAGGTATGTGCGGTGTTTTGCCTGCTGCCTCAAAGGACTTGGACCGATCAAGCTGATTTCCAATAGCACCTCTTTCGACACTATATCTGATCGATTGACATATTTTTTTTTTTGTAAAGTCAAGTTTTCCAAGGCAAACACGGGCGGGCAGGCGGACATCGCTTTGCATAAGAAGTCAGAATATATATACTTTATAGGGTCGGAAATGGATATTGTAGAAATTACACACGGAATGACAAACTTAGTTATACGCTTTTTCCACTTCTTGTGGTGAAGGGTATAAACATATTTAATATTTAATAAATTTCTGGTGCTATTCTCCAATTCATGACAAATATCAAATGCTGCGTTTGTTACAAAAGATTTTACTGTCACTAAAAATATGCTTGTCATTCGATTTAGAATAGCACTGTACTAATAAACTTTTTTGAACGCATTAAAAGGGAATTACAATAAAAAATTCGTTTAAGTAAGTTTAATGATAAACAATGTGTTAATTTTTAACAAAAAAGGAAAAAAAAAATTCTTTTATCTAAAGACTCTTAAAGAATGGCATTTAGATCTATAATTTCTTTAAGAGGCTCTTCTGTATTTGATTTCATTAACGCAAATCAAAATAAACTTAAAATACTTTAAAATTTTCAAGGTGATTACAAAATTATTTAACAATGATAAAAAATATCAGTTAAAAATGCAAAGCGAAGCAAAACGAATTATACGAATGACATTTGTGTCACATAATTGATAACAAGTAATCAAACGCCCGTTAATAGCGTCACAGACAAATTTCAATTTCGGTGTTAATCATAATGATTTTTTCGATTTAAGAAAATTGTATTTTTTTTACTGATATTGTATTGTATTATCGATAAAAAATATATGAATCCGCCAAGTGCGAGCTGCACTCACATATAAACAGTTCAGTATCATGTATGGGACACCCATTATTTTTTACATCGTAACGCATACGCTTCAATTAGGCCTTGGTCATACTTGTGAAAATCACGTTACAATCGGAATACCCTTTTCAGTACATCGTCTGTACAAATGTACAAACGTCTTCCTATAACGGTTTATTCCTGCCACACTGCCCCACAATTAAAAATGCAACTATGATCTAACGATTAACTCTCACAGTGTGTCATGTCTGAAAGAACCACTAAAATTTTATATTCCGTAAGGTTTAAATTTTTCACTACGAGTTTCTAATTTAAAACTTTACAATTTTAATACAGCTAGCGCCATTTTCAAGCAAATTTAAATATTTCACTTATGCAACAATTTCGTGGCATTTTGGTGTCTAAGCTTCGCATTTCTCGAAATTGTTTCTTGACATTGTAAGGCGTTTCTAGAAAATATAGTAAATACCTTGTTTTTTTTTTATAATGCGCTAAAACCACAAAAAGTAGAAAAAGCGTATACCTAAGTTTGTCATCCGTGTGTAATTTCTACAATATCCATTTCCGACCCTATAAAGTATATATATTCTGACTTCTTATAGAAAGCGAAGTCCGCCTGCCCGCCCGTGTTTGCCTTGGAAAACTTGACTTCACAAAAAAAAAAAAAAAAAAATATGCCAATCGATCAGAAATAGTGTCGAAAGAGTTGCTACTGGAAATCATTATTATCGGTCCAAGTCTTCGAGGCAGCAGGCAAAACACAACGCCTACCTCTAATTTTTTATGTCATTTGCAACAATAAAGTAACCTCAATCAAAAAAATAAATAGATGGGGCAATAGACAATTAAAAAATAAGAAAAGAACATCAAATGAAAAAATATTTTCCGAGTTACGGAGCTTTAAATTTAAATTTTTTTTTAAATATCAATATGGGTATCATTTTAAAGCTTGTGAAGAGGTCTTTAAGGCAATACTAAAATTTTTAAAAAATGCTTAACCCATTAAGAACTGATGGCATTTTGTTTAACATAATTGCCCTATTCACAAGCCCCCTAGTACGTGCTAAGTGCTAACAAAATACAACGGTGCTAGCTGTGTTGTTGGTAATTTTCATGCAAACATGCGATACAACACTTGGTACTTTTTTTCATATGTTTTTCAAACGTTGTTTTTGTTTAAATGTTTTATGTTTAAATAAAATATTATGTTTGTATTCATGTGTGAATTATATTAAATTAAATTGAATTAAAAGATATTTTTATTAGTTTTATTTATTTAATTTATTGATTTGACTGATTTATTAGAAAGTTGAAGTTGAAAGTTGCCAATATACTCGATTTCTAATATTTTGTATGGTACCGCCATCACCTATACCAAAAAGAGATGCTACCGTACGAACACAAGCACCATTTCCTGAAGATCCCAAGCAGTAAAGTACAATTTTATTGTACTATATTGTATTCAAATGGGAAGCTCTTAAGTTTGCTAAGTTGCCTTATTTCTAAGACGTGCGTAAAACAGTGCATTTCTTCTATTCTTGTTTCCTCTTTTTTCTACAAGCTTAAGAATTGACAAAAAAAAAAAAAACATGTGGTGTCGAAGTTCAACTTGTTTAAAAACTCCGTGTGCTAATTCTTTTTTCCTTTCCATGCTTTATCCATTCCGTATCGCCTTTACGTTTTCAAGAAACTTTACAATAACTTTACCTGAGCAATTTATCTTTCGATAAATTTCCCGATAAATTGAACAATTTCTAAAGTGGAATTTTTTAAAATTGAAGAAGCATAAAAGTTTCGTTTAAGCGCAACGGCAAATAAGTATTTAAAGTTTAATGGAAGAGTAATGTTATTTTATTGTAATGTGCTAAAATCAGTTCTCTTAAACTATAACTGCAGTAAAACAAAGTTCACAATGCGTCTATAGTTCTGATACGCAGTGTAGGCTTTCATAACATAAACAAAAACAAAAGATTTATAAACACACCTTCTTTTTTCAAGAGGCTTTTTTAATTAGAGTCGTGAGTTCCAAGAAATTCGAATTTTTTTCTGTACTTCAAAGATTATTTTTTTGTCATTCCAACTTACATAAATACATAACAAAATAATTGTCACTTTTATCTGATCAATAAATATTATTATCACTATTATGTTTTCCGTCATCGTTGGTTGTAAAATCAAATATTTGGTGTTGTTTTTTTAACAGAAGGAGCAGTAGCATTTAATAGAATTAACACATGTGCAAACATGTTGACATTTTTCTTGATTTTTTAATGTCTTTAGAAACTGAACATACGAGAGTGCTCGTCTTTATCGATTTTTTATATCAATAATTGCCAGAACAAGAGAAACAAGTGCAAATTAGGTTTATATCTGGTTTCTTTTGTCGTTATTGTTTTCAATTATTGATTTGGAATGTCGTTCTTACTACGAGAACAAACATAATTGTTATTGTTATTTGAAAAATTTTTAAAGTGTGTAAACAAATGTCATGTTAAGAACTTTGAATTTACAATTGATACACAGAAAATTAATGGAAAAAAAAAATTTTCAAAAAGCTACAATCGCCATATTTTACAGTCCTACAGATCTGGCAGCATCCGACTGTTACTTTATCCGGAGGTGAAAAAACACCTAAAGCAGGAAAATGCACCAGTAAACAATGCGCATATACCATTTTTGGATCTATGATTAATTTTGTAAAGCTCCATGAGCATGACGAATGAGTCAACTCCTCGCGTGTGTTGATTATAGTCGTTAACTATAGCTGGTGGGGGAAATTTTTTTCTTTACGCTTACAGGATCCCAATAGCTGGTCAGACATATAGGTAGACAACAGCAGCACACCTTTTTTTATCAATCCAGTGAAATGCAGTTAAGTTATGCCTTACTTCGCATTTCATTCCATACGAACCTCTACCACTTTTTTTAGTTCGACTTCTGACAGAAGTTCACATTTAGCCATTCTATTTTGCCGCACGGTGCCAGTTGCGAATATGTCCATTTCTTTTAAAGCTACCAAAAGGTTTATTGAGTTGAACCAATTATTAGTACATAGTTTGTAGAAGACTTCATTTTTTCAAATCTTGATCGTGTTATAATGTCGGATATAAAATTCAACTTCAACTCCTTTAAAGAAATCATCCTTGTTCGTGGAATTTTTATGATAACCATGTACAAGAGTACCCCGATATAACGTCGCATTTCATATGATAAACATTTCAATTCTGTCGCAAGCGTTTTCATTGCATATAAATTGCTTTGCGAAGTCATTAGTTCAAAGGTCATTATATTCAGCATTTCCCCTCCATCATCATCTGACATGTCCCAATCAAAGTTTACAAGAGCTTCAATTTCAGCATTAGTCACGCCTTTCCTCTGTGTAAGCTTTTCTGCAAATGCAATTAATTTATACTTCTTCTATATCCACTATGGACCAAAGTTTTTTATAAGTAACATCAGTTTTTAAAAAAGTCTATCTCTTTAAATATTAAATTTTTTTCTATCTAAAAACATAAATAAATTTATTTACCCTTGTACTTTAACATTTTGTTTATTTAAATTTTTCCATTTTTATTAGCAAATGTATCGTGTACTGATCGCGCACATGAAATCACACTGAATAAATGCGTAAAGCAAAAAACGTAAACACATTATTACACTTGCTTTTCTCTTTTACTGCACATACAACATCATTCTGTTGCTTGCTATTTACCGTTATAAACAGTGTGTCCCTTACGGGCATAATATGGTCATAAAGTCAGAAGTTGCTTATAAGCAACTAATGTCCTCAAAGGGTTAAAACTTTCACATAACAATAACAATTGTGCTTTTTTTTATATTAAGAACGGCATTTTCAATCAATAATTAAAAACAAGAGTGACGTTATAAACCTTATTTGCACTTGTTTTTCTAGTTATGGCAATTATTGATTAAAAAATCGATAAGGACGAGCACTCTCGTACGTTAAGTTTTTAAAGACGTTAAAATATCAAGCAAAATGTTAGAATATTTGCATATGTATTAAAAACCCATTAAATGCTACTGCTTCTTCTGTTAAAAAAAACAACACCAACTACTTGATTTTACAACCAACGATGACGGAAAACGTAATAGTAATAATAATATTTTTTGATCAGATAAAAATAGCAATTATTTTTTGTGTATTTAAGTTAAAATGACAAAAAATATTCTTTGAAGTACAGAAAAAAGATTTAATTTCTAAAAACCCATGACTTTAATTAAAAGGGCCTCTTGAAAAAAGGTGTGTTTATAAATCTTTTGTTTTTGTTTATGTCATGAAAGCCTACACTGCGTATCAGAACTATAGACTCATTGTACACTTTGTGTTACTACAGTTATAGTTCTAGAGAACTGATTTTATCATGTTACAATAAAAAAACATTGCTCTTACATTCCTTAGCGCTTCGGTATTATAGATAAAACTAGAATGCTTCTTTAATTTTAAAAAATTCCACTTTATAAATTGTCAAGTTATCGCGAAATTGATCGAAAAATAAATTGCTTAGGTAAAGTTATTGTAAACATTTCAAAACTTAAAGGCAATCAAAGGCAATAAGATAAAGCGTGGAAGTAAAAAAGATTTCAACGCTGCTAGCAATTCTATGCAAAGAATTTCACCAATTGCTCATGCGAGCATATGTGTATATTTGGGCTTTAATAAAGAACACTTTGTTCAAGAAGAGCATATATATATATATATATATATATATATTAATATTCTATTCCGCTGTGCTTTGCTACTCGAAAGGGTATAATTCTACTAAGATCATTCTTGAAATTCAGCTTGTTTTTCTTTTTATTTGATTATGGCTATTTGTAGTTTCCCAGGTAAACAACTATTTTTCACTCTGTGTGGCAAGTTCCACACCCACTGTCACAATCCAGCCAATTTTTGCTACACTATGCATATTTATAAGAAAGATTTTTGAACAAATTTTCAAGTTGCCACCTATTGCAGTTATCAAATAACAAAATGATTAATAATGACTTTGCACGCTCACTTGAAATATTTAAAAAAATAAGAACCTTCTTTCACTCACCGCATATCTCACAACTACTATGAAAATTCAGGGACTTTTTTGTTGGTTACTTTTGCTTTTCTGATTTCTGAGTTTAGTTTTAATATTACTAAAACACCAAAATATTTTATTTTAGAAAAAAATATTAAACTGCTAAACAAATTGTTTTTTGTAATTAATAATTGGAATTAACATTGAAAACTGGAAAAGCACTTTTTCTTTTTGTAAAACTGATATAATAGCTATGTTTACTTTATGTACGCGTAATGTTTTTTTTAAGGTAGTGTCAGTTTTGCAATGCTGAAAGCCTAATGTTGACATACAATATAAAATTAATAATGTTTGCTTGACGGGTATCAGCAATGTCTACTTCAAAGCATCCAGCACACGTACTGAATGAGCAAAATTGAACTCTCTCTCGCTCTCAATGCACCGAGAAAAATTTGCTTTTATTCCGAAAACCCAACTTTTGATTAGCAGCAGCCTTTTTTTTGATATATTTACATGTACTGTCTACTTTCTTGTTTTCATTAGCGAAGTCATGGCCTTGGGTTAAGTGTCTGCCCCATTGAATGTTTTAGTATTTTGTATTTAGGTCAGGTTTCTAGGAAACTGAATGTTTCTCAGAAACCCTTATTATTTAATAAAATAAATAATAACATTATTAAATTTTTTTAAACTGCATTGTAACTACTCGTATCAGTTTTTTTTTCTTATCAGCAATTAACATATTTTATGTTTTATAAGTAATAAAAAGACATTAAATTTTTGGGGTTTTTTTTAACAAATAGTTTATTTTTGACAATTTTTATAAATAATTTTAATTCGCCTTGACAACTACAACGTATACAGCTGATGAGTTTTTTTCGCCCGTGCGTTCATCTGTATTATTTCTCCATATAGTACACAAAACAAAACACAAAAAAAATAATTCTGTCATCGAAATCGTTTTCTTTGCAAATCCACGAGTCATCCTGTCCAGCTTTTGATGGCTTTACTGCTTACCGGCGAGAAATAAAATCAATAACACTTTCAATTCGCTTGAGTTTCACTAAGTTCTTCATTAATTGAACACCTTATTTTATAAAAATTTTTGCTTGATTTTTATTACACATTTTTTTTTTTAAAGAAATTTATGAGTTTCTTTTTTTAATTTCTAATTTATCGCTTAATTAGTTTTCCTTGATAAAAATCATAAAGGCAATATTTTATTCAATAATAAATAATTAGTTTAGTTTATTTTGATAATTATGCAGATATGAAACTGAGAGAAATTCTATGAGAAAAATATCAAAACTTCTCTTAAGAAAGCTGTCGTTTGAAGAGTGTTTAAAATCTTGAAATGAAAATTTAAAGAGATAAAAAAAGATTTTTAAAGCGGTGCAAACTTTGCAAAGTAGTTTTGTCCCTTATGTGGTAGCAAACGAGTTGAAATACTGTAGTTTAAATACTTTTAAAATTATTTAAGGAGAAAGAAGAGTTAAAAATTATTAATACAAATGCTCAAAAAACTTTGATAGAAATTTTTAAAATATCTGCAATTATTTAATCACCAATACCATTATGTTATAAAAATATAAACTTCTTTTATCTTATATGCAGTTTTATTTTCACTTTGTTTTGCTAAGTTTAGAGTGTCCCGACTTACGACGACAGCCACTATGGACTCATCAGACAGTAATTAATTTTTATTTTATTTTTTATAAATTAACTAAATATTTTGTTTTTTAATTTGTTATTTTTTTATTTTTATATTAAATTTGTTTTTTTAAATGTTTACTTTGTTCAATTTTCTTTTTTAATAGTACATGGTTTGCTATAGAAATTCATAATTCACTTTAAGTCGCTTCGATTTGCGTCGTGTTTTTCTGGAACGTAACCACGACGCAAAGTGATTTTTTCTAGCGGAGCGTTTTATTATCTATCTATTATAAGAAATTAATCCGTATTTTAATTGTTGTTCAATAAGTTTTTTTAAAAGTTGCTTAGTAAGCAGCAGATTATGAGATAAAATATTTCAAGTGAAATTTGCATGATAAAAATAGAAGTTTATAACTTTCAGCACAATTTTAAAAAATTAAATATATATTTAGTCCTTATTATTTTTTTTCTATCCGTACTATTATTATTTATTTTTAATGCAAAAGCTAATTGTTAAATGAATGTATCAGCTGCCAAATCGATTAACTTCATTTCAAAGAATTAAAATTAATTTGAGAGAATTTAGAATTTAGGTTTTATCAATTTACTTGAAACTAATTATGAATTTTGTAATTTAATAAAAAAAATTTTTTTAAGATAAATTTTAAGAAAACTTTTTCGAGTCATTGTGTGATCTTGTATGTCTTCATAACGAACAAGTAAAACAGAAATGTTTAACACAGCTTTATTTTCAGTAATAAAAAAATATAAATACATATTCATATAGAAATTTAAAAGGAAGGGGTAAGTAATAATCTTTCTAAGGCAAAACACCAAAAGGATAGTTATTTCTTAATGGTACATAATAAATGCCGGAAACCATAAAAGTGTTTTTGTTACCGCCCATACGAACGGAGCTGTGTACAAATCCGCATTCTCTATTAAGAGCATTTTGATACGTTTCACATCTAATAGCAGCGAAATCATTTAGTAAAATAGATTCAGCATAATATTTTGCAGAACGCTTATGACTACATACTACGTCTTCGCAGCCAGGTTGAGAGGAGCCACCATTGGGATAGAAAGTAGTTTTTCCAATGGGGTTTTTATAGCTAAATGTATTAATTTCAGTTTGAATTGTTTCTACATAAAAAGCATCGGAACTGTTTAAACGTGTCGAAGACTCATCGTAATTAAATAAAGCCGCAGTTGGGTTCAGGCCAATAATCGTATTAATTTGAACTTTTTTAAAATTTTTTCCAGTGTATCCCGCAACATGGGCTCCCAAGCCGTAGCCAATAATATGCGTAGTCTCCAAAAGCACGCCATGGTTTTTTACCAAAAATTCAATGAAGTGTGCAATCATATTGCCAGTTGTGGGCACAGCCATTGCAGACGTAGAATATAAACGTTCGCGAGCAGAGGCCCAGTTAACGACAACGACATTATATTGACCATACTCTAACCATGCTCTGCGTATTTTTTTGACCACGGGCGTCAAGTGACTGTTATAGTATCCGTGTATAATAATTCTCAAGGGATAAGCAGAATTAAAGTCAGAATTATAAATAGAATCATTAGTGACAGAGATCTTAACTCCTTGCGCAGAATTCCTTCTGGTATATAAATAATATTCTACCGTCGTGTTTGACGAGTCCTTGTCATTTTCGTTGGCTTCATTATAGATTTCAGATGTTTCTTTATTTTTAGTTGACGCATACCAACCATGTTCTTTATAAAGCCGTAAATCATCCTCGTTAGATATTGATGCGTTTACTAAAATTTTCAAATTAATTATTATTATTATTTTTAAATTAATTTTTACATACTGCTTACCGGCTACAAGCCCAATAATTAAAATCAATAACCATTTCATGTTTATTAAATACTACTAAATTTTTAATTGACGAAACACTTTATTTTATACCAATTCTTGTGCATTTCTCATTACGAAATGGGTTTCTTTTTCTTTAGCAAATTTATTAGATTTTTTATCATTTTTACGTTATCGCTAGATATTGGTATATTTCATTTCACTTGATACAAATAATTTGTCTTCAACATAAAATAACCATATAAGTTTTGGAATTATACAAACATAAAACTACAAGAATTTTAACAATAAATACTCGTATATAACAAAACCTCATAAAAAAGCTGTTATTTAATAAGCGTTAGCGATCTTACAATAAAATTTTTTTTTAATTTATTATGTTTTTGAAAATTGAGAAACATATAAATAAATAATTTTAGATCTGGATCGTATTCCAGAGGCGTAGGAACCGAGGCCAGTTTTATTTTCAAATTATATATACTCGTATGCAGTACCAATTTTTGTTTTATTTTTTAATTCTCTGTCACGCCAATATTTGTGTTTTTTTTTATTGGAGTAACTATATTCACATATACGATATGGTTAAGGGTATATAAGGGAAATTAAGATATGTTAAGTTCATTTTGGAACCTTAAAAATTCTTTTATAAAATCTATTATTATTATTTCTAAACCGATTGAGAATTTTTGTTAACTGAAAGGTTACGATTACTATTAAATGCTTACAGATCTGTCTCATAATAAAAAGATTATCATTTCAAAAATTTTAAAACCATACCAATTTTAATAATTTTTATGTATCACTGTAGCTCCCATTAACTATAACAAATAAAAATTTTTTTTTTTTTAATTGAGGGTGTCGTAATTTGCCTTAAACGGCCCAAAATTGCCAATCAATTTTATAATACTTTTTTCCACTGTATACGTTTGAAACCAATATAGATTGTTCTAAGACCAAAGTCCAAAAAAAAAAAAAGAAAAACATTATCGTCATTAGTATCTGAATTCTCTTAACATTTTTTAGTTTTAAAACAAATACATTGATTTAAATTAAATAAGTTTACCAATACAAATATTAAATTTATAATCTCTCACTGTAAACAAACTTATCTGCAATTTTTGCTCTAGATAATAAAGAATATAAAACTGGCAATTGCATTTAAAAGTCATTCTTATAACTTGTTACAACTTATTTTATATCCTCAAAATTATAAGAAAACTGTAAAGATAATTTAAACACTGGGTTATCCCACAATAAAGAGAACGTTAAAATCATACTTCCAATAAATAATGAAGAGAATAAAATCTACATCTATTTTACTCACGCTATTCTTGTGTATGAAAATTTTATGATTGGTCTTATTAAAATTACCTCTTGTCCTTACGCTGCCGTCTCAACCAGCAAATTTGTTTTTAAGATAACTTTAATTGTTTTACAACTATTTTGTTTTTAAGTTTACAAATTCAAAAATTCTTTAACACTTTAGGAATGTATTTAATTTCTTCATACTTCTAATCGTATAAAGATAGCAAAATAAAAAAATATAAGCGTACTTATAAATATAATAAATTTCGAATTTTAAAATCGTTATATTAAATTTTAAATATTATTCGTTCTGAAGAGGATGTTGATCAGCTATTGTTAAAAGCTTCAGCTACGACGTCTGGTGTACGTTCAAGATTTAGAAATCTAAATGCTGCTAATGCACATGATGATGATGTTAAAGATGATGACTTAGCTTATGTTTCCCCTTCATAAATTGATATATTAAGTGTTAGTAGTCTATTTTTTATTTCTCTATTTGTCAATGATTGCAAATCAGTATTTTCATAATATATCAAATTATAATAAATACATTTATACTTTAAACACTTCATTTTTTAATATAATAAGTGTAAACGTAAGAAGCATTTCATCTATATCAAAATTTAATAAGTTTAAATCCTTAATAGCGAGTCTTTCAAGACTTCCTGATGTAATAGCAATCCAGGAAACATGGTTTAATGATAAATTGGGCCAGATATACGCCATTGAAGGATACGCATGAAGGATGTTCATTGCTGCAGGTCCGATGGATATGGCGGCACTTCGTTATATGTGAAAAATAACTTGCATTTTACAGTAAAATATTGTAAAAGTGAAAATTTTGTGGACTTCATATTAATTTCAATTGATAATTTTCGAGTAAAAGGACATTGTTTGGAAATTGTTTCTATTTATCGTTCGCCTAAATGTACAGTTAATGAATTTTTGGTCATTGTTGAACTATTTATGAATTCTTTTACTCATAATTCTTTGGTTGCAGTTGGAGGTACAAATATTGATTTGTTGAATAGCCCACATTTTTCTGATTTAAGAGACTTAATGTTGAACTATGATTGTCATAACTGTCATGGACTTGTAACGAGGCCTGCTACTAAAACATCTCTTGATCAGGTGTTCAGTAATATTATTGAGTTTCTGTGGACTCTATTGAGTGCATGTTGACGGACCACAACTTAATATCTTGTAAACTTTACTGTGAATATGAATCAAATAACTTCGTTGATGTAAAAAACGTTAGTTGCAATTATCAATTAGTTGAGGAGCTACTTAGTGAATGGAATTGAGCGTGTAGACGATCCCTTGGTATTAACCAACAATCATATATCTTGTATCAATAATGCGGTTAATGAGTCAACAAGTACATCTGAATATAAAAAATCATTGAGATTTGAAATGGAGCCATGGATAAACCAAGATCTTCAATCTTTAATATTGTACAAAAGGAAAATTTTAACTAAACGAAGAAAATCTAAAAGTATTAAATATGATGTTTTGCTAAAAAGACTGGGGAGAGTTATCAAGATGGCCGTTAAAAATTCTAGAGATAACTATTACTGTTTTAATTTAAATAAAATTAGCACAGGCCCAAAAAAGACTTGGAACTTTATAAATAACACCCTTAGAAGAAATAAAAAACAAGATATTAATTTAAGTACCACTGAAGGCATAGTGATTGAAGATGATAATATAAAAGCAAATATGCTTAATCAATATTTTGTTCAATCAGTTATTCAATTAAAACAGAAAATACAAACATTCCCAGAAGACAACTGCAATTCGTTAGGAACCTTGTACAGAACATCCAGTCGTTTTATTCTTCAGCCAATTTCTCTAAATGATATGTCTTATGTCATAAATAATTTAAATATAACAAAATCTACTGGTTATGATAATATTGCACCGGATTTAATATATAGGTGCAAGGATACAATTGCTCCAATTCTAGTCTATATTTTTAATCAAATACTTCGAACTGCAAGCTATTCTGATTGCCTAAAGATAAGCAAAATTGTCCCCATACCCAAAGTCCCAAAAGCTTCTATAGTCAATGATTTTCGTCCCATATCATTACTATCCACGATTGACAAAATTTTTGAAAAATTGATCCATGAGAAAATTCTAGCCTACTTTGACAATAATATTTATATATATATATATGGAACGAGATGTAGCCTTGATTTTTGAATACGCTCGGATTAATAAGCTGATTCTTAATGCAAACAAAACAAAGTTAATTAGATTCAGACCGCGTTCATATATTTTAAATACTAACTTCAGTATTTTCGTTGATGGAAATCAAATCTTCGAGACTGATGAAGTAAAATATTTAGGAGTAATTTTACAAAGCAATCTATCGTGGAATTCACATATTAATAACGTCAAACGAAAAATTACACCTGCTATTGGAATTCTGATCAAGTTGAAAAATAAACTTAATTTACAATCAAAACTTTTGATTTATCAGGCATTGATTCAAAGTCATTTAAACTATATGGTTGCCATGTATGGCTATAAAAACACAAATGAATTAAAATCACTACACGTATTACAAAACAAATCTTTAAAATTGATTCATAACTTGCCAGTAGTCTATCCAACATTGACACTTTATGAAGATATTTGTAAGCCGATAATGCCTATTTGTGCGCAATATAAATATAAACTTTTAATTTATATGTTCAAATCTATAAATAGGATTGGATACCACACTATCGACTTTGCTCAAAACCAAATGATATTAAAATACCAGAAGTCTGAGTAATTTGTATACCCCAAGATGCAAATTGGAGACAACAAAGCAAAGGATTGAGTATGCTGGAAGTCTTGAGTTTAACAGACTGCCTACAAGGTTAAAGACGATTACCGCTATATCAACGTTTAAACGAGAATTAAAACAATTTTTATTTGAAAGTCTTGAAATGCTTTTGCGTAGATAAATGTACTTTTTAATCATCTTATATAAAGATCTTTAGTTTTAAATTATTATTTAAAATTATTATTTGCTGTTTAACAATGCCTAGAAGCAGCGAGAAAGAAAAAATTTTAAATTTTTAATAAATAATGCGCTGAGTTCTCTTGACCATTTTTTATTTGGTTTATCTCTTGGTCTTTTTTTAGCCGTGTAAGGTTTATTAATATATTTTATAGAACTCAATTTTAGCAGTTTCATTTTTAATATAAATTTTTAATTATATTTTTTCTGCTGCTATAGTGCTGACAAACATTTTTTTTTATTAATTAATTTTTAAAAAACCTTCTTTTGTGCTATTTTTCTGATTATTTATTTAAATTTCCGATATTGATTATTGAGGGTCAAAGCACGTCTCGATGGCCATTTCGTTGCCGCTTACTTAACTCTTCACTCTTTTCTAGTGCAAACGAAGTAAATTGAAGTAAATTACAAATACGTATATTTTATTGTTGTACTGATAAAAACGATGAATATTTGCTTCAATTTGCACCGTTTGCACAGTTTGCACTACCCATCGTGAAAACCAATTTTAATATTAGGGATTGATTTTACATTGAGAAGACTTTACTTTATATAGACTAGTCAATTAAATAGTTGTTGCGATAAAAAATTTTCTTAAGGGCAGTTTTATAAGGTTCACTTTACAATACACAACTTATTGCTACGATATATTAGTATAATAAATAATAATAAATATAATAAATAATAATTTTTGATGATTTTCTTCTAAAAAGTTAAGTATGAAATACCATTTCACCACAAAAGATGGAAGTGCGTGCTAGTGTTGTTTGTTTGCCACGTCACTTAATCAGCTATATAAAATTTAAATACTAAAATCGATCAGACATATTAAAAGAAAAAAATTAGCAAGATCAGTCCTTTAATATTTCGATATCATTTGGAACACTGAAGTAACCGCAATCAAAAAAAAAAAAAAGAAATATACGGTCCGAAAGAGAATTAAAAAACAAGAAAAAACATCAGATAAAAAAATTTAAGCTATAGGCCTCCGAACTTTTTATAGAAAAGTACCATTGTGAACCATATTTTTTGAGATATCAATATGGAAATCATGTAAAAGCTTTTGAAGGGATCTTTAAGGAATTACTAAACTTTTTAACAAATGCTTAGTCCATTAAAAACCCATGACATTTTTATGTAAACTTAGATTGTACTTAATTTTTTTTTAATTCCCCGGTCTTTCCAATATTTGATACATATATGGTGAAGGCTACATAAGATTTGGCATAGCCGAGTATAGCACTCTTACTTGTTCTTTATTTATTTTATTTGCTATTGTAGCTCTATTATTATTTTGCCGGTCTTGATTATATTTTTAGCTTGTCCACATTTCCACTTAAGCCATTAGCCTTATGAACTCATTGTCGTCTTTAGAAACTCGGAATTGTGGCCTAAAAAAAAAACCCCGGTTTTGATTAAGGCAAGCAAATGTTAACAAAATATATTATCTACAAATTTTTTTAAACTGCTCTATAAATCGAAGTTCAGTAAATAATGGTGCAGGAAAGGTTTTTCTTATAATTCTTACTAACGACTCAGGAATGATGTCTCTTTTTACAGCTATATTTATCCGAAGGCCAGTCCTTTTTAACGTCCAGTATTAATTTTTTCACGAAAAAGATAATAAAACACTAATTAATTTTTATGAAGTTTCTTTTTAAACAATTTTAATATTTTTCAGTAAGTAATAAGTTAAGTTTATGTGCTTCCTTTTTTGTGTTTTACGAAACAGAACACAAAACACCAAAACGTAAATAAATCAACGATAGTGTGGTTCTGCACATAATAATTTATAAAGAATTATTTGTTACTTTTTGTCAATATTTCATTTTATTAATTAAAAATTATTGCAAAATTAATTTATCCTCGGTTATTTTACCGTAGGGAGCTTTGTCGTTGACAGGTACATAGAAAGTACCAACAGTATTGTAGGCATTAATAATGGCACCCATGCGAACTGAACTAAAACTAGAACCGCAATTCTTGGCTACAGCATCTTCATAGTTTTCACAGTTGACGGAAATAAAATCATCCATTTTTACTGCTTCAACATAGTAATCAATAGCACGAATGTGAGAGCAAGCACCAGTAAGATCATAGTTACAACCAGGTTGAACCTCGCCGCCATTAGGATAGAAGGCACCTTTACCAATGGGTTTTAAGAAACCCAACATACCACCATTAGTTTGGATAGATTCGACGTAGTTGGCATCAGTGCTGCACAAACGTTTGCTGGGATTGTTATAACTAAACAAGGGAAAGGCAGGGTCCAAGCCTACA
Organism: Gymnosoma rotundatum; assembly: GCA_916610165.2. NCBI lineage: Eukaryota > Metazoa > Arthropoda > Insecta > Diptera > Tachinidae > Gymnosoma > Gymnosoma rotundatum. The sequence continues at coordinate 34,342,376 of OU744336.1, forward strand.
ATTGTGTTAGCTTTGCCCGATTTTATATATTTACCGGTAAAACCGGCTGCATGTGCACCTAGACTGTGACCAATAATTTCTAAAGTGTTCAAATCCATACCGTAATTATAGACCAAAAAATCAACTAGAGCGGCAACCTGCTTTCCAACACCTTCTACCGCATAAGCGGATGAGGCATAATCTATAAAACGAGCTCGAGCCCACTCAACGAAAATAAAATTATATTCTCCTTTAGATAACCAAGCGTCACGGACGCTAAAGTTAATGGCGTCATAGTGGTTCGAGGTCCAGCCGTGAATGCAAATTCTAGTGGGATTTCTTGCATCAAAGTAAGAAGCATCAATAATTTTCTTAGAAGCGGTAATTTCTTCTCCATATTTGGGATTAGATCTTGTATACAAGTAAAATGTAACGGGGTTGAAGGAAAAGCGGCCTTTCATTTTTGGCATATTTCTATAATGATCCTCATGCTCAGCCATATCAAACCATTCAAAGGAACCATTGTTATGGGGCACATACCAGCCATTTTCTCCATTGACACGTTTTTCCTCACAGGTAGCAATTCTACTGGCTTCAAGCAAATAACACAGAGAAAAATATAAGAATATAAATCAATCAAAAGATTTTAATAAATAGCTTACCTGCCACAGCACAGAAAACAATCAGCACGATGTACTTCATGTTTTAAATTCGCGTTTGAATTGGGGTTTTATTTGAAAAATTCTGTGTTTTTATAGCATTGAGTTGTATAACATTTTTTTTTCAAAATCTGCCCATCAAAAGCAATTCTTTTTTTTTATTTAAATGATAACTTTCAAGTTGTTGTTGCATTTCGATATTTTTACTAAATAATTAAGGTAATTCAAATTGTTAATACGTCTTTCGATTGTCTGAAGCATTTGTTATCAAAACAGAGTAGATAATATTTTAGATAAGAAAAATCAATTTTTAAAATCATAGAAATAATTAAAAGTTATTTTCGCACTTCAAGTTGGTATGATTTTTTTAATGATCTGCCTTAGCTAATCAGCGTCATGAAAGCCATTGACAAAATTTTTGGTAACAAAAAATTAAAAAAAGTGTCTCCTGACTGATAGATAACACGCACACTTTTAGAGTCGTATAATTGTCTTAGTTAATAATATAGCGGCTTCGAACTAACACGCCACTTTTAAGAACATTAGAAAAAATTAAAAAAAATTAAAAATATTAATAATAATTTGATAATAATTTAGGAAAATAATAATTTCATAAAAACTTTATTCTTGTTGTCAGCTTAAATCCAAAACAAAGTATTGACCAAATATTCGAAAGAAATTTTTTTATAATTTTGATTTACTCGTACTTGATTAACAAGACGGTATTGACTCAAAATCTCAAGAAATTTCTTTATTTGCAAGAAATCTACTTACAATATCAGTATCTATCTACTGTAAAAATTTCAACGCATTTCGATAAGTTTTTCATCTCTAAAAAACATTGAAGACCATTTAATTTAATTTTTAATTTTGAGATAATACCCTCGTGTTAATCAAGTCCGATATGATATTTTAAATGTATGTGTAGAACATTTTTCACTTCTGCTATCAAAAATAATCAAATTGTAATAGAAATTTGAGATATTAAATAAATCAGATAGATTTTTGTCTTTTGTCCAAAAAATTGGTCTTACGAATAAAATTTCCATCGTTCAGTTTTAAAAGCATAATTTTATTTTGCGGGTTAGAACCGTTTGTATAGATCAAGAAATTTGTCAATCCTTGGCACTCTAAAAATTACCAAAAGTAGTTGAATAATTTCCAATTGATTTCAGAAAATAAATAAATCATCTAAGCTTATATTCGGCTATGCCAAATCTTATATACCCTCCACCATCTATATAAATCTACTTAAGTGAAGTTACTCCATTAAAAAAAATAAAAAAACTCGTGCCGCATTATTAATATTTTACATAAAAATGCCTTCGGCTGTAAATTTCTTTAAAATTTTAGTATTTCCTGAAAGATCTCTTCAAAAGCTTTAAAATAATACCCATATTGATAATTCAAAAAATTTAAAAATTTTAGAGCGCCGTAACTCGGAAAATATGGGCGAGCGCTAATTTTTTCACTTAATGTTTTTTTCTTCTTATTTTTTAATGCTCTATCGCTTCCAATGACATGAAAAATTAGAGGTAAACGTGGTGTTTTGCCTGCTGCCTCGAAAGACATGGGCCGATAATGCTGATTTGCAATAGCACCTTTTTCGACTCTATATATGATCGATAGACATATTTATTTATTTTCACTAACACGGACGGACAGACGGATATCGCTTAATCAACTGCGCTCTGCATAAGAAGTCAGAATATATATTCTTTATGGGGTCGGAAACGGATATTGTAGAAATTACACACGAAATGACAAACTACTCTTTTTCCACTTTTTGTGGTGAAGGGTATAAAAACAAAAAATGGTCTTGATTATCCATGAATATGCAAACAGTAATGTTTATTTTGTGTTCAAAATGATATTAAAAATTAAATAAAAAAACTCAAAGATAATTAATTAATTATTTGCAGTAAATAATTTTTTATTTTTTTTAATTATAAGTCGAATTATTTTAGTATTTTTACTAAATGAGTTATCTTAATCTGGCTTAGGTTCGCGTTTGCAAAATTTTGTGTTAATTTTGCTTAGAAAACAAGAAATTGAGTCACTTGTAGAATGTAATGTTGAATTTTCTGAGTCGTCACATTCCTCATCAGTATTCTTCCTCTGTAAACATTCTAATAGTTATTATTAATTATGCTAATCCTAGTATTCTTATATTCTTAACTGGTCAGTTATATCTAAGACATATTATAAATCTCTTTGTAGGTGTGTGTTTTTTATTTTTTTAGATTGTTTGTGGGTGCATCAATCACACCTAAGCAACTGAACCGGTTTTAATAAAATTCGAAACGTGTATAGATATTTGACCTCATAATAAAATAGGGTATATTTTCAAACAGCAGACCAGGACCATTTACAGTAATTATGTTATTTTAATCAAGTTCCTATTTTTAGCTGCTTTTAAAATCTGCTACCAGAATAATCGTTGAATAATTGTTTATTATACGCAAACAGATATGTGTGTGAATATATGAATACTTGATTTTTTTACCTTTATTACACGACACTTTTTGGAGTTATTTAAAATCTATTTTTAAAGATCTGTTTTTTTTTTTTGATATTTTCAGATGAAAGGTAACATTGATTAGTCTAGAAGGAAAAGTCACATTCATGTTATATAGCATAGACACCAATTAAAATATGGCATTATTGTATCACATATAATAAAACATCCAGTACTTTATTATCTGCGGTCAACAAATCCAATTGGTCTACAATTATCAAACCTAAGTTTAAACAAATTCTGTCTTGAAATATGATCTTTTTGGGTAACATCAAATTGTGTGGCATTACCAAACAGTATGCGGATTTGTAGAATAAAATTCCTTTAAAAATTAGTTAAAATGAACGAACCGAAAAATACAAATGTGAAGATGGAAAACATTTGATAAAAAAGATTTAACAATAAAAAATTTGTATAAAAGAATAAAAAAAATAAATTTTATAAAAGAAAACAAATCTTATATTAAATCTAAGATTTTTAATATGTTATCTCTGAAACTACTTTTTCGATTACAAAATAAAGTAAACAAGGCTTAAAAATATTTTACAGTTCCTATAAAGGCCTTTAATATAACCTAGGCAACGCCGCGTATCATAAGCTAGTAACTGATACATATCGCTCCTTTATTGCAACATAGTCATATCTCAAAAAAACTGGAACTTGGCAAAATGTGATTTAAGTTTTCAAGACATATGTCCTATGATGTAATTGCTGCAATTAAAATTGCTATAACTTCGATTCAGCTTGGGATATAAAACTGATTTTTTTCAACATGTACAGAAGGTCTAAAAGAGCAGTTTTGCTTTAGTAACTACAAATTTTTAACTTTTTGAGATATGACTATGTTGCAATAATATATTTTAAGTCTCCTTGCAAGTCTGTTTGTTTTTTTGTTTGTTTGTTGGTGCGTCAACCACTCCAAAACAACTGAACTGATTGTAATAAAATTTGAAAAAAGACTATTTATTGGTTCTCATGGAAAAATTAGGTATTTACATTTTTAATAATGGATCAGGAGCGGAGAAAAGCTTCATACTTTTCTCGAATCTTAATGCGTCCGAACCAATTTAAAAAACTCAATAAATTTCAGTGAAATTCGAAATATAGATAAGTCCTATAGTATAAGGTCATTTATTTACAAGTTCCAAGAGGGTGTGTATATTTAAAAATTATAGTACGGTAGGGTTTAGAATAAAAGGGGAAACACTTTATCAATTTTAACAAAAAGTGATTTTAAAGTTATTTGAAAAATAGATAAGTCCTAATCAATATGGTGCAATATTCAGAGGCATATCTGTTGCAACTTCCATATTAATGTGCATAAACACATAAAAGAAAATGTCCTGAAAGAGTGATCGTAGTACGTTTATTCTCAGTGGGGTTGCGAAGCGCAACGGGAATGGTTAGACTATTATATTTCTTACAAATGCGTGTGATTGTTTCAATGTAAAAATATATACACACTCTAACAGAATTTGAATCAAACAGTTGAATGTTTGTCAGTGTATATTGTTATTATAAATAATAATTAAATTATAATAATAATGATATTTGAAGGAATATGTTCATTAGGTTTGAAAAGTTTTCTTTTGTTCTTTAATTCGACTTTATTTCCATTCAACAATAAAATTTTCCTTTACTCTGTTTATCTTTATCCTCCTTGGGGCGCAATTGAAGGATAATCATCATAGGCGTGAAAAGGTTGGCCATTAGTATAAAGTATACATTTTGCGTCAAATGAGTTTTGAAAATGCTTTGCAACTTGAGGATTGGAAAAACTTCCATCATGATATGCCTTATCAAAAGCTTTTCTTGGAAGCAGCTTAACACATCACTTTCAAACTTTAAGAGAGCAGTTACAGCAGTACAGAGTTATGTTTTTTAAAACTATTTTTGAGAAATATAAATGCCTGTATATATAATTCTCTTATGATTCTTTTGAAAAGCTTTCGCCTATTGAAAAGTAAGTAGCTTGATTTTAAGGTGTTAATTTCATTATTACCCCTTCCATTGATTTTATGTCACACCCAAAACGACATAATGTCCATGGATATTGTGTTGTTTTTAAACTCTTAAAAAAACAACAGCTTCGCTTTCCAAAGATTTCCTGCATACTCCGCCTTTTGTCGTGTGCTCAATGTTTTTTTCCTCTATCGTATAACCAACACCGGCTTCGCTCACCAAAGATTTTCTTCAAGCAAGTTCATTAAAACGTTGCATCATTCTTACATGGAATACCATAATATTCATGGACGTTATGACTATACGTTCATGGTCATTATGTTCTTGAACGTTATGACATGCCACCTTTCATAATAGGCCCATGGAAAGTACAAGTTTTTCTGTAACATAAATATATTGCTTAAATCGCTCGATTTTGTTCTTTAATATTTTTGAGATGTTTATTAATTAAATTAAATCTGTAAAATTCAAGTTTCTTTAATTAACTACTTGATGCTTTACTTATTATTTCATTAATTTTTTGTTAATATCTAAAAAGCCATTTAGCTCTAAAAAAGAAATGCCAACAATTATTTAAGCTGTATTTAAAATTAGTATTAAACGTCTTAAATACCTTTAAAGCACTTTTTTCCGTATCTTTTATTGGGGATTTGTAAGTCCACAACCTACTACAACTGTAATATTAAATTAAAGCAGAATTTTTCGGTCATTAAATATGCTTGCGATAGTTTTGTTTCCTACAATAGCATTCGATAAATTTGTGGCTTTTGCTTCATTGCCACTGTCATCATTCTTCTATTAATAACCTTTTTCTCATCTTCAAAGCATAATTACGCGGGAACAACCTCGGTGCTAAGAAATGTGACCATTATATTGCAGTTGACTTTCAGTGCTAAAGGGGCATTCGCCAGAAGCATAATTTCCGTTGCAAGTAAAAGAAAAATGGTAGAATGCTATTTCTAGAATAATGTTCTTACTGCTGCCATTTCCGGCATTGTTCTGGTAGCCGTTGGTCATTCGCTCTCAATACCCTATTTACTATTTTACTCTGTTTTAAACTTTGTAATCGAATCATCAGTATCTAGCACAGCCTATCTATTTCAGACCTATTATCATTAGTATTTGATTTCAAGTATATTCGTCTACAAAATGCGCTCTGCACTTTATGTACTCTAAAAATCATTATTTTTTTTTTTAAATAACATCATCTCTGAATGAGCATATGAATCTTTAAAACACAATTTACTTTTGTAGTTTCTCTTATTTTTTTTCAGTTCATTTTCTCCAGCACTTTTAGAAAGACACTATTAGTAGATTTATAGGCAGCGTTGTCAACTTTGAAATTTCAAAACGCACCAAAGTGGAGAAAAAAACGCACCATTTAAGAGAAAACGCACCAAGTTTTAGAATTTCTTTTTTATTTAAAATCTTTAATGATTTAGGACTCAGCAACGCAGGTTCGTTGTAAATTTTAAGTAAAATTTTAAGTAAATTTTAAAAAGTATGGCCATATAAATCAAACTAAGTGAACTATAGGCGCACCCTTTAGTTTATAGTTTTTAGTATTAATACTTGTTACTATATTGGCTAAAACAACCGACATTCTGTACAATTTACAAGCGTTTGTCTATAGCGGTTCAAAACATAGGCGCATATAAATAAATTTACATCAATTATGGGGGCACCCTTTAATTTTTAGATTTATTTTTGTATAACTTTTTGTTATTGGAAGCCATAGTAATACGCAGTCATTTTATATTTTACAGAATCGTCCTTTACTGTTCATAATACACGTAAAAATATGTATGGGACACGCTTTAATTTTTAAGATTATGAACTGTTTATTAAACGGGACCAATCTGTAAGCATAATCTATCATATTACCAACAATTTTCAAAATCGGTTCAGAAATGACTGAGTTCTGCAGGCACAAACATAAATTGTTTGTTTTGTTTGTGTAAATAATTTAACTGTAAGTTTATTTTTAAAAGTAAAAACAATTTTTATAAATTTAATAACATTGTAAATATTTTGAAAAAATTAAATAGATATTCCCTTGAGAAAGTCAACAAATAATTGACGAAACGTCGGGAATAAATGTAAAAATAAATTAGTTTTATTTACATTTGGAAACACAGGTCATACTAGCTTATACACGGAACTTAAAAACAAAATAACATTGGCCAAATAACCCAATAAAAAAAAAAAAAAATAAAATAAAAAAAATAAATAAAAAAGCAACATTCAGTCGAATTGTATAACCTTCTTCTTTTTTTGAAGTCGGTTAAAAGTTAACTGATCACGACAAAACTCTGCTTTTGCTAAGCTGTTTAACAGATACAACAGCAGCCTTTACTACAAAAACATATATTCATACAGTGAAATGTTTCTTTTTTAACATAACAAAAATTAATACAACAACAATACCGTTTCATTTTGTTCTTATGATTTGGTACGTCTTAAACGAAATGGTATTAAAACAGGTGTATTTTTTGTACAAAAATTTTTTTCCCACACTAAAAAAAGAGTGGTGTTAAATTTGCTTTGGTGCCACCACAAATTAAAAAAAGCACCAAAATTTAAAAAAAAAACGCACCAGGCACCAACATGTGAAATTTTCGCACAAAACATTCGAAAAAGCGCCCAAAATGGTGCGAAACGCACCAAGTTGACAACGCTGTTTATAGGCAATATTTGTTTACACAGTTAGATCGCATGCAGGAGTTGGCAAAGAAACTCTTTACTGTCAATTCTATTGTACCAGTCAGTCGACTGTTAAAAACTGTTTAAAATTTTTGTCATTGTAGAGAATGTAATGTAATCTCCAGCTAATTTTTCTACTAAAATTAATAAAACCAACATTATTGAAAGCAAGTCAACTTAAGCTATTCTTAAACATATTATTAAAATTTTAGGCGTAAACGTCATTGTTTTCGGTTTCCTCATTTAAGAAATTTTTCTATTCCTTCTTATCAAATCGGTTGAAATATTAAAAATGTAGCTACAAATATCATAATTAAATTTGTTTTATATTAAATAAACAAATAATAAATCGTAATGAAGGTTATTTCCATAAACTTTAAAGAGAGTTTACCTAACCGATTTGTGTTCTTTAAATTTTCAATTCAGTTGATTTGGAGGTTTAACCAAAATTACTTATTTTTTTAACTATTAAACCAAAACTCGATTGCTTTGCATCTTTAAAAAACGAGAAGTTTATTACTGTCAATTCTACTGTACCAATGATTAAGTGGGTCATCGGGGAAATTTGAAAAGTATTTTTCTGTTTTTTATTCCTTCCATTTTTACATACGGCATATTTTTCGCCAAGTGCTGCCAAGTGCAATCTGAAATTTCCATTGGAAAGTTTGTCATTTTTAAGCATAATCGTACTCAAAACGTTTTGACGTACGACCATTATTTGTGTTGTTTACAGTGACTTGAAAAAATTAATATAGAAAAAAATGGAATTAACTCGTGAACATTTTCGTGCCATCATTTTTCACAATTTTCGACGTGGATTATCACGACAAGAGTTCATTGATAAACTTAAATCTTTGTATGGCGATGAAGCACCATCCTATTGCACTGTGAAAAATTAGTATAATGAATTTAATCGTGGCCGAAGCTCGCTCAAAGACGAATTCCGTGAAGGTCGTCCAAAAACAGCTGTTGTGCCAGAGAACATTGATGCTGTGCGTGAACTCATAATGCAAGATCGACCTGCGACATACCGAGAGATAGAGACATCCTTGGACATTTCTTCCGCCAGCATACATTCGATACTGCATGAACACCTGGCCGTAAAAAAGGTTTGTTCTCGTTGGATCCCGCACAATTTGAAACTCGCTCAAAAAAAGGCTCGTGTCGATTGGTGCAAAGAAATGTTGCAAAAATACGATTGTGGTGCTTCAAAAGACGTTTATAAGATCGTCACAGGTGACGAATCATGGATCTGTGCGTATGAGCCCGAAACGAAACAACAATCGACCGTGTGGGTCTTCAAAGACGAGCAAAATCCAACGAAAGTTGTTCGTGGAAGAAACACTTCGAAGCAAATGGTCGCCTGTTTCTTCGGCAAAAGTGGTCATGTGGCGACTGTTCTGCTTGAGCAACGTAGGACGGTCACTTCTGAGTGGTACACTACAATTTGTTTGCCTGAAGTCATCGGAGAAATTCGAAAAACCAACAAGAGAAGACGAATCATTGTTCACCATGACAATTCGAGCTCTCACACATCGGCTCAAACCAGAGCGTTTTTGACCGGCCAAAATGTCGAATTAATGGGTTATCCGCCGTACAGCCCTGACTTGGCACCTAATGACTTCTTCTTGTTTCCGCTCATCAAGAAAAAAATGCGTGGTCAACGATTTTCGTCGCCAGAACAAGTTGTTGAATTGTTTAAAAACCATGTTTTAGAGGTGTCTCAATCGGAGTGGAAAAAGTGCTTCGACAACTGGTTTGAGCGCATGCAAAAGTGTATAAATCATGCTGGAGAATGCTTTGAAAAACAGTAAAACCTTTTTTGATTATAAATATTCGTATTTTCACTATTAGGCCAGAAATATATAGAGCAGCCCTCGTAGTGATTTATTCGCCACTAAATCGTACAGTGTTTACTAGTCTCAATAGGTTTTTTGCCATATAGTTCGGATCTTGTCTATCACTTTCAATGCCAAACCTAATTATACAATGCCTTGCTTGATTAATTTTAATCACCTGAGTGTTCGATAAATTTATAATTACTTAACGTAGACCGTAAAAAAATGATAAGGGCAGTTGGTTCTGCCATGGCCTAAATATACATATAGATGTGTATATAAATATTTTATTAGTTTATAACAAATTTTGTGTTGGTTGGAAAAAAAGGTTATTGAGGTTTAATAACATTAAAAATGTTATTGTTAGTAACTGTATAGCCGTTATTGATGTCAAAGTCAATAGTGAAAAGTGGTAACATGTCATAACGTCGAAGGACACGTAGAGTCATAACGTTGATGAATATTATAGTATTATTTTAGGTGGCTATGACATAGTGTACAAGGACATAATGACTATGGAATTTATGTCGCATTCAAAAGTGGACATTATGTCGCTTTTAAAAACGGATAAAGTGACTTTTATGAAAGTATCGTAATGGTATTCTATCTAAGAAAGATTTAACGTTTTTGTAAGCATGAAAGCAGGAAATCTTTGGCAGGCACAGCTAGCGTTGGCTATATACTGGACCCGGCAGAAGGTCGTCTATGCAAGAAATCTTTGGTAAGCGAAGACGCTGTAGTTTTAAGTGAAAAATATGACACTTTCATAAGTGACACAATGTACATACTAAAAACGGCTATGAACATTATGACGATTTTCAAGGCGTCATAAATTCGATGGAGCTTATATCACTTTTAAGTGCAACATAAAGTACATGGACTTTATGTCTTTGGACACTATGACATGCCACCCTCAAAAGTTTATCTACGCATTAAAAAATGGCATTTAATCATTTCTTAGCACGTGTAATATTATTTTATTATTTTTTTCTTGCTATATTTGATAAAAAAAAAAAATTAAACGTGTGAGATTTTACCGTCAGTTTTTTTTTCGAAAAGAAGAAATTTATAAATTATTAAATATTTATTACGTGAGATAGATTCTAAGCTAAAGCTTGACAATTTTATTGGAAGTCAGATACCCTTTATGTTATAGTATAACGCGATAGCAGGTTTGAAAATGTTCCTTAACCTTCTCAGTACTGGTGTACAGCCCACTGGACATTTTTAAATCACGCTTTTCTTAACTTAAGGAAGTTTTAGGAAATCTATGTCCAAACGTGCAGCAAGCTGAATACGTAAATTTTAAAAATTCCCAAGTTTGTGATCACATGTTTGAAAATTTACTGGACGCGTCAGATGTTTTGAAAAAGTTTATATTTTTTGTAATTCTCTGCATAAAATCTATTGTAAATTATTTCTATTGCCCTAAACAGGTTGTTTTTAACAGTTTTAAATTAAAGGTGAACGATTTTATAGAAAGTATTCGAAATAAATAATAAAATTTAGTTTTGGCCAGCCGGCTGCACATTTGTATTAAAATGGCAAGAAGAAGGGGACTCACCGAACAACAACTATTGTATTTATTGATGGTTACCGACGTGGAAGATTTTTCTGAGGACGATAGCGAACAGGAAGAAGAGCAAGAGGAGCAGGTAGATGATGATGATGTTGCTACACAAGCTGTCGAGGAAGAGCCAGCAGTTTCAGACAGTGCAGGTAGAAATATTAAATGGCTTTTTAAAAATTTAAAAAGCAAATATGAAGGCGTTAGTGAGGAAGTATGGGATGTAGGTGAGCGGGAAAATTGGACACCATTCGACTGCTTTGGACAGTATTTTAATGATGAATTTTAGTCTAAAGTAAGCGAACAGAGCAACATATATTCCTTACAGCAGAAGGAAAAATTATTATCATCTCCTGAAGAGATAAAAAAAACTGATGTGTTTCTCTGAATATCAAAAGAGAGACAATGTGTTTTTGAATTTCATTCGTAAACAACAATATGTAATGCTTTATTTAGCTTTTAACAATTTTTTTTTTGTATTAACTTTAAATAAATAAATAAATACATGCATATATTCCCTTGATACACTTTCTTAAATTGTATTTAAAACACGCACAGGTTCCAAATGTCCAGCCGGCTGTACCTGCCATATCTCCGTTATCCTGCGTTTGAGGAAGATAAAAAAAAAACAATTTGTGTAAGTTAAAGCCTGGTGAATCCGAAAAATTAGTTTTTATGTTGGTTTTTAAGCGCGGACGCTCTCAGGACTGAAGAGGTTAAAATATGGCAACTTGTTTTATTAACCCTTTGATAGGTGGCGTACATTATAATGTACGTCGATTTTATCAAGCCGTCACTGATTAAAATTTTAGCAAATATGGAATTAATTTTCAGTTACACATCCTTGTAATGTTGTTTTTTTAAAATTCTAAAGAAGCTGGTTAATTTCAAGACAACTTGAGATCAGTTTTTTATATTTTGTATAGTCATCACCTACGTAGCAGAGAACTGCAAGAGTGTCTGTTTTTAATACTCTAAGTATACTCATCTTAAATGCGGTTCCGGTGTGATCGCCACCGCATTTCTTAAGTGCGAGTATTTACTATACCCATTCCATTTGAGTATAAGTGTCTACCATACTCAAGTAAAATGTTTGCGATGCTGGCTTTACTTTATTCGTACTCATACTCACAACAAACACCAAGAGAGAGATTTTAACGTATGTAGTGAGAGGAAAACAGAGTTATCAGATCAGAATTATTAAATCAAATACAATATCAACAAGGCGTATAAACTGAAAATATTTGTACATAAAAAGCAGCAATAAAATAAGTATACCTGCTTTAAATAGTGTATAAAAGCTGTGCCTTTAAGCGGTTTTTATTGCATTTTATTCATTAAATTTGGTTGTATTTCATACCTATGAAAACGGTTGTTGTCTGTTTTTCTGCTTATAATGTTAAGGGTAAAAATGTGGCGTACGAGTATAAAAAATACTTAAAATTCTGATTGCGATATTTTTGATACTCGTTTTTACAAGAATGGGTAAAATAAACACCGCAACTTTTTATTGCGGTGTTTATAATACTCGAGTATGAAAAGTATAGAGTATGTATAGAGTAAGTATGCGGTGTACTCATGAGTTGCGGTGTACTCGTGCAGTTCTCTGCTACGTAGCCCCTTATATGTGAAAGTTTATTTTCAAATTAACCCTGGAGTTAATGTCAACGTCGTTGACGGCGTCAAATGTCAAAAAAAAAGTTGAATCGTATGAAATTGTATGAGAGCAGTTAATCTCAACGCGTTGCAACGCCGTAAAAGTTCAATCTGTTTCAACTTTTTCTGCGTTGAAACGCCGTCAACGACGTCGACATTAACTCCAGGGTAAAAAACAAAAAATGGATTTTCTCGCTTATTTTTTTACTAAATTTTCAAACGTTTAATGTACATCATCATGTACACCCACTTTAGAATAATAATTTGTTCCTATAATTTTTTACACGTGTTCTTTGAAGCCTTCTTAAGCTACAAAAACCATCTATAGAATTTTTCATTGGCCGTAATTAATTCTCGTGTTAAAGGGTTAAATAAAAAAAAAATAATAATTTAAAAGTGACCGTCTATGTCAAAAATAATTGCACTTGAAAATTATGTTTACTAAATTTAAAAAATTTGGACATACATTCACATGTTGCTATGTAAAATTATCGGAGTCAGCTTTATTTCTAGAAGAAGGCAGAAGAAGAAGTGAATGAATACTTTGATTCTGATTAAATCTTGATTACAATTAGTGAACATTTAGTTTAATAGCAAATTACGGGTGGCGAAGAGACATCGTTTTTATGTTGTTGACATTTTCTTTGCATATTTTTAAAAGCGAACAATAAAAATACTAATAAAATGTTGCCGATAACATGTTCGCCTGTGTAAACGTAATGAAAAAACAGAAGAGAATTCCAAATGTTTTTCTTCCAAATGTTCGTCCGTTTAAACTCGGATTTACTAGATTTGATTGCAAACAATTAACACATAACTACATTTAAAAAAAGTTTATTCAAATGTTTTTATTGCATGGATTTTAAATTCCAATTACAAAATCAATGATGTGATTACAATTAATTTGAATCTTGTACAGCTCTGACCATGAAAATACTAAACAGTTGGTGTTGTTTAAAGAGATTAAAGCAATGTTGCCACGGTTTTTCGAAGTTTGCGACTTGTGATATTTTTGCTTATGACTAATCTGATTCTTTTACGCTATAAAAAAAAAATAAGTAAATAAAATAAGATAAGATAAGAGCCGAACTAATTATGCTAGCTTATTATATTTTTAACATTTTTTGTTTTTTGTTAAAATTTTGAATTTATGTCAACTTATATATAATTATTATTATTACATTTTTATTGTTGCCTAAATAACATTATTATTTCTTGATTCTGTAAATTAACTTTAAATATTATTACTGTTTATAATGTTGTTTGGGAGATTCAACCAAACTTATTTAGCATATTATAACTTAAAACCAAAAATCGATTGCTTTTCATCTTTTAAAAGCGAGAACGTCTTTGACACAATAAGAGTAAAATTTATAGAAATATTAAAAAAACTTTGAACAATATTTTGTTTTAAAAATACAAAAATCTATTGAAATGGGCGAAGGGTTCCTTAATGTTGTTTTAAAATTATTTAATACAAGACTGTTTTAGCAAATCCACAACTTAAAAAAATTAATGACCCGGAAAAATTCCATATTGGAATTGACATGTTTTGTTTGTAATTTTATTTTTTGGTTATTTATTTTAGTGGAAATGCGTTTTTTGTGACTCTTGAGTTTTAAGCGAAAATATTGAAATAGGTTCAATTTTATTAATATTATTATTGCAAATTATGATTGGTAAGATATCGTTGGTTTACTGAAATTACGACCTTTTTTCTAACAGACAGACAAACGGAACGACAGTTCGATATCGTATTCCCTTGCATAAGGATCCATAATATAAAGCAAAAAGACAAAGACAAAGTCAAGTTGGCCTATTGTTTTCAGTAATTGTAATGCGCTTTGATACTCTTTATAAGTTTCAAAAATTTCTTTCTTATTTCATAAAAGATATTACCCCGTTTCATTATATACGGAAAAGTTTTTAAATTATTGTATAAAAGTGTTAATAGTAGAATAAAAAAAAAAAAAAAATTAGTTATAAGCCATGTCACAGAACTCAATTCCGATCGAAAGTGGTGTCAATTCCCCAAATAGGTTCTTCAATAAACAAAAATTTTCTGCGGAATGAAATCAAAGTGGAATTTAGTTTATTTGAAATTTTGTTATTTACGGTTAAGTGTGTTCTTCCTTTGTTGCTGTTTTCTTTATTACAGTTTAACTTCTAAATAATTTAAAAACCATTTTTAATTTATAAAAGACAAACCTTAGTTGGCAACACTGCTCAAGACAGAAAGTAGGATGAATGAAAAACAACAAAGTTGAGTCAATCCTTACTTCGTGTTCCAGTTACTACTACATAGAATTCTTTCCACCACATACTAGAAAAATTCTGCATCTTGATTTATCTAGCTGCCCCAAAGTACGTTATTTAAGCCAGGTCATTGTATTGTAATAAAAAACTGCTAAAATAAATTTAACATTATTTACCATTTTTTTATACAGACTAAGTTTTATGAGTCTTTTTTAAACATTGTGCAGAGATGGGAACTGAACTTAGAGCATATATGCTTGTTTACTATTTTTTCTGGTTATTACAATTTAGTTCAATGATAATTATTTTTTTTTTTAATTAAAATTTTAATTTTTTTTTTTAATTTTACCCTGACCAGGATTCGAACCATCGATTTTATAAATTAATGAAATTTTACTTTATTTTCGGCTTTTGGTTCTTTTTAATTAATTTTCTAAACATTTTTAGAAAGAAAAATTATTTACAAATGTATGCGGACGTTTTCCAAAGAAAACAAGAAAAATTAGACGCTAGCAGAATGAAATGCAGCATTTTCTGGACCGCCACATCCTTCATCAGCATTCTTTGCATCTATCTACCTTATGTTATGTACATCGTAAACATCATCTATTTAACCAACTAATCTTAATGTTAATTTGGTGAGACGAAGTTCACACACAACTTAAAGCTTTTCTTTGTCATTCTCTTTGTAACTCATCTTGTACATTGGTTGTTGCTTTTTTGTACTAGCAATTTGATAGTCACAAATGCAACTTTTTTTTATTTTTAATTATTCATACTTGTTTGCTCATAACATTATAGACACTGTTTCAGTATCATATTGACTTTTATGAGTTAAGTATGAATGTAAATACGCGGTGCCTAGCGTTTGTTTTTTTTTAATTTTACCCTGACCAGGATTCGAACCATCGATTTTATAAATTAATGCAAAGAATGCGAATGAAGGATGTGGCGGTCCAGAAAATGCTGCATTTCATTCTGCTAGCGTCTAATTTTTCTTGTTTTCTTTGGAAAACGTCCGCATACATTTGTAAATAATTTTTCTTTCTAAAAATGTTTAGAAAGTTAATTAAAAAGAACCAAAAGCCGAAAATAAAGTAAAATTTAATTAAAATTTTAGTAATCAATCAATGTAATAAAAAACTTTAGTTTTACTAAAATTTGGTAAAAGCTTTTATTTTAAGCCAATAAATATAATTATTTACATATTTTGAAAACCAATATTGTTAAAAATGAAGAATGTGCAACGGAAAAACATAATTGCCGTATTCACAAGCTCTGCTAAGGTATAGGTAGTATTGCATACTACCTTTTGTTTACTTCTTTGTAAGCAACCATTGTATCAGTGTGCCATTGTACATTGTACTTCATACGTCAAAAAGTATAAGACAAATGGGGGAGAAAACAGAAAAAAGTAAATTTTAAATTTTTTGTGTGAGGATGAAATTTAAGACATTTTTAGGATGAACCTAATGTACTTGCTCTCCAGTCGCAGAATTATACATTTAGGGCTACCAAAATCATCATTATGGCATAATCGGGTTTTAAGATATTTTGATGAAAACAGATTTCTTCATATGATACGACTACGGCCAGAGGAATTTGCCTATATATTCAACCTTATAAAAAATCACGAGGTTTTCACACAATTGGCGAAAGGCTCCAACTACGCATTGACTTGCAGCTTAAAATTGTACTTTACTGCTTGGGATCTTCAGGAAATGGTGCTTGTGTTCGTAAGGTAGCATCTTCTTTTGGTATAGGTGATGGCTGTACCATACAAAATATTAGAAATCGAGTCATTAAAGCAATATTAAATCTTAAAGAACAGTTTTTATATTGTCAACTTTTAACTTCAACTTTCTAATAAATCAGTCAAATCAATAAATTAAATAAATAAAACCAATAAAAATATATTTTAATTCAATTTAATTTATTATAATTCACACATGAACACAAAAATAATTATTCATTTAAACATAAAACATTTAAACAAATACAACGTTTGAAAAACATATGAAAAAAGTACTAAGTGTTGTATCGCATGTTTGCATGAAAATTACCAACAACACAGCTAGCACCGTTGTATTTTGTTAGCACTTAGCACGTACTAGGGGGCTTGTGAATAGGGCAAATGTGTCAATAAACATACAATTTTCACTCTATAAATCGACAAAATAACGACAAAATAAGTTGTTTTTTAAATCTCGTCTAAGACACCATAAGGAGGCTTATTGTTTACTGGTACATAAAAAACGCCCTCAGCCATGGCAGAATTTTTTTCGGAACCCATACGAACGGAACTGTAAATTTCTCCACAATTTCCAGAAAGAGCGTCTTTGTATGTTCTGCATTTAATGGAGGCAAAACCATTTCGAGAAACAGATTCGGCATAATAATCTAAGGAACGTCTTTGGTTACAATCATAATCGTCGCATCCTGGTTGATTCGAGCCACCATTAGGATAGAAAGTTGCTCTGCCAATGGGTATTTTAAAACCCATTATAGCATCGGTTTGAATTGTTTCCACATATAAAGCATCGGTACTGTTTAAACGTTTGGAAGGATCATCGAATGAAGGGCATGTAGGGTTCAAGCCAATAATAGTTCCGATTTTACCCTTTTTAATATTTTTGCCAGCATGACCGGCAACATGGGCACCTAATTCGTAACCAATGACATGACAATCCTCCAAACTCATTCCATGGTATCTTTCTAAATGATTAATTAATTCTGCAACCTTTTTGCCAACTTCGGGTACAACCGACGTGGGATAAGAATACATACGAAGGACTTCTAGAGGCCAATCAACAACAACAATGTTATATTCCCCCGAATCTAACCAGGCTTGGCGTATATTTTGGATCTTTTTCGTTAAATAGTCTTGAAAATATCCGTGTATGATAAATCTCGTGGGAAAGGTAGGATTATATTTGGAACCGAGAATTGATTCAACTGAGGCATCAATATTTTGGCCATCAACAGGATTCGAGCCTGCATACAAATAAAAATATACGGGTGTGCTTTCTACAAACCAATCATTGTCTGCCCGAATAAGAGAATCCTTAATTGAAGCGGATGCCGCAACTGAAATTTAAATTTTGCTTTATCATTTTTTGTGCTCTAGTATCTTATTTCTTACTTGCTAAAAATCCAACTGCTGAGATAAATAACGATTTCATTTTCTTCAAATTGTACTGCCTTGTTTTTCGGAAAAACACCTCCTTTTATACTTTTGTTTATTCATATTTTCTGTACAATAGTTTCTATTAAGCGATATGTGAGCGTAATTTTATAAAAACTCGCACTGTTCTGTCTTTTCTCTCTACATATATTTTTTTTTTGGCACTAGCATTCTATTAATCACCTTTTGCTTTTATAATGCCACCACAAAGTTATAAAATATGTGCTAAGTTGTAAACAAAGTAATAAAAATAAATTCGATTGTAAAAAATTGTAAACAAAGTTAAAGGCAATTGTTTTCAGTGTTAAATAATTACCAATTGGTTTTTATTTTATCATCAAAAGGGGAAGGATCGCTAAATTAATCTGCTTACTCAACAGAATAGGTAAAAGAAGTCAAAAATTCTTGTACAATCTGGTTGCTGCAAACTGATGCATGTATTCTATTGTAGCCAATCGCGATCACCTCGTATTTATAACATGTTTTAATTGTTAACTTTTTGTTTAATGAAAAGAGAAACTACTTTTAGCTTTCATTAACCGACTTCAAAAAAAGGAGGTTATACAATTCATTTCTGATCCGAATTTGAAAATTTTTGCTAATATGATAGATTATGCTTACAGATTGGTCTCGTTTTAAAAACAGTACATAATCTTAAAAATTAAAGGGTGTCCCCAAACAACATACATATTTTTTACGTGTATAATGAATTGTAAAGGGCACTTCTGTAAAATTTAAAATGACTGCGTACTACAATGGCTCCCAATAACAAAAATTTATACAAAAATAAACCTAAAAATTAAAGGGTGTCCCATAATTGATGAACATTTAGTTATATGAGCCAATCTCTTGAACCGTTATAGACAAACGCTTGCAAATTGGACAGAACGTCGATTGCTACGGCCGTTATAGCAACAAGTATTGATATTAAGAATTATATATTAAAGGGTGCGCCAATAGTTTATTTAATTTGATGTATATTGCCATACTTTTTAACAGTTAAAGACAGACGCTTGGTATTTACAACAAACCTGTATCGGTAAGTCCGCTATAGCAACAAGTATAAAATATGGATTTAGAAGTTAAACGGTGTTCCAATAGTTGATGTAATTTTAAGTTTGTGGCCGTACTTTTGAACCGTTATAGGCAGAACGCTGAAACTTTAAAGGGACCTGTATTTCTAAGTCCACTATATTAACGAGTCTATAATTTGAATTTAGAAATTAAAGGGTGTCCCATAATTAGTGTAGATTTACATACATAGGCCTATCTTTTGAACCGTTGTAGACAAGCGCTTGTAAATTTGACGCAATGTCGATTGGTATGGCCGTTATAGTTACAGCTGATAATATTTAAAATTATAAATTGAAGGGTGCACCAATAGTTCATTTAATGTGGTATATGGCCATATGTTTAAACAGTTGTAGACAGACGATTGAAATTTACAAAGAACCTGTATTACTAACTCCTCTATAACAACAAGTATGAAATTGAGATTTGGAAAAAACGGGTGTCCCAATACTTGATATAATATAGTGTAAGTGGCCGGACTTTTGAACGATTATTGAAAGACAGCTGAAATTTACAAGGGACATGTCTTGCTAAGTCCGCTATAACAAGAAGCTTATAATTTGAATTTAGAACTTAAAGGGTGTTCCCAAAATTAATGTAATTTGTTCTATATGGCCGTATTTTTTGAACCGTTGTATACAAATCCCTTAACTTTAGACAGAATGTCCACTACTTTATTTGGTATAATAAGAAGTAAAAAAATGTTATATTATAAATTAAATATCTATTTGCTTAAAAACTTTAATTTGTAAATTTTCATCCTGTGTGAATGAAAAAAAAACCTAAAGAACCGTAATGTAATAAACAATGAACTAGTCTTGGATTATTAGTAAACTTTTGTTTTTTTTTTTAATAAATGAAAATATGGCGAATTTTACGGATTCTATTCAATTTACTTTCTGTTACATATTAAATAAACTTTGATAATTTCAAAGAAGTATGTATGTTAGCTAATTTAGACATTGGCGACTTTTGAATTTGTGCTTGATTTAATAATTCTGATCTGGTAACTCTATTTTCATCACACTACACACGTTAAAATGTCTCTCTTGGTTTGTATGAGTACGAATGCTAAAAGTGAGAAAACTTTTTTACAAAGTGAAGTAAAGCCATGAATCAGATAATATTTTATTTTTTTATTTTTATTATTTGATTCATGAAGTAAAGGCAGCATCGCAAACATTTTGCTTGAGTATGCTAGAGACTCAAACTCATCAATAGTCAAATGAAATGGAAATAAGGTGGCGCTTACACCGCCACGGCATTTAAGATGAGTTCCCTTAGAGTATTAAAAATAGACACCCTTGCAGTTCTCTGGTTTGCACCACCTAAATCAGTTTTAATACTATCTTAATTTATCATAACATGAATATTTTTCTGCCAACTATTTACTAATATCGATACAATATTTTTCTTCTCGTTACAGCAAATGCTGTTAAAGTATTATTCTGATTTTTCAATATTTAACTAAAAATTTATTATACTTATAAACGCTGCTTGGCGTCTAGTGGAAAATTCGCCTACTGAACATGTGGAACTAAACAGGAGGCTAATAGATTTGCTATTGAAACTCAAGTGATCGACAAATAAACTTAAGAGAGGAAAATGAATCTTAAGAGACACCCAGTGTACTTAGATAGGCGATTAGGGACCTAGGGTCTCCCTAGGTGGATTGATATGATATGTGATACTATAAAAAAGTAGTGGTTTTACATTCCGGGCAATACATAGTTGGAGTTGGTCAGTGAGACCTAAGTAAAGCTCAATTGACCTAATTCCACCAAAGTGATCGTCAACGAACCCAAAAGCGGAACAAAAAACATTTAGTTATTTATTAAAAAGTGTCATGGTTCAACGCCAAATTTTACTGTGGCTTTTTATTTATCAATGTTATTTATTAATAGCGTAGTCGTGTTCTAGTCCAGTAGAAAATCTATTCTTTATTATTAAAATTCATAATTATTACGAAGGCGTTTAAACGCCTCTATCATTCTGTTAAGGGTTCATCTACATTTTATAACGAAACGAATGTGGTAATATATTGAACTAATTTCTACTTAGATGAAATAAACATCGAAAATAAAAAAAATATTGTACGCCATGATATACGCAATTTAATGGTGCTTAAGGGCGGTTTTCATTATACTACAAGTAAATATTTGTGTAGAAGAGTACAAGTAGTATCGTCTAAACATAATTGCCCTATTCACAAGCCCCCTAGTACGTGCTAAGTGCTAACAAAATACAACGGTGCTAGCTGTGTTGTTGGTAATTTTCATGCAAACATGCGATACAACACTTAGTACCTTTTTTCATATGTTTTTCAAACGTTGTATTTGTTTAAATGTTTTATGTTTAAATGAATTATTATTTTTGTGTTCATGTGTGAATTATATTAAATTAAATTGAATTAAAAGATATTTTTATTAGTTTTATTTATTTAATTTATTGATTTGACTGATTTATTAGAAAGTTGAAGTTGAAAGTTGCCAATATAAAAACTGTTCTTTAAGATTTAATATTGCTTTAATGACTCGATTTCTAATATTTTATATGGTACCGCCATCACCTATACCAAAAAGAGATGCTACCTTACGAACACAAGCACCATTTCCTGAAGATCCCAAGCAGTAAAGTACAATTTTAAGCTGCAAGTCAATGCGTAGTTGGAGCCTTTCGCCAATTGTGTGAAAAACATCGTCATTTTTTATAAGGTTGAATATATAGGCAAATTCCTCTGGCCGTAGTCGTATCATATGAAGAAATCTGTTTTCATCAAAATATCTTAAAACCCGATTATGCCATAATGATGATTTTGGTAGCCCTAAATGTATAATTCTGCGAGTGGAGAGCAAGTACATTAGATTCATCCTAAAAATGTCTTGAATTTCATCCTCACACAAAAAATTTATTAATTTGCTTTTTCTGTTTTCTCCCCCATTTGGCTTCTAAATAACAAATGATGAATAGCACTTTTCTTCTTCTTATTTGCTTTTTGACGTATGAAGTACAATGTACAATGGCACACTGATACAATGGTTGTTCACAAAGAAGTAAACAAAAGGTAGTATGCAATACTACCTACACCTTAGCAGAGCTTGTGAATACGGCAAATATGTAATGCAACTCTCCGACATTGAGAGAAAATACGGATGGAAATTTGATAGTCGTACGGCTCTTTTTATTTTTTGAAATTTTTCAAAAACTATACTACTTCATTAGATCAGGGTTGCATTTTCTTATTAATGCTATCCTTTCAAAGGTAAAACTCGTCAAAAGAGCACAAAAGCCGCTGAATATAGTGCAAAATAGACTCAGTTGGCATCACAAATATTTTTGTAAACAATTATTGTTTTAAGAACAGCTGTTTCAATTTTACTTCATTTTATTCAACACTTATTGTGTAAACATAAGAAAAAAATCATATGATTTTTAATCTCCATTTTTTATACGGATAGATTTTCATTTTATTTTCTCTTAGATTTTACGTACGTAAAGTCTTACCGTCTAAACTGCCCTTTAGTGCTTTTTTGTCTCGATCAGCTCAGCTTTTTACTATAAAGCAAATAAGAGGCTATTTATTTTAAATTAGTGATTTTTCTAATTAATCAGCATTCCTTTAAATTTTTGTGCAGAATAGTATCAGTGGGATCGTCTTAACAAAATACGTTATAAATCTGCACAAATTGAGAGTAAATGCGAATTAAAATTTGAAAGTCATATGGCTCCCTTTGTTTTTTTTTGGAAATTTTCAAAAGACAATTACGAATCACTTGATCAGAGATGCATTTTTCTGCAAACCGCTTTTATAGTTTTGGTGTGTTTTACCCATATCAATTGTGTAAACGCAAAAAAATTTGTCGTAAGATTTTTACTCTCAGTTTTAAAACACGGATGAAAGTTTATATTATTCTCTCTTGGATTTTATGTTCGTAAGGCCATACCGTCTAAGCCCCCGTTAATTGAAAGGTACTAAACCACTTATTCAAAACACTATGTGATCTTATAAAATTTTCTTTGTTATTTAGCATATCTTGAGGCGGTAATTTATTTGTTTTTTTTAGCGCCTACACTCTAAACGGTTTAATTGGACTGCATTTGCCTATAACGGTCTGAGAGATATGGCCATATTTGACAAAATCAGGGCCTCTATGGGAACATACTTTAATTTAAAAAATTATGTTTACATACTTTGAGTAAATTTGTTTAAAAAATTAAAATGATATAAACGTTTAAATCATGTCACTATAGGAACACTCTCTATATTTTGGTTTTATTTAAATTTTTTTTATATTTATTTTTAAAGTGTCAGCTGGTTGTGGTACATGTGGAACATTGAGTCGTACGTAAAAATCACGTCACGAAAATCCTTTAATTTACATTTTTTATTTATATATTTATTTATTTTATTTATTAAATGTAAATTAATTTACAAATTAATAATAATAGATAGGAACTGGCTGCAGCGGACATAGTTTTAAATACACAAGTAAGTTATTTTTATGAACAACCGTGTTATTTTCGGAACACCCTTAAATTTTAGTATTTGTAGTTATAGCGGCTAAAGCAATATGAAGTTTGCTATGCAGGTCTATTAGGAACTTTGAAAAATGTTGGTGCAACCAACCACCCAGTGGTATTATAAAATCTGATGTTACACCCCTGTAATCATTTACACTAAATCCAAAACTAAATTGTTTCTGAGTGCTACATACATATCGGTTAAAAACGACAGTATTTTTATTAAGTTTATTTTTTTTTTATTTTTTAATTATTTCATACAGGATAAACAACTGCAGACAGGCTTTATTAAGGATTAACAAAACCTTTTGATTCAATTTCTATTTATTAACATTTCAATTTTTTCACGCACAAATCGTAATGCTTGACCATATTGCTGACAGATTACAACGAATTGCACCAAATGCATTCAGTAGTAGGCAGCTGCTTAAGTGGCAAAATAGTTACATTCTGGAGAAGCTTGCTGTTAAAAAAATTGAATTAAAAATTTTGCTTTAAATCTTCTTATAATTTTATTTCTTTCAGTCGTAGTGTAAATATGTTTATATAAATTTAGTCAAAAATAAATTTGCGCTGTGTAGTGAAACTGATATTTATTAAATGAACACACTCAAGTTAAAACAATCTTATTGATTTACTTAACATATAATTTATACTCAAAATATTCCATAATAGTATTTTGAAATCTATTGTCAATAATTAGTCATACGTTTTATCATTTTAGTTTACGCTTTTTTTTGTTCACTTTTCCGTTAACCAGAATATTTAGTAGTAGAACGTATTAATTATCCGAGAATTTTCAATTTAGTTTTAATATAAGACTGATAAGGTACAAATTTAATTTTTAGCCACGCCTACTTTGTACTCTATCTTATCTTTTATGTAATTATTTACAGAAAGAAAACGTTATTTGTATGTATTTATTTACAACAATTTACTTTTTACGCTAAATTTTTTATGTCTTCAAGTCAGGATCTAAATTGCTTGCTTAAAAATAGCAACAGCACTAAAATCTTTACTTTGCTTATATGGTTTTCAAATAAAAAAAAACTAAATGTCTCAGCATTTTCAAAACATTTAATTATAAACGAAGCAACAGCAAAAAGCAAATGCACAAAAAAAAAAGAAAAAACAAACGCATTTTCTGCAGCTGACTACGTGTTTCTTGCAGCAAAGCAATTATCATAGCATTTATTTTGAAAACGTTTGCTGTTGCTTAAGCAATTAGTTGATGTTTGTTTTTTCTTTTGCTGTTGCTTTTTAAGAAAAAATAAAAACAAAACATAAACACTATTTAATGGTGTAATAAAAACAACAATTTTTAAAACGTATTTTCTTATATATTGTATACATATATACAATTCCAATGTTAAAAGGGATGAAAAGCAGCGAGCTACAGCAATTAACATTAAGAAAAAGCAATCGTACTCAGCCAACACTTCATAGTAAAGAGTTAAGCAAAAAGAAAAAAAATAAAGAACAACTGATGGCTTAAGCAACAGCAAACGTTTTCAAAATAAATGCTATGCTGCACATTCTTCCACAGCAATAGTTAAGCAACTACAGACGCATTGAAAATAGTCAAGCATTTTTAATCACTGCTTCAAGTTTTGTGCGAAAGTTGCTTCTTCGTAGGTGAAATATTGACACAAGTTTTTGAACTGTTGCTATTTATTGCATTTGTTTGCTAAGTACCCGCCCAGAAATGCAATTTTCATTTCTGCAATAAGTTCTCTTTTGCAATTGCCTTCATATCAACACATTCAAATTTTGTTTCGACTTAACAGTACGAAATTAATTTCATCTTTTTAAATGCAATCCAAAGTCAACATTTATTAAAACTGCTTTTTTGTTGAATTACTTTTGTTTTACAAATTTTTTTTTTTGTATTTGGAAAAATTTTAATAAAATTTCGAAATATTCATTATACAATTTTATAAAAGTATTAGCCTAACTGTTTAATATTATAACAAATGAATTAAATTAATATTTTTTTTTAAAACATTTCTTTTAATTTCTAAAAAATTTTACGAAAGAAAAATTATTTACAAATGTATGTGAATGTTAAAAAAATTATCAGCATTAAAAAAAAAGGAAAAATAGAAGCATTTCATAAGTACCAATTCAATAATCAGTAGAATTGAAAACTTGAAAATGTGTTTTGATGTATGTACATACATATGTGCACCAAGTAGGTACATATAATATTTATATTCATTTATATTGGAAACACGTAAACCTCTTGTTGTAAAATTTCCGGAAAATTGCTCCGGAAATCCGGTCTTGTATAAAGTACAAACAACTAACCGAAAAGCTTGGAGATATGTTTACAAATGCCAAAGTTATTGCAAAGTCAATTATTGTGGCGGGACGTTCGCTACACCCTGCCAACATGCAAAATTTCCAAAAACAAAAAACTTAGTAGAGCTTTCTATATGCAAAAAGAAATTTGGAAATATGAGTACAAATGACGAAGTTATTTAATAGTCAGTTATTGTCGCGGGGCATATGCTACACGCTGCCCCCATACACAATTTTTTTCATATGCAAAAAATTTTGCAAATTGTTCCGCAAATGGCGAAGGACACCCTGCGCCCCATACACAATTTCCAAAACAAAATTTTTTTTTGGACCTTTTCCATATGCAAAAAAAAAAAAAATTGAGAATTGGTCCACAAATAACAAAGTTATTTGATAATCATTTATTATGGCGGGCCATTAGCTACACCCTGCCCCATACACAATTTCAGAAGATCAAAAAATTTAGTGGACCTTTTCCATATGCAAAAATATTTTTAGAAATTAGTCCACAAATGGCGTAGTATGCTCATTTACATTATAAAGTCTGTTAAAATCTACGTGGTACGGGTAACATTATTCACAAAAGTCGGCGCAAAAGTAGGCGTGGCTGAAAACAGGTAGCCTATGATTTAGCCGAGAGTTCCAGTTAAATACTGTGATAATTTCAGGAAGATCGGTTTTGAGGTTTGGTCTCCCATAAGAAACAAGCAAAGAAATAAATAAATACACCTTCGTTTTTATATCCATTTATACGGCCCTGTTCTGTAAAACGAATCCGAGTAAATTTCTCGTTTTAAAACGAATTCACATTTTCTTGGAGTTCCCTAAACTGAATTCGCATAATTTTACTCGTTTTAAAATCGAATAAAAAAACCTGGTCGAAAGTAAATCGAATGCAATTTTATTCTTAAAAATGACTGAAAACACAAGTAAAGAACCATTGGAATAAACAATTTAAAGTCTTTATTATTAATCTTAGTTAAATAAAATACATTTTAATATACTTTATATTATAAAAAAGTTAATTGAAAAACTTAAATTGCTTCTTATTCTTGCCTCAAGCTTGAAGAAAATTAGGTACATGAATAAAAACACTTTTTTTGGTAAAAGTTTTAAACGCACACACAAAGTATCTTTTGTAAACACAAATTAACAATAAAAGTTCAATAAATCAACAAATTTAATTTAAAAACAAATTTTTCACCAAATCCCAAGATTTGTGCAAATTTTTAATATGGCGATCACAGTTTATTTATGTTTTTTATAATTGTAACTTATTACAAATGCTTCGGGCATTTTCAATTCTTGCCTTAAAATAAAATTTGTTTACTCTTTCGTTTAAGTAAAATTTCGAACTTAATTTCGAATACTGCCAAAACGAGTGATTTGCAGAACACCAAATAGTAATTTCTTCGGTTGTGAACAGAGCCGATAGATTCAGTAACGGAGTAAACATGGCCATACAGATAAATTTTCCCTGTTACATGGCGAAATAATACAGGTGAACGCACGGGCGCAAAAGCCCATCAGCTGTATACATTACAGTTGTCAAAAAAATTTGCCAAAAATAAATAATTTCTTAAATTTTTTTTAATATTTTTTTTGATTGCTAATAGAAAACAAACAGTTGAAATTTCTAGAGAAAACTACCACAACATGGAACCGTATTTGCAGTTCCTGATGTGTATAATCAAAATATGCCTAAAAAGATAGTGAAATTATTGTTAACACATTTATAATTTCTTTGTTTTTTTGTGGAAGATTATGTTAGTCTTCAAATGGTCAACGTGCAAGAATGGAACGATGCATGTGATTTGGGCAAACTAGTGGTACAAAAGAATTTTGGTCACTTTTCCTGTATTTTTATTTTCATGTAACTTAATTTTAATAATTTTCTTATTCTGATAATTACAACCACTTTTTTTCATCAGAAATATTTTTTTATTTTGTTTGTTTTTTTACAATATTTTTTTGACAACACACATAATTTTGTAGCAACAAATTGCCTGTTGTTTTTTGTGTTGTTGGGTTGTTGTAGCCGTGCGGTCACCTGTATTAATTCGCCTTGCCCTGTTATAATTTATTTTGAATTTTTTTTTTTCTTCGAAAAACACCTTTAATCGAAAATTCCGCTAGTTGTATAATGGTGTAGTTTTGTTCAATACAGTGTACACTCTCCTTGTTATGTTCCAAGAACAATTTCAATTTTGTATTGATATCGAGTCGCTTTATTTTGAACTAATTAAAGCAAAATTTTTGCGAAATTATAAAGGATGAATTTTTTTAATATTGTTTAAATTCATAATAATAAGAAATTTTGAAAGAAAATGTTAAACCTGTAACTATATGATGATGATCTTCTCCAATTGCTATCAGAGATAACTAAAAAATATGATATTTAAAAAAACTCAAATAAAAAGAAAAGACTAGAGTTATCCACCCAAGTCAGTTTAGGTTTTTGTTCGCAAAATTATTTTATTGTCATAAAAATAAAGGCAACATTTATTATTTTTATTTTAGTTATTAGATGGTCATGCGTAAACACATGTATGTATTTCATTTTTATTTATTATATCTTACTTTAGGAAAGAACTCCATAAGGCGGCTTCCTGTTGACAGGTACATTGAAAATACCAGCAACCATGTAAGCATTTTCGTCAGCACCCATGCGAATGGAGCTAAAGGTCTCGCCGCAGTTTTTAGAAACGGCGTCGTCAAGATTTTCACAAGAGATGGCGGCAAAATCATCTTTAGCAACACACTCGGCATAATAATCAACAGAACGTTCATGACTACAAACGTTAGTGAGGCAGCCAGGTTGAGATTTGCCACCATTAGGATAGAAAGCAGATTTACCAATGGGTTCCATGAAACCATAAAAATTACCATCAGTTTGAATTGTTTCCACGTAGAAGGCATCTTCACTGTTTAAACGTTTTGCAGGCTTGTTGTAGCTATATAAAGGCAAGGCGGGATCCAAGCCAATAATGGTATGAACTTGACCACACTCTACATTTTTGCCAGCGAAACCTGCAACGTGGGCTCCCAAACTGTGACCAATTATATATAAATCCGTCATGTTCATGCCATAATATAGACAAAATATATCAACCATTTCGGCAACCTTTTTGCCAACTGTGGGTACAGCCTTTACAGAGGACATATAATCAGCAGAACGAGCACGAGCCCAGTCAACAACTATAATATTATAAAAACCTTTTCTTAACCATGCGTCGCGTATCACTTTGTTTGTATGTGAGGTATAGCTTTGTGTGAATCCATGAATTATTATTCTTGTAGGGTGGCTGGGATTAAAATTTGAATTTTTAACAGTTTTGGCACTGTCCGTTATCTGTTTGCCTTTAGTAGGATTCGATCTGGTGTACAAATAAAAGCTTACAGGTGTAAGAGAAATGTCCAAGAGTTGAGCACTGCTTTCGATTTCAGTAAAGGGTTCAGCTTCTTTCTCATCTATCCAATGAAAAGAACCATTTGTATGTGGCACATACCAACCATTCTTTCCATGAATTCGGGATTTATCCTTGTCAATGGTAAAAGCGATTACTAAAATTATAAGATTTTATTTACTTTCAAATTTTTTAAATTTTTTTCTTTTTGTTTTTTACCCGCAACACAACCAAATGCCAAAATTAATAAAAACAATTTCATGTTGCCAAATTAGCACTATGCTATCATTTAGTCAAATACCTCGTTTTTATACTCTTTTGCTAACCAACCATTGTTCTACAATATGGCTTCTGTTTAGAGAATTTCAAATGTGATTTTATCATTTTTTTTCTCTTTTATTTATTTTTTGTGTTATATTTTTGTGTTTATCGCTAATTACTTAAATGTTTTCTTTTGCTGGCCTTTCAAATTCAAGTCGCATTAATATTTTTTACATTAGTTCTTAAGTTCTTTTAGATTACATATGTACGTGTGTATTTCTTTCTTTTATCTCTGCAGGAGATCTTAAAAAGCACCCGATATGGAATTAAAATATGAGTTTTGATTTAAGCGCCATGACTATCAACTCGGTTTGCCTCTATAGAATATTCTATTTATTAGAAATATTTTGAATTTTAAATATTGGTTTTCGCAATAGATAAGATGGCGAGACTTTTGCAAAGACCACTGTCAACGAAATATTGACAGTAAATAATCTCCAAATATTTGTTGAAAAGTCAAATATTTTTTTTTTTAACAGCTACTCTTCGATTATTCGAAAAATAAGTAATCATAAAATAATAAATAATTTTGCTGCCATGAACAAATAAATTTATTTTGTATTTCGACTTAAATTTTTGGTTTCCCCAACAACAGTTATATATATATATATTATATATTCTTATTCGGCCAATGTTTTTGTATTTCAGTTGAACAATTCAACACAATATATGTACAAGAAATAAAAAGGATAATCTGGGATTATTTATGACCTTATTTTATAAAAATATTTTAAATTTATTAAAGGCTTATGAAACAGTTTTTGAGTTAAAGTTTGCTTTGTTCAAATTAATTAAAAATAATGGATTTTTGTATGCCCGATAGAAGTTTAAATTGTAAAAAATAATATAAAAAGTTAAACTTTAACCAAAACAATTTTTAATTCAAAAGATTATTGTTTGAAAAATATTTCGGCCATACGACAACCGCGGCTTTTGAACGTTTAATTTAAGGCCACTTTTACGAGCATTGCTGGCCGTATGTCGCCAACAACATGAGCAATGTGGCCCTCAATTGAAGCTGGTTCACTAGCACTAACCTGGACCGATAGGAAATAATACGAGGGCTGCTCTATATATTTCTGGCCTAATAGTGAAAATGCGGATATTTATAATCAAAAATGGTTTTATTATTTTTCAAAGTATTCTCCAGCATGATTTATACACTTTTGCATGCGCTCAAACCAGTTGTCGAAGCACTTTTTCCACTCCGATTGAGACACCTCTAAAACATGGTTTTTGAACACTTCAACAGCTTCTTCTGGCGACGAAAATCGTTGACCACGCATTTTTTCTTGATGTGCGGAAACAAGAAGAAGTCATTAGGTGCAAAGGCAGGGCTGTACGGCAGATGACCCATTAATTCGACGTTTTGGCCGCTCAAAAACGCTCTGGTTTGAGCCGATGTGTGAGAGCTCGCATTGTCATGGTGAACAATGATTCGTCTTCTCTTGTTGGTTTTTCGAATTTCTCCGATGACTTCAGGCAAACAAATTGTAGTGTACCACTCAGAATTGATCGTCGAAGTGCTTCTTGCACGAACAACTTTCGTTGGATTTTGCTCGTCTTTGAAGACCCACACGGTCGATTGTTGTTTCGTTTCGGGCTCATGCGCATAGATCCATGATTCGTCACCTGTTACGAAATTATAAACGTCTTTTGAAGCACCGCAATCGTATTTTTGCAACATTTCTTTGCACCAATCGACACGAGCCTTTTTTTGAGCGACTTTCAAATTGTGCGGGATCCAACGAGAACAAACCTTTTTTACGGCCAGATGTTCATACAGTATCGAATGTATGCTGGTGGAAGAAATGTCCAAGGATGTCTCTATCTCTCGGTATGTCGCATGTCGATCTTGCATTATGAGTTCACGCACGGCATCAATGTTCTCTGGCACAACAGCCGTTTTTGGACGACCTTCACGGAATTCGTCTTTGAGCAAGCTTCGGCCACGATTAAATTCATTATACCAATTTTTCACAGTGCTATAGGATGGTGCTTCATCGACATACAAAGATTTAAGATCATCAATGAACTCTTGTCGTGATAATCCACGTCCAAAGTTGTGAAAAATGATGGCACGAAAATGTTCACGAGTTAATTCCATTTTTTTCTACATTAATTTTTTCAAGTCACTGTAAACAACACAAATAATGGTCGTACGTCAAAACGTTTTGAGTACGATTATGGTTAAAAATGACAAACTTTCCAATGGAAATGTCAGATTGCACTTGGAGGAACTCAGTGTTGCCAGGCCAGAAATATATATAGCAGCCGTCGTAAAGAAGGTACAGAAACGCACTACTTTGGAGGTCAATTGTTCTCAATAGGTAGATGATTGCATTCACTGTATGGCATGTAGCGATATCCGGATCTCGCCCTGATCAATGCCATACCTGAGCCATCAGCATATAAAGCGTATTTTTCTGAATGTAATGAAGGCTTAAGGGTGCACTGGATCGATTAGTTTCGTGTAATATGAGGCAGCTTATTATTATTAAACTTCTTAAGCCTAAAATAGAATACATCGTTGAAAATAATTTCGGCTTAAGACATCGAATCGGTTTCCAACTGCTCTAGAGGCTAAACAAAGAAAGAACGACACATATAGTAGTTTCGTGTCCGTAATTTGTGCACCAGACGGACCTTATACGGTAGTGGGCCGACCGATGACCAATTGCTAAGTTTGAAAATTCTTTTACACTTTCGTTGACAGCGGCGATATTCTCTTTAGTGTGCACATTTTTTCGACGTGTAAATGCATGAAATCTATGAACAGTTTGACGATTGGCTGAATCAGATATACGATTTTGTGCCCATTAGTCGCGCGACTTGATACTGATTGTCAAAGAAATTTTGTATAACTCGGTAGCATTATCAATCGTCAATCTATTCATAATGATCTGCCAGAGTCTACTGATCATAAATGTCGAAAAACGGGCACAATATGACAGTCCATTAAGCAGGTTAAAACACCCAACAGTTTTCATCAATATGGCCATTAGTCGACCGTATACAATAGAGAAAGAAAAATAGAATTACTGTTGGTTATTGTTGTTTATGCTTAAACTTTAATTTTTGTCTTTGTTTTATTGTTTGGACAAAAATCTTTAGTTAATTTAAAATGTGTTTGTCAGAAGTTTCCTGAAGAGTTATGTAAGCGGTAACGAAATGGCCATCGAAACGTGCTTTGACCCTCAATAATCAATATCGGTAATTAATTTAATCGGGATAATTAAATAAAAAATAGCACGAAGTTTTTTGTGAAAATTAAATTAAAAAAAAAAAAAATATTCCCGTGCCTTTAATTAAAGACCATTAGTTGTTTAAGATATTTTCAAGTAATTACTTTTCAAATAAGCAGATAATGTTCCAGTTCTGGGGCTAAAACAAAATGTGTTTGACACTTGGGCTAAGAGGAAAACAGTTATAATTTAAATATTTGAAAACTTGCATTTTTTAAAACTGTGGTTTTGTAGCTGGCAGTTTCGGTCTCGTTACACTTTTTATACTCTGCGTCACAGATGGGAGAAATATATATGTACGTGATTTTCATACCATTTGAAATTTCAAAAATATTCACTGCAGACTAACTAAATTATATATGTATTTATACATATATTAGATTCTTATAAATGAGGCCTCTATTTAGCGGTTTCCGGCTTTCCTTGATTAGGTTAAAATTAATTTTGCTAAGGCTTTAGAAGAGCCAATCTGTCAAGTATAGTTTCCTTGAGTTTTTAAAATTTTGTGTTTTTTTTTTTCATATTATTGTCGATTGTTTGCTTTGATGTATTAAAAACCATAATGTCAAAAAAAGCAAAAAAAGTTTAAATTTTATTAAAACCGAATATTCAGAAAATAATTTCTTGATTAAAAAAATATAAATTTTACTAAAGGCCCTAAAGGAAACTTTGCTAAATTATTTCTCGTAACTTGTGCCTTCATAAAGGGTACA
The DNA here is from genome assembly GCA_916610165.2 of Gymnosoma rotundatum. Taxonomy (NCBI): domain Eukaryota; kingdom Metazoa; phylum Arthropoda; class Insecta; order Diptera; family Tachinidae; genus Gymnosoma; species Gymnosoma rotundatum. The sequence goes on from OU744336.1 coordinate 34,376,277, forward strand.
AAAATAATTATTTACCATCCAAAAACTTGCTGATTCAGCATAATGTATTTCAGAAACGACAATTTTATAGCTTTTTTGTCTCGTAAAGAGCTCTTTAATTTATAACTCTAAAGTTACACATATTTGGTGTCATATAGAAGTCATGGAGTGAGATATTTTAAGGCATGCTCAGAAATATATCTTTAGGCTGGGTTCTTCTAAGAGTCTTTTTTCGGAGTACTCATATAATAGTTGGGTGAGTTATGAGCTGCACGTAACCCTGAAAAATCATAGTGTTTAGAAAATTTTATAAAAATTAATTTGTATTGATGGATGTCAAATTCCTTTCTGTATTGCTTGACATATACATTATACTTGCTTTAACACTATCACACTTTTTCATAAACTAAGTTATTTGACACATCTTTATACTTGGTATTATAGTATAAAACGGGCTTAAACGATATTAAATTTGCTTAAAAATTATATTGTTTGTTAATTAAAAAAATTTTTTGATTCTTATTTTATTTATAAACGAAGTTTTACTTCGAATAATCTTTACAATTTGTGAATTATGATTTTTGTCCGTCTCGTAAATACAGCAATCCTCAGCCGCCAATTTCTGGTACATTTTTGCTATGCATCGTTAAGAAAGAAAATAGCTTTGTTGAACGGTTTTTTTAAAATTTGTTTATATTTCCTAAAATTTTGCAGAAATTTTTATAAATTGATTGTATTGAAGAAGTTTCCTCTAATGAGTGGCTAATTTTTATACAATCTTCAAATATATAATAATTCCATTCTAAAAAATAAGGGTGTCGTCACAAAATTTTTTTTTAATATTAAAAAAAGTGGTATTTTCTCAAAAATCTAAATTGCATTAATTAATCAAATTATCACGAAAAATTAAAAAATTTAAACAATAATTAAATAAGAACAACTTACCGCAGTATTATTTTAAGCATTACTATTTCATTTGTAAAATTATTTTGGAAATTTTTATAATATTATTGATTATATAATGCTAATATCCCATAACATTTTCAACTAAAAATGCAATTTATTTGTTGGTTTGGAAAGCAGGTATCTGTACATATTTCGCCGGTTGCTAAAGCCAGCTTATCAGGAAACCTTTATCCAAATTTTTAAAAAGCCTTTAAGTATAAAAACTTTAAAAACAACGTGAAAATTATTTTAGAAGCAAATACAGAAATGTTAAGGCTTTAACAAAAATTACCAACAAACTACGTTTTTATTTTGTATTAAGAGTCGGCATGCAACGTAAAAACGTAGTTTGGTTGAAATTGTGATTTCATATTCTTTTATATTTAAAAAAGTTGAACTTTTTTCTGTAGAATATGCCAGGAAATAATATCCTATTCGTTGTCAACATGGTTTTTAGATTGAACTTTTATGTTATGTTTATTACAGCCAGCTCAACAATTGTAGAAAAATGTAGTTGTCTAAAGTAAAAGCGATGAAGCAATTACATATACGAGGGCTGCTATATATATTTCTGGCCTGGAAACACTGAGTGCTGCCAAGTGCAATCTGACATTTCCATTGGAAAGTTTGTCATTTTTAAGCATAATCGTACTCAAAACGTTTTGACGTACGACCATTATTTGTGTTGTTTACAGTGACTTGAAAAAATTAATATAGAAAAAAATGGAATTAACTCGTGAACATTTTCGTGCCATCATTTTTCACAACTTTCGACGTGGATTATCACGACAAGAGTGCATTGATGAACTTAAATCTTTGTATGGCGATGAAGCACCATCCTATAGCACTGTGAAAAATTGGTATAATGAATTTAATCGTGGCCGAAGCTCGCTCAAAGACGAATTTCGTGAAGGTCGTCCAAAAACGGCTGTTGTGCCAGAGAACATTGATGCCGTGCGTGAACTCATAATGCAAGATCGACATGCGACATACCGAGAGATAGAGACATCCTTGGACATTTCTTTCACCAGTATACATTCGATACTGCATGAACACCTGGCCGTAAAAAAGGTTTGTTCTCGTTGGATCCCGCACAATTTGAAAGTCTCTTAAAAAAAGGCTCGTGTCGATTGGTGCAAAGAAATGTTGCAAAAATACGATTGCGGTGCTTCAAAAGACGTTTATAAGATCGTCACAGGTGACGAATCATGGATCTATGCGCATGAGCCCGAAACGAAACAACAATCGACCGTGTGGGTCTTCAAAGACGAGCAAAATCCAACGAAAGTTGTTCGTGGAAGAAGCACTTCGACGATCAATTCTGAGTGGTACACTACAATTTGTTTGCCTGAAGTCATCGGAGAAATTCGAAAAACCAACAAGAGAAGACGAATCATTGTTCACCATGACAATGCGAGCTCTCACACATCGGCTCAAACCAGAGCGTTTTTGACCGGCCAAAACGTCGAATTAATGGGTCATCCGCCGTACAGCCCTGACTTTGCACCTAATGACTTCTTCTTGTTTCCGCACATCAAAAAAAAAAAAAAAAATGCGTGGTCAACGATTTTCGTCGCCAGAAGAAGCTGTTGAAGTGTTCAAAAACCATGTTTTAGAGGTGTCTCAATCGGAGTGGAAAAAGTGCTTCGACAACTGGTTTGAGCGCATGCAAAAGTGTATAAATCATGCTGGAGAATGCTTTGAAAAACAATAAAACCATTTTTGATTATAAATATTCGCATTTTCACTATTAGGCCAGAAATATATAGAGCAGCCCTCGTATATTTTGAAAATTAATATTTTTTTTTTAAATTAACATGCTGATGTCTGTTCGAATTTTTTTTCACGATAAACTACTTATAATTTATTTATGGTTCAAATATAAGTGGCCGACAAATGACCTTTTCAAAATTTTATTTTTAATCTCGAAGGCAAATAGATAGATATGTATTTCGAGTACATTCTTTTTGTACTTTTTTTACAACGTTAATGTAGGTTAATGTAATTTTAAGTCAAAATTATCATTTTATTATGTTTGTAGTAACTAAAAAAAAAAAAAAATAAAATAGATGAATAAAAAATAAAGATAAAATCTTTAATTGGTGTTTTAAATAATAAAGATTATATTTTTCAATTATTCCTTTTATGGGTAAAGTCTACTAAATGCAAATAAATCTAAAAAAAATCATAAAATTTATTTATTAGTATAATTCAGAAAATATTTTACTCAGATCCAGCAACAAGGTTTAACTGTTTCAATCGATATAAATCAAACTGTCCATTTAAATTAAAAATTAAAATTTTTATCGACATCGAATGCAATTATTTACTTCTAGATTATGCTACGTTCGATTATATTAAAAAACTTTTGGATTTTTTGGAATACTTATAAATAAATAAATTATAGTTTTTTGTATTTTATTACTTAAAATCGCTTTGAAAAACTTTCAACTAGTTTCATTGACCACTACCTGGTATATGCATTTAAGTACCAGGTACTTGATCCTTTTATCGGGTTTTAAAATTTAAAAGTAGACGTACTATATTAAACGTAAAGTCGTATTTCAAATTAAAGAAGAAATAAATATTTTTTATTATAAAATTTTAAAAAGTACTTGCCATATAATGAATTACTTTTGTGATTCCCATATTTTGTTAATCGCTTACAAAACACATAACATTAGTTTCCAAAAAAGAAAGTAGTAATGGAACTAGTTCCTTATGTTAAAAGGGATCACCTTAAAATACATACAAATGGTTCTAATTATTTCCTACAATAATTAATGTAATTGATTATAAAAGTCTCATGCCTTGGTAAAATAATCAGGTTGGCAATCTACTTGGGAAGTATGTACTTCTGCCAAAAATGCTTAATTCCACACTCGATTACCTTTTCAAAATCATTTGCTGGCTAGTTTGCTTTGGCTGTATTAGGACAAGAAAATTTGTACGCCTATTATTTTTAGCCAACAGTTAGACTTGTCAAATTAGAGTTTTTGTATCAGAGTTGTATTTAAACCTTAAAATAGTCCACATAATCAGTGTTTAAAAAACTTAATTAATTTCCATTTGATTTGGTGTTGCTTCTGCTTATGATTTTGAAAAAAAAAGAAACACGGCACTTTAGTCAATCAAAATCTATAAACAATTTATGACCGATTAAGCAGCACTTTTGGCAGACATCGGCTTGTATTTATTTTGCTTCTGTTAGTTCGAAAAAATATTAACAGTATCTTTGCTTTTGTAATTCGAAAATAGAACAGTAACAGCAGCAAGAGCTACTGTGATTTTTATATTTTATGTAACCGCTTTCAATTACAATTTTCTTTTCTATTTAATTAAGCAAATATAAGACATGTTTTTTATTTAATTTAGCGTTTTTTTAATACACTTTATTTAATAAAAAATATCTGTGCGGCAGTTGTCTCATTATAATATATTTTAAGCGCCAATACTATAAAATTATTAAGAGCTACTTTCAAAATTCTGAAACGTAAAATAAAAAATAGATTAAACATATCTGAAAATTTGTTCTAAAATGGATAATATTTCAGTGTAATCGAGTGTATATTGTGAGCACAAATGGTAGAACTAAAAGTCCTGTTGCCTTTTAATTATACAAACAAATTAAAACTTTAGTCTTTGCACTATTTCTGTGTATATATAAATTAAGAAAATAGCAGGTGCACATTAAAAAAACTGTACCTGTTTAAACTTATAAAATTAAAATAATTTTTATTTCTTGGGCTTCAACTGCTGACAATTTGCAAATGCAAACACATTGCTTGTGCATTTTTCTTTCTTACTGATCATATTCAGAAAGCAATATAATATAAAACTTTTCACATCAACTGTTTATGCTTTGAGTATAACTATTTTTTTTTGTTTATTTTAAACAGGTAAAAATTGTGAAAGCAATGAAAAGTACAAAATTTACGACTTTTGCTACTTTGAATTAAGTTATTTAAACACTCAACATAATTAATAAAAACTGCAACGTTGAAAGTACCGGGTAGGTGCTTTTTGCTACTCACTTATCTTAATACAATGCGTGCTGCACTCACTAGAATCTCAAAGATCTATCCAAAGTACGAGTTTCATACATGAAATATTTGGTGTATACTCGTTATGATACGAACAAGTGAATGTAGCTTGAGAATTTACAAAATCACAATATTGTTAGCGTTAGCTCGTACTCAGTGCGCATTAATATTCAATTGTTTAAAGTGATTTGGATTGTACAATTTTTGTCTTCCTCTGCAAATAAATTTTTATTAAGCCGACTTAAGTTCACACTTGCTTTCGTGTTTTTAAGATTTTTCAGAAAAGTACAAAGACTTTGTAACACAAAATTTTAGCTAGAGCAATTGAACTCTTTCCTCTTGCTTTAATAAAAAAAACACTTTAACTGTAAAAAATGTTTTTGATGTTATCGATAAAAATGCAATCTATCTAAAACAATAATAAAAACTTCAAGATGAAAGATAACATCTCAAACCAATCGCATAACAGTGTTATTAATTCGTAAGTTTAATACTTAAATAAAGCAATTTTATTTTGGCGATTTTTTCAAAGAATAAAATGAGACAACATTAATAAAAACAAATTTAATAGTAATTAAAAAATAATTAACAATAAAAAAATATTTTTTTCTGCACTATTTTGGTCTTTCAATCTAAAATTACGAAAAAAAATTCTCTGTGTCATTTGGCTTTAGAAAGAAAATTTATCTACAAATTATTATTTTATAAGAAAAAAAAAAATGTTAAATACTCACAGAATGCAATGCAGCATTTTCTAAATGACTGCCCTTTATTTTTCCGGGTTAATATCCTTGGTAATACGATACTAGTCCTGCTGTATCCAGTACAAATATGAGAAAAAACAAAGTCTCTCGCTTCAGTGTAAGCGAAAATAAATCAATGAATACATTGCTCTCATAATTAAGTATAAATTGCTCTCATAATTAAGTATAAAAAATAGCCAAATCTGACCCCTTGTTATTAATAAAAACTGAAATTCTTAAATCAATATGAAAATTTATTATTCGGAAATTTTGTTGATTTTAATTTACTTTAATCGTACGTGATTCCTGATATTATCATTAAATATTTTTTAAATAAAACTACAAATTGAAATGTATTACTGCGGGGAAAGCATATTCATATGTCCATTTCACTACTGCTCAATGGATTATACCCAAATTTTGTATAGAAAACTTGAAAGTCTTATATCAAAACCCAAATTCATTAAATGATAACTACATTCAATCAATAAGACAAACGACAATAACAACTCAAAAATGTTTTATACAAAAACACAGCAAACATTTAGTTACTATTTTTATTTTTTCTTCCATTTTTCTGCATAAAAATTATTATTGCTTATTAATAAAAACATTTTTGAGTTGTTATTGTATATATATAATTGTAATTGCATGTATGTGTCAACGTATGTATGAATGTACGCTTTAATGTACGTATGTTTGTATGTATGTATATAAATTTGATTACAAAAGATTTAAAATAAAATTATTGAAGTAAGAGAACACAAAAATTATTGAAAAACAAATGATACTCTTATCTATCAAAAGCAGAATTTTTTTCTAGATTACTTTTATATTTTATTCCTAAATAAGTGTGTTGGTGCTTATGTGCATTTTTTTGGCATGAATGTGTGTATATGTATCAGATATTTAAGCTCTTCATCGACTTAATTAAGAATTTTTTAAATCTAAAAGAAAAATCAAAGGCAAGGCTTAGAATATATGTAAGTAATTTTAAAAGATAAATGTAGGATTGTTGCATTTATCTTTTAAAATTACTTACATATTACTTACATATATTCTAAGCCTTGTCTTTGATTTTTCTTTTAGATTTAAAAAATTCTTATTAGTCTTTTAATTCTTATTAATTAATATTGAATTAAAAAAGTTCATAATTCATATCTTGTGTGAAAATAAGACAATATTGCTTTTCATCCGATGATTAGATCCACTTAAGTTTCATTTTTATTTATTGTCGACAGCGTAAACTTTAACTTTCGGAAATAGAATTCCCTTAAGAATCTAAAAATATCAAAAATAAAGTTTTTCTCAAAATTTACAGAAAAAAATAAAATTTAAATTTTTTTTGTACACATGATTAAAAACACATTCAATTAATTTTATTTAAAATGGTTTATTTTATTATTTTTAAATAAAAACCCTCATATTATTTATTATTATTACTGTATATATTTTTATTAGTGGGTATTACCTACACCACTCTTCTTTAAAAAATAAACTTCAAATATGCGGTTGTCTATTTAATCATAAATTGACTTTAAATCCTTTTCCATGAGTCTTTATCCAACAAAAAATTAGACATTACCTTAAAAAGTAACTGCCATATAATGACTTACTTTTGTGATTGCCATATTTTGTTACAAAACACATTATATTAGTTTCCAAAAAAGAAAGTAGTAATGGAACTAGTTTTTTATGTTAAAAGGGATCATCTTAAAACACGTACTAATGGTACTCATTATTTCCTACAATAATTAAAGTAATCGATTCTCAGTAATTGATTATGAAAGTCTCATGCCTTGTTAAAATCATTAAGTTGGCAATCTAGTTGGGAAGTACTTCTGCCAAAAATGCTTAATTCCACACTCGATTACCTTTTCAAAAATTTTTTGCGGCGTAGATGCTTAAATAATTGCTTCCTTAACGTTGCATTGTCTGCTGCCTTCATAAACCATGCTGAAACGACAACCCCAAACATATTCAGTTACGTTTAGACCGATTTAATATGAAGGCCATTTATAGGTAAAAAATTTAAGTTTGAAATAAATTCTTTAACAACTCTAACTTTTTGTATAAGAGCATTATAATCTTGAACGCTACATTGAATCGATTAAATAGATCATCAACCATATTATTTACATTATAGCAACCCAGGCAGTGAAATTATAGCTGTCGAAAATATAAAACATTTGTTTGACTTAATAATTGATAGAATATTAAAAATTAAAGGATTGAGCATGAAAACGTCCATGCATTGAAATAAAGTCAATTCTAATACATTGGTCATGAAATGAATGAAAATGTTGACAAAAGTTTATTTATCTGCAAGTACAGTCATTATATGACTAATGTGCTAAAAAAACGAAGTTTACACATTTTAATTTTTTTAAATTCTATATTGTTGGAACACACTTCGTATGCGCAATAAAATTTTCTGTTTAAAAAATTATTATACGCCCATGTTAACAAAATAAGAAACATTAGTTATGTAACTTTACCTGGGAGCTATAAACATTATTCATATGTGAGTGTTAGGCGGCTTGTTACGAAAACGGTCTTTAATTTGCACAATCTAAGCCCGATCTAATCTCTAAAAAATCGAAACTGTACTCGATTAAAAATTGTCTTACGCAGTAAATGTTTTAAACGCGATTTGTCTAAAAGACATGATGGTAAATAAAACACAGAAACTGTTTGACTAATGTAATTTTTATAAAGTGTGGTTCAATAGTATCACCAGCCCGAAATTCGCAAAAAAAACAGCTACACATTGAAAATGCACTTGTATTTTGAAAATTATAGAAATAATTTCTGATTTTGAAGATTAAAAAATCACATTGGGAAAAGCGCCTTATCTTTGAAAAATTATATTTTATCTTTAAAATCAAAATATTTTGTTTATAACTACTCGTACTAACCGTAAATGTCAGCTGTTAGTTTTTAGTTTGATTAACCAATACTTTACTCAAGAAAATGTTATTCATATTTAAATATTTCTGTTTTGTGTACAATTGAGACCACACTACCATCCCTGGATTCTAGTCAGCTGCTATTTGACAAAATTAATGTTTTTTATTCAAGCAAATTCCTTTTGTTTTAAAGTTGTACTTAATGTTAATTTGAATGTACTTGATATAGATATACTTTGAGTAGATTCATGTTTCTTATTCAGACTCCGACTGCAAATTTAAACAAGAACCAAACTTTTTATTTAAAAAACAAATGATGCTAAAAAGAAAAACTTTTAGTTTAAAAAAACGTAATGAATTGTTTTGACCTCAATAATTGTAATTCTGTTTTTTATTTTGCTATAACAGTGCAATTTTTTTTTTACAAAAAATATGTATTCTTTTTTCAAGTGCCAGATCGACAAATTAATGCTAAAAAGATTTAAAAAAATTTAAACAGATAAATATAACTTTGCTTTATATTTCAATCTCTTTTAAATAAGTTAAAGTAATAACTTCTTCATGCTTTTCAAAATGAGAGATGTTTATTTAAGGAAAAAAAATCACTGATTTTTTATACGAAGATTCTATACCTTTGACGTTGGAATTTTTCCCTTAAATATTATTCTGCCAGCTTAATACTTTTTTATTTTCATACTTTAAAAATTTCATTAATTTGATTTTTTTTTGCAATATGGTGATTACATATTGTAATATTCTTAAATGGCATAAAAACACTAGTGCTAAAAAAACTGATTTTCAAACAAAAATTTAATTTCAAATGGTTGGCTAACGAGTTTCTTCTGTAAAATTTTATAAGAAGTTTTTGAGGCATTCCAACACTTTAAGGTGCCATAATTTGTCTACAAATCCTGGTAAATTGGAATTAATGTTCGCTATTACTCGATTGATATTAATCTGAACACATTCCAAATAACAAATCATTCAGCTTATCACGTAGGTTGGTTAGTCTTTTCGGATTTAATTTTTTCTAATAGCAGCTTCAAACAACAAAGTGAGAATTAACGAAGGCTACAAAAAAAAAAAAATAATAATTTCAAGATCACACTATTTCAACTTTTTGTTTTGGATACGATAGAATTTTTGTATGTAGGTCAGTTTAATTTTGGAATAACTTTGAATACATGTATGTGCCATAAAGCTTAAAAGCTTTATCTAACGTTAAGTATATAAAGAAAATTATTTTTTAAAAATCTGTTGGCTGACAACTAAAAATTTCGTCCTTTTACTTGTAAAATAAAACACTCTGTCTAATATTTCCTTTGATATGTTATGTTTCTTATGTTTCTTTGATATGTTTATTTACGCAGCTCACTTAAATTTGATTTACATCATTGTTAACCACCACACACTTTACTTCATTACCCACACAACTTCTTTTTCAAAATGATAAAGTAAATACTACCATGTTGCGGTTTTGATCTTTTGGTGCATAAAAACGGCTAGTTTTTTCATATATGTATGTAAAGATCTGCCAAGTTTGTTTAGTTGTTGTTTTTATAAATACTTTTATTGGAAATATGTTTGTGTAAGTATAAGCCAATCAAAAGTTTTATGCAGCAAGAATTAAAATCGGCTCATGAATCAAAAAAACAAGATTGCGTACTCAGCCGTCCAAAAAATTCTATTGTGCATCTACGTCATCATAGAATGAAAATAATGTTTGTTTGTACAAATTTTTGGCGCAGAACTGGAAATAACATTTGAGCAAAATTTTAAATTGAAAGAAAAGCTTGAGCTTAAAGTTATCTATAGAAGAGCTATGTCGAGTTACCAAAGTTTAAAATTTTGGCTTCCATTAAAATTCTCATAAAAAATTATTTATTTTAGAAGTTATATAATATGTTATTGACAATGGATATTTTTGTAAAATAAATATAAATTAACTAGATGACCCGCGCGAATATTTAGCAGCGTTAGTTGTCATTTTTGTAAGATAAAATGAAAATAATTAATAGAAATTTCAGTAACTTCAATACATTTTAAAGGTATAAAAATATTAGAAATCATAATATATCATACATATTTAGGTAAATACATACATATGTTTAAATGCTTTAATAATACTTCTTTGAATACAATGTTAGAGGTAATGACATGATCATCGTTAACTTTTTGCCCTACGAATCCTAAATACATACAAACAAAAATATCTTTTAATAAACGGCATTATAGTTAATAGCGGTATTGGCAGAATGGATTTTAATACATACTGTATTATGTAGAACTGCATAACCATTAAGCTACCCTGTATAACCACACTTGAACAAAATTATATAATTACTGTATTATCATGCAGTTCTATATAAAATATAATTTTTATCAATGAAAATATTAATTTTTCAATATCTAATTATTTTTAGTCATTATTGTTAGAGATATTATTTATTAAATTTGATGCGGTGGTATGGAAGATATTTGCAACCGACAAAAAAAAAAATGCTTTAGAAATAATATATATGATGATTATTAGCGACCTTAACGCCAAATAACTGAAAGTAAAATAACCCTTTACATGCAGCAAAATTATTTTTCAAAATAAAATTAAAACTAAAATGTTTAAAATTAAATTTTATTTCAGCACTAACTTGTCGAATTCAAAAATACATTTTTGGTTTAAAAAATAGTTTTTTGCTTTTTCATCACATTTAATATTATGAGCCTGTTAAATAACTATTTTACAAAATTTTGTTTAACGAGCAAACCGTCTTGAAAAAGCTTATTTTACATGCTTTTAAATTGTGTCTATAATAACATTTATTAACTGCACATTTTATTTTTATTTTTAATCAAACTTTTATTGTTATTATTTTAAATTTTTGCACTTTTCATAAAAAATGTACTTTGTTTACAAAAAATGTTCTATGTCTACCTTACACAAAGGAGAAAACGCTATACAACAAACTAACAGACATGCGCAATGCTTAATCTTGTTTTTTTGACTCCGTCGATGGGGCAACATTATATCTAAACAATGCATCTAAACAATGATAGAAAATGCGCCGCCAGACTACGTACAACGTGACCACGTTAAATGAAATCCAAGTACATCAATGAACCAAAACCGGGTTAAATATAGAACTGCTGTTATTGGCGCCCTATACTCAAGTGGGAGTTAGAGAAATAAATAAAAAAAAAACATTTCATAAATGTTTCATTTTTCTTTTTATTTTTGATCTGTCGCTCTTAACATTTGCAAAAAGTGCAAATATGATGAATCCAAAATTAAATTTGAGTTTATGACCATCCTCTCATTTAGAATAGTAAAGTTGGAAAAGAAACAAAATGAATGCCTATTTTATGGTCGTGTTACTTAAATAGCGATATAAAAATAGCAAGGAATAAAAATACTAAAGCGACCAACAAAAATGTCATTATATAGGATCAGCATAAATTTATAACGTTGCTATACGTCTGCTTACAGATTATTAGATTTATTTTAATACCCTCAAATTTGTTTAAAAAAAAATATATTATGATGGAATTGGTTTTTGTTTAGAGAGGTCAGTACATGGACATGTTAAGCATGGGCTTGCAATTACTTTTATTATGATGACAACAATTCCTTTGTTCATAGTAACAACTAAAACATAAAAAGTAAGATGGAAAACGTATACGTTTAAATACGGGAACACAGTTTTGTGTGTTGCTGCTTTATTGAAATTGTTTCTTTGCTGCATTCACTTAAAATTGGGAGTTTTGTTGCTTCTGTGAAAAAACACTTTTATAGCGATACATTTATCCAAAAAAATCATAATAAAAATGTATGTAACATTGCTTCTAGTTTAAGTCAGAAACACATCTCCTTACTCATATACTCGTTTTCTTAAATTGGAAGCAGAAAGTAAAAAGGTCCGAAAACTAAAAAAAAATCTGTGTATGTAAAAACATAATTCAATGCGTGTTGAGGTCTTTAAAGATAAACAATTTTACAATGGCTATTAAAAATTACTTTTCGGCAAATAAAATTTTATTTGAAATAAATTGTTTAGAATTGAATTTATTTTCGATTGAGTTCAATCCCGTACTACTCTCTAAAATTTTTTAAGAAAGAAAAATTATCTACAAATGTACACAGACGTTTTCTAAAGAAAACCGGAAAAAATACACACCAGCAGAATTTAATTCTGTATTTTCTTTACTTTATAGTGCTAAAGCGACATGATATATGGACATAGTATCATAATAGCCGCCACAGTGGTTTCGGTTGTTAAAGATTTACTGTATATCCGGCCTTAAAAAATTGCAGTATTTCTTTAAAGATCACTCCAAATCTTTTAAATGAGACCCATATTTATATCTTTAAAAGTATATGTTGCACAATCGTATTTTTCTATAAAAGGTTCAGAGGCCCATAACTCAGAAAATATGAGCGAGTGCCAATTTGTTCCCTTGATGTTTTTTCTGTTTTTTTTAAATCTATTTTTTGTTTGGACTGATCTTGGTGATTATCAATAGCAAATCTTTCGAAATTGTGTGTGATCGATTGGCGTATTAATATTTTTCTAGCTGATCTAGTGCCTTGGCAAACCTGGCCAATAAGAGGCAAAAGACAATTATTGTGTGAAGCCATGGCAGATAATACAGTGGAGACGTCCAATTTAATCTAAGAGCAACAGATAATTGTCAAGAAGCCCTTTGTAATAAGAAATAAGAACAGTGGCGTTAGAGTAGGGAAGTGTAACAGCATAATAACAGTGTATGACAGATGTGTGTTGTGGCTATTGGATTAAAGGGGATAACTGGCTTGGATAATATGGAGTAGTGGAGATGTCTGTTGATGGTTAAGGTTACTAAACAAGGCATCGAGTAGTTCATGCCTCGCCGGAGTAACACAAGACCGGTAGGATCAAGAAGTATAGCCAGAGAAAGCTATAGAGTTTGAATAAAGAATAATGAGCCACAGTGGTATTTGCAATCAAAAGAATCCGTACGTTTGTTCTAAAAAGAACGTAACAACGTAACAATATTCTTTTCTACCATTCAGTTTTTACCAGCTTAGTAAATGAAGAGTTTACGGCTTAAGGTCCCAGTATAATTCACTATTGGTAATTGCTGAAATGCTCACCAAATTTTCTTACCTTTTTTTAATAATTTTTTTTATCAATAACATAAACGTGCTCACTTTTAATATTTTAATAAAGTTTTTATTTGACCTTTTTAATTAATTATATTTTATTTAATTTTTTACATAATGGAGTAGCGAAATATCGAAAATACATATAAAAAATAAGAGGCCTTTTGCTTAAAAATTAAATAAAGTATAATAAAAATTAAAATTAAAAATTTTCTGCATGTTACGTCACTGTGCTAGATTATTTTACCTGGCAATTTTAGGAATTAATTTTTACCATATATATAAAAATTGTTAAGAAAATATTTTTTTAGTTAAAAAAAAAAAAAAAAAAAAAAAATGAAGCACAATATTTCTTTAATATTATTTTCGTTATTTGTTTGGCAACTTATTTAGAAAAAAAATTTTTAAATAATTTTTAATGCAAAAATTTCTTCTTGACATGCTGTACAAAACTAGTTTGTTCTTTGTGTAACTTACTTTCAATTTAACATTGCTTTTACCTTCACTTTAAACTAAAAAGGCTTTCAAACCAATTTTTTTTTTTCATTAACCTTAATTAGAGAGAATTTGCAAGAACGGCACTTGTAATATGTAGATTTCGTAATTATTTTGTTTCTTAGAAAAACTAAACTTTGAGTTAAATTGAAAGTAATTTTAATAACGATGTAAAATAATTTTAATTATATCCATAAGTATTCAAAATAAATGAGCGAAAGATGAAAAGGTAAATTAATAACAAGCATAAAACTTCAACCTTTCGACGGTGAACACATTACTTTTGGAAACAACAAGTGCCTACTTGTATGCTACGGTTTTGTTTCTTATATTTTTTCATCTTTCCTTGAATAAATCATTTTTTAAAACAGCAGCTTTTTTGAAAGCTTTTAAGAAAATTGGTTTAATTTTTCATTGGGTTTCTGGAAAGCAAGAGCAATAAATAATCAAGGCATACTTTTAGGACACAAGTAATTAACTATGTAAATCAGGGATGGAAAACCATCTGGCTTGTCGTATTGTACTTTCGCATTTGTATTTTACTGACTATTTTTTTAATATTTAAAATTTAATAAATTGACACGAGGGCTGCTCTATATATTTCTGGCCTTATAGTGAAAATGCAAATATTTATAATTAAAATGGTTTTATTGTTTTTCAAAGTATTCTCCAGCATGATTTATACACTTTTGCATGCGCTCAAACCAGTTGTCGAAGCACTTTTTCCACTCCGATTGAGACACCTCTAAAACATGGTTTTTGAACACGTCAACAGCTTCTCCTGGCGACGAAAATCGTTGACCACGCATTTTTTTCTTGATTTGCGGAAACAAGAAGAAGTCATTAGGTGCCAAGTCAGGGCTGTACGGCGGATGACTCATTACTTCGACGTTTTGGCCGGTCAAAAACGCTCTGGTTTGAGCCGATGTGTGAGAGCTCGCATTGTCATGGTGAACAATGATTCGTCTTCTCTTGTTGGTTTTTCGAATTTCTCCGATGACTTCAGGCAAACAATTGTAGTGTACCACTCAGAAGTGACCGTCCTACGTTGCTCAAGCGGAACAGTCGCCACATGACCAGTTTTGCCGAAGAAACAGGCAACAATTTGCTTCGAAGTGCTTTTTCCACGAACAACTTTCGTTGGATTTTGCTCGTCTTTGAAGACCCACACGGTCGATTGTTGTCTCGTTTCGCATACGCATAGATCCATGATTCGTCACCTGTGACGATCTTATAAACGTCTTTTGAAGCACCGCAATCGTTTTTTTGCAACATTTCTTCGCACCAATCGACACGAGCCTTTTTTTGAGCGACTTTCAAATTGTGCGGGATCCAACGAGAACAAACCTTTTTTACGGCCAGGTGTTCATGCAGTATCGAATGTATGCTGGTGAAAGAAATGTCCAAGGATGTCTCTATTTCTCGGTATGTCGCATGTCGATCTTGCATTATGAGTTCACGCACGGCATCAAATTCATCTTTGAGCAAGCTTCGGCCACGATTAAATTCATTATGCCAATTTTTCACAGTGGTATAGGATGGTGCTTCATCGCCATACAAAGATTTAAGTTCATCAATGCACTCTTGTCGTGATAATCCACGTCGAAAGTTGTGAAAAATGATGGCACGAAAATGTTCACGAGTTAATTCCATTTTTTTCTACATTAATTTTTTCAAGTCACTGTAAACAACACAAATAATGGTCGTACGTCAAAACGTTTTGAGTACGATTATGCTTAAAAATGACAAACTTTCCAATGGAAATGTCAGATTGCACTTGGCAGCACTCAGTGTTGCCAGGCCAGAAATATATATAGCAGCCCTCGTATCAATAAATGATTATGTAGAATATGCTTGTTATGTTTAAGGCGCCGTTTAATTTATTTAAGTTTTTTCACCACAGCTCTTAATCGTGAATAGAAGAACCAGTAATAGGAAATAAACTCCACTTCTAAACAATCGATATGTATCATTTAAATACAACAGCAAAAACAACAGATAATTAAAAAAAGGAAAAAAAATTCAGCGACAAAATCATAGAATTAATTTTATATATAAAATGTTAGAGGAAAATTGAATCCGCTGCTTATCGTATTTTTAAAATCCACAGTAAATGTTTGGTCTACATAATGTTGTGCTACAGATAACAATTTTTGACAATTTGCTTTATGTTGTGACCAACGATATGTAAAGATTTGTAGGTATGGAAATTTGGTATTTGTACGCCTATGGAAAAGAAATAAAGCGGTATCATTACATTGTGGTTCAAAACATCAAGCATATCTATACATATAATAAAACTATAACGGGGTCATTTCTGTACATGAAATATTTTATGAAAATTATGTTGTTGTTATAGTTAGTAATCGATATGGCATACAAAACACCAATTTTTGTAATTTTTTTCTGTCTGTCCGTCTGTTTGTCTGTGAGGAGGTCCCTTACAACCTCGATCCCAATATAGAATACTTTTTTTTTTTTTTATAAAAATATCCATTTTGTAGAGAAAATGGAGATAAAAGTGTGAAAGCAACCAATTTTACCGGTATAATGGTACTAAAATAGTTGTCTGCACATTTTGTTTTTGAAAACGGAAAATTTTTAACACTGTCTACAGAACTTTTGAATAAATATTTAAAAACACTTTTCTAAATTTTGTTAGAAATTTAGAAATGATACGCAGATGCAGTCGTGGGCACTGCTAGTTAAGAATGTATATGTATTGTGCGTGGCGATATGCGAAATTCTGCCAAATATTTTTCCTTTACAAATTGTCATATTCATATAAAAGCAGGTTTCAGATGATTTTAGCATGAAATAATTAATATGGTTCGGTACAATTTTTCTCGAAGAGTTAATTTCGATTTAAACTTTCATTTTGAAACACAAATGATAAAAATGGTCTCTGGCGAAGTTGGTAAACTTACACTTTTTGCTTTTTCCATGAATTCAGCTCATTGCTGTTGAGACGTGTGCTTGAATTGTTAAAATGCTAAAGGTACACGCATTAAAGAAAGTATGTTTTTTTTATTTTCCTTTTGAGAAGGGTTTCTAGAGTTTTAAATTTTTCAGGCATGGATGACATATTTTTCAGTTAATGTGTGTGAATGGTGTTTCCATAATGTGAATAAAAACAGTTGGCATCTTTAAATATTTACAATAAAAAATTACAAAAAAAATCATACAGTTTTATCTTCTATACCATCACTAATTTAAATTATGTACTTTAAAAGAGGCAACATTATTTTTAGTTAAACATAAATAGAAAAAATAGCAGCAGGTTTTGCAACATTTAAAACCAAAGATTTTAACAAAATATTAATAAATTAAACACTCATGAATGATAACGATTACCGTGTCAATTGTTAATTGGGTTTTACAGCTTTAAGATACACTGAAATAAATTTCATAGGTAATATAAAAGAAAATAATCATAATAAAATTTAGCAAAAACTACCCAAAAAAAAAAAAATCAGCCCATTTTGCCATAATTATGTGCATCTGCGATTCAGCGTAAAAACTAAAAACTGCTTAAAAAGTTAAAAATTTTTTTAAATTGTTATTGCGTTTGTTTCTTGTATATAAATTTCTTAAAGTTGTTTACAAGCAGCCGTATGCATAGCGAAAAGTTAGAATAAGTTTGGCATGAGTGAAGAAATTAATAAGGCTCTCAGTGTGTTTTGCCGTAAGACCTGGCATTTAAAATCATTGTAGATTGTTGCCGTGACCCAAAACTATATTTTGGGATTATTTTCGGTGTCAAATTGTGTGAAGAGTCTTGCAGAGATCCTGCTTAGTTTCGTCGCTTATGCTAACCTCATGAAAAGTTTATGCATAATACGGCTCAAGATTTTTAGAACTAAAATAACAATTTTTTAAGAGTATTGCCGTTGGCCTTTAAATAAATATAAGTAAACTTTTAAGTACGTTTTTTTAATGTTTGTTTAATCGTCTCTTTTTATTCTTTTCTTTCAGGACTTTACTCGCATCTTAACTTAAATGAATGCACGTAAATCTGTGAAAATTCGGTGACATTGCTTCCGTTTTTATTTATTTTTTTAAAACTAACAATTAAAAAAATAATGTTAATGAAATCCAAGTTGAAACAGTTATAAAAAAGGATAAACCAGCATCACATAAAATCGTTTCAAGGAGAGATAGAGAGAGAGAGAGAGAAAGAGAAACAAATTAAAATTTCGTAATTAAATTGCAGCAAGACCAGCATTTAAATTAAAATTTTAAAACCCACCACAATTCTTACTTCATTTGATTTTTGTTTGCGGAAAAGTGTAAATGTTCATTATTAAAAGAAAAATGTAGGTGTGGGAAGCTGCAGGAGAAATTATAAATACACTTCCTCTCAATAATATGAAAACACTAACAGGTAGTGTGGGTGGAGAAAAAATGTATTCTAGTTCTCACTGTCCAAAACCATAAAACAATGATAAGGAGATGGAGGGCGCAATAAAAATGGATACCTTCTACTTTTAACCCACCCTGCATAAATAAATGGTCTGTCTTCATTTTCATGCACTTAAAATTTAATACAATTTTAAATAAACTAAAGCAGTACCATTTTTAGTAAATAATACATTTCAAGGAATTTTATTAAGTGGTTTGCAAAGCGCGAATACTTGTATACTTCGATTTCAATATTAAATTATTTGCATTTCTCTTCTTACACACCGCGCTGATTAATTTGGTAAACATCGCCATGTTCTTGTATTTTAACTATTTTGCTATATTGGACAACATATTTTTTTTTTATATTTTTATTTGAAATTATTTACAATTTCATTTTATTTATTGCAATATCATTAAAGAGCATCTATTGAAGTAAACAGAATGATAGACACTATATCGTTACTGGCGAGAAATTTAAAATCAAACAAAATTCTAAAGATAGAAAAGAGAAATTTTTGAAAATTACTATAGTTTTTCAAGTGTCTCTTAAACTAAAATAAAGTTTGTTTCCCCCACTGTTTTTGAAAAATTAAAAATAAACCGAAGGCGGCAAAATATTTGGTTTTGCAATATACATTTTTTTTTATATATTTTGAGGTGGTAGATTCAGCTAATGTGAAGTTCACAATATATATGAGTTATAATGAAAGCAAATATCATAAATCAGCTCTAAAGTTAGTTTAGTTTTTCCTGCGAAACGCTGTAAAGATTTCATATAAAACTTAAGCATAGTACTCTGTTCATCATTTTGTGCGAAACGTTGCCAACAGTCCATATAAAAAAATTACTGCGAAATAAATAAGAAATAATGTTGCCGAAGTAGTACTTTGGTTATTTGTGAAAAAGTCGCGAAATGTTTCTCGCAGCATGTTTTTCAACTCAAAAATGTTCTGGGCAACGTTTTTTTTTCAACTGCGAAATAACATAAGCATCAAAAAATTAAAAAAAATTGGATAAAATGTAAGTTTTAAAAGAAAAATACAAAGACAAAAATAAATTTAATAGTGCAGAAAATCACCCTATCTGTTATTTGTTTACACTGTTAATGTTGCTGTAGTTGTACTCTGTTTCTTTGCGAAAAAGTCTCGAAGCGTTTCTATCAGCATGTTTATAAACAAAAAATGTTTTTGTTAACATTTCTTTTTTTAACTACGAAATAACGTAAGCAGCACTTTTTACTTACGAAATTTTTGTCAAACATTTTTACAGACCCTTTGTTTTTTTTATTTAATTTTGCTTTGTCTTTTAAGAAAGAAAAATAAAAAAGTGTTAATTTAAAAATAGGAAAAGACAAAAATAAATTAAATGACGCAGAAAAGCATTTACCACTAGTGCAATTAAAAAACAAAACATGGAATAAATCGCATAGGTTTGGATGAGTTGAATGAGTATATCTCTTCGTCTTCACTAAATTTAGAAATCTTTTTTTAGAAGCACAATTAGAAAACAAAATTTATTGTTTACACTGTTAAAACAATGTGGCATTCTTGAAGACGATAAAAGCGACAAGTATCTTCAAACTGTTTGCCAATTCTTAAAGTTTGCTAGCGAAATAATGCATGTGATCAACATTTTTCGCGAAATGAAAGAGTGAAAAAAATATCGTACTGCTGAAGTTGTGGTCTGTTCATTATATGAAGTCACAAAATGTTTGGAGCCACATGTTTAAAACAACAATATGTTTCTGGCAACAATTTGCTTAAATTTAGACAAAACATAAACTGAACTTACGTATTTCGTGCAGAGTTGTAATCAATAGCGAAAACTAACTAATTTGCTAACTTTACAGCTTTATAATTGATTCACCTTGACGGAAAGCGTACAACCTTAGCAACATTACATTTTCTTCGTTTCGACCTAATTTTTTATGTATGTATGTGTACATAATAAACTTTTTACAGCATTTTTCAGAAAATGTTGAACAGAATACCATTTTTAGTTTGGCAATTTGTGTCTTATGGGTCACAAAATCGACACGACCGAACTTCAAGGATAAAATAAAGAATTTTCTATTAAATAGTAATAGAATTTTTTAAGCAATTTAGGAAAAGTTAAATAGAGATCAATATTTTAAATCACTTATGAGTCTTTGGAATCCGAAAGAGCAAGTAAACTTAATATTGTCAATACCAATGAAGATTCCATTTCGAAAGATAATTTTTCCAAGAATTTTTTTCTTCAAAACAACAACAAAATAGAATTATTCTTAGATAACATTGTCATCTATTTGTGGCACAGACTTAACATGCATACAATTTTCATTAAAATCACTTTGGCAAATTAAGCTTTATAAAATATAAAGTTTCATTTATCAGTTTCAAAAGTATCCATTCTCACACACAGACACACACAAGACGTAACCTTATCTTTATGGCTTTTATTATAAGTTTAATTTGCTTAAGCAATCATTTAATTCATGTCTTTATTCAAGGTAAAGTTAAATTATTTAAATTAAAAAATGTGACAAAGTTAACTTTAATTGGAAACAGAGTGACATAAAATTTGAATATAAATGAGCCTTTAAACAGATTAGAAAAAAATGTCCCAACGAAATTACAAGGGATACTAAAATAAAATTCATAAACTTGTTGCACGTGCTTTAAATAAAAAAGCTACTTAAGGCCATAATCTTAAAACAGCAACAAGCACAACATTTCGCTATAGCAACAGTTTGAAATTTAATATAATAAAAGGTGCTCTTGAATTAATTATTACCGTTCTAATAAACGTACATATGAATATAAATCCAGGCAGTTTTACTATACAGCAGTAAGAGAACATGTTAATGTTAATGTAGAAAAAATATACGAAAATCAAAATGGAGCATTTCTTGCGTGAAATTGCAACAGGCAGTGTATTGCCTCATTTGAATATGTCGGCTAGAAATATAAATATTGCTAAAAGCAACACCAGCAACAATGTTTATCACAATGAAGCAATAAACACTAATGCAGAAAATTTAATTGAGAATCTCGCCAGCAGCTACAATAACAGTTTACTTATAAATTCAGTAGAGAGTGGTGATACTGGTGAAATTTTGACAGGAAGAAATAGTGGTGGTAGTAGCACAAGCAATGACTTATATTTCATACAACCCCAAGAACAATTGTTAATGGCTGGTTTTAGCAGCAATAATGTCATCAGTAGAGGGATTGGAAATCAATATGAAGATTATACAGAATTATTATACAACGAAACTGTCTCGCCAGCTTCAAAACTTCTGCTATCCTCAAACTCATCAGCATTGCTATCAGCATCACCATCACCATCGTCATCGCCTGCCTTGCATTTGCTGGCCGCTTTGTCCAGTGTTACTACTACCACAATATCAACAGTTGCTCACAAAACACAACAACCAGAGCACGAAAAATTATTCGATTTGTTTTCCTGCGATGGTGAATCACAAACTTTAAGTGCTTTAAATTTCTCCCTAGCGGTTGGTAACGATAGCATTAGCATGGATGGTGATCATAGCGATGAAGCTCTGTCAAGTGTTTATTTTAAAACCGCTGTCTATTTACTATATATTCCAATTTTTGTTTTTGCTCTTTTGGGCAACGGCACTGTCTGCTACATCGTCCAATCAACGCCGCGTATGCGAACAGTGACAAATTATTTTATTGCCAATTTAGCTGTGGGTGATATATTGATGTCTTTATTTTGTATTCCTTCATCGTTTATATCGATATTCATTTTGGGTTATTGGCCATTCGGTATTGTGCTGTGTCATCTGGTTAACTATTCTCAAGCTGTATCGGTGCTGGTGAGCGCTTATACTTTGGTCGCCATATCAATTGATCGTTACATTGCAATAATGTGGCCACTGAGACCGCGCATTACAAAGAGGTAAGTTAACGTTATTTACTTTTATTATCGTGTACACACACGTACATATCTATTAACAAAATAAATAATAATATGGAAGAGCTTCAAGCAATTGCAGCAGCAAAAATAACAATTTCAAAAATCTTTTTTTTTGTTATTTGCTTTGAAAACAAATTTATTTTTAGAAAATAATGCACAAAGCTTTCTTAGTGGTAAAAGGGCGATTTTGCTAAAATTTCTTTTTCATGTGTAAATCGACATTATGTTTGCAAAGTACTTTAAATAACTGTTTTTCGGGTTCCGTACGTAAAGTATAAAAACGTGAATCCCATTGTTTTTGTCACAACAATGTCTGTCCTTTTGCACCTGAAATTTTTACAAAAGATGCTTTAACATTGCAAAACAACATATACCAAAAATTAAGGGGTGTTCCGAAAGTGACTTGATATACATAACAGTTTTGCTATTTTCCTTTATAACAGTGGAAAAAGCACGGTCGGTGTCTGTCTGTCTGGCCGTGTTTTTGTTGAAATCAACTATGCCAGACATAGTTTCGAAAATTTCGCTATTAAAAATCAGCACGAATGGGCAAAATACCATGCCTGCCTTTAATTTTTCCACATCATTTAGAACAAATTAAGTTTCGTGAAGTAACTCCAATCAAAAAAAAAAAAAAAAAAAAAAAAATATATATATATATATAAGGGGCGATAGAGAAATAAAAAGTAAGAAAAAAAGATCAAGTCATAAAATTTTCGCTCGCTCATATTTTTCGGAATTATAGGTCTCTTAACTTTTCAAAGAAAAGTATGATTGTGTATTATATTATTTAAGATGTCAATATGGGTATCATTTAAAAGCTTTTGAAGAGATTTCTCAAGAAATACTAAAATATTTAAAAAATGCTTATGACTATATTTAAAATTTAGACTGAGTATCTAGAAATATATCAGTATAAAAATAAAATGTAAAGGCCGTGATAGCCTTATTTTTTAAAACTTTTTAGGCAGATATTTAAGATTTAAATAGAGGGTGTATTGCAATGTATAATGTAAGAATAAGTACAAAACCTGAAATTAAGGGTGACGTGATTTTCACACGTTTGCTCTTATTTTTTAGAACACTAATGGGCTAAGGCTATAAATTTACTTAGAATAAGTATAAAAAAATTGAAATAACTGGCCGTATTTTAAATTTATCTTAAGTATCTTTTATTATTTTTAATAGTAATCGATGCATGGTACAGAACTCATCGTGTGTGATTTAAACTCACACTGGTCGAATTTGTTTGATTTAATTTACGTTTTCGCTCTTCATAATTTTAATTTGCTTTAAATTTTTCTTTCTAAATTATTTTTTAATAATGTTAATATAAAAAAAAGAAATATTATTTTTTTAACGCCATAATAACAATTTTGATAGCCGTGTAAATCTTTAAAAACCTTCATCACTTCAGTTCCCTTAAAATTAAATAAAAAATAAAACAGGTACTTTGATATACTCATAAGTATCTTCACTAAAAGGATATGGAACAACAAAAGTATTTCTAAACGAGCATTAGAAAATTACAATTGACTATTTTCTTAATTCGTTTAATGGAATTTATTTAATTTTTTTTAAATGAGATTACACTTTTTACCCACCCTTAAACAACAAAGGAAATCAAGACACTTGACAAAGAATGGAAACTAAACTTTTATTAAATCAAACAACTAAAGTGTGTAAAAAACATTGAAGTAGTGTAAAAGTTGTTGCATAAGTGACAGCGGTGGCATGTAATAACGTCCAAGAACATGATGACCATCAACAAAGAGTCATAACGTCTATTGATATTATAGGCATATTTCATTATATTCTATGTAAGGAAGATGCAACGTTTCAATAAGCTGGCTTTTAGCAAATCTTTGGTAAGAGAAGCCTGTGTTGCTTATACCATGGAGGAGAAAAGCTTTGGTCCCGGCCAAAGGCTGTGTGTGTTGATAAGCGAAGCCGTTGTTGTTTTAAGTGCGGTTATTATGATGCTTTCATGTCCATACTAAAAACGACACAATGCCCATGGACATGATGACGTTTTTCAAAGTGACATAGACATTATGTCACTTTTGAGTTCGACATAAATTCAATAGATATAGTGTCCTTAGACACTATGGCCACCAGTGTCAGCCACTGCGGTAAATAAAATTTTGTTTAAGTTCATAATCATACATAAGTCGAGTTCCCTTTAACTACTAAGCATTTAAAAATTTCCTGTTGTATATTTTTCAAAAAATTTTACAATCACTCTCGGACCTTAAACCCCATTAACTCAAAATAAGATGCAGAAAAATCTATTAAGTTGAGCGTATTACAAATATTTGTGACCAACTGCAACTACTACTAAATCTTTCAAATATCTTTACACACAAAGAGAAAACACAAATATCAACAATATTGTGTTTTTATTTTTATATCAATCACAAATGTTTTTAATTATAATAAGTCTGACTGCAGTACTTTCAATGTTACAAAAGACTTTAGTAAGGTTGTTCTGTTTGTATTTAATTTTCACTTTAAAAATTGTTATTGGACTGAACTCGGTCGATAACTTTATCGTTTTACGATATAAGTAAAAAGGAAGGTTTTTTTAATTTCTTTATTGTTTTGTGTTAAATGTTTTCCCTAACGACTTCAAGTGCGCCTTCTATTATATTAAAATATTTTTATGACAACTTTCACGCATCCTTTAAGTTTTTTAAGAAAAGTTTATGAAACTTATACTCAAGAGTAAAAAGCTTAAAGTAAATTTAAAATTACTACGAACTGAAGTTTAAATGAAAACAGTTTACTTGGTTTGTTGTAGTTCAACGACAACACTAGAATAAGTCTTCAGCATGCTTGAATTATGAGACGGGGGAATTAGTTGCAAAATAAATTGTGATTTTGTACCTGAATACAGTTTTTGAACACCTGTGCCTCGTTTTTGTAACTAAAACAGAAACTTTTAACACAAAAATAATAAAGTCAATTTGTAATATAAAGGGTGAACAAGCCAACCGATCCTGTAGAAAACCTTTATTATTTACATATTAAAAATTTGTCACTTTAGTTACAGAAACGAAGCACTGCTTGACAAAAGAGTGCACAAGAATTTTTTGTTTTAATTTGATCTGATTATTTTACAACAATATATGGTTTAAGAATAGTACTCTGTTCTGTTGTCAAAAGACTATATAAAAAAAAAATTGCAGCGAAATAAATAAGAAATATTGTTGCCGAAGGAGTACTCTGTTTATTTTTGAAAAAGTCGCGAAATGTTTGTCGCAGCATGTTTTCAATTAAAAAATGTTCTTGGCAACATTTTTTTAAACTACGAAATAACATAAGCAGCTCTTTTTTCGTACGGAATTTTTGAAAACAATTTTTTCAAACCGTTTTTTTTTTTGTTAAAAAAATTATAGAAATGAAAATAGTGTACATTTAAAAAGAGAAAAAGACAAAAATTAATTTAATAACAAAGAATAGCGTTTGCTCATTACTGCAATTAAAAAACAAAAACATATATTGAATAAATCGCAAATAAGTTTGGATGAGCATTTCTCTTCGGCTTTAGTAAATTTAAAATTTTTTTCCAATGTGGTGTTCTTGGAGGTGATAAAAACGATAATTATTTTATTAAACGCTGTATTGGCACTGGTGGCTAGTTGTCAACATATTTTGCGAAATGGAACAGATTACTAGGCTTTATGGAAAAAAGGCTGCTAATAAGTTATTATCAGACGCAGTTAGAAATATTAAAGCCTACATGTTTTTGAGCATTTCCGTTAGGCTCAGCTGTCCTCTCTGGGTCCTCACACCTACAAATTATAAGCCAATGCATCTATTTTATATGCTCAAGAGTGCCGGATACTCACACAAAAATCGTGCAGCCATACCGGCCTCTTTTGGACAATATTATGGTTTAATATTATAACTTAATATTAGCGTAAATAGACAGCTTCGAAGGTATTTAAATGGTTTAGTCGTATTTCTACTTTCTGAAGACCTCAGTGCCAATTTAGCTTGCCTGCTTCTCTTTAGATTCTTTTAAGTTAATTTAAACCAGTTTTCGGGTTGACCCGAAGAACTGGAATGTTGTATCTTGCTTGTCATAAGTACCGCAAACCGCATTCTTAGCACCCACCTTTAAAGTTTTTTGACACAATCTAGCTATAATTTGAAGTTGACGTTCGAATAGGCTAATAGTGAGACCATCCCCAGTACTGCATTCTTGTGCTTTTCTTAGCTTAGAAAAAAATATTTCGGATACGAAACTAAAAAAATGGCGTAACCCTCAAACTTTGCTTTCTAAACGTTATTTAAAAGCACAATTATTTCCTCTCACACTGCTCTATTTTTGGAGTATCATTTTGTTAGATAATTAGTATAATGTTGACTTCCCTTCCATTTATTTTGTTGTGAATATTTTCTTGAAAAATATTATTTGACTAATTTTTGCTAAATACAAATATTGACAATTTGATGAAATAATCAAGACACTTTTTATGACAACAGACCGAAACAAAAATTTGTTTACAACAGACTTACGAAATACATCAGGAGGTAACTGAATCGAAATAAAATATTAAAGTGACGAGTAAATATTTAGTTAATATTTGCCTTTGTTTATTATTGTTGTCTTTTTGCACCCAAAAAACAAACGTCTTAACTTTTGGCAACTTAATATTTTGGCATAATTTGATATCCGGCATAGTTGGTTGATTGTATTCACTTGTTAATGAACCATACAAATATTCTTAAATATAATCTAAAAGGTTGGGTTTGTAGTTTTAAGAAAATGTGTGCAAATAATTGTATATGTTTGTTTTGCGTGTGCGAAGGAATATGGTAGAAAATGATAAAGAATAAGACGGCATATAAAATAACAAAGTAAATTCTTATTGAATGTAATTGTATATATTGTTTTTAGGTTGTTTTTGGCTTTAACATTAAATGTTAGAGAAAATATTCCTGGCGTTTAGCTAAATGAAGGAAATATATAGAGTCTTTTTAAGCATGATAGAACTTAAATAATTATAAAAAACTAAAACTTTAATATTAATGAAAAAAAAAAAACTCTGGCAAATCATTATGAATAGACTCGCGCTTGAACAACGCTATCAAATCATCCGCATTTACTTTGAAAATCATTTAAGGCCCGTTCAGACTATTATACAAGTATTAATACTTTCATCACATTTTACGATACAAAAATCTAAATACATTCGTTTCGACTGTCAAAACAACTATATAAAATCAAATATTGTGTTCAGACCATCACACTTGAAATAAAATGTGTAATACAAGAAGGAAACAAAACAGCTGTTCAAAATAGTTCTTTTTTGTAACATACACAGGCACATTTGTTTTCAATATAAAAATAAAGAAAAAAGTATGTTGATGAAAAAAAAAGCAAAAAGAAACTAGTGGAAGTAGTGATGGCTTTAGCCATAATTAAGAAATATCAAAATAGTGAACTATGTATTCGACGAGGTGGAAAACGACACTGGAGCCGTGAATGGCTTCTCCGCCGGTGTTCGGGAAAGGATCTTACCCACATCGCAATCATGGAATTGCAACTAGAAGATCCAAAAATTTTTGAAAATTTTTGCAGGCTCTCTAAAGATTCCTTCCAGGAAGTGTTAAGTATTGTTGGCCCACTTATATCGAAGCAGAACACAGTATTGAGAGAATCCGTTTCAGCAACAACGCGGTTTGTATTCTTGAAAAAGAAATAGAGTAATCATATTTTTTATCTACAGTTTTGTTTTTGTTTTGCCTTCTCATCACATTGAGATATTTAACGACGGGGAATTCTTATAGAGATCTTTCCTATGGATTTATAGTATCTGCTTCATTGATTTCAGATTTAGTTCCTGAAACTTTGGTTGTTATATGGAACTCTTTAAGCTCTATTCATCTAAAAGTAAGACTATAAAGAACATATTATTCAAGTTAGTTAAAAAAGATTTTTTAAGGGATGTAAAACGGCTGCCGAATGGAAAACAGTTGCTCATGAATTCAATCTGAAATGGAACTTTCCATGTGTCTAGGAGCTATTGGTATATAATTTTCGTTTATTTTGCTTTAAGGATAATTATACATAGTTCAAATTTTTAGATGGCAAACACATGGAGTTCTACCCCAAAGCATCTGAAGGATCCTATTATTATAATTACAAAGGGTTTAATAGTGTGATTTTATTGGCGGTGGTAGATGCCAATTGCAAATTTATAATGGTCGATGTTGGAACGAATGGACGAGCTAATGACGGTGCGGCCTTTAACGCCTCTCTAGATTGTATAGATTAATTATTTGTAACGAATTTAAACATATTTTTAAGGCTCCATATGTTTTTGTGTCAGACAATGCATTTCGTTTGACTTGCAGAATTGTAAAGCCCTACAATCAAAGACATCTACGTGAAAATAAAATCTTCAACTACCGATTGTCAAGAACTCGACGTGTGGTTGAAAACGCATTTGGAATTCTTGCGTCAAGATTCCAAATTTTCCAAAAAGCAATAAAAACGTCAAGTGTGGAAAAAGTAGAGCTAATAACATTAACTGCATGCACATTGCATAATTATCTCACAAGAGCAGAAAGTGAATTTCTCAATGCATCAGATACTCTCAATCTTACTCGTTTGGAAAGAAGCGTAGGAAACCGGAATTCAGACGACGCATAGGGAGTAAGAGATAAATACAGACACTTCAACAATGTAAGCATCCTAGAATGGCAGGAAGAAGCTATAAAAAAATTTAATTTTTAGTTTCAATAGATTTAAAGGAAAAACGTTATAATATTTGATTTTTTCATATATGTTTATTTTCTGTTAAAAGATAATAAAAACCAAAAAAGAAAGAAAAGAAAGATATGTATTCAATTTTAAAAATTTTATTTTTTGTGGCACGAAAAATTATACGTCAAAAAAAAACCTGTTCAATGAAAATGTCTGTGCTATTCATTGACTAGCGGCGGTTTCATGTAGGCGGTGGCGAGCCAACCTTAAAAAACATTCAGCAGTTAAAGTAATCGCTTTTTATATGACGACGAAATCAAATAAATAAAATGATATTAACTTTTAAACATGGCGTAAAGAAAATAGTTTTCTTTAAATTAAACATACTCAATATTTTGAGCTTTTGTGTGACAAAGAAAAATTCGATTAGCGACGGCACGTTATCGGTGGCGTATCAATGGACTGGGAAATTTTGCTTTTATAAATATGCAACCCTGATCCAATAAAAAGTATTAACGTTTAAAAAAAATCGAAAAACGAGAAAGTCTTATGGGATGCCAAATTTTTATCGTGTTATTTTGCAATTTGTGTGATGTTTTCTGTTCACACTATTACACTTGCTCGTATTATTTGAATTTTTGACAAGTATTAATACAAAGTATTATAGTCTGAACTAGGCTTTATATCAATTCGAGCAACTAAAGACGTGCACCTAATCGTGTGCCTGAGTAAGCCATCCGTTCAACGGTGGATAGATTACGTATCACATACTCTCTAAAGGATACGGTAAGACCATCACATTTTGGAATGCGCGTACTGAAGAGAATATCGCTGCTGTTAACGAAACTGTGAAAGATGATACAAATTTATCGATTAGTCGTCGTTCGTAGTAGTTGGGGCTCTGTCTGTCCACTACGTGAAAAATTATGCGCAATGATATTGGCTAGACACTTATAAGATCCAGCTAGTGCAGGAATTAAAGCCACGAGAATATTATATGTGTCGTTCGTTCTCCGATTGGGCTCTACAGCAGTTAGGAACCGACCCGTTGTTTTATCATCAAATTATGTTCCGCTATGAAGCTCGTTTTTGGCTTAACAGGTTTATTAATAAGCTAACTTGCCGCATATGGAGTGAGACCGATCCACAATATACTCTACAGACTACATTAAATCCAGAATATACACCGTTTGGTGGATCTTACGTTACGATCAATGGAGATTGTTACCACACCATTAATAATGATTTTTTGTTTCAAAATCTGGACGACTTTGATCCGGACGAAATGTGGTTTCAACAAGATGGAGCTACGTGCTGTACGGCGACCACAACCATCGATTTATGGAAATAAAAATTTGGCGATAAGTTGATTTTGAGAAATGTGCCTGTCAATTGATCTCCAAGGTCGTGCGATTTGATACCTCTCGATTATTTCCCTCAGGATCACGTGAAGTCACTAGTTTATGCTGATAATCCAACAACAATTGACGCTTTGGAGGCCAGCAGTAATTGAAAAAGTGATACATAATTGTACGCTTCGTCATGAGCAGCGGCGTTGGCCATATGCCCGAAATCAATTTTAATTATTAATGCCATGTTCTGATCTTTCGTACACACAGAAAAAAGATTGTTTAAAATTCGTTTGATATGTTCAAAATTTAATTGCTAATATAATTATTTGATTTTTAATATAAATAAATGATAACTGATCGATTTGTGTCTTTACTAAAATCTATTCTATTCAATGGAAGATGAAACTAAACTTATTCAGCATATTACTACTGAAAAGCAAAGTTTGGTAGTTACCATCATCAAAATCGATTGTGTCTTATAATATCAAAAAATGTTTGACATAATAAAAATAAATTTGTATACATTACAAAAAAAAATCATCAATATTTCAGTTAAAATAAAAAAACCAAGCATATATTGTTAGTGGTGAAAAGTTCTCCAATATTGTTGAAAGGTAAGTACAAAATCAATCTCAGAAAGACGTTTGTAAATAAAAAAAAAATTCTAAAATGTTTAATACACTTTGCAGCAGCAAAACGTGCGGTATGGGACGGAAAGTTGAAGAACCTTTGTGGAAAAGAAGAATCATGATGTAAAGAAAGGAGTTGGCCGAATTCGAATGGCCGAAACATTAAAATTATGTTTTATAATCTTATTTCTGTAATTTCTTTTTAAAATAAAGTAAATATTAAAGTATTTTGTATTATTTAATTCACAATAATACTTTATAGTCACCCAAGAATCATTTTAGTTGTGAGTGGTATATTCATTCAGTTATTACAACCGAATTCAAGATATTAACACAACCGTCAAAATTCGATTGGCAACAAATTCGAACGAATTTCTTTTCTCTGTGTATAAAAAAATTTTTCATTACAATTTAATTTTTTGTATTATTTTTTACATTTTTAAGTTCTATCCTGCTTAAAAAAATTTTAAAGAAAACAATATCACTTACATGTGTAACAATGAATATAAGCGATGTGATGGAAAAAGTTTAGTCTTGAAATATTTTTCAAATAAATAAAATTAATTTTCCTCAGACACAATACATGAAGCAGAAAAGTTTATAAATAAAGTTTTACTTTTTACTGATTTGATTATGCCATTTTCTATTTAAAAATATGATGCAAATCGCATTGAGATTCTATTTACCTTGAGTATAACTGATTATGACACAGTTTTTGATTCTTACTATTTTTATTAATATTGAAGTAATCTGTTTTTTACTCATTGGCCCAATTCACAATCTTGTGCTTATCAGCTTGTAAATTTATAATATTGTTAATACTATTTTTGCATTAATTTTGTTTGAATGATCCATTTGAATAAATTTGCTACGTTTCTTGCAAAACATAGTTGATTGATAAATAGAAGAACTATTTTTCACTAAATTTTCATAATAAAAAACATGTCTAAAAAAAGCTTCAAAGAACAATCATTTGATTTTTTTTTATTTTTTTTAGTTGTTATTTAATTTTACTTTTGTTATTGTCGGCAGAGTCAACCAAGCCGATATACTTTATCGGCGGCGGTGGCCGACTCAGCCATTAAGCCAAATATAGTCACCAGCAGCGGGTAAGCGTATGAAGTAAGCGACGATGCCCAGTAGGCGATTGTTAGCCGATCGACTTGGTGCACTGACTGTCAGCTGTGTAATTATCCAGTCAAGTGTTGTACAGGTTATAAGTGTTGGATATTAACAAAATAATTGCAAGTGCCTTACCTTATATCTTTTTGGTAAAAGAGTAAAAATATGTTATATCATTTTGCAAATGCCACGATAAAAGACCATTTGCACAATTTTGCGAATTGCGCTCTTATTAAATAAAAATTTTTTAAGAAAAGTGTGCATCACGCAGGGTAGATGCTTCAGAATATGTTCCAGAATATGTAATCAGATTTAACTTGTCTAAGAGGTACTCTGAAAACTATGAGGGTACTTTAAGCGCATCAACGAGGGAACACATAACAGGGAACTCATAACAAATAAGATTTACGGTCTACTGTCGACCACCAAAGATGATCTTGCGCGGGCTTCAAAGCCTTAAAATTTGATTTTGGCAGCGAGCTAAGTAGATAATGAAATTGTCTGCCTGTTCGTTTAGTTTTTGGAACTTTTAAAATTTTATGCCACTTTAGTTATTTTTAGGTAATTCTAGCAATTTTGTCTCTTTATTTTTATTCGGAGAATTTCAATTAATAAGATTAATTTACATTACTAATTACGATACAGCATTGGCGAGAATAATCTCCGAATAATTGTTATTTTTTGTGAGATGCCATGTTATTTTCATTCTGTAATTTAATCTAAAAAAACAATTAATTAAAGTACGTGAAAAATGTTAAATGTTATTGTTGTGAATGAACGAATCTAAACAAGGAAATCAACCCAACATTTTATACGAGGGCTGCTCTATATACGTCTGGCCTAATAGTGAAAATGCGAATATTTATAAGCAAAAATGGTTTTATTGTTTTTCAAAGTATTCTCCAGCATGATTTATACACTTTTGCATGCGCTCAAACCAGTTTTCGAAGCACTTTTTCCACTCCGATTGAGACACGTCTAAAACATGGTTTTTGAACACTTCAACAGCTTCTTCTGGCGACGAAAATCGTTGACCACGCATTTTTTTCTTGATGTGCGGAAACAAGAAGAAGTCATTAGGTGCCAAGTCAGGGCTGTACGGCGGATGACCCATTAATTCGACGTTTTGGCCGGTCAAAAACGCTGTGGTTTGAGCCGATGTGTGAAAGCTCGCATTGTCATGGCGAACAATGATTCGTCTTCTCTTGTTGGTTTTTCGAATTTCTCCGATGACTTCAGGCAAACAAATTGTAGTGTACCACTCAGAAATGACCGTCCTACGTTTCTCAAGCGGAACAGTCGCCACATGACCAGTTTTGCCGAAGAAACAGGCGACCATTTGCTTCGAAGTGCTTCTTCCACGAACAACTTTCGTTGGATTTTGCTCGTCTTTGAAGACCCACACGGTCGATTGTTGTTTCGATTCGGGCTCATACGCATAGATCCATGATTCGTCACCTGTGACGATCTTATAAACATCTTTTGAAGCACCACAATCGTACTTTTGCAACATTTCTTTGCACCAATCGACACGAGCCTTTTTTTGAGCGACTTTCAAATTGTGCGGGATCCAACGAGAACAAACCTTTTTTACGGCCAGGTGTTCATGCAGTATCGAATGTATGCTGGTGGAAGAAATGTCCAAAGATGTCTCTATCTCTCGGTATGTCGCATGTCGATCTTGCATTATGAGTTCACGCACGGCATCAATGTTCTCTGGCACAACAGCCGTTTTTGGACGACCTTCACGGAATTCGTCTTTGAGCGAGCTTCGGCCACGATTAAATTCATTATACCAATTTTTCACAGTGCTATAGGATGGTGCTTCATCGCCACACAAAGATTTAAGTTCATCAATGCACTCTTGTCGTGATAATCCACGTCGAAAGTTGTGAAAAATGATGGCTCGAAAATGTTCACGAGTTAATTCCATTTTTTTCTATATTAATTTTTTCAAGTCACTGTAAACAACACAAATAATGGTCGTACGTCAAAACGTTTTGAGTACGATTATGCTTAAAAATGACAAACTTTCCAATGGAAATGTCAGATTTTACTTGGCAGCACTCAGTGTTGCCAGGCCAGAAATATATATAGCAGCCCTCGTAGTAACGTTGTTGACTTTGTTACACAGTTTGTTATTTTGTAGCAATTCTATGAAATTGAAAATATTTTTCGCTGTACTGTAGCAAGAGCTTTCCACATAGCAGGTGTAACCAACCAAAATAAATGCGCAGGGAATAATTAAACCTACAACAAGCTTAGTAAAAAACAAGTAAGAGTGCTATACTCCGCTATCCCAGATCTTATATACCCTTTATCATCTACGTAGATCCATTTTATTGAAGTAATTCCAATCAAAAAAGCAAGTATTGGGGTGACAGAGAATTAAAAAATAAAAAAAAAAAAAAATAAAAATGTACTGCATATAATGGGTTAAGCTCTTAATGGGTTAAGCATTTTTAAAAAATTTTGGTATTTCCTTAAAATCTCTTAAAAAACTTTTAAAAGATACCCATATTGATATTTAAAAAAAAATTTTTTATTATTGCA
Organism: Gymnosoma rotundatum; assembly: GCA_916610165.2. Lineage (NCBI taxonomy): Eukaryota > Metazoa > Arthropoda > Insecta > Diptera > Tachinidae > Gymnosoma > Gymnosoma rotundatum. The sequence goes on from OU744336.1 coordinate 34,411,230, forward strand.
AGTGACATGAAAAAATTAGAGGTAGGCTTGGTGTTTTGCCTGCTGCCTCGAAGGATATGGACCGATCATGCTGATTTCCAATAGCACCTCTTTTGACACTATATCTGATAAATTAACGTATTTTTTTTTTGTGAAATCAAGTTTGCCGAGGCAAGAACACTAACACGGACGGACAGACGGACATCCCTCAATCGACTTTGCTATACATAAGAAGTTAGAATATATACAGTTTATGCGGTCGGTAATGGAGATTGTAAAAATTACAAATGGAATGACAAATTTAGATATGCCTTTTTTCCACTTTTTGTGGTGAAGGGTATAATAACACATGTTAACCACCCTACAGTACATGCATTATCGAATGTAAAAGGTTGATTGTTTTTAAATTTCAATTGCACATATGAGAAAATTCAACGTATCTTTAAGTTATATTTTAGAAAAAATTAAAAATCTCTATGCAAAGTATTTTTTATTTATTGAAAAAAAGTTTATATTGTCAACAAAAAAAAAAAAAAAAAAAACAAACTTAATGCTTCTTATATAACTTCAAATTCCATTTTTGATGGTCATTTTCTTTTTTCTTTTCTTTTAGATATGCAAAATTTATTATAGGTGGGATCTGGTCTATAGCGCTAGCGACGGCATTTCCTATTCCAATTGTTTCCAAGCTGGTGCAGCCCGGTATATGGCATGTCTACTGTGAAAGGTGAGTATTAAAAACCAACACAACATGTCGTAAAAAACCAATTAAATTTTGCAACTTGTGGATAAAAAATTTTTTGTGAATATTTCTGTAAAAACGAGGTGGTGAAATTTAAATGTTATTATTTTGTTCATAATATTAACATATACAAACGAGTATGTTAGAGGTACAATCATCAAATCTGTAATGTGTACACATATATTTCGATACATATTGTTACGAAAGTAAGATCTGGCAACCGCTGTTGTTATAAATAGTATGAGAGTGGTGAATAAAGTTACTTCCACTAATGGTCTGTGTAACGGTGTGTGTGTGTAAAGAATAATACCACAATTAGCCTTCAGACATGCGTACAACGGAAAATAATAACTGTTGTAATGCAATTCAAAATTAAGAAGCAGCATAACAAACCTCCAGAGAGGCAAAAGACAATAATTGCGTGAAGCCATGGCAGATAATTTAGTGGAGACGTCCAATTTAACCTTCGCTTTTGTGAAGATGTTTTTGCATGTGAACTCATGGTATCTACCTGGGTAGACAATGAATTTTTACATTTAATTAGTGTACGACTTTTTATGTATGTACATTTTTTTTTATCAAAATATCTAATATTATAAGAATAATTAGTGCAGCATATATATGGTATATATATATTCATATATATATATATATATATATATATATATATATATATATATATATAGCTCAATAGCGAAATCGAATCCGATAGTGATGAAACTGATAATGCAGAACTTTTAACACAAATAATAACTCTTTTACTAGCTAAGATGAAACCAAATGGTATAAGAACACTAATATTTTTATTCGTCAACGAGCCTATAATATTATTAATGATTCATCTGGAATGGGGGCTACATCAATTACAAAAAATTTATCTTCATTGGATTCACTTTTTTGCATTATTAGCTTTCCGATAAGAGACTTAATCAGCAGACTTTCAAACAAGAAATCTGAAGATTTCTTTAATTCTTAGAATGCTAAAAATTCTGACAAACACCCTCTAAAATGGACTAAAATTACTGGCATTGAGTTTACAACCTTCCTAGAAATTTTTTTTAGTGAGCTTTGAAAGCAAAATGTTTTTCCCCTTTATCGTGTGACACTGTCTATTAATCGATTCCAACAACTTTTACATTTTATTTGTTTCAAGAATCATATGACAAGAGTTGCTCGCTAGTCTGCAGATAAAGCAGCTCCAATAAGAGATAAATTTTAAATAATAAACTCAAATTTGAAAATTTTTATGAATGTATAACTGTTGAGGAGCAGCTATATGGTTATCGAGGTCGCACAAAGTTCACTCAATATATACCTTGCAAACCAGCTGAGTATGGTATACAAATTTGGTGGGCCTGCGATTCACAAACTACGTATCCCCTAAATGGACAAATATATATCAGAAAATACGGTAATTGTAGAGACGTGAAACAAAGAGAACGCGTCGTGAAGGATTTAGTTGCTCCTAACAAATATTCTGCACGAAATGTGACGGTAGATAATTTTTACTTCGTAATATTGTTGAAGAACTTATAAAATAGAAAATGACTTGTCGGAACTCAAAAGGAAAACAAACGATATATACTCGAACAGTTCAAAGCGTCCAAAAATCGACAATTATTTTCGAGTGAATTTGGATTTGGTCCGATTGAAACCATGACTTCTATATGCCAATAAAAGGACTCTATGCATCGCGACTCTAGTATTACCGGCTCAACGCGGAAGCCTGGAATTATTTAATACTACACCAAAACTAAAGAAGGCGTTGACGCAAAATGCTATCACAATACTCAACCAAAAGACCAACAAGACGTTGGCCTTTGGCTGCTACATGCGATACCACGACTCAAAAAGGAAGAGAGCTACTCGGCAAGAATGCTTCAAATGTAAAAAGCCAATGTGTGCTGCACATTGCCTTATACAAACAAAGCGCCAAAACTGCTACAAGGACACAAGTTCACAAAAATACAACTTACGAGAAAAAATTTGCTAATTAAGTATCAAAACGATATAAGTTTTCATAAAATTTAATGTATGTATCTACCAGGGTATATACTTATAAGCCCGTATACACAAAAACACAAAATATAAAAAAAACTTTCGCAATTTTACTATATATTTTTTTATTTGGTTATTTTCTAAAAAGAAGGCAAATTTTAATAACTGAGCTGAAAGCAATTTGACATCTGATGAAAAATGTGCAAATTATTAACGACTGAAAATCAAATTATCTACCTCGGTAGATACCATAAAAGCGAAGGTTAATATAAGAGCAACAGATAAAAAGAGTAAGAACGGTAGCGGTTAGCGCAGGGAAATGTAACAGCATAACAACAGTGTATAGCAAACATGTATTGTGGCTAGTAGATAAAAGAGATGACTGGCTTGGATAAAATGAGTAGTGGAGATGTCTGTGAATGGTTAAGGTTAATAAACAAGGCATCAAATAGTTCATGTCTCGTCGGAGTAACACAGTAGTGTAGCGTGGATGGCTGCGTTCGTAGTCTTAACGCATGTTTAGTAAATACGAGACAAAGGGTTCACAAGACCGGTAGGATCAAGAAGTATAGCCAGAGAAAGCCATAAAGTTTGAATACAAAATTTATAATGAGCCACAGTGGTATTTGCAATCATAAGATTCCGTACGTTTGTCTAAAAAGGGAAAAACGTAACAATATATATATAATGACTGGAATTACCGCCGATTCCAAAACAAGCATCCCAGCAGAATGTCACTAAATATGAGATAAAAATTTTAATACGTCGAAGTAAGCGTTTAGCATTAGCTTTCTTATATCTGGACCAACAAAAACACCTGTTGGTATGAAACCGATTTTTAACAATAACAACGACTTGAAGAACATATACATACCTTCTTTAATCTTTGCTTCGCTTAATTTCGGAAACATTGTTTTCAGAAAATTAAATGCTGATCCATTTATATCCAGAAATTTAACAAAGTTTTTTACCACACCAAGTTTGTTATGCAATGGGGGTAAGAGAATTTTTTCATTTGGTACCAATGCTTGACGTACGATATTGTGCTCTCCTAATGTTCCCTCAGCTCTCAACTTCCATTGTTTTTTGGAATATTGGTCACCCTTCCATCTGCTATCCCAAGTGCATAAAAAGCATCCGTACTTAACGTATCCGGCCTGCATACCTGAAAGGAAACTAACGACTTTTAAGTCACAGCAGATCCGCCACTTGTAAACTTTCAAAACGCCGATACACGTATTTTTTTTTGTCTCTTCTATCAGAATTTATAGCCCGGACCTTGTAATTGTTTGGTGTGTTGTACAATGTCATTATATAAGAATTTTAAGAGCGGCATGAAGGGCTATTCCGAGCTTAATAGGTGCCCGGGTCAACGTTTTGAACTTCCCTCTAAACAATTAATTGGGCTTAATAATTTTTTTTTATATAATTTGTTTGATTTTTTATTTATATCTAGAAAAGCACAAAAGACTTACATATTTAATAGGAAATATAACAAAAAAAAAGGTCTGTTATAAAAACTTTTGAATTTTCAATATTTCAAAGACATAAAAGAATTTTTCTTGCCTTTTGCAAAAAAGTTCAAGACTAGCTTTTTGGCAACATAATTTTCTATTCAAATTATTTTGCCTTTTCTGAGTGATCGTTGATCAATTTCAATTTTTGATAAATTTATTTTTCTGTCTTCATTGAGAATGATCACAACTTGCCCATGTCATGTCTAAAGGCCCCATTAATTATGTTGCTTCCTTAGCTGTCGATGTAGTCACGCTAGCAACCACTATCTGTGTCTAAATGTTCCTCCGGAGTGCCGCTTACTTTGTTAAATGCTTCATACAAAACTGTTACTTTTTTTTTGTTTGGAAAAATGGTTCAATTTTAATATCTTTAGCAATTTCCTTAGCGCTAATAATAATGCCTGTGCGGTTTGTGGACAATTATTAACCTGGAATGATAGAACCAATATTTGTTTTAGCCGTCGTAGTTAGCCGTTCATAGTTTAAGGCTATTTTGATCTTTTAAATTACAAACTGGATTCTTAGTATTATAGAATATAAATCAGAATACATTTTGTTCAAAACATTTATTTTTATTCAAGAAATACAGTTTGATACGAGGGATGCTATTTATATTTCTGGCCTTGCAACACTGGGTGCTGCCAAGTGCAATCTGACATTTCCATTGGAAAGTTTGTCATGTTTAAGCATAATCGTACTCAAAACGTTTTGACGTACGACCATTATTTGTGTTGTTTACAGTGACTTGAAAAAATTAATATAGAAAAAAATGGAATTAACTCGTGAACATTTTCGAGCCATCATTTTTCACAACTTTCGACGTGGATTATCACGACAAGAGTGCATTGATGAACTTAAATCTTTGTATGGCGATGAAGCACCATCCTATAGCACTGTGAAAAATTGGTATAATGAATTTAATCGTGGCCGAAGCTCGCTCAAAGACGAATTCCGTGAAGGTCGTCCCAAAACGGCTGTTGTGCCAGAGAACATTGATGCCGTGCGTGAACTCATAATGCAAGATCGACATGCGACATACCGAGAGATAGAGACATCCTTGGACATTTCTTCCACCAGCATACATTCGATACTGCATGAACACCTGGCCGTAAAAAAGGTTTGTTCTCGTTGGATCCTGCACAATTTGAAAGTCGCTCCAAAAAAGGCTCGTGTCGATTGGTGCAAAGAAATGTTGCAAAAATACGATTGCGGTGCTTCAAAAGATGTTTATAAGATGGTCACAGGTGACGAATCATGGATGAAACGAAGTTTTAGAGGTGTCTCAATCGGAGTGGAAAAAGTGCTTCGACAACTGGTTTGAGCGCATGCAAAAGTGTATAAATCATGCTTGAGAATACTTTGAAAAACAATAAAACCATTTTTGATTATAAATATTCGCATTTTCACTATTAGGCCAGAAATATATAGAGTAGCCCTCGTATGCAACTTTAAATTTATTATTTTGATAACTACTTGTAAAAGTTAATGGAATATAAACCTTTCTCTATCTCACTCTCTCTATCATCCTTTAAGATACGTTTGTCAGGAAGAATGGGCATCTAAGAAACAAAATTACTACTATACCTGGGCCCTATTGACACTTCAATTTCTGGTACCTTTATCAGTGTTAATATTTACCTATACGCGCATAGCTTTAGCGGTTTGGGGCAAAAGGCCACCAGGAGAGGCAGAAAACTCAAGAGATCAACGTATGGCGAGGTCAAAACGTAAAGTGAGTATTTAAATCTTTTAACCACCATTAAAATTTTTAAAATGACTAAAAATCATTTTCAGTTTTTGTTTTTTATTTATTATGAAAGCAGTTTCCGTATAAAATGCTTCACATTGTTGATGGTCACAAAATTAATTTAATGTCATTCATTTTAAAAAGTAAAAAAAAAATTAAAATGGAAATTGTTAAAACTAATTTATTTCTTTACTTAAATCTAAAGCAAGAAAATTCTGACCTGTATTAAGCTTTTCAAGAAAAAAAAATAATAATATAATAACTCTGAATTTGTTGCATTAGCAAAAAAGAAAAAAGGTCAGTTGTAAAATGAAAATGGTTTTACGAAAACTGTTCTTGTAATCTTGACATTTTTAATTTTTGTACTTTTCATATCAAACTGACATAGAAACCACAACTTGATTTGTTCATTATGAGCAAATTTCTTTTATTTCGTTTTGTAATCATTTTACCTTGAAGCAAAAGTATTTAATAAAAATCAACATCAAAATAAAAACTAAATAGAAAGGAAATGTATTAAAAATACTTTAAAAGGTTCTTATATTAAGTGCTAAAAAAGATTTCAATGAAAAATATATATGCATAACAGGTGTTCAAAAATTAACATTAGATTGCCAAAAACAAAAAAAAAAAAAAACAAAAAATATTTCTTTAAATTATTTACGTCTTTAATTAAAACGAACTCAGGATATAGATATGTACATATTTAAGAAATATTATATTGGTAAATCAGCAACACCTTATTACTCACCCATATGCACAATACGTCAGTGACATATCGGTAAATTTCATTGTTGAGACCTAAAATTTTCTTTAAACTCCCACGAGGTTGAAAACTGGATAGCCTTGCATTCGATGACACCATTCAGATGACAAATATCGGTCACCGAAACAAAAGAACACACAACCAGAAAGTAGAAAAATCGTGTTAATTTCTTACCAGCTTTATTTTTTTCTAAGCCACAACTGTCAAAAAACGAAGTAAATGTGCCAGGTGTGAATTGGATTTATATAGGAAGGGTTCTGTATCAAGTATTTAAACATTTTTTTTTAAATTTATTACAGCCAGTGTTGTCAGTTTTTTCGAGTTTTCCTGCCACATTACTTGTCGGATATCGCCAATATATAAAAATCTATATATATATATATATATATATATCTATATATATAAAAATGAATGTCTGTCTGTATGTTTGTGCTTTATAGGAGGCCAAACCCTTGGACCGATCTTCCTGAAATTTTCACAGCATGTTACTGTGACTCTGGAAGGAATAATAGGCTATATGAAGTTTTAATTGGACAACGGGGCGTGGCACCGCCCATATAACCCAAAAATTTAAATCGCCATATTTTGGCCATTTTTTGACCTACGTCAACGATATTTGGTACATATGGTATTGGCATAATTAGGAATACGTACCAGGAGAAAAGTGGGTGGGACCCCGCCCCTTTTTAGAAAAATTAAAAATCGTATTATAGTCTTAACTACTGGACCAATCGTCATTAAATTTTCGCAATAGGATATTCTTGATTATATAAAGTTGGGAGTGGGCAAAGGGGCGTGGCCTCGCCCATATAACCCAAAATTTAATATCGTCATATCTTGGGCATTTTTTGACCTACTTCGACGGTATTTGGTACATATGGTATTGGCACAGTTAGGAATACGTACCAGGAGAAAAGTGGGTGGGACCCCGCCCCTTTTTAGAAAAATTAAAAATCGTAATATAGTCTTAACTACTGAACCAATCGTCATTAAATTTTCGCAATAGGATATTCTTGATTATATAAAGTTGGGAGTGGACAAAGGGGCGTGGCCTCGCCCATATAACCCAAAATTTAATATCGTCATATCTTGGGCATTTTTTGACCTACTTCGACGGTATTTGGTACATATGGTATTGGCATAGTTAGGAATACGTACCAGGAGAAAAGTGGGTGGGACCCCGCCCCATTTTAGAAAAATTAAAAATCGTAATATAGTCTTAACTACTGGACCAATCGTCATTAAATTTTCGCAATAGGATATTCTTGATTATATAAAGTTGGGAGTGGACAAAGGGGCGTGGCCTCGCCCATATAACCCAAAATTTAATATCGTCATATCTTGGGCATTTTTTGACCTACTTCGACGGTATTTGGTACATATGGTATTGGCATAGTTAGGAATACGTACCAGGAGAAAAGTGGGTGGGACCCCGCCCCTTTTTAGAAAAATTAAAAATCGTAATATAGTCTTAACTACTGGACCAATCGTCATTAAATTTTCGCAATAGGATATTCTTGACTATATAAAGTTGGGAGTGGACAAAGGGGCGTGGCCTCGCCCATATAACCCAAAAATTTAAATCGCCATATTTTGGCCATTTTTTGACCTACGTCGACGATATTTGGTACATATGGTATTGGCATAATTAGGAATACGTACCAGGAGAAAAGTGGGTGGGACCCCGCCCCTTTTTAGAAAAATTAAAAATCGTAATATAGTCTTAACTACTGGACCAATCGTCATTAAATTTTCGCAATAGGATATTCTTGACTATATAAAGTTGGGAGTGGACAAAGGGGCATGGCACCGCCCATATAACCCAAAAATTTAAATCGCCATATTTTGGCCATTTTTTGACCTACGTCGACGATATTTGGTACATATGGTATTGGCATAATTAGGAATACGTACCAGGAGAAAAGTGGGTGGGACCCCGCCCCTTTTTAGAAAAATTAAAAATCGTAATATAGTCTTAACTACTGGACCAATCGTCATTAAATTTTCGCAATACTTTTAATTTTATTTAATAACGAGGGGGTAGCGAAGCACACCGGGTTCATCTAGTATATATATATATATATATATAAATGGTGTAAAAAATGTATAGTAATTCATAAAATGAGAACGGCTGGGCCTATTGCCGTAAATTTCTTGTCAGTTGTTTGTATTTTCGAGGGGAGGGTCCTTACGAAGATAATTTTTTAAAATCCATCTGGAAAAGTCGGAAAATTGGAAAAATCGAAAATTGATTATTTTGTACGAAATTTTGTGTGAAATTATTAATTAATGGCTTTCCAAATGAAAAAATAGAAAGTTCTTGGTGTCAAACATGGAAAATTGCGGAAAATGCTAAATGCGCAAAATGGAAAAAATTGAAAATTGATTTTTTGTATGAAATTTTATTTATCGGGCCTCTTTTTTATCACAATATTTGATGATAATTAATTAATGGAGGCTGCCGTAGTCTAAGTGGTAAACACGTTGACTACAAACCAGCTGCCATGGGTTCAATCCTTGCGGTAGTCAAAAAATAAAGGTTTTTTTCTGTTTAATGGTATATATACATATTCAGATCTAAAAAATTAAAACATGCAGCCTCCTATGTCGGTAATTCGCTATAGCATATTCGCCGGCGAAGTAAAATAATTAATAAAATGGCTCTATCTATCTTCTTTCACCACCTTTCTTCTCTCTCATCTATCCATTTCCTAAAGAATGTAGCACGGTTGCGAACTAAGTAGGTATTGATGCCTGAAGTGCTACTTCTCTTAAAAAAAAAAAAAAAATTATTGTGATTTATTGTTACTCTAAAGTTTGTCTGAAGGCTTAAAATTGGGGCGAGGAGAAATTCGCCGTGTCCACTAGTATATAATATTCGTTATAAAAACATATTCATTTAATTTACTTCTTTTATCATAAAAAATTTCGTTAAAAAAAGGAAAAAAAAACAAAAAAATAAAAAGAAAACTTAAGAAACATATAAATATGGAACTTAGTTAAAACAAAATAAATCAATCGATGTGTAGGATTTAAGTTATTTTTATAACTAAAGAATAATTCTCAAGATCATAGTGGTATATTTAAATATTTTAATGAATGTTAAAAAAAAGTGGATTTAAGAACACATATAAATTATAGAATTAAAACTTTCATACACATTTTGATCAATATTTTTATTATCTTTTGTATCCTCACTACGGTACATTTTATTTGTATTAAATTTACTTATTATATTTTTTGTAGAAATGAAAGTGTTACAACAACTGTTATTAATATTCATGTGTGATAGTACTTTACTAGCAGTTAAGAATTTGGGAGTTCATATTGCATTTTTTTTTTTTTAATTTAGTTTTAATAGAATTCAGTACAGAAAAAAATGTTTCGACACAAGCACTACTTGTGGGCACCATCTACATAGTAATAACGGCCGTCGAAGACTCCTTAAATTTGTAAGTACCAGCATCATCCTTATAATCTTAAACTTTAAGCCAGAGCTCGTAAAGGTTATTTGTTACATTATTATCGAAAGATTGAGTCCAGTTAATGAAAGAAAGTTTTCTCTTATAAAAACCTCTTAAACTGCAGAAAATTTAATTTGAGATACAGAGTTGCGCATTTTGAAAATAAAAAATAAAATATTAAAATAAGTATAATTTCTGGAAGCATTTCTTTTAGCAAATTCTTTAAATATAGAAAACAACTACCGTATAAAATCAGCTTATCAGGTTTATTCAGAGCTGCCAGTTTTTATTCGAGCTTTCTCGCCAAATAAGTTGCCGAATATTGCCAATATAAAAAAGTGCTTCATAGCTACTAAGACGTAATTAGGGTCTACAAATATTTTAAAAACTTCTGGAATTGCACAAAATTTAATTTGAAAATTGAAAATAAAACTATAAAGAAGAGATGTTTTCTGGCAATCGATCTAGCAAATCTTTTAGCAATTTTTTTTGAATATAAAAAACAAATGCCTTGCAAAATCACTTACATTTAAAATAGTCTTGTTCAATTCAGTTTAAAATTTTGTGTCAAAATCAATGCTGTTCATACTCAAAAATGAATTTTGTAAATGTATTTCCTTTTTCAAGTTTTTATTAAATTATCGCTATTTTCTTTATCGTTCCTTTTTTGTTGTCGTTCAATTTTGTTCTCATTTAATTTTAACAGCTTTTATTTTTTATCCCACTGCCTTTTTCTCTAAGCGCCTTTGGAGTTCAACATTTAATTTAAGATTTAGTATATATTTGTATGTTCGAGACAGATAGAAAAGGTTCGTACAAATATAGGAGTCAAAACAAATTTATTTAAATCTATCAGTTTTTTTTTAATTCTTATCGCCAAAAATAATTTTTTATTGCCACGTTTGGCAAGAAATCGCCATAACTGAAAGCACTGCTTACCGCAGATATGGTGATAAATGATATTGGCAAATTTATATAAGGCCCTGAGAAAATCTCATAACTATTAAAACACCTTTTAATTTTAACTTTTTATACTTGCTTTTATAGTGAACTAACAACACTCAACATTTTACGGTTAAAGAACACTGAACTCAGAATATATATACTTTATCAAACGGAATGAAAAACTTAGTTTTCCACTTTTTGTGGTGAAGGATATAAAAAGAATTATTTTTTCTTAGTTTTATAACAAAACTTATCGAAATACTTGACTACATTCGTAGATACCACTTTTCAATTTTTTATTAGATAACAGGGTTATTTTGCAGCTGAATGGCGTAGAATTTAACTGAAAAATTAACTAATTAAAAAAATACTTTTCATAAGCCTGAAAAAAGCAATGTTCAAAAAGTTTTTCTTTATTTTACAACTTAAAAAAAAAGATCAAAATTAGATGAAGAACATTAAGGTAGAAAATAGTTTCTTATTTATCATACCCTTCACCATAAATAGTGGAAAAATGGTATAACTAAGTTTATCATTCCGTTTGTAACTTCTACAATATCTATTTCTGACCCATAAGGTACGAGTATATATATATTCTGAGTTCTATATCGGTCCGTATCTTTCAAGGCAGCGGGCAAAACACCACGCCTGCCTCTAATTTTTCCATATCATTTGGAATATTGAAGTAAACGAATAAAAAAAAAAATAATCATATAGCACGACAGAAAATTTAATTATAAGAAGAAAAAAATCAAGTGAAAAATTTGGCGCTCGCCCTTATTTTTCGAGTTATGGGTCGCTGATCTTTTCGTAGAAAAGTACTATTGTGCACCACGTTTTTTTAAATATCAATATGGAAATCATTCAAACGCCTTTAAAGAGATCTTTAAGAAAATACTACGATTTTTTAGAATTGCTTAACCCATTAAGAGCCCATGAAATTTTTATGTATAATTATATATTAATAGTACTTATTTATTTTTTCTTATTTTTTAATTCTCTTTCACCACAATATTTGCTTTTTTGATTGGAGTTACTTCACTTAATTAAATTTACATAGATGGGGAAGGGTACATAAGATTCGAATATAGCCTAACTCTTACTTGTTTAAACTGTATTTTATTTTTAGCATTTATGCTATGATGCATATTGTTTCTTTACCTTTCGATCTTGAATGCTAAGCATAAAAAAACAAAATAAATTACTATTTAATCTTTAGGGAACAAAGTATTATTTATCATGTGTTTAGTTAAATGCTTTCCTTCCTTTTTGTTTATTCACACACACACATACATAGAAATTCAATTCACCAACTGTTTAGTTTTCTATTTGTCATCCCCAAAAATAAGAACAATAAAAGCAAAAGTTTTAGTTGTGCGCTTGTAGACACAAACATTACCCTGCACCTCATGTGTTAAATTTATTTAAAAAAAATCCTTAATGCAAATGTTTACCTCCAACTTAACCTGATGGCCCTTAATTCTGATTAAAAAAAAAATGTTTTGCCCACTTTTTAAGCTGTTCGGCATATTCACAGAATATTTTAAATAAAAGTTTATTAATAAAAATGAAGTTTGTTTGCTTTTGTTGAATGTTTAATGGTTTATAAAAAAAGGTTTTTTGTTGCCTGCATATTTAAGTAGACATTTGCTGTTTTCAAAATAGCTGTGTTGAATAAAGTACTTAAAGTAAATTTTTTTCATATAATAATTTTATAAATTTTTAATATAAAATACGAAGAGGTTTTTTTTCTTTGTCAAAAACTTGTCTGTTCAGAGTATGGAATAAAATATCAAAATACCTTGCGGAAAATTTGGAACAATTACTTTTTACATACTAAACCTATGGAACGCCAAATAGAAGTGATAAAAAATTTGTGTATCAAGTAACTATTTTTAAATAAACAAAAAAAAAAAGGAAAGGAATTTTTAAACATTTTTTTTAAATTTAATTATTTAAAATTTTCACTACCAGACTTAATAAATACTTTTATTAATACAAATTTCGAGCATATGATAAGCTCGTTAATGTTTCATCTACGACATGTTTCTGAATTTTGTCAATTATTTCATATTATTACGTTTTTTCCTTTTAGACAAACGTACGGATTTTTTCGATCGCAAATAACACTGTGGCTCATTATAAATTCTGAATTCTTACTTTGTCGCTTTATCTGATTATACTTCTTGATCCTACGGTCTTGTGAATCTTATGGTCTCGTATTTACTGAACACTACACTACTGTGTTACTCCGGGGAGACATGAACTTGTTTAGTAACCTTAACCATTTACAGTCTACTCCACTACGCCTTTTATCCAAGCCAGTCACATCCCCTTTGTCTAATAGCCACAACACACGTTCCCTGCGCTAGGCGCTACCGTTCTTACTTTTTATTATAAAGGGCGGTTTAAAAATTATCTGTTACTCTTATATTAAACTAGACATGTCCCCTAAATTATCTGCCATGGCTTCATATAATAATTGTCTTTAGCTCCTCGGGAGGTTTGTACTACTGCTTTCCGTTGTAAGCATGTCCGAAGGTGAGCTTGAACGCAGCCATTGAAGTTGCTTAGCTTTTGTTAGCTTATTGTGGTATAGTGTTGCCGGGGAAAGACAAGAAAAAGTTACGCTTTTCCTTCCAAAAAGTTACTTTTTTCAATAAAAGTTACATTTTAAACAGGAATTTAACGTAATTTATTTAAAAAAATAGTAAAAATTTTTATTCCATACTTCAGGGAAAATAAAAAGGCAAATACAAAACTAAAATAAAAAACAAAAGAAAAACGTATAAAAAAAAATTTCAGCCCGATGATTCTCACGAGTATTTAAATCAGGACCAGGCAATTAAAAAAAAAATAGATAAAGTATATTTTTTTTAATAAATCCGTTTAACCTTTTTCTTTAAAAGATTTAGCTTCGATAGAATTTTCTATTTTAATAATTTTAAAAACACTGTTATTAAAGACAACAGCGGCTCATTCTATTTCACAAAGGCAGCTCATATTATTTCACAATTGGGAAAAATTGTTGCCAAAAACATTTTGCTATTTCTAAATAAGAAGAAGAAGAAGAAGCAAGTAACATTGATTTAACACTAATTGAACAGAATCTGGGATTTTGATAGCATTTGAAAATGTGTAACCTTTGCTGTTAAAATAGAGTTGAGATGTTAAAAGAAACAGCTATTAGAGGGGTTATGCGGGGTTATGCCTCAAATACTGCAACAAGTACTTTTTTTTAGTAATAATGTCTTATTTCACGTCTGAACCAAAAGTTACGAAAATTTGGCAAAATATAACGTGGAGCCTTTGAAAGTTATGAAAAATGTAAAAAATGTAACCAAACGGCAACACTGATACACACACCATTAAACAACAGGGGTTGCCAGATTTTTATTTTCACTACAATATATTATATTGAACCAAATTTCGAACAAATTTAGTTAAAATATAACGATGAAAATATTTAAATAAAATTAATTTTTATTATAATCTTCACAAGATTTTTTCAACTTACTAGTAATTATTTTGTAAAAAAATTTTTTTTAATAAAATCTCTTAATTTTAATAAAAAAAGCTAAGAAAGTAGAAACATTCTGTTAAATTAACAAAATTTTAGTAAATTGTAGTTACACATCGCAAGAAAACAACGCATTAAATTAGGTAATGTTTAAAATAAAAAATAAAAAAAAATAAGTACATATTTTATCCGTTAATATGACAAAATTTTTATTTCGTGTTTATATTTCGTTTTTGGACAAGTAAAAATAAAAAATGAGGGGAGATTTATGCATAAACTTACGACCGATTTTCTATAACAGAAAAATAATATTCCTTAAATATGGTCTTAGCTGATCTTTTTACGGATATGCTATGGCGTTACTAGTGCACTTAACTAAAAGCACCTAAGAGTGTTATGTCAATCAATGGTATATTTATTTATCTTGAGCCTAAACAAGTAAGAGTGCTGTATTTGGCTATGCCGAATGTTATATACACTTCACCGTCTATGTAAATCCAGTTTGGAGAAGTAACTCCAATCAAAAAAGCAAAATTTGGGCT
Organism: Gymnosoma rotundatum; assembly: GCA_916610165.2. NCBI lineage: Eukaryota > Metazoa > Arthropoda > Insecta > Diptera > Tachinidae > Gymnosoma > Gymnosoma rotundatum. The sequence goes on from OU744336.1 coordinate 34,426,450, forward strand.
GACAGAATTAAAAATAAAACAACAATTTTAAATACTACATATATTTAATTTCACATAAAAATGACATCGGATCTAAATGGGTTAAGAATTAAAAAAAAAAAAATTTAGTATTTCCGTAAAGACTTCTTCAAAAACTTTTAAATGATACTCATACTGAATTTTAAAAAAATTTTAAAATTTCAGAGCCCTGTAATTCGGAAAATATGGGCAAGCGCCAATTTTTCTTACTTGATGTCTTTTCCTATTTTTTGATTCTCTATCGCCCCATGTATTAATTTTTTTGATTTAAGTTGCTTTATTGTTCCAAATGACATGAAAAAATTAGAGGTGGGCGTAGTGTTTTGCCTGCTGCCTCAAAGGACATGGACCGATCATGCTAATTTCTACGCTACGCCTGAATGATTGACATCTTTATTTTTTTTTGTGTTTGTTTTTAAATCAAGTTTTCCGAGGCAACATTAGCAAGTACGGACATAACACAATCGACTTCGCTATGGATAAGAAGTCAATATATATATATACTTTATGGAGTCGGAAATGAATGTTGTAGAAATTGCACACGGGATGACAAACTTAGTTATACGCTTTTTCCACTTTTTGTGGTGAAGCTATAAAAATATAAAATACATCCTTTTGGTTAAAATTTCATCAAATCCGATGACGAAAGCAAAAGCAAAAGTGCTTTCTAAAATTTTGCACACCTTCGGTAATAAATTTAATATGGAAAAAAGAAAGTCTTTTTTACACTTAACACATTAGCGCTTGTTTTAAATGTTTTTATTTTAATGCAGGCGTGAAGATCTGAAAAAATTGTGTACAAAATTGTTTTTTAGTTAAATTGAGCATGGTTTATCAAACTAAATAAAAGCTCGTAAAATTAAAATAAATCTCTTAGAGATAAAAATTTGAAATTTTCGTTAAATATATTTTATGTACTTTTATAAAAGAAAATGAAGGGACAATTTGTCTCAATTTTACATGTTTTAAAACTGAAAGGCCTTGAAGTTGGAAAAGTGCTTTTTTAATAATTGTTGGAGGCAGGAGAATTTTTTATATGAATAGCAGAAAAGCTTTTAACTAAAGACCTTGAGTTTCTGCGAAGATATCGCTCGCCAAAATCACATGCCAATTTTCCTTGATTTTGCCAGGAGTACAGAGTTGCCATGATTTCAAATTTCATATTTATTTCTGTTATTGTGTTGTGAAATCAAAAATTATTAAACCTTAAAGTTAAAGTGAACTAAACAATCAGGTTATGAAAACGAACCTTCGTATTATAATTTTTTTTCAAACTAAAATTTTAACCTTTTATTATTTTATAAGGGACTATTTAAAAAATTTAATTCTTAACAAAATACTATAAATTTTAGTTATAGTTTAGATTCACTTACATTAAAGAATTGGAAATATTTTATATTAAATGATCTTAATTTTATTTTGAAACTAATTATACATTATAATTTTTGTTACAGTAATTAAACAACAGCAAAGTAAACCTTAACAGTGATTATTACTTTCATATCTTCATGGTTTTTAATTATAACTAAATATTTCTTGTTTAATGAAACTTCTAAAAATTGCAATTTGAAGATGAACAACATGTGTTTCTTTAATAAAATTTTTAGTTAAGGCAATTGTCTATTTTCAATTGGAGTCACATATAAATTTAAAGGAGCTTAAGCCGTGACTACATTTTACTGTTATCGTATTTACTTCGATTACATACTAATTTTTATGTTTACAAAAAAAAAAAAAAAACACATCTGCTGTTGTATGTTTGTGTATTTGTACATAATCGGTTTAGCCTTTTAAGAGCGTTCGTTGTGAAATATCTTTATCTGGTAAACTAAACAAGTGAAACTCTCTAAATTTTTTGTAGATAAATGACAAACGAATGCTTCCCATATAAAGTAATCAATAATTATCGATTGAAAGTTCAATGGTACAGGAAGGAGGAGGGACAGTGTCCGCATTGAGTTTGTTTTCGACATCGACTGTTACAATCGTTACAGTCTGTGTATTGTTATGTATAATTGTGATTAAAATGAGAAGTTAAATGTGTAGTTTAAGTTGTATGAATCTTAAGCTGTACCTTAACCTGATATTTCTCACATAACAACATTATATATATAAAGTAATGAGAAAGATTATGTTAAGCTCTCTAGCTGAACCTGTGCATAACAAGATGACTAGAAGGTTAGGAACTCAACTGGGATGAACGACGAATTTTTGGTCGCGAATATTTGTCGTCAAAAATAAAATGCATTTGTGTATATGAACATGCACACAATCATGACGCTGGCCGAAATTCGTCATACGCTGTGTACTATGCAATAAAATTATTTCTATTTCTTATTCCGGCGAACGACGAACACATCAGTACAAAGTGACCATGTTTGACTTTAGATTCGAAGTATTTTAGTAAATAAATTCGTTTTACTTAAAAAAATATGAATTTTAATTTTAATTTTAAAAATAAGTTAAATATTAAAGTAGTTTTTAGTTGTTGTTTTGCTAATGTTTAACTTTTTAAATATTTTTTTTGTGATGGTCACCTTAGCAGCTTACAAAAAGTAAACAACTTCAAAAATATAACAGCTGTAGTTTTGGTCGTTATTGAGTTTCTTACGATAATTTACACAACGAATTTTTGACGAGGTATTCGTTTTGTTGGATGAAATTCGTCGTCCGTCCCAGTTGTGTTCCTAACATAATGTCTTTAAGGAGTGTGTGTTAAATTGCTTTGAAAAAAATATGAAGTGCAATGCTGCAAAAATGGGTTTGTGCATAAAAACAAGAAAAAAGAGGTATTAAAAATTTTCCTATCGTTACTCACTCCAAACCCAGATCGTAAAAGGGAAATTGCATAATGGCAATTGGTATGGCTACATTATAGCAAAAGAGCGTAAATGGAAAAACAATTTAAAAAAGCATTAATCTTTTCTTTTATCTTTGCGACTAAATTGCAATAAAATTAAATAAATTATATCATAAACGTTTTTATAGAAACAAAATTTCTCATTCTGTCAATTGAAATTAATTTATTTCTTGATATATGGACATTTCCATATAGAAGTAACCGAAAAAAAAAGTAAAGACGAAATAGATTTGAAAGCACTTTCTATATATTGAAGTATGAAATATTGAGCAAAAACGGAAGATTTCGACTGCAAAAAATTAAAAATATTTAAATAGTAAAAGTGCTGATATACAATTCGTACTCCTTTATTTTCTATTAAAACAGCTGTAAATAATGCACGCAATTATGGTACCTTTGGTTTTTTTCTACCTTATTTTTAAAATAATTCTATCTTGTATTTTATAAAAACTACAGGTGAAAAACTAAAAAATGCCAAAGTAAAAATTTTGTAATTTAAATTTAAAAGTCAAATTTCTCTAAATGTATTTAAGATACCATGCAAATTCCAAGCACGTTTTTCAATTATCTATCTATGTTGATTATTAAAAAAAAATTGAAATCGGTTTACTTTTGATAAGGTTATAATCTCCAGCTCATTTTCAAAATCCAGGTCAGCTATTTTGACGGCCTGTGGTACTCCCCTGTACGAAAACAGGTTGTATCCAAATGTAATAGGCGAAAAGCTTATGACCTCCTCTATAAATCTCAGTTTGTTTCATGAAAATCGAATAAATAGCTTAGCAGTTCCAGACTTTTATTCCATTTTTGTTGTTGTTCAAGCCACTGTGCGTCGATAAAAAAGTGTCAGCTCTTGATAACAGAATTTTTGCATAATTACGGAGAGCCAGGCTGCAATAAATCCCTTTATAAATGTGCACACGACATCCTATTTTGTTCGAGATTGCCGGACATCCTGTGTTGGAAGAAATTCGTAGTACCAGCATAATATGTATTTTCATGTCAGAAATTTCTCATTTAAATTGCAGAACGGGGCATTAATTCTAACACATGTGATTTTTAAGGAAATTGGAATGTTGAATTTTTATGGAGTGAATATAAATGGACCAGACGATCTTCTTAATATTTTTAAATTTAACTTACAGCTAATCATTATTTCAATTGTTTCTTACCAAGCTTTTGAACATATCTTTCAAATATCCTTTACCATAATTAAAAACTATTGTCTGGAAACTCTGAACTGTTTATTAGAGGAAGTGCATAGAGCCTGTTGTAAATTAAGGTGTCTATTCAATCCCTGATACAATTAAATTTCTACTCTTGAAAGACAATTTTTTTTAAGTGAAAATAGATAAATTTTTCCATAAGTGCGATACATAATAATAAAATGTTATAGAATTAAAGCTTTTAACATGAATAATAGCAATAGCACAAATTAAAAACATTCATTCAGATATCTTTATTTAGAACGGTAAACGAGAAAAAATATATTTCTCAGGGAGACTAGGTTTGGCATAATCCATCTAAGGTGCCTTGACCATTGCATTACAGGTTAACCATTATTATAGAATGTGCGTTTAAGAAGCTGCTTACAGAGAGGTAAGGCAGCAGTGATCACTACGGCGAACTATTTGAAAGAAGACAAAGTTATCAGTCGATGTTTAAATCTCCACTTATGCTCCGTGCGGCGAAAAGAATACATTAACTATTATCTTTTTAATGAAAAAAATTTCTTACGTGATTTATTATGAAAGTGTTCATTTATACGGTCATAACCCAAATACAAATTGCATAAAAATGCAGATAAAGCAGATAAAGAATTTTTATTGCACTTCATTGAATCTTTATGACACGCTTTACTATCGATAATTTTTGCTAACTTTATGAACATTTTCTTTAAATTATTTTTTTTCTGCGAACCCTAGAGCTGAAAAAATGTTGTCTTTGGCTTTTTGTAGAGTATTTTAGATTTTGTGTTGTTACTTTTCAGGCTGAATAAGTTTCCCATTTATTTAAATTAGATTAGAGCATACGAATTTGAGTTTTCTATTTAAAGGTAAAAATCATACGATTTTTACACTAACCACAGTATTAAAATTTTTTAAGATTATAATAATAAATATTTAATTTGAATTTTCATAAATATTTTATTAGGCAAATATTCTCGATTTCACAAATCCAAGAAAGGACATTTCTTTTAGGTAGTAAGACATCTTTCTGATATGGTGGAATATATAACATGAAGAGGTGCTTAAATAGTTAAAAAATAAATTATTCTCAATATGAAAATTTAGTATTCGGAATCTTTTCAAATTTAATTTACTTTATTCGTGCTTGATTCCTTCAAATATAAATATTTCATGATATTCTCATCCACTGATAAGCTATTTGAGCAGTTTTTAGTTTATTTTAAAATAATATAATAATATTTTATGAGAATATCATGAAATATTTATATTTGAAGGAATCAAGCACGAATAAAGTAAATGAATTATTCTCGCGAACTTAAAATAAGCTTGTTAATGTGCTTTTGTTTTTTTTTAATATTATTGTTTTATATTTTGCATTCTTTCAAATACATTTCATTTCATTATAATATATTTCTAAAGAAGAGCAAGGGGAAATATAATTTATCTATTTACCAATTACCAGTGGCGGTAAACGTGTTCTTTTTTTACAACAATTTTCGTGTAGAGTATTACCAGCCATATTACATAAATATATTAGTAATTATGATTTCATCTTTTAACCTAAAGAGTCATAAAAAAGGTCAATTGCAGTCATTAAGTGACTGTTATTTTACTGAAAGTCATATTATAACATGCAAGTGTCCAACTTATGCATTAATGCATAACGCAGTTGCAAAGAAAACAAGTTGTGCGTCGATTTTAATGAAGTATGTGACCGCAGAAATAAAATGAGATTTGTGGCTTCGACTTTTTAGGTATTTAGTAAAATCAAAAAAATTTAGTAATATTATATTAAAAACAAAAATTATTTTCATTAGCTTAAAACATAAGATTATACATACAGGATTAGAAATTTGGTGGCCAAAAATAACAACAATAATAAAATATTTTCCTTAAAAAACTTGACAGATATATCTCGAATAATAAATTCGCATAACTTGGGATTTTTAGAATTTTTGTGTTTCTTATTTTATTCTTTGTGTGTATTGCATGTTGATCATCCTCTTTAACTTTTATTACCTGGTTTATCGGCACCAGCGTTAATTTCAAAAGTATATTGCAGTATTACTGTAAGATCTCTGTAAGAAAACGTAAATTAAAACAAAAAATCGTCTTATTATCGTTTCTATTACGGTTTACAACTCAACTCAGTTTGGTCGTCTAAAAACCCAACTTTCATACAATCATATGCTTTTTTAGCATAATAAAATACAACTGCTTTTTGGATGAAATTGTCACGGCGAACAGTGGCTGAAAATTGTTTTCATTGGCCAAAATTCTGTAACTTTTTAACCGATCAAATGATTGCAGTAAGTTTTTTTTTAAAGATTACATTTAGTTCAGCTTGACTCAGTTTTAATTACATTAAAATTGATTAAAGACTTTTTAAGGACTTCTAGGTTAAAGTTAAACTTTTGATTTTTTTTAACTTTTCAAGTGAAATATGGGTTTTTTTTATTCGCATATTAAAAAATTTAATATTTGGAACTTAATAATCATTATAATTATTTTTTTTTTGATAATAGAAATTTTTTAATGTTAAGCCTGGTACTCTGTTCAGTTTTTCATGCGGAATGCTGTCAAACCACATACATAAAAAATTTGTATGTAGAAGTAATGAAAAAATGTTGCTGAAGTAGTACTCTGTTTTTACTGTGGAAAACATATGAAATGTTTCTGGCAACATTTGATCAAAGCTGTAAAATAAAGTAAGTAGGCATTATTTCATGCGAAAGTTTTCAAACAGCAGCTGATCACATGTCTTTTGCTTACATTTTTAAAACAACAATGTAGTACACGTTAAAGCCATAAAACGGTAAATTTTTCTAAATCGCGAGATAGACACCATAATTTAAATGTCAAATTTTCCACATGAAATAAGCAATGTTGCTCAACAATTTTCACAAAAACGAACAGAGTATCAGGCTTTATACTCAAAAAAAACTTTTACATTCAAAAAAATGTTTACACTAAAAAAATGGTAAAATAAACTGGCGATTTTGCTGTTATTACAGAAAAATTTATTATTTTTAGCTGTCAAATTTGGTAATTAAAAAAAAAACTGCAGTAGATTTTAATAGCATTTGTAACAGTGGTAGGTTCTATTTCCCAGCAAAAAATTTTTGAAAAGGTAATCGAGAGTGGAATTAAGCATTTTTGGCAGAAGTACTTCCCAACTAGATTGCCAACTTAATTACTTTAACAAGGCATGAGACTTTTATAATCAATTACTGAGAATCGATTACATTAATTATTGTAGAAAATAATGAGTATCATTAGTACGGTAGTATCTTTTAACATAAGCAACTAGTCCATTACTACTTCCTTTTTTGGAAACTAATGTAATGTGTTTTGTAAGCGAGTAACAAAATATGGCAATAACAAAATTAAGTCTTTATATATGGCAAGTAATTTTTAAGGTAATGTCTAATTTTTTGCTCGGTTATTATTATTTTTTACTAATACTATGTTGTTCGTACTTGAATAACAATGAAGGGCAATTATAATTATAATTCATTTGACACAAAAATTGATTGCAAATATTCTATATTTTGTTCTGTGCTATTTCTATTCTATAGTAGTTTTTTGGCTTCTGCATTTAAATCCCGATGTTTCACTTTCCATTGATTTCGAATATTTGAAATGAACGGATCTGACGTTGCCAATAATATATTAAATAAATCTTGTGCTCTCTATAAAATCTGTAATCCTTGTTCCTTTTTTCCTGAGCCTCCTCTGATAGATCTCCAAGTGGCACCAAATGATATTTAATGATATCTTCACCATGATGAAGGATTTTGTGAACTGTTGCAGACATATTTCTCCATGGGTAGTTGGTTGTACATATTTTTGCAGTTTTCTTAGCTTAATCTCTAAATTGTCTAGAGTCAATTTCTTCATTACACGCAAGTGCTTCTAGGCCTATTTTAAATCTGAAAATAAGGTTTAAATCCACTTCTGTTATTTTAGATGCTGTTTTTGGATCTAAAAAGAACCCTCGTGTGGTATTGCCATTATTTGTATTGCCTGACCCTTGTTTTGGCTGATCTATAATCAATCCAATTTTACGATATTCATCTTGAACCTTTTTCTTAACTCTTTGTTGGTTTTATTGTTTCTTCTGGATCCTGAAGACAACACACAGTTGATTAATGTATTTTCTAACTCTAAATGTATGAAATTAATTAATCATTACAAGATTTATAAGAAACTCATTTGATCAATTTAATTTTTGATCATGATACACAAATACATGGTTAAAAGTTCCCTGACGAGTTGTGTTGGTCAATTTATTTATTTATTGTTTTTACCAACAATAAACAATTTTAGCGAATATAAAAAAAAAAATATCACGCTAAAAAAGAAATAGTTTGTTTTATTATATTTTTACAAAGTAAATGTATAATTTGACGATGAAAGAATTCTTTAGGTAATGAAATGAAATTATCTGTTTAAAATGCAGTTTATTTAATGAAGTGATTAAAGTATTTCGCTCAAATTCATAATGAATTAAAATTAAAACTGCCATGAAATATTTAGGAATTTTATTTTTTATATTAAAAGAAATATATTTATAATGAAATAAAAATATTTATAATGATAATGAACGTTGTGTATTTTTGCTACAGATATAAACGAGCGCCCTTTGAAATTTAAGTTAAAAAAAAAAATAATTTTTCATAGTTAATGATTGCCAAACAAAAGCGATGATGATATTAATTATATAAAAGCTGATGTTTGTAATCGGTTTTTTAGTTTGCATTGCAATTTTCAGCAAGTTTTTTAGCTGTCAACATAAAAATGAACAACGAAACAATTTTAAAATATCTATTTGAAATTAGTTTTGAGCAAAATCCATTTTTACAAAGTATTTCTTTTCCGTTTGCTGTCTTGCAACAGCAGTAGTTTCTACTAAACATGAGGGAGGTTGTCACTGTATACAAATACAATTTGAAACTGTAAGCTTCATGTGCACAGATGTATGTTTGTATATCTCAACCAGCTAATCAAGATGAATTTTTAGATTAAAAGCACAGAAACAGTTATTTGATAATTTGAGGGGACAAACAATTGTAAAAAAAAGACAAACCACTTAAAGCATTCAAAAAATATCTTTTGCTAAAACCACAAAAACTCATCTTTTTCTCTTTGCTCATGCATCATCTGCTGATCAAAAAAGGATGATTTAAAATATGGACAAGACATCGCAAAAAGAGAATGTTGTCGGTTGAAATGTTGTCGTTTACTTATGAAATCGATGTCTTAAATTTGTATTTAAAATGAATGCTCAAATTAGAGATATCTAATCTAATCTAAAACATTCACTTGTGTCATCTCTCTACAGTTGTGATGTCATAACTAACTAACATTTATTCGGACAGAGGAAAAAAAAACATAAATCAAATAATGCTATTTCTATTTAACTGCCACAGACAGTCGAAAGAAACATTGTTTTAAAAATAATTTGATAAAAAAGAGTTTCTAAGAATATCGTGTTAATTATGTGAGGCTTTATTTTATAGACACAACTTTTTAAAAGTTTTTAATTATATTCGGCAAAGATAAGTAAAAGGTACAAAAAAAAAACAAGGTACATTATAAGAAGGTACTTAAAAAAAAACAATTTTTTTTTAAGAAATGGGTTAATATTTTTCAGTTAAGCTCAAGTGCTCTATTATATGTCACCAGTTGTAGAGAGAACAGTAAAAGTTAGATATCGCTGAAATGAACGCATTCAAGTTCTTTTTATTTAAAGAATTATAATGTGAGAATTTGAATTTGATCATATCTACATTGTCCTTAAATTTTTATTTGTCTACAGAAGTCAATATTTATTAGAGTAACGAGCTGTTTACACCCAATACTAAAACGCTTAGCTTAGCTTTCTAAAGAATTAAAAATCTTTTTAATTTAGAAATGAATGAGAATTTACTTATTTTTCCGGCTTTGGTTCATGTTTAATTTAATTTCTAAAAAAAAATTTAGAAACAAAAATTAGACACCTGCAGAAAGCAAAGCCGCATTTTCTGGATCGCTACATCCGTAATTAGAATTTTTCGCATCTATCTACCTTAAGTGGTGTAAGTTGTAAACATCATCTATTTAACCAACTAGTCTTAATATTAATTTGGTTACACGAAGTCCACACACAACTTATGTATCCCGTCCTATACATTTGTTTTTGATATGGCCACGAAATGCAACTTTTATTTTTCATCATTCATGCTTGTTTGCTTACAATATTATGGAATATGTTCTAGTATCATATTGACTGTTATGAGTTAAATATGGATGTAAATACGCTGTGCCTTGCGTTTATTTTATTTTTTTTTCAATCAGGATTTGAATTGTGGATATTATAAATGAATTAAAATTGGCTTATTTTTTCGGCTTTGATTAATTCTTTAATTGAATTTCTAAAAATTTTATAAAGAAAAATTATTTTCAAATGTAAGCACCCGTTGTCCAAAGAAAAAAAAATAATAATAAACCAAAGCCGTAAAGATAGTCAATTTTAATTCATTTATAATATCCACCGTTCAAATTCTGATATATGAAAGAAAGTTGTTAAGTATACATTTTACAAAGAATAACTTGTGGACTTTTTTAAGTAGATTTTTAAGCGGTGTTAATTTAAAAGAAATTTATTTTAAAAGTATACTTTCTAAACTTATGAACTGAAATATAAAAACTTTATATTTTAAAGCATTCATTTTGTTCAATATTCTTTTTTATAAAGTATATTTTTTTAAAGTACTTTTTAAAAATACTCCTTTAAAGGTACTTTTAAAAATGACAATTTAAAAAAAAAACATATAAAGTGTATTTTTCTAAAATTACTTGTTTGCAAATATTTAAAGGTTTTATCAAAAAAACGTTCTTTAATCTGTTAAACAAAGTATTGAAACTTGAACAAAACACATCTTTTTTAAAAACCTTATTTCAATAAACTAATAAAAAGAAGAAGCATTTTATTAAACTACATTTACAAATGTTACAATGTTTAATTTTTTTAATATCCCAGTTGACCACCTCTTGAAAGTTTACGTAAGGACGGCCGCACTTCTGTATAAGTTTCTTGACACATGCAGAAAAAATTGGTTAATATATATATAAAATTTAACTAATGATGTCATAATTTAATCTTTATTATAAATAAAATATAATCTTGAGATATTATTTATATTAAAAACTAATAATGGATATTGGATATTAAAAGTTGATCACAAAAATTGTTAACAGAGTTTAATTAACGGACTTGTGTCTTTACTAAAATATATTCTGTTAATTGGGAGATGCAACTAAATGAATTTTAAAAAATTTCTACTTATACCCGTAAATAAAAATATTTTAAAAACGTTTCATTTATTTATGATTGGCAAACATATCATATTTTCGTTTGAAATGGAATGTGAGTGGTTGTAAGTGAAAAGTTTCTTACTTTTCACTTACAACATCGTAGCAAAATAGGAAGACGTAGGGTGAGGCTGAAGTTTACATTCTGTATCATGAAATTTATTAAGTCCCAATTTTCACGAAGCAATTCTTATTAATAACCTTAACACTCTTTCTTCTTTGAACTTGCCTTGTCGTTTTCACAATTCTTAGCTTATTAGCTTATTGTTTTAGCGGTTCAACAACAAACAACAACAACAAATTTCAATTTGTGTATAAAAACATATAAAATTTAATCAGCTAAAAATTACGAATAAGAAAGCAAAACGAATTGAAGGAGTACATCAGCTTGTGTACTTGTTTCTTTTCCTCTTTTCGCCCTCACCAACAAGCAAAAGGGATAAGCCGATAAGAATTGCCTAGTGAAAATTGGGACTAAACGTTATTATATTCTTGTGACTTAGATTTGAAATAAATATAATTTTTAATTCACAATAATATTTTGTGTTGGTAGTAATCCTCTCTCTCAATTTATTTTCTAACAGTTGCGAGTACAATATTAATTCAGTCATGATAACCGAATTCTAAATAATGTTCATAACCGACAAAATTCGATTGATAAACAAATTCGGTTATCATAACGAATCTGTTTTCTCTGTGTAAGATATTGCAAATAGTTAGGAGAGATCGTCAGCGACTTTGGTTTCAAATGTTGCAAAAATCACTTATAAATTCGTAAAGAAAAACTCGTGTGTATATTCCGATTTTTTAAAGCAAAATTTAGAGCGGTGCTAAATATGCTTTAAACTCCATTATAATAAGAACAGTTTTTTTTTTTGTTTAGAGATTAATGTTTATGTTGAGACATACGCTTTAATTGCACAATTAAGGAATTAAAGCAATTAAGTTATTAATTGAGCTCAATTTACTATTTAAGACATCAATTAATAAATTGAACAATTATTATTTAATTGCATCACTAATTGAATAAGAAGCAAAATGCAACCCTTGTCAACAAGTATGTTTACCCTGGGAACTATGTGCAGTGAGAAGAAAAAATTTATAAAATTGACAAGCCCCAAGTGAAAAATATAAACAAACAAATAAAAAGAAAATGGCGGATCATACGAAAATGGCTTTTGAAACTTCCATCTTCTAAGCAACAACAAAAAGCCATGTTTTTTTTGTATTAAAAAGAGAAATCAGCTGGGCGGACGAGACCACCTGGTAAAATAAATATACTTTGCGCTAATTGAATAAAATTAATTAAGCATATGTAAACACCAAATTAAATTGCGCAATTAAAATTATATTAACTAAATTAAGAAAACATGTCTGAACAGGGTATAAGATTTTTTTTTTTTTGTTTTATAAATTCATTTAGTGAAGACATTTAGTAAAATCCGTTTTTATCAAATTTTTATGGCTTAATTTTCCTTCATCTAGTTAATCAGAGGACAACAACTTATTGGTTTTCGTTGTCACTATTTTGAATAAAAAGAGAATATTATTTAAAACTATTTTGTCTAGTGGGATGTGTACTCTCACATTCCCTTGTGTAAGTAAGTTATTGCAGAAAATATACGTTCATCTGACTAAGTCAACTACAAAATGATGACGCTAAATTAAAGTAGTTTTTACTTAATACCAAAAAAAAAAAAAAAAATAAAGATCCGTCCAATAGAAACAACAATAACAAACACCTGTAAGACCACTTTTTGAAGTAAATAGTTAAAAAGTTATCAGTTTAATGCGGCTTTGTATTATCATTAAAATTTGTGTCGGCAGGTGCTGGCTTCGTGGAATATCAAAATATCTTTAATGGCAATAAGCCAAGCTTTAACTACTATATTTATTCAGAATTTTTTTTAGCTTTTTAAAAAGTATCAAAAATTGTTCATTTCTATAAATTTAGTCAATTAAAGAATGGCAATTTTTTATAAAATATTGTTTATTTATTCTATTAACAATTTATATTCAAAAGAATTAAGAAAATTAATGTGTACGTAAGCAAAGAGAGGTTTCAAAAGTCGACCTTGTCCCGTGTCTAATAACATGTCTTACTCGGCACACTATTTTCGTTGAGGGTGTTAGAGACTTTTAATGGAAAGTTACGTGATTTCTTGATCATCCTCAAAAATATAAAATTAAAGACTATGTATTGAACAACTACAAATAAGAAAAGCAGCTTCAAGCACTGACAATTTTAAAAATAAATAAAAAATATTATTTCCTGTTACTGCTCAATGGCAGGCACCACAACACTGTGGCAAGATATTTGGTCATAGGCCACCAAACTTAACTACATCTGCAAGTGATTATTGTAATTACACAAAAAAAAAAAAAATAATAATAAAAAAAACATCACATGGGCTAGCACGAGGGAATAAAAACAACACTTATCCAACCAATATTTTGAGTTAAATTAAAAAGTTGCCGCAAGGTGTCTAAAGGAAATGGAAACTTTGTTTTTTAATAAGCAACCATGTAGAGAAAAAATACTGGTACTGGTTATTTGCAAATCTGCTTCATATGATAAATGATTGTGGGAATAATTTTTAAACTATTATTTATTAGCAATATTTGAGGTGTAAACGTCATCTGTAGTAATATTTGATTTTTGTAACCGACTTTAAAAAAAAGAAGAAGGTTATAAATTCGACTGAATGTTGCTATTTTAATATTTATGCCTCCATAACTTAGTATTTTTTTTTATTTGAAAGGTATTGGTACCCTTTTAAACATAGTTCATAATTTAAAAATTTAAAGGGTGTCCCCATACAACATTATGTTTTTACGTGTGTTATGATCCGTAAAGGGCACCGCTTTAAAATTTAAAAAAAGTGGGTATAACTGTTGCTCCCAATAGCTAAAAGTAATACAGAGATAAATCTGAAAATTAAAGGGTGTATCTTTTGAATGCTTGCAAATTGGACAAAATGTCGATTGCTGTGAATGTTACAGTAACAAGTATTGATTTTCAAAATTATAAATTAAAGGGTGCGGCAATAGTTTATTATATTTTATGTATATGGCCATACTTTTGCACAATTGTGGATAGACGCTTAAAATTTACAACCAAACTGTTTTGCTAACTCTGCTATAGCAACAAGTATAAAAATTAGATTTTTAAATTAAAGGTTATCCCAATAGTTATTGTAATTTTCTGTAGTTGGACAAACTTTTAGACCGTTATAGAGAAATAGCTGAGACTTATGAGGGAACTATGTTGCTAAGCCCGCTATATCAATAAGTTTATAATGTGATTTTGTAAATTAAAGGGTGTTCCCATTGTTGGTGTAAATTGACCTGTCTTTTGAATCAAATAGACAAACGCTTGCCAATTGAACAGATTGCCGATTGCTATGACTGTTATAATAACAATTATTAATATTAAAAATTATAAATTAAAGTGTGTCCCAATAGTTGATGTAATTTGATGTAAGTGGCCAAACTTTTGAACCATTATAGACAGATAGTTAAAACTTACAAGGGAACTTTATTTCTAAATCCACTTCAATAGCAATTATAAAATTTAAAGTTATTAATTAAAGAGTGTTCCCAAAATAATGTAATTTGATCGTTATATACAAATACCTGAAAATAAGACAGAATGTCCTCTAGTTTGTTTGGTATAATAAGAAGTAGAAATATTTTAAATTATAAAGGGTGTTACAATAGTTTTCGTAATTTGATATATACTGCCAAACCGTTGAACCGTTATAGACAGACGGTTGAAATATACAAACATATTGATCGCCAAGTTTTCTGCAACAGCAATTATAAAATAGAAATTTTAAAACTAAAGGCTGTCTCTATAATTGTTGCAGTTGCCAACCATTGAACAGTTGTAGACAGACGGGTAAAATAAATAAGGGGTAGTAGTGCTAAATCTGCTGTAACAAGTATAAAGTTTGGAGATGGAATGTAAGGGAGTCCCAATAGTTAATGTAACTAGATGTATGTGGCCATATTTTTGAACCGTTATAGACAGACAGATAAAATCTGTTTTGAAAATTCATGAATTTTCGTGAGTTCAAAAATTATAAATTAAATTAAAAAAAAATTATTAAAAATACATATAAAAAACAAGTACAATTGAAGCAATGAAAATACCCATGAATTTGTAACTACTTAATTTTTTTTGTTGGGTGTGTATTTAATAAGAAGATTGATATTTTTCTTAAACTTTTTTTCTGCGGCGAAAACCATATTTGATTTAGTTACCCGATTATCTTAATAATAGAATGGAAATTTAAAATTTAATTTAAATTTAAGTGGTCTTTTGTTACTACGTAATTCCATAATGGCAAAAAAGCTATTTCGTATGAGAAGGTGAAAATACATAAAAAAGTATTGGCTGACGTGCTTTAGATTTTGTTTAAGCTTTGTAGAAAGATTTTTGAGGTTCACAATAACGAAATCTTTCAATCTTTTACACTTACTATTTCCGGTGCATAATAAAAAATAAAATGTATTTTTTCATAAACTCAGAGTTTGTCCGCATTGTACTTGGTGCATGTTAATGTTTACAGAACATTTAACAAAATCGGTTTTTTATTTTTATGTAAAGCTATCACGAAGAGCTTAAAACGTTTAAAAAAAGTTAAACAATTGCACTTGATAAAAGGAGACTTTTTTAAAGTATTAAATGTGTTAAAGAAACCCTTTCAATATATGCAATATTTTTATAAAAATGCTTTTCAAATTATTTGCCAGAGTAAAAAAATCACTTAGGTGTTAAAAAAAAATGAAACCAAAAAGTTAAGCCAACCATAATTCTTGTTTTGTTTTAGTCAAAATTTGTGTGACCATATATTGTTACAGTGAACCTAATATGGTTTTTGTGACCATACAATAACTATTTTTTTTCGCAAAATCATAGTTTGCAGGTTTCTGTATGGTTTATCACACCGTCGTTATATAACGCGAGCTCTTTTTGCTATACGAGCTCTTATGCTATGCTTTTGTTAGTTAGCGATACAGCTAAATCAACTTACAGAAGCACTTTATTGCTGTAATGATATTTTTAATTAAGCGTCTTGTTATTGAACCGATAGAATGATTTACGTTTCTTAACTGTTTTATTACATTAGATAATCTTCTTGGTCACTGTAGCAGTCAAGTTGTACAAAAGTAAATTATTGTTTAAAAAGTTCTTAATTCTTGCAAGCATCTAACTGTTTACTGTATGAAACTTTTATCTGATTGCTAATACTTTATAGTGGCATATTTTAATCTTTCGTGAGAACCATTACAAACTAATAAAATTATTAAAAAAAAACAAACATATTTCTCAAAATTAAAAAAAATAGTATTACATTTTTTGCTGCAGCACTTATATGTATCGGTTTCTTTTTCGTATTAGGCTGAGCTCACAAGTCATGTTAATGTTGCCATCTCAAAATCATTGCTAAAAGTCATGCTGATTGTAAAAATAAAAAAATACTTGCTCATGTAAAATTATTCATTGGTAAATTTGTTAAGAAAATAAATAATGTTAAAGTTAGATATGAAAATATGTAAATGCAAAAAAAAAAAAAATAAATAATAATTTATTTTGCAAATAAATGTTCATTGGAATGATGGATAATAAATTCAAATCAAAAACAAACTGCAGCGAAAACATTACAGTCACCATCATCATAAAAGATTGACACAATTCGCATAAATTTTCAAAACATACAAATAAATTTGAAAACTACAAACAGAGAAAAATAAATGCGAAAGAAATACATAAATAAATATAAAATTCAAACGAATTCACATATTGTAAGTACAAGTACTCATTCGCTTCCAGTAGTATTCGACAAAATTTTTTTTACTTCACGTAATTTTAGGGCTCAACAGATTAACATAAAATCACAATGAGTTTTTCAATCTGCGAAAAAAATTCAAGTTGGGAATATTATTTTGGGTTTTTTTTTTGTATTTATTTTTTTATTATTTTTTTTTTTTTTTTTTGATTTTACGAGCATTTCTAACAATGATAACAATGATTTCTGATTCATTACTGTTGCATTCAATATGAATGACTTAGCATGCAAAATTACTTTGTATTGCATTCATTTAATGACGTAAAATACCTTATAGCTAAATCATGAACATTGTCACGTGATATTTTTTATTGGCTGAGGCTACTTAATCACTTTACTTAAAAAAAAATTATATCGTTGATTAAAATCTCGTTTACAAAATGATGATTTACATTAATAAATAAAAAAATATTAAAAACATATTATAATTATAATAATAATTATTTAAGTTATTTCCTGAACTATTTTAGAATTATAACCAAAAGAACAAATTTTATTCAGCTTAATTTCACTCATATTTAAATTTCTCTAGTTATAAAAATCTGAAAAAAAATTTTAGTTTTTTTCTTTTTTCTTAATTTTTCAAGTAAACAAGTAAAACTAGACACTCATTACATCAATCTACATTAGACTCTGTACGTACCAAATAATTTGATAAAGAAGAACCCAGAAAAAAATTTGATATTAATGTAAAAAGTAATTGCCATACGAGCTGGTGTTTTTGAAAGTGGTATAAGTCCACTTTTTAAAAAAACTAAGTTAACAGTAATTTTAATGAGCTGTAGATGGAATAGAGTTCTATCCTGACATAAAATAAACAAAAACAATTTTGATGTAGAATTCTATCGCATAAATATTAATTTTGAAAGTGGAATTAATCCATTCATAATAAGTTTGATTAAACCAACTTTTTTTAATTTCTTCCAAATGACGATATATTACAGTTGTGAAAACATCATTAAAAAGAAGACCAAGATTATTATAATAAAATAAAAGCTTGCCAAAAAACAGCTTCATGAAAAGAGAAGACTTTGTCTTAACTAAATTTCTAGAAGAGACAACAGTAAACAGAAAAAAATACGGACAGAGAAATTTTAAACTGCCTTTAAATATGTTGGATGAGGTTAAAAAAGAATAAACCTTACATAATTTTTTATAAAATTAGTGTGGAATAAAATGGGGAGGACATAAAAACCTGAGCAAAATTAAAATTTTACCGCTTTATAAAACTTTATGGCTCATAACAAGAGAGATATATATATATAGTAAAGTTTGTACAAGTGCATACAATTAACTAGCGATATAATATAATTGATAGCTTTTAAGATTGCATTATTAGCAGGGTTTTCTTGTGGCACTAACAATTTGGATTTTTATATTTTAAACATAGCTGAAATAAACTCTTAACATATTTCGTTATTCGTGTTTACATGGACCTCAATTTGCTTCTAATTTTATTTCTTTTAAAATGTTGTTTTTGAAAGTTTTGTAAGTCAATGTGGAGCCAAAAAAATCAGTTATATTAAAAAAAAAAAAATTTTAGTAATTAGTATTTCAAAATAAAATTAAAAAGGTGTACAGTGTACTCGAATTCATTAAAGTTGGCCAATATTTTTAAATTGAATTCATTATATAAAAAATGGACTTATACCACTTTCAAAAAAAAAAAAAAAAAAAAAAAAAATTAAACCAGCTTCTTATTTTAAAGTAGAATACCTTCAAATACGTACTAATGATCATCATTCTTTCCTACAATAATCAATGTAATTAATTTTTAGTAATGGGTTGGTAATAAAGTTGGGAAGTCCTTCCTCCAAAAATGATTAATTCCACACTTGATTATCTTTTCTAAAATTTTTTTTGTTGGGAATATTAGAAATATCATAATCAATCAGACTTAGTCAACAACACAATTCAAAGATGTTTTAGTTTTTTTTTTTTTTTTTTTTTTTTTTTATCGTTAAACACAATTCTTCTTGCTTTCTGCCAACGAAGACAATTGTATTCAACTTTTTTCTCTCCAACAGTGCAACCTAAGTAAATGAAGGGGTATACTTTGTTAATTTCTAGTGGCCATATTTATATACATGACTTCTGCTCTTTATTGGTGAATTATAGAGAAATATTTTTGGAAATAATGAACAGAAAAACCATTTTACTCGGTAAATTACTGCGGTTGTGGAATATAAAAATCACAGAAGAAAAAAGTCTTGTTTTTTTATCCTTTCCTACGGTTTTAAGCATTACGTGCCCTATCCCTACTTTTGTTGTAAAAATTTATTTTCCAAGGCAGCTCTTATTCAATGTCCTAATGTCGAATTAAAGACGTTTTGAAAGTCTATAAATGTGCACTATGCGAAATACTATTTGTCTAATTGTTCGATTATTATTCAGAGAGTTTTGTTTGTAGGCGGTCATTAATGAGCACCCCCAGATGTCATATATTCTCATGAGATTATTGCAGTCTATCAAATTGCCTTGTTTTCATTAACATATATAGCTTTATATTTACGCATATGTTGCTTAAGTGTATAATTTTATTTATATTGCAATTAAAAAAATTATTTCCTTTTTGTATAATCTGCAAGATTTTTTAATTTCCCAGTGTCTCATCTTATTTAAAAATATTAAATGGAATACAACAACTTTTCTAAAAAATAATTAATTAACTAAAAGTTTATTTTCAAGTGTCAATAGATCCACCAACGCTATTTAGCTGTGAGGTAA
This sequence comes from Gymnosoma rotundatum, assembly GCA_916610165.2. Taxonomy (NCBI): domain Eukaryota; kingdom Metazoa; phylum Arthropoda; class Insecta; order Diptera; family Tachinidae; genus Gymnosoma; species Gymnosoma rotundatum. Next base: position 34,446,456 of record OU744336.1, read on the forward strand.
CCAACGTCCACGGGCATTATGGCATTGAATATTTTTGACACCGCACCTTCCTTACAGACACAGTGACATATTTCAAATTATAACGTCTTTATGGCAGACGTTTATAGATAACTGAATGTAGACTTGTTAGATATAAAATCTGTTTGCTTTTATATATTTTAAAAACTTTTTTTATATTTTTTAATAATAATATTTTTATTTGGCACATTAACAGTTGTACCAAAAAGAATCTCTTTGCAAGTAAGTTGTGCTTAAGCAAACATTATCCAACGTTTTTCGAATACAATTATTTGCATACAATTTCAAAAACAATAGCACTTATTTGTGGTATCCTTTGGTTACCGTTAATGAACGATATCCGAACGTTGGCGATGTTAAGACAAAACATCTGCTTTCAATCTGTTATCAATAATACTGGTAAATGTCATTACACCATTTCCATGATCATAATCTCAATTAAAATGTTAAATTAAAATGTTCGTAACTTTATAAAATCTTTTATTATTTAAAAATAATCCGGTATGTGATGGAAATCGATCGATTTGAAAACGATTCGTTTTTAGATATTTTTTAAAGAATAATAAAATAAAAGTCATCCCAAAGTAATTGCAGATTTTGAATGGAAAGTTATTGAAAACTATATTGAAGGTATTTAAAAAACGAAAATAGCAAGCATATCGCAACTATTTTTGGTTTTAAATCGTTTCGATTTCGAAATTGATTTCCATCACATACTTGAATGTTCGGTCTTGTATTCAGTGCATGAGGATTAGTACACACAACTTTTGTTTTTCCATTGATAAAATCAGTGTAAGTATTAAAATATTTAAATTCCATAATAACGGATGTTCAAAATATAAGTATTTGTTAAATAAACTTAAATTTAGTTTACAGATTTAATAAATATAACAAATATTTTTATTGCGTATGGAACATGTTTTCGTTCATGTAGCTGCCACAAGTCAATTTAAATTTCAAGATTTTGTTGGCGATTTCTCGTTTTATCTCTACCATAGCTCGAACATTATTGTCCTTAAAGGTGAGGATCGTTTGTGGTTGATTCACATTGTGCTGGTCGTTAAAAGCACTCCACAAGAAAAGGTATAAGAAAATTAAAACACAATTACGAGTCGGCTAACTGACACCTTCAAGATTAAGCTGATAACTGAACTTTATGCGCAAAAGGTAGATGGTTTAATAAACTGCAGGACATCGTGCGCCGCTCAATAAAATCCAAATTCATATATTTAATTTTAGGGGAAAAAAATCGATTATCAATGGCTAAGATATCATTTCCATTAGTACCTTCAAAAAACAAGGGCCAAGTGGCGCTGTAGCCACTCCAAAATCTCACTTTTTGTGGATGTACTGGCCTCTCAACAATGACTGGCTGGTAATCAATATAGCGGAGAAAGACAAAATCGACCAAGGCTAAAAAAGCATTTGATTTAAAAACAAACTTAGTTGTCTTTGGAGTACCCGGTGTAAATTATGATCTTGATAATTTTTGAAAAACTGTTAATTCTTTGTCTTGCACAAGAAATTTGATATTTACTCATTGATTTTTGTTAAAGAAGGGTGCCCAAGACATGTTAAAATTTTAGTAATTTCATTTAAGATTGTACACTGTGAGAGTATTCGAACTGTTGCTCATTTGACGGCGTTGATACGAAATGGAGCTTAGAGCTATATCTGATGGCGAACATAATTGCTCAGCTTAATGTTCTACAAACAATGCACTTGAACCAAACATGTGCATTGGAAGTCCACCTTAGGCGAATTTAAGCGCCAAGTGATGTTCATACCAAATTGATGGCTAGAGGAGACGCAAGGTAACACTCTGTAAAGAAAAAACCTATTAAAATATATCCTTAACGAAAATTATAGTAAAAACTTATTAGTTTGTGTGATTATATATTTTACTTTCTAAATGTTTTGACTAATAAGGAAACAGTGCACTGTAAAAACAAAAGTATGCTGACCACATTCCATTAGGACAAGAAATTATATGAAAATAAAAAAAAAACACTTAAATGCTGGGTATTTAAAAGAGATGCTTAGCGCTGTGGGTTGCTGGTGTTTCCTAGCACGTAACCTACGCAACAGTTACCAACATATTGTTGTGAATCCTCTCACTTTTTAAGTTGCATGTATTTTTTTCCATCTTCCAACTTTTTTTCAAAGACATAGCCAACCGCCAGTTTTGAGTACACACAGGCACAGGCACAGGCACAGCCACTTACGTATGTTGGTGTTAGCACCATTAATATTACATAATGGTATTAAAATTTTTTCCCAACATTTCTTTGTTTTTTTTTTTTTTTTTTTTTGCAACACAATTCAATTCATGTTAAAAAGGCGATGGCTGTGTCACTGCTGTTTTATTTATTTGTTTGTTTTGATGATGATACAAATACTGGCTGTACAGCTGTGGTGGCTCCACTCTTCATAGCTATTTGTGTTTGGGAGTGAATCTTAAGAGAAATGAAAAATAAAAATAAAAAACAATTTCTTGCTTGAAATGTATAAAGATGTTTATAAATGTTGCACAAATGTGCAAACAGAAAAAATAAATAAAATTAAAAAAAATCACAATGAATTGCTAATGCAAACACTTGATTGCAACAAGAAATAGAGGGACAGTGTAACCAAACCACTGTGTAATTGCATCCCATTTGTGCTCATTTGCATTAGTATCATTTTCATTAGCAACGATACAAAAAGTGTCAGCTTTAACATTGAAAGCGCACGTAATGGCATTTTATCTAGTTGATGATTTTGTTGTGGAACATAAATTTTAGTTGTGGCTCATAAAAGTGTAAAACATAATAACACCATTCCTAAATTGTGTACTAACGTTTGTTGTTACAGTTAGAATAAATGAATGACATAATAAATGATTGGTAATATTTTTAAGTCGGTAAACGCAAGGTAGCATTTAAATTTTAAAAGTTATTCTTAAACATGTATAGTTTAAAGCATAGAATTCTCTTCTATTGGCTAGTTTCATAACAAGTAATATTTTTCGTGAAAGACCGCAATACGGAAATATTTTTAACCTTCGCTTTTATGAAGATGTTTTTGTATGTGAACTTATGGTATCTACCTGGTTAGATAATGAATTGTATGAATTTCATTAGTGTACGACTTTTTATGTATGTAAATTTTTTATCGAAATATCTAATATTATAAGAATAATTAGTGCAGCATGTATGTTATAGATAGTATTGAGCTCAATAGTGAAATCGAATCCGATAGTGATGAAACTGATAATGAAGAAGCAGCTTTTAACACAAATAACTCTTTTAATAGCTAAGATGGTCCCAAATGGTAAAAGAACACTAATACTTTTTTTCGTCAACTAGCCCACAGTATTATTCACGACTCATCTGGAATGGAGCCTACAAAAAACTTATCTCCATTGGAACCTATTTTTTTTTTTTTTGCATAATAATCTCTCCGCTAAGAGACTTAATTTGCAGACTTTCAAACAAGAAAGCTGAAGACTTCTTTAATTCTTGGAATGCCAAAAATCCTGACAAGCACCCTCTGACATGGGTACGAGTAATATTACTGAGTTTACAACCTTATTAGGAATTTTGCTTGTGATGGAAAAGTAAAATAAGCTTTGGAAGCAAAATAATTTTCTCCTTTATCGTGTGGCAATGTCTATTAATCGATAGTTGCTCGCTAGTCTACTGATAGAGCCGCTCCAATAAGAGATAAATTTGAAATGATAAACTCAAATTTGAAAACTCATTTTCGACCTGTTGGGGAGCAGCTATATGGTTAGCGAGGTCGCACAAAGTTCATTCAATATATACCTTGCAAAACAGCAAAGTATGGTGTACAAATTTGGTGGGCTTGCGATTTACAAACTACGTATCCCCTAAATGGACAAATATACATTGGAAAAGAGGCTAATGGTAGAGACTTGAACGCATCGTGTAGTATTAAGTTGCTCCTTACAAAAATTCTGCACGAAATGTGACGGTAAATAATTTTTTACTTCGCTATCATTGCTTGAAGAACTTATAAAATAGAAAATGACTATTATCGGAACTTTAAAGAAAAACAAACGTTATATACTCGAATAGTTCAAAGCCTCCAAAAATCGACAATTATTTTCGAGTGAATTTGGATTTGGTCCGAATGAAACCATGACTTTCTATGTGCCAACAACAGGAAATGCGGTAGTTTTACTTTCATCTATGCATCGCGACTCTGGTATTACGGGCTCAAAGCAGAAGCCTGGAATTATTTAATATTACAATAAAACCAAAGAAGGCGTTTACACAATATGCAAAATGCTACCACAATACTCAACCAAAAGACCAACATCCTTTGGCTGCTACATGTGATACCACAACTATAAAAGGAAGAGTAGCTCTCTCGGTAATAATGCTTTAAGTGTAAAAAGCCAATGTGTGCTGCACATTGCCTTACACAAACAAAGTGCCAAAACTGCTATAAGGACCCAAGTTCACAAAAATTAAACTTATGAGAAAAAATTTGCTAATTAAGTATCAAAACGATATAAGTTTTCATAAAATTTAACGTATGTAGATACCAGGGTACGAGGGCTGCTCTATATATTTCTGGCCTAATAGTGAAAATGCGAATATTTAAAATCAAAAATGGTTTTATTGTTTTTCAAAGTATTCTCCAGCATGATTTATACACTTTTGCATGCGCTCAAACCAGTTGTCGAAGCACTTTTTCCACTCCGATTGAGACATCTCTAAAACATGGTTTTTGAACACTTCTACAGCTTCTTCTGGCGACGAAAATCGTTGACCACGCATTTTTTTCTTGACGTGCGGAAACAAGAAGAAGTCATTAGGTGCCAAGTCAGGGCTGTACGGCGGATGACCCATTAATTCGACGTTTTGGCCGGTCAAAAACGCTCTGGTTTGAGCCGATGTGTGAGAGCTCGCATTGTCATGGTGAACAATGATTCGTCTTCTCTTGTTGGTTTTTCGAATTTCTCCGATGACTTCAGGCAAACAAATTGTAGTGTACCGCTCAGAAGTGACCGTCCTACGTTGCTCAAGCGGAACAATCGCCACATGACCAGTTTTGCCGAAGAAACAGGCGACCATTTGCTTCGAAGTGCTTCTTCCACGAACAACTTTCGTTAGATTTTGCTCGTCTTTGAAGACCCACACGGTCGATTGTTGTTTCGTGTCGGGCTCATACGCATAGAACCATGATTCGTCACCTGTGACGATGTTATAAACGTCTTTTGAAGCACCGCAATCGTATTTTTGCAACATTTCTTTGCACTAATCGACACGAGCCTTTTTTTGAGCGACTTTCAAATTGTGCGGGATCTAACGAGAACAAACCGTTTTTACGGCCAGGTGTTCATGCAGTATCGAATGTATGCTGGTGGAAGAAATGTCCAAGGATGTCTCTATCTCTCGGTATGTCGCATGTCGATCTTGTATTATGAGTTCATGCACGGCATCAATGTTCCCTGGCACAACAGCCGTTTTTGGACGACCTTCACGGAAATCGATTTTGAGCGAGCTTCGGCCACGATTAAATTCATTATACCAATTTTTCACAGCGCTTTAGGATGGTGCTTCATCGCCATACAAAGATTTAAGTTCATCAATGCACTCTTGTCGTGATAATCTACGTCGAAAGTTGTGAAAAATGATGGCACGAAAATGTTCACGAGTTAATTCCATTTGTTTCTATATTAATTTTTTCAAGTCACTGTAAACAACACAAATAATGGTCGTACGTCAAAACGTTTTGAGTACGATTATGCTTAAAAATGACAAACTTTCTAATGGAAATGTCAGATTGCACTTGGCAGCACTCAGTGTTGCCAGGCCAGAAATATATATAGCAGCCCTCATAAACAAAAACGTATGGGATTAACCAAATTTTTTGACTTTAGGGGCCAGTTCCACGATGTCAAATCGTTCGTTCGCTCGCTCTATGACAGTCAAAACTTAAACTAATTCTTAAATGAAATTATGCGAAGGAACGAACGAACGATTGCGACATTGTGAAACTTCCCTAACAGTGTCCCAAAACGACAAATCTTAAGCAGAAGCCTTGAAAATTCACTATACGATGCACAATTTTGTGATCTGTCCAGCTGCGTACTTAAATTTTTAATTAACTTTTAGGCTATTTTCTGCCTGGAATGGCTATTTTGCCTATGACCCTATGTGCGCTGGTGGCAAACTGCTGCAATTTTAGGCCCGTTGATGTAGTCAAAAAGAATAATATAATATATGCAAATCACATGAGCATTTCAGTATTTCTATATTGATCTTTAGTTTAGAACATTAAGGCTTCATAAAAAAAAATTAATTAATTTATTCTTAATTAACATTATTATTAATTTTTAATTAACTTTATTATTAATTATATTATAATAATATAATATTTAATAATTATAAATTAATATTTCATTATTTAATTAATAAAAAAATAAATATAAACTATTATAATTATTATTATTTTCTGTGCAAGATGTCACAAAAATTAAGCCATCTCGTGAAGATTTAGTGTCACAGAATATTTCCACGTTTACCTCAATTATATTTATAATATTAGCATGGCCCACGACTTCGTTAAATTCAATTTTAGCAAAGTGTGTTTTTAAATATTTATTGTAAATTAAATTAAATTAATTATTAAAAATTTTCCATATAGAAAAGTAAAATATGCCCACAAGGGTTTTAGTACCATTATGCTGGTAAAAGTGCATGCTACCACATTTGTATCTCTGCTTTCTCTACGAAATGAACCAACGTTCACAGTTTTTACGTTATACGAAGACAGACAGACAGACGAGCAGACAGAAAGAAAAAATCGCGAAAATAGGAGGTTTTTATTCCAAATCGATTACTAAAGATACCATACTTGGATCTTTTTTAGAACTATTGAAATTTTATTAGCATTGTTTGAAATAATGACAATGAAAAAAAAAATTAACTATAATTTAATGCTAATGATTTTATTTTAATTATAATTATTTTTATAATGGTTATGAAATTTCAATGAAATTGTTTCATTACTATTTACAACTGAATCAAAAATAATTGTTTCTATGAAACACAAATTTTTGAACGCAGAAACTTAAAAAAATTATGCATAAAGTAAAAAAATCTTAACACTCTTAAAGATAGATCTATATTTGAAAATTTTAATAATTTATAATTTTTAAATGAGATGTCTGAGATCTAAAGTCACACAACTAGTAGCTCCTATAATTTACACGAAAACAAAACTAGGTTCTGAAGTGTCTAATTTTTCCTGAGATAGTAAAACATTAATATTTCAAATTTTTTGATTTTTAACTAATTTTCAATGAAAACTTTTCATTAAAAAGCATTACCATTAGTAAAAAATAATGATAATTCTAAGAAAATAATTAGCATTATTTATCCCTCAATGTTAATGAAATCGTCAATTAATTAGTCTATCTAATTAATTACTCCCATGTATGTGATGCCAACAACAAAATTTTTAAAAAATATTTCATGCAGAGAAATGATCCTGCTAGAGTTTCATTATATTTTTAGAGGTACAAGCATATTAGAGACTATCACGCAAATGAGAACTTGTTGCAAGTAATTCCGCAAAATCAAAAGCTTTTCGACTTGGACTGATGAATAATAGCTACCATTCTTAAATATTGTAGAAATTAAAAACTTGCAGTTTTCTTTCTATTTAAATACAATGCACAAGCTTCCAGTCTATTGAAAAATGCCTTTGCAATTTACACGGTTATCAACAAATTAAGAAAATGGACATTTAACGACACTCTAGAAAAGATGGACCCAAGATATGTATGGAAAGCCTAGAAAATAAAATTAAAAAAAGAATTATTAATTCTTTAATTACCTTTTTATCACACTTTTCAAAGCTTATAAAAATTAAGGACACTAAGGACAATTTAGAAATAAAATGTTAATATTTAATATAAATGTTAATATTGGTTCTTGTATATTCAAAAATATTAATATTTACACAATAAATAAATGTCTTCATTTATTAATAAAAATTTCTCTGCTAGGGTTCTATGGGATTAAAATCCATAACATAAATATTCATTTATGAAACGTTGGTAATAAATGTCTCTTAGAGTCAAGAATCTCTTAAACAGCGATAAATGTCATAAACATACATATCTGAATATTGATGGTAATGTCTGTTAGAACTTGCTAATAATCGCATGTTTACCAAACAAAATCAATTCGGGTAATCTATGATGTTTGGGAGAATTGCTTTAAAAAATTTATGTGTGACTCCATTCAAAATTCATTCATGTTTTAACATTGTGGACATTTATCACAATGAATCATCATGACATTTGCCCATAGGTATATTTAAACCATTTTGTAGCTGCGACAATGAACGAATTACCAAGGGATGCAATAACGATATCTTCAAATTTGTGAGCCTGTGAAAATGGATTGTCGGTGCTTTTTAATACAAGATATGCAGATGTATTGGTTCATTGAGCAGTTTCAAAAGCAGACGATGCCGAGCGAAAAACTCAAACTTAACTATTGACCCCTATCGTGAATAAAAAGTAAAATTCCTGATCACAAGAAATTTTTATTCCACCCAAACAGTAAGTGTTATCAGGAATTTTACGTGAACTATTTTCTGAACTTGAACAGCTTATTATTGTACTTGCTAAAATGAAAAGGATTTGAGTTACGGAGCTAAAAATCTTATTACTTTTCATAAACCTAAAGTTTCTAATTAGATAAAAATACTTACTTATATATGAATTCCACTATTTAAATCAAAGTAAACAAAACAAGGAAAAAAACACATTTCACGCAGAAAGGAAACATTTATTTTAAGAGGAATTTTGTTTTTTTTTGCAATGTGAAAAATTTTATGTGGAAAATAATCGTATGATAAGAGCTCGATTCAGAATAAAAACGATAGCATTTATCGATAGGTAAGTTAAGGCGAATACATTATACCGATTAAAACAAATATGAGCATATAAGAAAAAAAGAGTGCGCTTTAAGCCCTAACTTTCGCAAACGTCTATTATTAACTATTATATTTTAGATTTGATTGTATTTCTTTGTGGTCTTTTTAAACTTAACAAACACATGTGTGCCACTTAGATACTAAATATTTAAATACTAGTTTAAAGCTTAAAAAAATGTTGTGCTATTTTTTAAATTTATTCCGATTAAATTAATTACCGATATTGATTATTGAGGGTCAAAGCACGTCTCGAAGGCCATTTCGCTACCGCTTACTTAGTTCTTCAGGAAACTTCTGACAAACATTTTACATGAAAGTGGAACAGCATCTTTAATGTCGTGAGTAAACAAGTAAGAATGACTAAAAACAAATTTGCATTAGTGTTCAATCGATGATTTATTGACATAGAGAAAAGTAAAAAAATACGTTGGTTTGTGTGTAAATATCGCCTGACTAAATTAATATTAATATGAATACTACTCGCATTCTTATTTGCAAAGTTATTTGGTTAAATAGATGATATTTATAATTACACAACTAAGGTAGATAGATGCGAAGAATGCTGATGAAGGTCGTAGCGGTCCAGAAAGAGCAGCATTTCATTCTGCTTGCGTCAAATTTTTTTGCAATACGTTCGCATACATTTGTAAAATAAATTTTCTTCTAAAAAAGATTTAAAAAAAATGAGCTTAAGCCAAAATAATTTCTATTCATTTATAATATTCACAGTTTAAATAACAATTTAATAAAAATAAAATTATTTTAAATAAACTAAAATTTTTTCTCCAAACAAAGTAAAGACAAGAATCAAAGTTTAAGCAAAAAACTAACGGTATTATTTTTTCTCCGCTTTTCTTTCTCCGCTGTATACGGCTGACTTTTTTTCGGCTCTTTTATGCAGTTTAAAGAGGATGAAAAATAAAATATCAAAAACACTACATTCATTTATTTCTATACACAGGCACTTTGCAAACTATTAAATTAAAGATACGGGAATATTATTAAACTGTTTAATTTTCCTAAAAGTTTTGTGCTATTAAAAAAAAATTTAGTTTATTTAAAATAAATATTTGTCAGAAATTTCCTGAAGAGCTAATTAAGCGGCAGCGAAATGGCCTTCGAGACGTGATTCGACCCTCAATAATAAATATCGGTAATTAATTAAATCGGGATAAATTAAAAAATTAGCACAAATTTTTTTTGAAAATTAAATAACTTAATAATATTCCTGTGTCTTTAATTAGTTAATAGCTGTTTTTAAAAACCTTTCAATCAATTTAAAGTCACAACATGGTTGTTAAATGACTTGTGAAAAATTTAAATAAAATACTAGTTATAAAAAATAAATCAATACATTTTCATTTGCCCTAATAATACTGAAACGAATAAACGATATGATTTATTTCCTGACCCTTTTTATCCCACTGAAGTTTAGTTTTCAAATGAAAAATACAAGTTAACTATGTCTGTGTGCCACAATTCATTGAAAATCTGTTTAAAAAACAAAACGAAAATACAAAAAAGAAACATTTCCTTGAATTTAATTATTGTAAATTGCCTTTTAAAGCCAAGTGAATTCCTCAAAGAAGAAGGCAACGAAAGAAAACAAAACTCTAAAGAAAACTATTACCAAATGTTACTTGTTTTCTATTTAAAAAACGATTTTGTTAAACTTATAATTTAATGTTTTCCTCTTTAACATACATAGTTGTGAAAACAAAGCACGTCACTTATACAAACATACACATACATATACAACACAAAACTGTTACAACACCATTATACAAGGTTGTTTTATCATACAGCCAATTCATGTAATGAAGTCTATTTATTGTAAATGACTTTTGCAAATGAATGAAGGTAAATGGTGTAATTGAACTGTGTTGTCGTTGTCGTTTTAAAAGTTTTTTTTTATAGATATTAAATAAACAAACAAACAAACAAACAAACAAAAAAAATAAAAATGTCTTGCGGCATGTGCTTGAGATTAGTTAAAAATGAACATCTTAAATTATATACTTTTCTTTACATATTTATTTATCTTTTCACTGGGTGATAAGTTCAACTTTTATGGTATTTGAAAAAGAAGGAAAAACTTGCACCAAAAAGTTTTGAATTGTGTGACGCTTGTTTCGAACATGTATTTTTTGTATTTAACAGTACAACACTTCCTTAAGGGCAATTGTGTTTTATATCAGAAATAACATTAATTATGTTTTAAATGTGATACACGTACGATGTGACGTAAAATTTTCTAATGTTTTCTCACGTTAAGGATAAATGGAGGGAAGGAAAAAGAAAGGTTTATATGATGTATCTGTTTTTGCTATATTGTTTTACATACACATGTAAGTAGATTAGTAAAGGTTAGTTTGATATAACTACCTTTCTGGAATATACACAGGTCAAATTTTAGGTTAACAGAAAAAAATTTTACACCTTTAATTTGTTAATTTGTATTTTTTTTTTGTACTTTTTAAGCTTTTATGATTTAGTTATTTATTGAATTAACAAATTGTTTTATTTTAATTAAATATATTTTTGATTTAAATAATTATTTAATAAGTAATCTTTGTATTTTTTTTATAAAGTCAATTAAAAATCTTATTAAAATTTAATCTAAAAACAAATAAAACTGTTAGACAATATCTAACAAAAATTTTGAACTTGATTCTAGACAACGGGTCCGCCATCTAACGTCTTTTTTCAACTAGTGCTTATTTCGTGAATGGTTAGACTAAGCTCATATCTGATTTGACAGATAATTAGTTTTATACTTCCGATGAACGCTTGAACAACGCTGGGAAATATTACGACATTACTTCGATAATCATGTTAATGTTGGCGAATGTGTGTGAAAATTGCGTACGGATTTTGGAATAAGAGAAGCACCGCCAGCTTCGTATGTTCGTTATTTTGTGAAAAAAAGTGAAAGAAGTTGGCATCCTCATCGATAAACCGAAGCGTGAAAAGCCAAAACAGTGCGTACATCCGAGAATATTGCTGCTGAGGCAGAAAGTGTGTGTGAAGCAGCATCAACATCAATTCACCGTCGTTCTCAACAATTAAACATTTCAGAGACATTATTGAGACGAATTTTGCATATAGACCCTTTGTATGACGCCATACAAAGTCCAATTGGTTCAGGAGTTAAGCCAACTGACCTTCTAATGCGTTTTTTATAGCATTTAAAAAAAAAGTAATTTGGCGGGCCCTTCACTTAATGGAACTTATTTAATTTAAGTAAAATTTGATTAAAGACGGGAATATTTTTTTAAAATTTAATTTTCACAAAAAACTTCGTGCTATTTTTTATTTAATTATCCCGATTAAATTAATTACCGATATTGATTATTGCGGGTCAAAGCACATCTCGATGGCCATTTCGTTGCCGCTTACATAACTCTTCAGGAAACTTCTGACAAACATTTTAAATAAACTAAAGACTTTTTTGTCCAAACAATAAAGCAAAGACAAAAATTAAAGTTTAAGCAAAAAAAATTTGGTCTTCTTGGGAATCCTTTTGAAATTTTTCTCCTTAAATTTTCACTTGTTTTTATTATATGCTTTATTTGGCGTCATTTTTAATACAGCATTTTAAAAATATAAAATTCGTATCTTTATAATGTCACGTATCGTTTTAGTGTTACTTTTCTTTAAAAAATTGCACTAACCAAATTTTAAAAGAACGCAACGCGATATTATATTTTATGAATATAATAATAAATAAATTTTATATTTTATGAATATTAGTTTAATAATGATTATTTGACCCTTTTTTATTAAATTATTTTCTATTTTATTAAGCTTTGGGTCCTTATATTATTAATTTTGTTTCCTGAAGAAGGTACGCAGAAAGTACCGAAATATTGAAATAAAATATTAATAAAAAAATATAAGGACCCAAAGCTTAATAAAATAGAAAATAATTTTATGAATATTTTTAAATTGGCCGTTTGGCTGGCAGGCACAAGAGTATGACTCGTCCCCGCTGAGAGAACTGTCAGAAGGTCGACTTATACGTCCTTGCAGTGGCAGGCGGTAGCAGATTATTATTTTGCTCTTACGAGTACCTGTGCAAGAAGATTTGATAAATTTATTAAAGCAAACACTAAATATCTTTTTGCCACCAGTTTTATTTAAAACTCACATGTCTCTAAAAACACTCAGGTTTCTATAGGACAATGGGGGAAACTGAATGCCTCTCAAAATGTAGCGGCGTTAATTTCTTAAGGTTCCCGTGAGGAATTAGCCCTTCGCCAGAAAGTGCAAAGAGCTGCTTGAAGCAAGGTATATCAAACAGATAACTGGGTTAGTGACAGGTCATAGAACCTATTTATAAGTGTCATCCGTTTAAGATGAAAATCGAAAAATTTGATAAATGCACACGGTGCCTTAAAGAGTTTAAAGCGGCAGCATATATTTTGTGTGACTGTCTATCACAGACGAGCATGAACTAAATAAGACAAATATTCAATGCTATAAGGGTCTAAGGCAAATAAATATATGCAACTACGAGAGACGCTGTGATGAGAAAAAATGCCGACAGTTGCAGTCGAATGTCTATAATGGCAACAGCTGTTGACACAAAAATTGAATATGAAATACCAAATTGAATTTAAAAAGAAAAATATTTGCTGCTAATTTTAAAAGAAATTTATAATAAAACGGCACTATGTTAAACTTAACGTTGAAATATATCGTGCCATTACGATCATTAAATCACAGTTTCTTTTAAATTATTTAAACTCTCTAAACTGTGATGTAACATTTGAGCAAAATAATATTTAATAGAAATACGAGTGGTAGCGAATTATTTGATGTGTGTTATGGAAACCTTAAGACCCCATAAAGTTAAAATAAAATCAGCAACAAAAAGTAATAAAAAGAAAATCAAACACAAACACAAGCGCAAAAACTGGCATTGTTTCATGTTTTATAATCTTTAATTTTTTATTTGTAACTACGGCTGTGTCTTGTGCATTTTTAACTAGGTTGGGTTGCCTGCAGTATTAACTTAAAGACTGTCTGTCTATGTACATCTCTGACTGGCTTCTTTGACTCTTTTGTCTGCTGTTAATGCAAAATTATTTTTTTGGTGATTTTAATGCAACTGCATCTATTGGGCCAAAATAACAGAGGTAAGATCTTTCCAGCTGATTTTTTTTATTTGCCGCTTCCTTATTTCATAATAACAACAATTTCAATAGAAGAGTTTAGTTTGTAATTTTAAAATTAGTTTACAGATAATTTAAAATTTATTAAGACTTTAAATTCTTAAAAATTGTTCGCCCCTTTAGGACAATATTTTTACTATCTGTGATAGCGAATATTTAATTTCCCTTAAGGACAACAACTTTTATAACAAAAAGTGAATGTCCATTTGTTTTGAATGCATATTATTTGTAGAAAAGCGCATGCATAAATTTTCTATGGGAAAAATTTGATTTAGTGGAAAATTTTCAATAGAGAAAATGTGTCTTAATGGCAAATTTCCAATAAAAAAATGTCTATAACATTTGTCTTAATGTCATTTAATTTTTTTTTAATAGAAAAATATGCGTTTTGAGAAAATTGTCTTTATGACTAATTTTCTGTTGTAAAATTTTCTATAAAACAAAATTTTTTTCACCGACATAATTTGTAGAGAAATTCTTTGTCTCAAACACAAATTTTGTAAAGAAAATTTAAATCTCTAGTAAAAATTTACAGAAGTGTTTTTTTATAAACAAAATCTCAGCTACCGCATACAACCAAAGTAGCCGCTATTAAAATTATCTCTTATATCTGTGCAAATGTATCTTAAATACTTTGGTTTTTAAAAGTACATCATAATTTTTTATGCGCCATAAAATATTTAATTCATTTTTAATACCTGGCAGCTACTAAACAATATTTTCCACTATTTTCCATAATATTGTAATTTAAAGATATTCTTAGAAAAATGTTATATTTGACATAAAATATCATTTTGTAACGTATAAGTATTTTTGCTAAAATGATTACCATTCAAATGTTATAACTAAACGCCTCCGTTACCTAAACGATTAACTTCATAAAAACTAATTAGAAAAAGTATGGCTGTTTTAAGAATTCATTTTAAATAAAATTAAAAGACATTGTCATTTCACCATTTTTATACCTTGTTAAAAAAAAACACACAATTCTTTTGCACAAATATACTTGACGTTTCAAAAATTGTTATAAAATGAGTCCTAACAAATAAAAAGAAAGTAGAGTTAATCGATTTGGCAGTTGAAAAATTCAAATAGTGAGTCTTTCATTGCTGTTTTTATGCAGTGCATAAAATTCTTCTTAACGTTTACTTAAAATAGCAAATGTTAGTGTATCAAAAAACTTACCACTTCATTTATTGTTCAAAGTTAATAATAAGTGTTAAAGATTAAAAGTTTAAAATTAAAAATTATTTTACAAATGAACATATCTACTTGTTGTCGTGCGCAATAATGACATCAAACTCACATCCTCAGATTGCTTGTATATTTTGTGATAGTTTTTTTTTAATGAGAAATTTAGAATTAATAATAAAAACAAGTAAGAGTGCTATATTCGGATATGCCGAATCGTATATATGCTCACCGTGCATGTGATCAAGTTTAGCCCTTTCGGGACTACTGGGATAATACGTCCCAACAATTTTCAAACTGTCGCATTTTCCTTATTTTAATGCAATCGCCAGGGAGGAAGAACTCCCAAACGTCCAAAAACTGATAGCATCCATATTGGAGACCACTTGCCAGTAGAGCAAGAGAAGCGTTGTCACTGTGTCCGCTGTTCTTCACTTGGCATAGAAAAGCAAGCAAAGATGATATGCTCAGGTTGTAACAACGCCTTATGTTACAAGTGTTTTCGGCCATTCCACAAATAAATACCTAATTGCATTCCTAAAATGTTAAAAATAAATGTAAACTTTTATCTAAATCTAATAATATTTATATTTTAGTTATCTTTTTAATTTCGAATCGCTCTTCGAGAACACTGATTGGGATTTTATCATCGGGCATAAACACTTGTTGGGATTATATGTCCCAGGATAAAAGGACGAATTTAAAATTTTTAAGTATGGAGAACATAATACTTTTATCATACCTTTTAGAATATGAAAAAAATTTTACCATACATAATTTGGTTTTCAAAATAAAACTCCGTCCCGAATGGGTTAGGGAAGTAACTCCAATCGAAAAAGCAAATATTGGGGTGACAGAGAATTAAAAAATAAAAATAATTTTTGGTACAGCATACATATAATTTTACATAAAAATGATATCGGCTCTTATGGATTAAGTATATTTAAAAAATTTAAATATTTCCTTAAAGATCTCTTCAAAAGCTTTAACATGATACCCATATTGATATTTTAAAAAATTTGAAAATTTCAAAGCCCCGCAACTCGGAAAATGTGGACGAGCGCCAATATTTCCACTTGATTTTTTTACTTATTTTTTAATTCCCTATCGCTCCATATATAATTTTTTTTCTGAATAACTTTATTGTTCCAAATGACATGAAAAAATTAGAGGTAGGCGTGGTGTTTTGTCTGCTGCCTCGAAGGACATGGACCGATCATGCTGATTTCCAATAGCTCGTTTTTCGACACTATATCTGATCGAATTACATATTTATATTTTTTGTAACACGGAAGGACAGACAATCGTCGTTGCTAGATAAAAGTCATTCATTAGACTTCGCTTTTTGTGGTGTAGGGTATAAAAAGGCCTCTAAATGTTTCAATATTTCTTTTTCTATTAAGAAAGTTAAGTTTGGTTTTTAAAATAATATTGTTAGTATATTTAAAAGCATTTTTTGAGTGTTACGGGTTAGGAAGTTCAAGTTTTTACAGCTTGCGTAACGCTATAGCTTTCAATAACAAAATGTTATAACAAACTATACTTAAAAATTAAAGGGTCTCCTTATAAGTGGCGTTATGACGTTATCTCTTGAAACATTATAGACAGGCACTAAATATTTATGTAGAATATATGCTTAGCTTATACTAAGAAAAAAAAATTAAAAATTCAATATGATGTTTATGAATTTGTGACACATTGGTATTTTTTTTTTTGGCACATACCTCAACCTTTAAACTGCACCATTAAAAGGAACCCACTGGTATTTGGTTTGATCTACGAGGCTTATTATAATCAAGCGTCTAGTTTACTTTTCATGCAAAAATAACTTATTTTTCGATTTCTACAGCATGTGGGATCGTTGTTGTTGGACATAATAATTTTAACCCTTGTACGTACGCACAAAGTCTGTTATCAAATGCTGCATTATCAGTTATCCCATAATAAATTTCCTGCAAGCAGTAACATTTGTTGGGTTACCTTAATCTCAAATTTAGATATTTTGACGTTTGAAAAAGTCATGCATCATCTGTTTGACTAATTTGACACACTATAGCATCCGCCAAACTTCTAATAGATTTCGAATTTATTCTTTAGCTTCGGATAATTTTTTCGCTTCGGTAAATTTTCTTAAAGGACGATAACACTGTTTTAAAATTCATACACATTTTAACACATTCCGCAAGCAGATTAGGCAATTGTTCTTTCACCCACTTCTTTAACGAAGCACTAAAGGTTTGTCAGTCGTGTTTATTTTCTTTATGATATCAATTATTTTACAAGCGACTCTACACCGAATGAATATATAAATAAATAATGGTATTGGCGTCAAAACACTAAAAAGATAATTAAGGTTTACGTTTACTTACCAACCGACACGAATTTGGCTTAAAAACAAACAATTGAAATTGTTGTGTTGTTTTATTGTGTGTGAGTTAGATGATACCTGGCGACGAAATGTGAAATTAATATATAACATTTATTTTAATAAGAAAAAAAAGGCAAGTAGCTCACGTCGACTTAGCAATACAACTTGTTATAAAACTAGACACAAATGAACACGCAGCTCTAATGATAGTGAAGAGCACAATGACCGATTACACTATTTTTAATAGATGGTGGTTTTATTGTGAGTTTTATTTTTGCTTTTTAGCAACAATAAATGACGAAGAACATCTTAGTCAAAAATATGACTGATCTCAGAACTACTAACCTGAGAAACAAAAATTATCTTGTGCTTAATAGCTTTAATTAAAGATTATTTTCCAACTCTGGTTTTAAAATCATTTCTATAGAAAAGTGCTTTTTTGTTTGTATGCCAAAAATAAAAAAGTCTTCATTCAAAAGCGTAACATAAAATACATCACTAGGATCTCTTTGAACGAGGAGCTTGATATGTATTTTTTCGCCAAAGGAACATATTTTCATTGGCTTAAATTTTTTGATGTTCTAAGACTCCATTCTTTTAGTATCAACTGCTACTTTGCTCTTTTTTGTATTATCATCCACAAATCAAGGCAGTGTTCGTGGAAAACTTTTACTTTTGCACAAGTATAATTTTTTGTTGGCCATTTCTGCTTAGTTAATTTATTTTCTGTGTAACAGTGTTGTTGTTGTTATGATCGTAACCGGATATGTTTAATATGTTCTTTTCCAAACAATTTTTTTAGGTTTTTTCTTTATTTAACTTTAAAGTGTCGAGAGAAAGACATATGTGTCTCTCCACATTTAAACTAATATCAAAATACTGAGGATTAGCACGTAAAGTAAGAAAAGAGTGTCTTAATTCTATAATTTCAAAAAATAAATTAGTTTTGATAATAAATATTTTTTAAAAGTTTTATAACAATTTTACTTCTTATTCTTTATTTTAATTTTCTATTTAAATATTAATGTTTTATAAATGGGTAAAATTTTCTTAAAAAAATATTTTCAATTTTTGGCTTATGAGATGGGTGCATAAGGAGGTACTCACCACCCCAATTTTAGCTAACTACAATTCTAATCATTTTATATTGTCGTGGCAAGTTTTACGGAAGTAAATTGGATGGAAATATTTGTGGCCAACGAGTCCATGCAACTTCGACCGCAATGCTCTTCTTTCAAATTTTGCCACTTAGAGTTTGTTGCATTTACATTTATTTCTCTTTACTCCACCTCTCCCAGCACAGCGGAGAGTATTCTCAAGGGCTTCTCAGGACCTGGTTGGATAAGCCTCAAACAGAATTTCAAAAGCAAAATAACTTCATCACAGGTTGCTTTAAGAATTGACTTGAAACGAGGCAGCTACCAAATTCATTTTCAGGTCACAAAAAATAATTCTAAAATAGTGTTGAATTACTGCCACGAATAGATGAATTCAGTTTCTGTAAAAAACACACAAACTTAGTTTTTTTTTTATTAAGAGAAGTTTCACTTTAGGCGTAACCTATTTAGTTATTTTTTGTAACCGTGCTACATGCTTTACGAAAGAGATAGGTGAGTAATAAAAAAAAGGGATAGCCATTTTATTAGTTTGTTTACTTCTCCGACGAATATGCTATGAAAAAGTACCGAGAAAGGAGGCTGCATGTTGTATTGTTAATATTTCTAAATACATTTATATTTATCAATTAAACAGAAAAAGACAGTTTTACTTCAGTCTCAGTTAATTTTAATTTTTAGTTCACCGAAAATAGTTTAATATTCTCAACTCTTCTATGATTTTTGCATACACTTTCCTGCAGCCAGATTAGGTAATTCGACGATATATATTTATAAAACTTTTTATTAGGATCGAAAAGCTACTTTGGGCAATTACAGAAGTTGTGTAAGTTCTTGAATATGTCGATCTTAATTAGATCCTATAGTAAGTACATATAAAGTACTTTTATTATCTAAGAATAATTTTTAATCGCACAAAAAAAAGCATAAAAAATCTTTCAATATTTTAAGTAGGGTGATACTTATTCGAGACTTCGTAACATTAATTACATATTCACTTTTTTATGTTACACAAAATTTGTATTGTAAAAAAAAAATACCGAAGTACTTTTGTTTTATTAGTATACACCAATACTTGCATGTATGCATTAGGGATGATATACAAGTATGAAAGTGTAGCAGTAAAATGAAACGTTATAAATTAAAAATAAATGATTTAAACACTTTATGAATGGTGGTCACTGCCACCCGCTAACTTCTCTGGCTATTTTTATTTATATATTTTTTTTTTCTTTCAAATAATGTTAATTTAATAGGTTAACGTAACAAAAGCTATAAGGTAAATAAGTAAATGACACAAAACTGTTATGTTTGTTGTGTTGATGGAAAATTGTGCTTTATACAATTTTACGAAAGTTTCTATAAAACTAGATATTTAGGCATGTCACAAATTCCGATCGGAATGGTTTACCTTCTTCACATTCCGATCGATTTGGATTATTTTTAAAAATGCATAAACTCCAACTTCTTACCTCAATAAGAACACATATTAAAAGTAAATTTGAAATCCGCAAATAACAGAACTTTAAAGAATCTAAATTCCACTTTGAAATTTAAAAGTGGTTTTATTCTGAAAAATTCGTTCGTTTTTCGTTTTCTAAAGAAGTAAAATCAGAATTGAGTTCTGTGACATGCCTGATTAAATTAATAAAATTACATTTATTTACATTTATCATGATTTTTTTTTACTTAAAAAATTACATTTTAGCATTTAAAATTAATATGCGTTCTACATGTGACTATTTATTGATTCAAAAAAAGATTAAAATTAAAAGGAACATTTTATAAATGGGTATTCGCCATCGCTTACGTATTTCATTGTTGTAGTTGTTGTGCATCAAGCACAATTATTATTTTAAATGTTACATTTATATATTCTTTTCTCCATTTTTTAAGAGCCAATTTACTTCTTCTCTCACCTACTGGCCATAATGCCCCTTTTAGTTCATAGAACCTGCCACCTTTTGGTAAGATTAAGAAGCATTAATGTCAACGTTATCATTTTTGAAAAGTACTTAAACTTGTTATCCTGGTCACCTTGTAATTGGGTTTATTAATTCAAGTTTTAAGTTCGTTTCCATGACAGTGATTATGGAATCTATTTGTTTGTTGTTTTTATATGAACATTTTGCAAACTTTTGCCATAATCCGAACAAGCAAATAATGGCATAAAAGTGATTACGAATACGGATGGTTACATAGTGAACCATAAAAATGTAAACTTTGTATGAGAATTGATTGTATTTATTTGCTGTCGCAATGTGCTTCTGTCTGTAGTGGTTAAGTCATAACCAGTGTTGTTAAGGAATTAAGTGATAAACATCAGTGTCAACGACAGAAGTGAGTTTTATTGGTTGGGGGACGAGTTACAATCTAATTTTACTGTCCTCCCAGTCGAAATTATTAAGAAAGCTTTAGACAAAATTTTTTTCTTATTAAAGAAACAAATCTTCAAAACAGAATGTAACATCTTCAGCTTACTTGTTCAAGTGTCAGGCTTTTTATTATACCATAAGGCATTTAATATTTTTCATTTATTTATTTATTTCCGTTTTATTATTAACGAATACCTTTTTACAATTTTTCAATGAGCTACTCATAAAATGAGCTGCCGTTAAAATTTTTTTCTTTGAGTGTCAAAAACTACAAACTTTATATGTCACGCCAAACCCCTGCGTACAAATCCAATTCAATTTTATCCAGCAATTAAATTAATAAAAGTGACATGTGTTAGTCCCATGCAAAAAGTTTTGACAACAGTTGTATACGTTAAATATAATGAATTTCGTAAAACTTTTCAATATAACATTTCTTACTCTGGGGAAAGTTATTCTCAGTTGCGTACTTATCGCATTTTCGAACAAATTATATTTAAGCTTTAGCTGTACCGAAGAGATTTATGTTACAACAATTTTAATTATTATTGTTGCAAAATTATTTTTATTAAAAAATATTTCCTTATACCCAAATGATTATACGCTCATAAAATTTTCCTTAAAGAAAATTTAACGATGAAGTATCTTACGCCAATTACATTTCGCAACTCTGTATTAAAATGAGCAAAGAAAAAAACACAAGCAAAAATAATGCCTATTTTTCTTTAGTCGGTCAAGAGCTCT
Organism: Gymnosoma rotundatum; assembly: GCA_916610165.2. Classification (NCBI taxonomy): domain Eukaryota; kingdom Metazoa; phylum Arthropoda; class Insecta; order Diptera; family Tachinidae; genus Gymnosoma; species Gymnosoma rotundatum. The sequence continues at coordinate 34,468,408 of OU744336.1, forward strand.
TTGAAATAACTTTTAAAAAGTGCCTCAATTATTTACTTACTTTTTGAAGTTAAACAAAATTATTATATTAATTATTAACTAAATAAGCGCAGTAAAATAAACAAGTCCTGCAGTCAAGGTAGAATTTTTAAAAAGGTAAATAAAAATTATAGAAAATAAAAAAACAACAACAAAACAAAATGAAAAAACTGTTTCATAACTTTCAACACTACTCAGGCCTACTTTTGTAAAGTATAATAAATAAATAAAATATGAAAATGATAGCAGTTGATAAAACATTCACATTTTAATTTACTTAATTTTCATAAAACACTGTTTGGGCATCTTCAAATGATAGTAGTGAAATAGGAAACAATTGTTGTAAGTAAAATAAGTAAGAGTGATATATTAGTCTGTGCCAAATCTTATTTACCCTTCACTAAACCTGTACATATGTATAACCACATGTCCATATAAATTGGCATAAGAAATAATATAAAAATTTGTTAGTTTTGCTTAGGGTTGTTGTCCCAGCTACTGTTATTGGGGTAAATAAGTATTAAGAACAACAACCTGCAGGAATAAAAACGATAGTTGAAAAAGGGATATGGAAATATTATAGGCAGGCGTGGAGTTTTGCCTGCTGCTTCGAAGGATATGGACCGATCTTGCTAATTTCTAATAGCAAGCATTTTCGAAAGTATGTCTGATCGACTGGCGTATTAAAATTTTCTCCACCTCATCTTAGCAAAGTTGATTTCAACACGAACGCAGATGGTCAGACCGACAGAAGGATAGATTTTGATCAAGATTAACGTTAGTACCTAGTGGTCTAACCTGACGGTAGTGTTGCCACTGAGTGAAATACAATGCATCGACTAGCGGATTTCACTAGCACAGCCAACAAAGTTGCAAATCTAAGAACATGGCTGTCGAAAGCATGCACTTTCCCTTACTTGAAGGATTGGAGACCATTCTTCAGTCAGCACCGCACCTTCCCTGCAGACATTGACTTACACAAAGCCAGCACGTGACCCGAACGGACCTAACCAATAACTGGCTGTAGAGATGGCCGGCTTTCTGTAATGGCTACCGGTTCCTGAATGCTCGTCAATGAGGACTCTGGTCAGGCCTTCAACAAATATTTAATTGTCTATCCAGATTTCGGCGCATGCATATCATCAGAGTTTAGTTTAGAGTCTAGGTTTATGCTAAACAAGACATCGAATTGTTTAAGAGAGAGAGACCGAGAGAACAAAGAGAATATACAAAGTGGCACGGAAGAGTAAAAGCGAAAAACGCTTGAATATTTTTTGTTCTCTACTTTAAAAGACGATATAAAACTCAAATCAAAAAACCTTAAATTTAAAAGCAATTTCTACTAACTTTTGTGAAGATTTAAAAAGTTTGAAAAATATAGTGAAATTAAACTTTACATCATAAAATACAGGAGATGAAAATAAACATCCATATTTCATTTTTTTTTTACTTCGTACATGTGTACGTACCCTTTAATTACCTTATTTATATTAAATACTTAAAAGGTGCTGAAAATATAAAAAAACATGAATTTTATTCAGTTATTTTAATTATTACTTTAAATATATTGTTACGTTTTACCCTTTTTAGCAGGCAAACGTACGGATTCTTTTGATTGCAATTACCACTGTGGCTAAATTCAGCTTTCTCTGGCTATACTTCTCGATCCTACCGGTCTTGTGAACCCTTGGTCTCGTATTTACTAAACATGCGTTATCACCACAAACGCAGCCATCCATGCTACACTACTGTGTTACTCCGGCGAGACATGAACTACTCGATGCCTTGTTTAGTAACTTTAACCATCCACAGACATCTCCACTACTCCTTTTATCCAAGCCAGTCATCTCCTTTTATTCCCGTAGCCACAACACACGTCTGCCATTCACTGTTGTTATGCTGTTACACTTTCTCGCGCTAACCGCTAGTGCTCTTACTTTTTATTATAAAGGGCTTCTTGATAATTATCCGTTGCTCTTATATTAAGTTGAACGTCTCCACTAAATTATTTGCCATGGCTTCACACAATAATTGCCTTTTGCCTCTCGGGAGGTTTGTAATGCTGTTATTATTATTTTTTTCTTTGCACGCATGCTCGCATGCGGTATCGAACTCGGACCCCCAGGTTTGTAGTACGCACCTCTACCAACGCAGCCATTGAGGCTGCTCAGCTTTTGTTGGCTAACTTGTGGTTTTGTTATTCCGTAAACACACCATTGGTTGTTGAATTAACTTTATTCACCACACTCATACGGAAACAACTACAGGGGTTGTCAGATTTTATTATTCGTAACAATATTATTTTTATAATTGAGATTAATAAAATCATTTTGATTAATGAGACCTTTATATTTAACTAGCAGTGCCCACGACACATTTTATTTCGTGTCATTTCTAATTTTCTTAAAATTGAAATTTAGAAAAATGTGTTTTTAAATATTTATTGCAGAATTCTGTAGACAGTGTTAAAAATTTTCCATTTGCAAAAATAAAATGTGCTGACAACTGTTTCAGTACCATTTTATCGGTAAAATTGGGTGCTTTCACATAAATATGTATCTCAAGTTTCCCTACGAAATGACATATTTTTAAGAAAAAAAGTATTCTGTATTTGAACAAAGTTTAAAAGGGACCTCCTCCCAAAATTTTATTCAAATCCATCCAGCAGTTTTTACCTGATGCGAACATAGACAGACAGACAGAGAGACAAAAATTCCAAAAATACTTGTTTTGTATTTAATATCGATTACTATCTACACAAACAACAAAATTCTCAAGAGAAATATTTCATGTACAGAAATGATCCCGTTACTGTTTCATTATATGTATAGATAAGTTAAACACTTGAACCACATTAAATAAATTAACATTTATACTCTATAGTTTTTACAAGCAACGAGTGCTTTATTCATTTGAAAAATGTTTACTTCGTGTTAAATGGAGCATCATTAGGGTTAAACTTCCTTGAGTCTAGAGTTAATAAATGAATCATATACCATTATCAGGTTTGTTAAGTTTTTGTGCGCAAAGATACCATAAACTGTAACAAATTCTTACATTATTGTTGTATTTAGTTTTGAAGCTTGAGATCTAATTTATGTTAAAGGTTTTTCTTTGGGTTACAAATTCAATTATTTAAGGAAATAGATTAAATAAGTGAATTTGTAAATTGTTTTCTTTGTTTTTACCTAAAGAGAAATACACATAGTTAGATAAAAGTAAACACAATGAATAAACACTTCCAGCTCAACACAGTGTATCAAAGCAAATAATACATCCAATACTAACAATTTCCTCAAATGAAATTTAACAATTATGGGTACACAATTTTTTTTTTTTTTTGGCACACCTGAGTGTTTATATTCTCAATTAGAGCTTGTAAGTTTAACATCTAAATCATCCTAAAAAAACCAATCAACTGTCACACTACACTTAGTTAATGAATACGCTGTGCTCTATTCCTATAAGTAAATCTACGGGAGAGTTAAAATATTTATTTTAAATAGGGTTGGGCTCTTGAACTGTTTGCCCAATATTCCGAAATTTTATTAAACAAAATTTTGTAAAAGATTCAACAAAACAGAATCATAATATTAAAAGTGATGAAAAAAAATAACTATTTTAGAGCAAAAATGTATTTTTAATTCGAAAAGTTAGTGCGGAGCTTAAAGACAATTACAGCACATCTAGAAAAAGAGTTTTTAATAAAATAAAAAATTAATAAAAACAATTTTTTTTTTGATTTGAATATTATTTTGAAAAACAAATTTGCGGTATGGAAGGGGTTATTTTACTTTCAGTTATTTAGCGTTCAGTTCGGTAATAGTTATTATACATTTCCATTATAGAAATAGTAATTTACAATAGCTAAGGAAATAACTTTTGAAATATTTTTTTATTTTTTTACATAAAAATATAAGCCAAAAATTAAAAGTTTCACTGGACTACATCTTTTTTCTTCTAATTAAAAATTTTATTCAAATCGTTGCACTCGTTTAGAAGTTATATTGTTATTTCTTGTTTTGCGCCAAAAAAAAACTTTTACACTTTTTACAAAAAACACTAATTTTTGTTCTATAATGACGTAGATGCTCAATAGAAAGTTTTTTTTTTTATACGGCTGAATGCGCAAAATTGTTTTCTTGGTTCATGTTCTTTCATAATATATCAACAGATAACTTTTTTTTCTTAAACAGATCTGTTTTCCCAGAAAAACTCTTAAAAATCTCACAATAAATAATTTTGCACTATTCTCAAACGCTTATTCTATTAAAGGAATCTTATTTCAGAAATGATCTGACAGCTTATATTATATGTACAGATGCATAATCATGTTTGAAAAATAAAAATATTTTTATTATTGTTTTCTGAAATATAGCGTTTGCAATTTATCTTATTAGAAGGAATCGTTTAAAAATTATATCTGTCGTTAAAGTTTTTCACAAAATCAGTTTGAGGTATTTTGTATCACTATTGTATCGTTTTTATATAAATAAGCATTTACAGTTTGACCGCAGCAAACCTCTAATGTAGACACAATTACTGGACTTACTTCTATAATTTGCCTAAATTTTTTTATTCAACTGTTGGCGGTTTCTCTATATTATGATTTTAAGTTTTATCTATTTTCAGAATCACTTAAATACGTATTCAGTTATACTTTTATTTTACAATACGATTTGAATAACGATAATCGACCTTTGTTAACTACACAACTTTTCTTAGTAATCAAAATAAATCCGCGAAGCCCCCAGATGTCTACAGGATCATATATCTAATTTACAAAAGTGGTTGATGGAAGAGAATTTAAGTTAAATAGAAAAACTATACTCATATAAACTCCACTTTACGTAGAGAATAACGTTTTAGTAGGCGCTCTTATTTAGGTAAATCACTTAGACTTCGTTTTTCAATAGTAAGTCAACTCTAAAACTTCAAACTTAAGCCGAAATATGCAACAACATATTTAAAGACAACTGAATAAAATACATCCCTACCCGCCTCGATGTAACATGCAAACCGTTCATGGGTACACTCGACTAATGAGGAGAGATATTGTTTTCTTTGTCGGACTCCAAAGAAATAAATCCTAATGATTGCAGCTATTATCAGAATCCTAAGTCTGCATTATGCCGGCTAGATTGTAGATTTTAGATATAAAAAATTTTATTTATTGCAGGTTCAAACATATTGAAGATTCAACAAATAATTTGTAAAAAGAAATTTCAATCGGGCCTCGAATATCCGTGATGGTCGGGACCAGAAAAATTACGGATAATAGATTTTCACGGTTAATCGAATAACAATTTCGAGTAAGCAATTTTTTTTTAACATTTATAATATTTAACAAGTGAACATTGGTGTCTCGTCCTATGCAAACATGTGAATGTATGTATGAATTTGAAATTAATAAAAAATTCTGCCATCACAGATAAAAAAAGTAATCACCGTTCATCGAAGCAAACAATTTGAAAACAATAAAAACGAAATACAATAGACTGATTTTTGGCCATCATGGTTAATCGGGATTAACGGTTAACTGGATAACGGATAATCGAGGCCCGACTGTACTTAAATTACAGCAACTATTTCCAAATTATTAGATTGCAAAAATATACGTGTATTTATTATAATATTATATACAAGAGAATAATTTGTAAAAAAATATTATACAAAATGCGTGCAGCAAATAAGCATTTGCTTTTTCATTTTCAGATTTATATCAATCAAATTATTTTTCGCATTATAAGGAAACTTTAAGGTCACAGAAAACCGACCATCTAAGATAGGGTCGAAATGGCGGTAATGGAGCATATATACAAGAAGTAGGCGAGTAAATACTCTCTTAATCTTACTCTCTTGTTGACACTTCATTCGGTAAAACTGTAATAAAAATATTTCTTTGTAGCCTTGTAATTTACATGTCGCCTGATAATCTACGATGACTATTTAATGCTCATCGCGTTGCTTAAGACATGCAACAATTTAATGTCTCATTATATGCAGACAACTTGTAGTTGTTTGGTGTTCATGAGGTTACCATTAGGATATTAACAGTATTATTTTATCTACTTCTCGTATCATTTTGCTGTCCGTAAGTTTTTTACAATGATGCTAACAATGAAACATTATACACTTTTAATCGTAATTAAATTTATTTAAATACATACAGCACAAAAGGTGGAAAAAGGTATATCATAGTTTGTCATTCCGTGTGTAATTTCTACAATATCCATTTTGACCCCATTAAGTATATATATTCTGACTTTTAAGGCATAGCGAAATAAATTTAGCGATGTCCGTCTGTCCGTCTGTGTTAAAAAAAATAATTATGTCAATCGATCAGATATAGTGTTTAAAGAGGTGCTATTGGATATCAGTATGATCGGTCCATGTTTGGAAATAAAAAATAAATACTTGGGGCGATAGAGAATTAAAAAATAAGAAAAAAAACAACAAATGAAAAATTTGGCGCTCACCCATATTTTCCGAGTTACAGGGCTCTGAAATTTTAAAATTTTTTTAAATACTTATACGAGCATTATTTTAAAGCTTTTGAAGAGATATTTAAGGAAATACTAAAATTTCTAAAAAATGCTTAACCCAATAAGAGCCGATGTAAGATTATATAAATGCAGTACCAAACTTTTTTTATTTTTTAATTCACTGTCACCCAAATGTTTGCTTTTTCGGTTGGAGTTTCTTCACTAAACTAGATTTGCATAGATGAGGAAGGGTATATAAGATTTGGCATAGCCGAATATAGCACTCTTACTTGTTTTCTTTAATTTATTAATTTATTCTACAGCTAAATGTATTTTAAAATTTAATAAATAATTTCTAATTTTTGTTAATCGTTTTTTTTTAATATTTTGGAAGCTTTTACATTTGTAGTTAAATTTGAGTTTTGGTAGAATTTTTTTTAAATTAAAATTTTTGTAAATTATTATTAAATTTCCTTGCGTATTTTTTCATCCAATTTTTTTCGACTTAGAGTTTTGTACAAGTTAAATGCATTTTGGTTAAGTGTGTGTTTCTTGTGTGGGACGATTTCTATGAATCACTTTTTAATACCAATTTAAAGCTCTTTGGAGAAATTTATTTTTTTCTTTTTGTAAAGTTTTTATTATTGTAAACAGTATTTTAAATTCGAATTATTTTCACGTATATTTCGATTTCTAAATTAATTAAAAATTCAAACTTATTTATATCTTTTAATGTTAATTTTTAAAGAAAAACAGAAAATTAGGCTGAATGTAATTTTCAGCAGCATTTTCTTATTCGCTTTATTCCTCGTCATTTATACATGAACTTGGATGGATTTTGTTTAAAGTTTATTTATGTAATAATAAATTAAATTAGTGATTTTTTTTTAATTTAAGGTTTTGAAATGCAAAATCAATTTGTTTTAGTCATTCTTTTTGTTTAATTTTGATTTTTTATGGGTGAGATGACGGCGTTCTGGTGAAAAACTAACTCCTTTGTAAACTTTTTATTTGTTTTTGATAAAAATTTCTATTGTATTATAATAATTTTATCTTTTTAAAACACAAGTGACTTTATGCTAAAACCGATATAAAAACTAGGAGAATTAAAATAATTTCTTTAGAAGAAACTATTAAGGAATTATGGTAAAAAGCAAAAATGGTCTTCTTAAAATGTGTTCTAATTTCAATATAATTTCGAATACAAGTTTAATTTGAATATTTCCATAGAAATCAACAATTGCTGCTTATTAAATTAGTGTTAACAATTAGTTTTCCCGCTGGAAAACTTGTGATAAAGAAAAATCGTATAAAATTATTTTGTTTAATGTAAAAATATTAAATTTAAACTAACAAAATCAGAGCGATCAGTAAATGGTACAATATTTATTTGTTTTCAACGATGACCTTAGTGACTAATAATATTTGTTTTCTTTTATCACTTCTGATAACAAAAAAAAAAAAAATACAGTTAATGTTATGAAACTCTTATTGCATTCATCTTCGTTTTTAATGTTTTTTTTTATTATTTTTTTTTTTTTATTTTTTTTTTTTGAAAATCTATTTGCAGTTTATTTATGTTTTCATTGTTCTACTAACCTCACGTTAGAAGTTCGAATATACTATAAAAATTTTCGTACAATACACAGTTGTCGATTACAAAAGTTTAAAGGTTGTAATAATACGTTTTTGATGTAAAGAAATCAAATTTTGGTAAAGAAAAAAACAAACTAAAATCAATTTAATTCAGTTGCATTAAAAATTAAAAGTAAAACCAAATAATGAAAACACCATAAAAACTAACAAACACAATTTAAAAATTGTTTAAACGAGCCGTACACTTGACATTTAAATAAAGAGCAAACAAAACGAACAGATGTCTCGATACTAAGACTAATTTTAGAATGTCTGCATCTAATACAAACATAAATTGACTTAAAAATTTTCAATTAAATGAAAAACCCATCATTACACTGAGTTAGAAGCAAATATTAAGTAGAACAAAATAAATATTGAACAACATTTTCAGCCAGCTTGTTTGTGCACATATAGAAAAATATAGAAAAAAAACTTAACTCACAATTACGAAAAATTCGCAGCAATATAATTAAAAAAAAAACAAATCATAAGAAAATAACTTATATTCAACCATTGCAAACCAGATCGATGGAATGTTGTCTGTGATGAGCTCAATTTATCAGCATTAATTGATTGAAGGCTGCATGTGATGATGTCAAATTTTTCAAAAGCTATTGAAAGCAAGTTTTCGAATGCAATATTTTGTTTAAAAGAATTTATTTATATTACTCTTTGACTCATTTTGGTCGAATTCTTAGTTACACTTTAATAAATTTTTGTAATTTTATCGAAATGGCAGATAAAATAAAATATTTTTTAAAATGATACCGTAACACGTAGAAATAATAACACAAAACTAGTTATGGCACTAATCTAGATAATAATTCTAACATTTTAAATGAAAGGAATCCGCCATGAGAACACTATGTTGCACAGTGCGACAAAAACGAAATATTTTAAAAATAAATCAACAACTTCGTCACAGTTAGAATGAGATAGGCTGATAGCAAAGATGAATTTCAGCTTAAATCTTAAGGTTTCCGGACCTTTGAAGAATACTGCTACAGCGTTGTAAACTAGTGCACCTTGGAAGTGAGAATTGTTAGATTTATATATTTTTTTTAACAAATTGAAAACAAATTTACAAGCCCTTGAAAAGGCCATCAGAACTAAGAATGAAACGTTGAGTCCTAAATTCAATACAAGTTATTAATATTAAACATTCCCCATTGCGAAGAAGACCACTCTATATGGGCCCTTTTTGGACTCCCTTTGATTTCAGACAACTGATCTTAATTAATGACTATCTTACTTTCAGCGTGTCTCTTCTAACACTGGCCTTTACATTTGTCTGCAGTGATTTAAGACTCTAACTATTGACTAACTTCCTTATTATGAAGTCTCCTGTAATTGCAAGCATTTTTCAAAAGTTTCTGTCCATGTTGCCTTTTGCCTAATAATCACACACATTGCGGGCTACAGTGTCAACCCTTTTTCCCGCCACAGTCTGCAAATATCGTCTTCTTCGCTTTTCATCTTGGCCAACTTATGGTTTTGGATCTATCATTAATGCAGTAAATCAGCTTAAGTTACCTTTACCATGACCTTCCTGCCGAGAGGCTCTTTGCGCACTATTTGAATGTCGTGATTAGGTTTCATGAGTTTACCCATTGTATGAACTTTGCTTGCACTAAGACATTCCCCAGTGTAGGTTTATGTTCTAGTCTGCAGAACTCGATAGCAGATCTTCTTTTTGCCAGTTTTTCTACTGCTTTATTCCCGTCTTTATTTATGTGTCCTTTATTACAATCTTGCCCGAGTTTTTTGAAAATATTGCATCCCATTTTCAAAAATGTTCATTAATTTTTCCGATGGGATTTTCAGTTAAATTCAGAAAAAAATAATTAAAATTTTTAAATACGCCACATTTTTGCATAATTTTCATTAAAGAAGAATTGCACATTCTTTTTCATAATTTTTGTTTTCTATTATTCTAAAAGGCAATAAAAAGGTTATGATTTCTGGATAAGAAATTGAACAAATTAAAAAAAAAATTACACCAGTACCTCCTCGTGTTCGACCCATTCTCTCACGAAATTGTGTATTTAATTTATATTTTCTTAAGACACAAATATGGGTTTATTTATTCCTAAAATTATTTCGGTAAGGCGAAATGTGGATATAAATATAAGAAAAAAATTTTTTTGGATTTTTTATAAAGCATTTGGGAATTTTAGATTCTGTCTCCTTAATACTGTAATTTATTTAGCTCTCAGCGTAATCTGATCCATTACACGTAAATACAAAATTTCGTTTGAATATCACTATAAATAAAACTTTAGTGCATGTGAAATATTTTTTGTAGTTCCTTCGGAAAGTCATGTTAAATTCCAGAAATGGTTAAAAAAACTAAAGATACGGAAATATTTTTAAAATTATATAATTTTCAAAAAAAAAAATTGTGCTATTTTGTAAATTATCCCGAATAAATTAATTACCGATATTGATTATTGAGGGTTAAAGCACGTCTCGATGGCCATTTCGTTACCGCTTACTCTCTTCTTACTTTTACAGCTCTTCTTAGTTTTAAATAAACTAAAAATTTTTGTCCAAATAAAATCAAAGTTTAAGCAAAAATAACAATAACCAACAGTAATTACATTTTTCTTTCTCCACTGTATACGGCTGACTTTTCTTCGGCTCTTTTATACAGTTGAAAGAGGATGAAAAATAAATATCAAAAATCACTATAATAATTTATTTCTTTGGGCAGGCACTTAGCAAATTATTAAATTAAACACACGGGAATATTTTTAAACTATTAAAAAAATTATTTAAAACAAAGTATTTCTTTTTATTATTACTCCAAATATTATATTATTATTTATACATTTTTGACAAAAAAAAAAAAAAATCCTTTATCAATCCTTGTGCAATAAAAAGAAAGTTTATTAAGAAAATTTTTTTCTCTAAATGTGAAAAGCCTTATTGCTTAAGTGTTATTTCTTTTTAAATTAAAGTGGGTATGATTTAAAGACATATAATGAGCTTAAGCATTTTTAATTATAGTTCAATATTACACAGTTTGTTTTTCCTTTCTAAGAAATAAGACATTCTATTCTACGACATGTCTAAGCTACATATTATTAAATCCATTTACCCATCTTGAATTTAAAATAATTAAGTGCAATATATCTTTTTAGTAAAATAATAGCAATTACCTGATAACTTTTCAAAAATATTGTATTGTATTTACGAATGTCATTAAAACATCAAATTAATTCATGGCCTAAATTACAGATAAAATTAACACAATCTGCACACAAAAAAAAAAACATAAAACTAATTTAAACTGATAGAAATTTAATGACATAAATTTTAATCAATTTAATATTGATGATGAGACTAAAGCAACAACTTGCTGTCTGTCCGCCCGCCGTTCACATTTTTATTACTATTATTATTTCTGTTTTTTTGTTTGTTTGCTAACCTTTCACTTTTGTTGCAGTATAAATTCTACTAATCTTAGATTGCATGCGTATGACGTTTTGCCACTTTGGTGGTGCTTTAAGCGTATACCGTTCGTTTTTGTCTAAAAATTTTACGATATTTTTTTATGTCGCGCCATTAGTAATTTAGTGGCGTTCATCAAACAAACGAACGTAAGTGCATGTGTATATGTGTTTTTTTATGTTGCAAACTTTAATTTGTTGTTAATTGGTTTCTAGACGCATCTTTAGAATTAAATCGCCGCCATGCCATCACCATTATTTGGTTTTTATGGCCACAATATTGAATTGTTTTTGGCCAACAATTTATGTAATTTTTTTAAGGCTTTTTACAGTCATTAGTTATGTAAAATGTTTGGCCAGAAGACATTAAGTTGCGATAAAACAATTAAGAAGCGTTTTGCTTTTTATTACACAATAATAATGTGTCAATCTCTAGAGAATTTTTAGGATAACATAACTCAGGTACCAAAAAAAAAATTTCTACCAAAAAAAATCTTTGTTACACACTTTCGTTTGTTTTTAATGGCACGAATATTAGATTTTATTTTGTAATTTGTTTTAAGTGTTTTTACAATTATACTGTTATAATTTTTTTTAATAAAGTGTATTGTGTTGGTGTGGCTAAAATCTCCAAGGACTTAGGAAAAAATGTTTTAGAAAAAGTTGACAATACAGAATTTTAAGTATCAAAGCATAAAAAGATAACTTTAATTTATACAACAAGTTTTGTTTTTAAATAAATGTTTTGCTCTTTATGAAAACTGTAAAAAATTATCTTATAAATTAAGTTGCTTTATTATAATTTAAAAGATCGATGATGTGATTCTCACAGTATAATCATAAAAATTAAAGAAAAATGCGTCTTTAAATTTGTTATATTTATTAACATTGGATGTAATAAAAGATAAACAGACAGAATGTGTTTATATCAAAAAATTAGTTCTAAGTACCTGCTATAAAAAATATAGTAGTTTTAAATTGATTTTTTTAAAAAGTAACTGACCTAAGTACTTTTTAAAAAGTATGTCTAAAAAATACATCTTAATCTTTTAATATGTTGATATTTAAGAATACCTTAAAAATACCTTCTTAGAAAATATTTTTCGACAGACACCAAAATTAAAAAAAAAGTACCTTTTAAACATAAATAATAATGCTTTAAAATTCGTATTCTTTAATTCAAAATTTCAAAGAATAACGTTTAACTTGAGTTAAAATTGTAGTATTTGCTGTCTTTTCTTTGACTTGAGTAAATATAATTCTCAATTATGCTTTACACATATGCAGCCGCAGTTCCTAAACAAAATTTTAATTAATTCTACCCAATGAGTTAAACAAAAACAAGTAGTACTGGAATGTCAATAGAGACACAAAAATCTATTTGAAATATTTATTTTTTATAAAAATTTATAAAAGTTAAACTTCAGAAAACAATTCCTATTAAGTTATTTTTGTAATCGTGCCACATTCTTTAGGAAAGGGATAGATAAGAGACAAGACAGGTGGTGATAGAAGAAAGATATATACTATGAAGAAGAACAAAGTGCAATTATGCAAACTATCAAAATGTATTTATTTTATAATTTTAGCAGGAGTTGAACCCTGGCCAACCAGATTTGTATATAACTTGCTGACTACAATGACTGCAGCAGGGTCATGCTAGCATGTTTAACGCAAGTAAAGCTTAATATTATTAATTAATTTTTAAATTTCCGCATAAAAAGGTTATATTTTAATAAAGCCCGCGAGCTCAAAAAAAAGTAATAATAATAATAAAATGCTCAAAAAAATGGGATAAATAAATTTATAACTTTTTATACCGTGATCTCCTTTCGTTATATTATATTCTTCCGGACTCATATCATCATCATCATATTATTATTGTCATCCTTTTAATTTTCCTTAGTTTTTTTTTTACTGTTGTTTTAATTTGAAAAAGAAAAAAAAATTTAGGATGCAATAATTGATATTGTTAAATATTTCTTTAAAAAAAGCTTAACCTTTTTTTAAATAGACTTGTTGAAGATATAAATGATTTTAGCAATTAATTTTTAAAAAGTTACGTGTTATTCTTAAATAAGAATATTTATATAAAACATACAAAAACCCAGCAAAAAATTTTTGAAAAGGTAATCCAGTTTGGAATTAAGCGGAAGTACTTCCCAACTAGATTGCCAACTTAATGATTTTAACAAGGCATTAGACTTTTATAATCAATTCCTGAGAATCGATTACATTAATTATTGTAGGAATTAATGAGTACCATTAGTACGGTGGTCTCTTTTAACATAAAGAACTAGTTCCATTACTACTTCCTTTTTCGGTAACTAATGTAATGTGCTTTGTAAGCGAGTAACAAAATATGGCAATCACAAAAGGAAGTCATTATATGGCAAATGCTTTTAAAGGTAATGTCTAATTTTTTGCTGGGAAGTTGTTTAATAAAAAACTTTAAATTATATCAAATGTTTAAATTATACAATATAATGATAGAATCATAAAAAAACTTTTGTTAAATGGTATTTTTTAACACTCAATAACTTGAGGAAAGTTTCTATGCGGTTTTCAACATTCTTTAAAAAATGTTCTACAAAAAAATCATAAAGTTTTTTAAAGTGTTTATTTAAAAAAGTATCTTTTCCGTATTATTCCCCGAAAACGAAAAAATCTTAATCTTATGCCTTAGGTTGTTTAAAACAATAGTACATAAAAAAAATAGAAAATAAAAAATTCAGATTACTGAAAATGTGATAATTATCAACAAATTGAAAGACTTGTTTAAGAGAACAAAATGCATTTTATTAATTATTTTACGAGTATTTACAAATAGAATTTAAAATACGTTACTGCCTTTAACAAATCAAGGGATAGTTTTTTTCTCATTTCAGAATTTTATGCGATATAACACCACCCAGCAAAATATTAAACATTGCTTTAAAAATAACTTGCAATATAGTGACTTACTTTTGTGATTGCCATATTTTGCTACTCGCTCACAAAACACATTACATCAGTTCGCAAAAAAAAAAAAAATAGAACTAGTTCTTTACTCTAAAATGGAATACATACCTTCAAATACGTACTAATGATCATCATACATAATGATCATCCCGCAATAATCAATGCAATCAATTTTCAGTAATTGATTATAAAACTGTACAAAAATTTTTGTGTTGGCTTTTAAATCTACTATTTATTATAAATCTCTTTGTTTCTTTATTTATTTTATTGTTTGTGGGTGCGTCAATTACGGTTAACAGTGGTAATTGATTTAAATGAAAATTGAAACACGGGTAGATATTTGGCCTCATGAAAAAAGGTGTATTTATATTTTTAAGTAGCTGACCAGTTGGGAAGGAAAAGGGGATGGTGAATTTTTATGTATCTAAATTAATTTTAATCAATGGCTTTTAATGAAATTCAAAACATAGCGAGGTCCTCTTTTATATCTGTTTCCAAAACTAGGACCTAGATGACAGAAAACGGAGAAGCGCAGGCATTTGCGTCCGTACCGATTACACTTATAGTTTAAACATTGTTACATATTTATGTAAAGGGTAGAATATTTTAGAGTTGGAATAGAATAGAAGAGTAGTGAGTAGGGGTGTGGGGGAGACGAAAAATGCGCAATTATATACATCTTAACCAATTCTACCAAAATCAGATTCTTAAAACATTTGAAATATAGATATCTCCGGATCTATAAGAACTAAATTGATTTAATAGGTTTCTCACGATTTTGGAGTATAGCCCTATAGCAAACATGGATATGATATAGTATACAGTTCTTAGAAAAGCCCAAAAATTGGACCTTGGCAACGTCGGGTAGAATAACCTATTTAATTAAAAAAATATTCCTCTGATAGGTTTGTCGATCTGTGTGTAATTTCTACAAGTTCCCCGTTCTTATACATAGCTTAGTGGATTGAGCGCTGTCCAGCTGTCCATTTTAGTGTTGAAATCAATTTGTCAAGGCACTGGATGAGCTAAAGAAAATTTAAATACGCCAATCGATCAGACAAAGTTTCGAAAAATTTTTTATTGAAAATCAGCAAGATCGGTCAATGACCTTTGAGGCAGAGGGCAAAATACCACGACTGCCGCTTATTTAAATATGTGCTCTAAGAAAAAAGAAAAAACAAATATATGGAGCGATAGCGAATTAAAAAATAAGAAAAAAAAAACATAAATTGCAAAAAAGGCGATCGCTCGTATTTTCCGAGTTTTGCGCCTCTGAACTTTTCATAGAAAAGTACGATTTTTTTCTATTATTTTTTAAAGATATCAATATGGGTATCATTAAAACGCTTTTAAAGAGATCTTTAAGGAATTACTAAAATTTTTAAAAAATGCTGAACCTATTGAAGGCCGATGACAGTTTAACGTAATATTATGTATAGAAATCTGTAGTTTATTTAAAGTATTTCTGAGAAGTAACCTGAAGAGCTAGGTGAGAGTTAGCGAAATGGGCATCGCGACGTGCGTTTACCTTTAATAATCAGTATTGGTGATTCAATAAATTAAAAGAAATGTTAAAAATATCACGATAATATTATATATATTATATATATATATTTAATAAAAGATTCCCATGATTTAATTTTTTTATTTTTCATTGTTTAATTCACTGTCAACCCAATGTTTGTTTTTGAATTGTAGTTACTTCACTAAATTATATTTAAGCTTATGGTGAAGGGTACATAAGACTCGGCATAGCAACACAAAAATTTATAATAACATATTTTCTTTTTTAATACATTTAAAACCCAAAATTCCTATGGGACGGAATAATAATTATTCACTTGTTTAAATTACTTTATAAAAATTCTTCACAAATATTTTAAAATATGCAGTGGATAAACGTTGATTGCGGAAACTTATGATGCAAGAGATAATAAATATTCAAAACATCCTAATGGTTATTAAATAATCTCATATAAAAACAATTTTGAAGTGCTTGCACAGAAAAAAAAACAAAATGCAACCAACTTTATGGTTAAAAAACCATTATTATAATATTTTCAAACAAATTTCGACAAATAAAACATTTAAATTTTTTCACTTGCATTCACTTTCATAATAATATTTTAAGCAATTTAACTATTTAATAAATTTTGCAACTCAGGCCGTTGTTTTTTTATTTGGTTTTTGTTCAATAGACTGCCGCAAAACCAATAACAAAAATAATAAAAACGAATTACCCAATATTTCAAATAGTATTAACAAATGCAACGATTCTTTCATTAATCTATTCATTTGTTTACATTCACATTCATATTTACATTTGCATTTGCATTTGCAATTTGTTTTAAGTTTAGTTCTTTTTCTATATTTTTTTGTCTTTGCTGTTGTTGTTGTTGGTCACTTGTTGTATACATTTATTTTCGGTTTTGCCTCTTTTTCTTAATTTTCAATTTGCTGTTGTATTTTTTGTTTTTTTTTTTTCATTTTTTCATGGCGGTTTGGCTTTTTTGGTTCAAATAACATATTTTCGTAATATCTCTTATTGTAAAATGTGACAGCAGCAGTTAAAAAAAACGCATGATTTAAAGATCAAATTTTAAATTAAAGACATGAGAATCTTAAGAACTTAATAATTAATTAAATTTAATACATATTAGGAACAAATGATTTAATTTCTTGAATTTTTTTCTGTACCTATTCTCCTCTAAGTGAAGTGACCAGCCCACATGTATGAATAGGCCGCGTACTAACTTAGTTCGCACTAGTTAGAATAGTCCTTTCCCAAAATATATGAGCCAGTCATCCATAGGCCGTAAGGTAAAGAATGTATATAAGATTTTGTTTTTTAATATTTGCTTGAAACTCTAGCTAAATTTTAATAAATTCACATTGCAGCAAAAAATTTAATGCAAATATGGTCGTTTGATTTATAAAACAAAAAAAAAAAACCAATAATGTCAGGAACATAAGATTTGGCAACCGTTTACATAACTGTAACAAAAATTAATAATATTTTTTTCAGTTTGTAGCCGTGTGTGTGATAAAACAGGCCTGTATAATTTCTTACCTCCACCACTAATAAAGTGTGGTGTATTTGTATGAATAGATTTGAGAGAAAAGTAATAACATGCTGCGCAGCCGGAATGGCAGCTTTAAAAAAACTATCTTGTTTAACAGAAAACCAAAATTAATTGGTTAAGCATTTTTAAACATTTTTTGTACTTATATCCTTAAAAATCTTTTCAAAAGCTTTTGAACGATACCCATATTGTTATCTAAAAAAATATGGTTCATAATCGTATTGTCTATGAATAGTTCAGCGGCCTATAACTCGGAAAATATGGGCAAGTGCAAATGTTTTCATTTGATATTTTTCCTTGTTTTTTAATACTGCAGCGACCCATATACTTAGTTTTTTTTTGATTTGAGCTACTTCAATAAACTAGATTTGATATGAAAAAATTATAGGCAGGCGTGGTGTTGTGCCCGCTGCCTCGGAGGACACGGACCGATCTTGCTGATTTTCAATAGCAACATTTTCGAAACTATGGCTAATCGACTGGCTCACGTAAATTTTCTCTAGCTCATTTAGTGCCTTGGAAAGATTAATTTCAAGTCGAACACGGACAGACAGACGGACATCGCACAGTAACTCATAATATATATACTTTACAAACGGAATAAGATACTAAGCGCAGTGTACCTTTTTCAATTCTTTATGATGAAGGATATAAAAATAAATGTTGTATAGCCGCGGTTCATGACTTGATCAAGGCGTTTTCACATTTCAATCATAGAACAATAGCCGAGAAGTTAAAGCAGCCTGTATAGTAAATCGGGAAAGGAAAATAAATAATCGTTGCGCAAGTAGAGTAAAATCAATTCGTTAAAGAAGACTGTGTATAAGACTATCATATGAGACGGTTAAGGTGTATAGTAGAAAAAAGGAAATCATCGTCCTAACCTCAATGTAAAACACAATAATATAAAATGTCAACTTGACGTTTCAGTTGTGGCTAAGCTGGTTAAAAATGGCCTGATTGGTAAAAAATGAAATCATGAGCTTTAATTGCGTCGCAGCCTTCCGTTTGAGCCAAAATGTCTACGGTGATTTGAGGCGATGTGTGCTTAATAAGATATCGAGTATTTTAAGTTCCGTTGGATTCTTAGATTGTGGAGTTAATGGCTACATAATTTGGTTAAAGCTCACTTTTATAGCCATTGGCATAGCAAGGTGGCTTATAGGCACATGTTGGCAAAACGATACATCGAATACTTCGTTTCCTGTTAAAGTCTCAGAATAATGTATCGTAAATTGAGTTGTAAAAAGCAAATGTTTACTTATCAATTATCTTGTTAAATTAAGTGCAACAATTTTGTCCAATAAAACTAAAAAAAGTGATAATACTCGTACATGCAATCACAAGAATCCCTTCGTCGTTAAAAAAGAACAAAATTGCGCGTATTTATAACTTCTTAGGTATTATTTTTATTGATAAAGTTTTACGGAGACCATAAGAGTGTTGCCTGCATAAAGATTCTTCCAAAAATCTCTTTGAATGATAAATTTCACTCTGATTTTTTTGCTTTGTTTGACGTATATTTTTTTAATGTTTCGCCTTTAAATTTTGGCTTTTAAAAAATTTATTGCCAACATTTTTTAACGAAACTGAAAAAAGAAATGTATATGGGCAGCTTCCTAGTGTAGTCAGTTTGTCTTTAAATAAAACTCAACAGATTTACACTTTCATTTAACCATAATTTATAAAGCGCTTTCAGTACTTAAGTTGTCATAATTTGCCATAAGTCGAGAAAAAATATATATTTTACAATAGAAATCCTGCAATATACGTTGTGTATCTAAGCTGATTGGAATAAAATGGAATATTTTAAGATTTTCAGCAAATGCCTGATAATTTTTTTATTTTTAACAGACTTAAAAAAAAAAGAAGGGGATTACCAATTCGACCTAATAATGGTTTTTTATGTTTGTGCCTGCATAACTCAGTCATTCTGAACTAATTGTGTATATTTTTTTATTTGAAAGGTTATGCTTACAGATTAGTCTCATTCTAAAAACAGTTCATTATTTTAAAAATTAAAGGGCCAACCCATAAAACATACATCATTTTTAAATGTCTTATGAACCGCAAAGTGCACCACTTAAAAATTAAACAAAACTAAGTAATAGCTAGGACTAAATTAACTTCAATAATAGATAATAAGATTAAATTAACTAACAGGGATAGATTTATGTTAGAAAACGTAAAAAAGGCGGATAGTTTTTTGAGAAGAAATAGGGATATACTCATCTTAAAAGCTGATAAAGGTAACACCACAGTAGCTTTAAATAAGAGTGATTATGTTTTAAGAATTAACAGTAATGTAGGGGATGTTGCTAATTATAAGTTAGCAAACAAAGATCCAACAACAAAATTGCAGAGGATTAATAATGTGTTGGTTGAAGAACTTTTTAAACAAAAAGTTATTACAATTTTAGAGAAAAACAAGCTTAAAACCAATGTTTCTACAGCTCCAAGATTGTATGGGTTACCAAAAATTCACAAGGAGGATTTTCCTTTAAGACCGATTTGTTCTTTTATAAATTCTCCATCTTATGAGTTATGTAAATATATTACAATGATTTTAAAAAAGATTACAGAAAATTCAAAATATAATGTTAAAGATTCGCTTGAATTTAAAGAGAGGATAAGGAACATAAGTGTTCTGAATGATGAAAAATTAGTATCTTTTGATGTAGTCTCTTTATTTCCAAGTATACCTGTTGATTTGGCATTGAATATTATTGAAGAAAAATGGAATGTAATACAGGAATATACTAGGATGGAAAAATGTTTATTTTTACGAATTTTAAAATTCTGTATTGAAGATAACAGATACTTTCAATATAATGGTAACATATATTTGCAACAAAAAGGGCTTCCAATGGGATCTCCAGCTTCCCCAGTTGTGGCAGATATTATTATGGAGAAATTATTAGACACGTGCATTAATGAAATTAGTATAAAACCAAGAATAATGACAAAATATGTTGATGATTTGTTTTGTATTATTTCTGCATCTGGTATTGAAAATATGTTAGATACATTAAATAATTTCAATAGTTGTATAAAATTTACAATAGAAATACAAAATAAATTTAAATTGCCCTATTTAGATACGTTAGTAGTAAGGAGAGGGAATAAACTAAAAATGGATTGGTATCAAAAGCCAACAGCTTCCGGGAGAATTATTAATTATTATTCAAAGCATAACAAAAGAATAATTATTAATACGGGAAAAAATTTGATAGAAAAAGTACTTAAGCTAAGTGATAAGGAATTTCACAAAAGCAATAAAGATAAAGTTAAAAAGATATTAATTGATAATGATTTTCCAATGAGAGTGATAAATAGTTTGTTTAAACAGTTAAGGTTTAGAAGAGCAAATAATACGAGAGATGTTACAGAAACTAAAGTTTACAAGTCTTTAATTTATGTACCAGAAATAGCAGAAAGGATTGAAAAATCAAAAATTTTTGATGGGGATAAATATAAAATGGCATACAAAACTTATAATACTTTAAATAGATTATTTAGTAAAACAAAAGATAAGATTAAAAAATGGGACATGTCAAATGTAGTTTACAAAATACCTTGTAATGGTAATGATAGTGAGAATTGTAATAAGGAATATGTAGGTACGACAAAAAATAAACTAAAAACTAGAATAGCTGGACATAAGTCTGATCAAAGATACAGGGACGTTAATAATTCACAAAAAACTGCATTATCTTCCCATTGTGCCAGATTTGATCATTATCCTAACTTTGAAGATGCATCTGTTTTAAATATAGAAAATAATTATAAGCGTCGGTATATGTTAGAGATGTTACAAATAATTAAAATACCAACAACAAAAAGAATAAACTTTAAGGCTGATACTGATAATGTTGCGCAATGTTATAGACATTTAGTGCATAAAAATTAATTAACGTTTGAGAGTATATGATTGCTTGTAACATTTCTATCGTGAAAGTTTATGTTAATGTATTTGTATTAAGTTTTTAAAATTTTTAAAGTAATTTGAATGTTTTCTGTTTTTAAAATTTTTATAAGAATGTAAATGTTTAAAATTATTGAGTTATTTTACTTGAATGTTTTTTGAGTTTTAAATTTATAAAAATGTAAATGTTTAAATATTTGAGTTTTTTGTCGTTTGATTTTTAATTTTTCTGTTTTTGTTTGAAAAAATAATTTCATTTTAATTTTTGTTATTTTTGGAAAAAGGAAAATTTAATTTTTTGTTTCCTGTTTCCTGATGATGCCACCCAAAGGTGTGGCGAAATATTGAAAATATAAATAAAAAATTTTTATTATTTATAAAACTGACCTAGTGCTTAATAAATTAGAAAAGAAAAATTATTTAAAAAGGTCAAAGAAACATTTACATAAAACTAAGTAAGAATATAAATCTAAAAATTAAAAGGTGTCCTATAGGTGACGCAAATTTACCTTTATGTGCCTATCTTTCTAACCGTTAAATACAAACGCTTAAAAATTGTACAAAATGCAGATAACTACAACCGTTGTAATATAACTATAAATTTTCAAACTTATAAATTAGAGGGTGCGCCAATAGTTTATTTTATTTGATGTATATGGCCATGGTTTTAACAGTTGTAGACAGGCGGTTAAAATTTACAAGAAACCTGTATTGCTAAGTCCGCTGTAAGTACAAGTATATAATTTGAAATTAGAAATTAAAGGGTGTTCCAATAATTAATGTTATTTGGCCAATATGGGCCAATCTTCTAAACCGTTATATACAAATTACTTGAAAATTTAAAAAAGATGTCTACTTCCTCTGGCATAATAAGAGGTATATATATTTTAAATTATAAATTAAAGGGTGGCCCAATAGTTTATTTATTTGATGTGTAGGGCCATGATTTTGAACAGTTGTAGAGAGATGGTTAAAATTTGCAAAGAATCTGTTCTGCTTAGTTTGGTATAACAACAGGTATAAAGTTTGGATTTGGAAATTAAAGGGTGTACCCGTAGTGGATACAATTTGATGAATGTGACAAAACTGTTGAACCTTAATAGAGAGATGGTTGAAATTAACAAGGAACCTTTATTTTTAAGTCCGTTTTAATAACAAGTATATAATTTTGATTTGGAAATTAAAGTGTGTCCTAATAGTTAATGTAATTTGATGCATGTTGCCAAACTTTAAACTGTATAGGTAGAGAGCTACACTTTATTTTTAAGTCGGTTTTTTGCAAAAATTATTAATACAATGCTCTTTACAATCACCAAATATTTAGGTTATGGAAAGCCTGGTTGTATAGATTTTATGAAAAGATGTTTTAAATAAAACCCATGCTTAAGAGTAGCAGTTAATGTTTACGTTTTGAGGAGGATACACATTTTTAAAATTTACTTAAAAATGCTACGCTTATAGGCACCCTACCGGCAACTAAGAAGCCGAATTGTGAGAAGTATTTAAAATATCTGATGGGGTGACAACGTCATAGACTTTAATTCCAAGTAGTGTTGTTAATCACATATTGTTTGCGTAAAATAGTTAATTACAATTAAAAAATAAATTTACTATTTACACGGCAATATTTACTTATTATAATACTTTGAAATGTAATTAGGACGTACATGTAAACGATTAAATGTAACTATTTAATCGTTGCGGCTCGCTTCTTAATTGTTTTTGCTTCACCTTATTTTTAGTTAACATATTAATATTTAAGTATTTTATTATGTTTGTTTTATACATCAAAGTCGTAAATTTTGACAGGCACCTGCAGTTGTACAAGTTATAAAATTTTTGCAAATATTTAATTTATTGAAAATTAATAAAATAAAATTTAAAGTTCGTGTACCTTGCAAAATGCATTTAACTCACACCCTTCGACACCAGTAATAGTCCATTAAAGTTCAGGAATCACTAGCAACAACTCAAAATATTTTTCATGATTTATTACCTGCATGTTTTGCCACTTACACACCAAATAATGAAAAAGTTAAAAAAGCCAACTTCTTTGAGGTGACTGCATGTATTACTTCCACGAAAAAAAAACAGTTTTATTACACACTCATATTTATTTTACACCAGGGGTTATTACTTCATTAAAAAAGATGAAGAAAAAATTAAAAAAAAGAAACGAAATGAAATGAAATGAAATGAAAAGTCCCATCTGTCAATCTGTTTTTTTAAAGACAAGTGAATGTTTATCTTTTAAAATGAAGTTAAAGAAAAGACATATCAAGAACAGCAACATGTGATATTAAAAAGGAATGGTCAAATTTTTAAAGGAATTATTTCTTATATTTCTGTGAAAAGAATACGAAAATTACATTTGGCACATTTAATTTACATTTGATGTGAACTGAAAATATTTTTGGTTCTTTATTCATTAAAATTGGAATTGTAACATTTTTCCATTGAGGACAATATGTCATACGCCAATAACAATGTTTTACTTTTAATTAAATTATTCATAGTCATATTAAAACTTTTATGCTTGAGCTACTTGGGTTCATAAATAAAGCCTTCTTTAGGAAATGATATTTGAAAAATATTTGTTTGTTTTGTTTTAGCAACTGCCAAAGATACATTGCATTCTAGATGACACGTCCACACTTTGCAACTTTAGTTGTGCAATTTTTGAGATTGATGATGAAAAAGAAAAGTTGACTGAATAGGAGTACTTCCAGTTCTCTTTTCATTGTTGCTGCTATTACAAAATTGTAAAAGTAATATAAAAGCAAAATGTCCGTGTGTAAACAGAAATGTGATTTCAAAAGAGAACTTGACAAAATTTAAAATACAAAATTTTCTTGTCATTCTATTCAGAATAGGAAAACGATTAATTTATTAACATTCAGACAGTTTTATTAAATTTATATTTTAATTTATTATCAAGACATTCTTAGGCCATAAAAATTATCCAAAGCTAAAACAAACTTTTTTCTTCAATAAGTTCTTTAAAAGCTCTGTATTAAAATTATTATTGTAAGACACAGATCCGTTTCTGCAAAGGTAACGTATAAAACTGAAGCTCGTTAATGTAACAAGTCAATGTTACATAATATATACAAATTATTATAAAAAGATTATTTTACTACAGTGTTTCAGACTGTGGCAAAAAGTTATATATAAGGAATTTCAAGTAAAATTTATATAAAGCATCAGAAATTTCATTGTTTTTGAAAGGTATTTGGGGCAGAAGTAAAGTAAAATGACATATGACCACGAAATATCACAACATTCCAAAGGAATAAAAAAGTAAAAAGGCAAATAAGCAAAATATAAGTCGATGGATTATTTAAGCAGATTATTAAAAATTAAAGCAAAAATACTAAGTAAAAATAATATATAAAAACCAAACAACAAAAAGGGTCAAGGTTGATTATTTCCTACCTTGCAGCAGATTAAGAAGGTATTTTTAAACATGTTTGGCCAGCAACAATTAACAGAAAAGTTAATATTGTCTGACTTTGCTTATCTGCAAAATCATTAAAATATTTTGCCTCTTTGTGTCTGGTGGCCCTTAAAATCATCGTAAATTATTTATTGAAAGGGGTCTGTTAAGATGAGGCTTTAAAAGCAATAAACATTTAAACTGACAGCATGAGTGTTGGGGCGGCATGTGCTCACATATTATTATTTATATTGAGCTTACATATGTATGTGGCATTATATGGACATAATATGCATATAAAAGTTTATTTTATGCAAAAAAGCAACGCTTTACCGTTAGTTTTTGTTTGTTTAATAGGAAAAGTTTATTTGAAATAATGTTTGGAACATCGCATTAGTTTTTAGTGTGTATCAAATCACGTCCAACAAATATTAATAATAATAATGTTTATTTGCACATACTTCCCAGTATGTTTGTTTTGTATTAAATATAAAAGTCTGCTGTTCGTGGTACTGATATTCAACGATTGTTTAAAAAACAAATGCAATTCCTTTTTATGGGGAAGTGCATAAAACTTAAATGATACCAATAAAAGAAGTACTTTTTTAAAAACTTAATCTCTAGTAAATATATTTTCGAAATGGAGTACTTTAAAAATTAAACCTAACTGTTGAGTTGAGAGGTTTTGCTCCACAATACGTTTCTAAGACAAATCTAAAACGGTTGCCCAAGAATTACGTCTTATTACCGTGACCAATGTAGTAAAACAAGAACTTCCCACATTAAAAAAAGTGCCTTATGACATACTTATATGTATTGCAAATTTTTAAAAGTACTTATCGAGGTAAATATTTCTACTGCATGCAAAGTAACTTCCAAAATTTAGTCTCTTTCAATTCCTCTTAATTTTACTTTTAAATCAAGAATCATGCCATCTAGCGCGAAGCATGTCCTTTTATTTTCCCAAAGAAGACATTCCACTTGACGACATAAAATTTCATTATGAAATCGTAAATAATACGATAATAAACTTTAGATGCCGCAAAAAATGCTTTTTAAAAAGTACCTTTTTAAAAAAATAATTATTTAAAATCGCTATTTAGAAAGGCTTAAGTATATTCTCAACACATATTAAAAAATAAATTTTTCTTGAAATTTCTTTAGAAAAGCGCCTTTTTAACAGAACCTTAAGTATTCCGAAAGTACCTTTTATGAAAGATTACAATTTAAGGTACCTTTCTAAGTAGTAGTCTTAGAAAATACAAAAGAAAAAAAAAGTCTTGTATCCATATCTCAAAAATCGTCCCCTTTAGAAATCGCATCTGAATGAAATAACTAAAATTTTTACCAATAAGGATTAAAAAAAATTTGTTTTTTTTGAATCGCCCTTTAAAAAACTATTTTATTTTATTCTAAAAAAGAAACTATTAAAGACGTTTCCTTTAAAAAAAGATCGACCGAGGAATTATGAACAAAATTCCATTTAAGTATATCTTTTAAAAAGACTTCACAAGACCTTCTCTATAAATAATGCAAAGAGGAGATAATGAAGCAGGCCATTATTACTAGATTAAAACAAGTAAGAGTGCTATATTCTGCTATGCCGATTCTTATATACCCATCACCAAAGATGTAAATCTAGTTTAGTGAAGTAATTCCAAAAAAAGGAAATATTGGGGTAACAGAGAATTAAAAAAATAAAAAAAAAAAAAAAATATGGTACTGTATATATATAATATAACATAAAAATGACATTGGCTCTTAATGTATTTCCTTAAAGATCTTTTCAAAAGCTTTAAAATGCTACCCATATTGATATTTAAAAAAAAAATTCAGAACCCGCAACTCGGAAAATATGGGCGAGCGCCAATTTTTTCACTTGATATTTTTTCTATTTTTTAATTCTCTATGGCCCCATATGATTATTTTTTTTAGTGGAGTTACCTTATTGTTCCAAATGATAAGAAAAAATTAGAGGTAGGCGTGGTGTTTTACCTGCTGCCTCGAAGAACACGGACCGATCATGCTGAATTCAAGTAGCACTTCTTTCGACGCTATATCTGATCGATTGATATATTAATTTTTTATGTGATTTCAACATTAACACAGAAGGACAGACGGACACACGGACATCGCTCAATCGACTGCGCTTTACATAAGAAGTTAGAATATATATAATTTATGGGGTAGGGAATAGATATTGTAGAAATTAAACACGGAATTCTATTCTACTTTTTGTGGTGAAGGGTATAAAAAACTAGCAACTAGTACACCAGTGAAACGCAACGACCCTTGTAAAAAGAGGGTTACTTTAATAAGGCGATTAAAAAAACCTTTAAAAACTGAGACCTATTACGGCATTAGATATTGTTACGAATAATAAAATCTGACAAGCCCTGTAGTTGTTTCCGCATGAGCGTGGTGAATAAGTTAATTCAACAACCAATGGTATGTGTATAGAATAACAAAACCACAAGTTAGCTAAGAAAAGCTGAGCAGCCTCAATGGCTGAGTTGGTAGAGGTGCGTACTACAAAACAGAGGGTCCTGAGTTCGATACCGCATTCGGATATGCGTGCAACGAAGAAATAATAATTGTTATAACGCAATTAAAATTAACAAACAGCAGTACAAACCTCCCGAGAGGCAAAAGACAATTATTGTGTGAAGCCGTGGCAGATAATTTAGTGGAGACGTCCAATTTAATATAAGAACAACAGATAATTGTCAAGAAGCCCTTTATAATAAAAAGTAAAGTGCAATAGCGGTTAGCGAGGGGAAGTGTAACAGCATAACAACAGTGTATGGCAGACGTGTGTTGTGGCTACTGGATTAAAGGAGAAGACTAGCTTGGATAAAAGGAGTAGTGGAGATGTCTGTGGATGGTTAAGGTTACTAAACAAGACATCGAGTAGTTCATGTCTCGCCGGAGTAACACAGTAGTGTAGCGTGGATGTCTGCGTTTGTGGTGATAACGCATGTTTAGTAAATACGATACCAAGGGTTCACAAGACCGGTAGGATCGAGAAGTATAGCCAGAGAAAGCCATAAAGTTCGAAGACAGAATTTAGCCACAGTGGTATTTGCAATCAAAAGAATCCGTACGTTTGTCTTAAAGAGTAAAAAACGTAACAATATTTATCGAAAATTATTTCAATTGTTATTGTCATTGTCCCACAATTTTTAATAAAAAATAAAAATTACCATTTATTACAGAAGAACCTCGCAAAAACGAACCGTCAAAGAAAGTATGTCCTATAAAAATAACCTTTAAATAGTTTTTTAAAATATTTCAGAAAGCTCCTTATTAAGAAGCGAAATTTTAATTATAAAATTTAAACGTTTTTTCTTCACTTAAATTAAAAAATGAACAGCCATGTGTTTTGTTTTCGACAAATATATGAACCAATTTTAAAGGTGTATGTGTTGTTTCCAAAAAATTGCACTTACAAATAGCAAAGTGTACTGAATTTACATAGAAAAAAATTTATTGTGGAGATAACACCAACCTTTAGTTGTTCTGCATAATTTGTAATTTTGAAACATTCCATTAATGAGCAAATTATAAATTTTATAAATATATATTTTTTAACTCTGGAGGTTTTTAATTTGTATTCTATTCTATCCAAAAATTAATACACATTTTAAAGAGGTCAGTTAAAGGTGACATTCTATAGTCGGAAAAAACCAACATTTTTCCGGGTTTCAGCACACGTTGCTTTTTAAATTTACATATGAATACATGTTATTTAAATTGAAAAGTTATTCATTGCAGTTTGCATTTGCTTAAATTTTATATTTTTATGAAATTGTTATAAATATATTTTCTTTATACAATATATGTTAAATAATGCATACTGGAAAAAATTGCAAACGTTAACCAAATCCACAAAACAAAAGATTTATTTTTTTCTGTTGTACGTGTTAACAATGTAACATCGTTCGTTTGTAGTTTCATCCTTTTACCTTAAAGATACGATAAATCAACGCCAATATGTTTTTGTGTCATTATTTATTGAAAAAAAAAAAATGAAAATAAATATAAAATCTGCCAATAAAACTATTAAATATCATTTGAACTTTGGTATTACGTTTCTTGCACATTTTGCATTTGGGTTTATTTTCCATACGAGTCTTTGTCTTGATTTAAAGTTTAAATAAAATCTTGCCTTTTTTTAATTGGTACATAGGATTTCCTTGAATCATTACCTTCACTTTACTCTCACAGAAGCTATAAAATCGTTTTAATGCATGTAACAATAGTCGTTAAAATTTTTATCTTTTTTTGTGCTTAATTAAAAATTTTTACTTTCTTAAGTTGAATATTTGCACGAAATTAATTAAATATGTATTTAAGATTTCTAAAAATGGGGAGATAAGAGTGTTAAAAATTTTTATTTAATTTATTAGTTGCCAGCTTACAATTATTCAAGAAATCTTTATTTTAATTTTGTTGAGCAAACAAAATATTGTAAAATGTTAACAGGAATGTAAAACTTACTCAAGTTTCAGATTGATGATTTGTGTTTACTCTACAAGCAAAAGTAATTGATAAGTCAACTAATGACAAACCAAAGGAAGGCAGTATCGCCACTATATACTTTGCCAGCAGCCTTTTGTAAGTTTTCTAATTAACAGATATTTAATAAAAATTAAATTGCTTTGTGATGCCTTCAGTGGAGGATAATAGTACAAACACATAGAGTTAACCTTGGCAGCATAAAAAGACCGCCTCCACTTATTTAACATTTATTTACTAATCTTTAAGATCAGCAGTATTAAATCACATTTTATTCCTAATTGAAGCAGTTGAAAGACCAAAAAATAATTTTTGAATCTATTTTCGTTATTTACGAAATCGACAAAATTTTAAATTTATAAATTCAAAATTTTTATAATCCATTCCATGGCGAAATAATACAAGGTGTTCGCAATGGCGAATTCATTAATTTCGCTGTAAACGCTAATGTCAAATACCATACATAAAAAATATGTGTAACAGTTTATTATATGGAGTTTGACATTTAGAGTTTACGGTGAAATTAATGAATTCGCTATCGAGACCACCTGTATTATTTCGCCATGCACCATATAAAAAAATTATACATATTTTTTATACAAGGCAAATTAATAACATTGCCTCAACAGCCCTTTCTATTCTCAACACTTATCAAGGCGAATCAGTTACTAGGTGGTAACAATGGCGAAATCATTGTTTTTCGCCGGTAGTCTAACTGTCAAATTCTTTATATAAAAAACCAAGGCGAATAAATAATTAGGTGGTAGCGATGGCGAATTCGTTAGTTTTCGCAGTAAGAACGAATGCCAAATTATATATAAAAAAAATAGTATATAGATTTTTGACTATTAGGTTACCGAAAAAAATCAATGAATTCGCCATCGCTACCGCCTTATATTTGATTCACCTTGTAAAAAATCTGTATAACTGTTATACAAATTATTAATATATGGAGTTTGACAGAATTAGCCAGCGCTACTACCTTATAATTAATTCGCGTTGATAGTTATAATTACCTTTGCAAGGCGAATTGATAACCAGGTGGTATCATCAGCAAGAAGTACTGTTCGAAATAACGTCAAAGTTTGTTTTGTTTTTCTTTCAATTCGGTTTGTTTTTCGTTTTCTGTATTTTCTTCATTTGTTTATATTCATATGTACATACACTCTCGATCAAATGATTAGAACCACTTAAGTTTCCTTTTTTAGTACGCCATTTCTTTCTGTACAGAGCAAAATTTTACTACTATCGGAAACAGAATTTTTTTAAAATTCCAAAAATAACAACAGTAAGGTTTAAGTTTAAGGCAACTGTTTCTCAACAAAAAAAATGTTCCCTTAATATGACCCACTTTGATGCCACGTTTCGCTTTTTAAATTATTTCTATATATTATTATTATTTATTATTTTAAATTATTTCTATATATTATGTAGTCGCCTTTACTTTAAACATGAAACTACTAGAAAAAACCGCTTTCCACTAAGACCTATCAGAACATTGCGCATGAAATTGAGCAAACTGTGCTCGGAAAAAATTTAAAACTATGGAAAGAAATACAAAGTGTTGCTATCTAAAAAGTAAATTTATATGTATTTTTAAGTGGTTCTAATCAACTGATCCAGAGTGTATATAAGTACGTATTTATGAAAACAAAATATAAAAATTTTGAAATTATTCCAACAAAAATGTGTTTTCGGTTCTAGTATTAACATAGTCTCACAACATGCTGTAATTTTATTTCTTTGTTAAAATTTGATTTTTATTAAAAATTAAAAAAAAAAAATTATAAAAAACACAGAATTTATATTTGTTTTCTTAAATTTTGTGTTGTTTATTTTTTAATTTCGTTATTTTTGTTGTGAATTTTTTGACTGTTTGCTTTATATTTTTCAAAGCAAATTGAAATTTTATTCGCCTCAACCACTGATTTTTGACACGGACTCGTACCAAAAAGTTGCTTTGTTGTAACAATTCGCCGATGACTACACCTTATAGATGCGCCTTGTACCTTTGTTTGTGACAGCCGAAAACTATTTTTTTGAAAAATGTATATTCTTTTATCGCAGTGTTGTATCCTTTTTCGTCGCAACCATGGCGAAATAATACAAGATGGTCGCGATGGCGAATTCATTAATTTCACCGTAAACGCTAAATGTCAAACTCCATACATAAAAAATATGTATAACTGTTTATTATATGGAGTTTGACAGTTAGCATTTAATGCGAAAATAATGAAATCGCCATCGAGACCACCTGTATTATTTCGCCATAATCCAGAGTATTGGAATAATAATAATTTTTTTTAAAGTTAATTAGTTTAATTTATAATTTGTATGTTTTTGTCTTTTAAACTGTTTACTTTTGAAAGCGACTTAAGACACTCCACCGTAATAAAAAATGATGAGTTGTAACGAGTATACAAAATTATGAATATTTCTAGATAATTGAATTGAGACAACAAATTCACGTGAATCTTCACGAAAGTTAGTCAATATTTTAAAACTTATTTAACTACAAACCTGCAGGATTGTCATAAAAATATGGCGAACTTTAATATTAAGAAATTGAGCCAGTTGCCAAAACAAATGGAAGCCCAGAACGTCCCAACTCCTGCTGGAAATCATGAAGTTAGTGTTTCGTTAATTCAACATATTGCTGGTCTTCACACCTTTTAAAGAATTCAATATCGTTAAGTCTGCCCTTTGTCAAATCTTTCGAGGCATCTAATTTGCTTCTTTGCAAGTTCTCGTTATCATAAACTATGCTTTGTAATACTTCCTTAATTTCAAATGTCTGTTTCTCGAAGGAGATTGAACCCTTTACATATCTGTAACAACAAAAGCTAATAATGTTTTTGTTCATGTCTGTGCTAAACAGAGTTACAATAGTTGCTCCTCTCACCCCCAACAAAGGGCGGTGTCTATAAATAGAATTAAAAGTTAGGGTGCATGTACGTCCTTGTTTAGACGAGCGAACATCTGGAAGGGAAATAATTAGTATGATAGCAAATTAAGGGTGAGGAAGAGAGAACCGTTTTTGTGTTCGGTACTCGACGATACGCTTTGTTGACATTTTCTTTGCATACATTTAAGTGCGAACAATAATGAAATGTTGCCTACAAAATGTTCGCCTGTGCAAACGCGAATGAAAAAACAAAAGAGAATTCAAAATGTTTTTCTTCCAAATGTTCGGCCGGCTGAACTCGGACTATATTAAAGCAGCTGATGTGTGACGTTTTAAGACCCTGGTCACTTATTAGAGAACAACAGATGTGATGATAAAAAACACCAACAGCTTTAGTTGGTGTTGGAAGTAACAATTTAACACAAGTTACACATAAAAGGGCTGATAAAACATGAAATCTCGAATTAAAGCTTCTGCCACAGAATGGCTTCCTAAGTTTGCAAAAGCGTGTATTTTATGTGTGAAAGACACTGATATTAAATATTGTCAGATCCCTACGTTTGAAAACGGAAAAACTTTTACTTTAAAAAAATAAATAATTATTATTATTTTAATTAATTTATTTGAGCTTGAATCCTTCAAATATAAATATTTCAAACACAATTAAAGTAAATTAATATAAAATAGATTCCAAATAATAAATTTTATATTATTATTAATTCTTTTAAATATTTTCCTTAACATAAATATCATCCTACAAATTATTTAAACAAAGTACAACTTTATTTACATTACTGTCATTCATTTACATATTGACACAAGTGCTAATTTATAAGGCAGGCTGTCCAAAAAGAGTATTTATGGATATTAAGCGTTACTTTTTTACTCAACAATCCAGATGCCAAGCAGTCATTTTTCTCATTGCACAACTGACATATAAATTGATGGATGTGCTAATTTATTTAACAATGCTGTATAACCTGTTCATTCTTCATTTCTTTTAAGCAATTTGCAATCATGAATATTAAATTTAAACAAAAATAAATTTTCATTGAATTTTTTTGCAAGGAAAAAAAAAATACCTGAAATAAGATTTGTGTAACTCATTTTTCATGGTTTTTATTTTCTCTGCATTTTATCTTTAAAATGTATTGTGGGTAACAAAAATAAATCTTTTAAATATATGACGTTAAAAACATATTCTTTTTTTGTAACACAATTTTCCTTTAATTTAATTAAGATTTTTTTGTTGTTTTTCTGCTGTTGTTGTTTCTCCTTTTGAAGGGTGAATTTGTTATTATTCTCGTTGCTGCTTTTTATTGCAACAATTGCATTTTTATGCGGGAGAAAGTGTTTTTACTTAAAACAAGCAATGGAATTTAGTTTTAAAGCCAAAATTTTCCCATGAACTGTTTTTGTTTTTAGATTTTTCCTGTGTTTTTTTTTCGTTAGTGAATTGTTAACATGTTTGTTACATACTTTTTCTGTTAATTTTATTACAATGTTTTTTCACTTACTTTATCTGGTGGATGATAGTATGAAAAAATAAATAAATAAATAAATCTGATGGCATCATGAATAGTGAGTGGGTAAATGATTGGGTTGCACCCACAAAGCACAAACGTATTCAATGAACTTTATTTTTTACATGAGGTTTTGTAAACATAGATTTAGATATTGAAGTAAGAAATGAGGTTATTGTATTAAAATACAATGCCCATTTTAAGATCTTCAGAATTATATTTTAGTGTTTTGAATTTATTATACAAATTGTGCAGTTTTGCTTTAATATAAAATTTTTTAAGAAAATAGAAAAAAAAACTGCTTAACACTGATCTATACAGATTTAGGAAAATTTTTTTCATAATCTGCTTTTTAAAAATTTTTCGTTTACTAAAGCTACCGTTTGTTTAAAATCAATTGGATCTTATCACTTGTTTTAAACAACGAACTCAGCAGGTGTTTGCTATCAAACTTTAATTGCAGCACTTTAACTGTTCGCTAAACTGAAATCGTTGTTTAATAATGTTGATTAGACATGATTTTTGAAGCAGCTCATTGAGGGGGTTTGCTTTTTTATTTCCTTAAATTTCGTTAAAAAAAACTAAATCGAACTTCACATATAATAAAAACACATGTACAGTTTATACATAAATACAAATATGCTTCCATTCATCTTTCAGACTTAAACGTGACTCTTTTACAAATTGTTTGAAAAAAAACTTAAAAGTTTTATAAAAGAATTAAAATGAACTTTTTCATAAAAAACTATTTTTGAGATATCCTTGAGTAAATTATTAATGAGAGATTTTATAAAGCTTGATTTTAAATATTAATAACTGATGACCGATATTATAACCCTTACCTTAAACCAATAGTGACTAAGGCTTTCTAAATAATTTTAAAAACGTCTTTTTCTAAGAAAAATATAAAAAAAAGTTTTAAAAATACATTTAAAAAAATATTCACCTTTATTCTAGTGGTCGTCGTCGTTTAGTAGCAATATCACTTTGAATCAATGTCGGCGTCAATTCAATAAAAATTTTGCATTATATAACATTTCTGTGACGACGTCGACGTTTTATCGATTTTTATAAAATGAAAATGCACATCCGCAAGTTTTTTGTTAAATTTTATTTGTGTTTGATACTTTTATGGTAAAATGTTTTCTATAAGTGAAGAAAATTTTGATTTAATTGATGATGAAAGCTTGAAAAAACAAAAACTTGTTTTGGAAAGAAAACTTCTTAGGCAGAATTGTTATATTTTTAATTTGCCGTATCGCAAGTGTGTACATATCTTTTGCTAGCTCCTGGCTGTGTTTTCAATGACAAATTCGACTTCAGCAAGTTTTATGTCATTAGAATCGTTCCCCATGTCAACCATTTAACTTCTTGACTTGCTCCTTCAGAATTCAAATGCTTCTGGAAGTTAAGAAGGTTTGCCAGAGCTTCTTCGAGCGGACTGAGTGAAATTTGTTTATGCATTCCGCTGCCAGTGGCTTTACATTACGCTTTATTAGTAACCATCTTTTTTTACTTTTATTTTCGCTATACCTTAAAAGTTATTTTTACAAACTTTTTTATTAAGCCCTATTCAATCCTTTATTTTGTTATCTTTTGCCATTCATCTGCTAATCTTCTAGGCGGACCAAGAGAATTTAGAATTTTTCCAATTTCCTTCCATCTTTCTTTAAAATTGCATGAAGCTGTGCCTCTGCCAAAATTTAAAAAATTTTCAAATTGATTTGCATTTGTTACATTCACTTTTTTACATTTTCAATGTTATATTTGGCTTAAATCACTTTTTTTTTTTTTTTTTTTTAAAGAGAAGTAGCACTTCAGGCATCAATACCTACTTAGTTCGCAACCGTGCTACATTCTTTAGGAAAGGGATAGATGAGAGAGAAGAAAGGTGGTGAAAGGAGATAGATATAGCCATTTTATTAATTATTTTACTTCGCCCGCGAATATGCTATAGAGAAGTACCATTGTTATGCAAAAAGGCGTCGATAAAAAACAGAGTCACGTCAATTAAATATCGTCGTCACATCTGTTATAGCAGCAATCGATAAGTGTCAATTACGACAAGTAAAATAACAATTCGAACGCGTCGACAACTAGAATAAGGGTATTTAATTTTATTAAAATTGAATAATCCGTTCTCAAAATATGGTAATGTGAACGCTTTATAATTTGCCACGTGCCCTAAAATAAGTTATTTTAAATAGGGATTTCTCTGCACAACTGTTTAAATATAGGTTAATAGCTTTCAGCAAAACAAAATTTTTAATACTAATAATTTGTGTCGTTTGTCCAGGAAATCATTGTTTCGAGTCGCGTGGGACAGACGCATGTTTGCTAAAAAAAAAGCTATTTTACACAAAAAAGAGCCAGAATTTTATAGAAATACATGGAAGTTAAAAGCAGTATAAGGAAACAAACCAATTGCAAAATTAATTCAATACTTTTGCAAAAAAGCTTCAAAAATGTATTAAACCATTTTTTTACTATAAATTTATATAATAAATCGTATTTTTTCGCAGACTTAAAAATTTTGTAATAAATTATTCTAGATAATGGCTTTTACTAAGTCCCTTTTCAAATTTTTATTTCCTTTCCTTTTTTTTTTTTGCTGTAATACTTTGTTATTAATTGTTATTTCAAGAAAGATTTATTAATATCATTCTTTTCAATTCGCCAATTGTAACGTTGGCACAAGAAAATCAGAAAACTAGGAAAACTATTACATAACAAATGTTAAAAAAAAAAAAAATCCCTCTTTACAAACAATTTATATTAATAACGGCCCATTAACTCATACCAATATAAGAAAAAATTATTGCGGTCAAGATACAAAAAACTTTAAATTTTAAATGTGTTGCCAAATGATTTTATTTCTACGTAGCGTCTACAGCTGGGATTAACTTTAAAATGGAATCTAAGATTGTAAAAGTACAACAACTGAATGGAAAATATTTTCAGATTAATCATATGAATTTTTCAGTTGTTATCAAATTCTTTGCAGCTTCTTATGTGTGATTTGATTTTACTAAAATATTTTATTTGTTTAATCCAAAAAAAAAAAACGTTTTTAAAACTGTCCAGAGCTTTTGTACTTTAAAAGATAAAATAAAATTTTTTGTGGAATTTAATTTTAACTTTGTGAATTTTATAGCCAGCAATTTTAACGAAATTTGTGTGACAAGATTTCTCATGAAAATGCTCTCTTAATAAATATCACAGCGTTGTAGCAACATTAATTTTAGGTGTACACGTAAAAAAAATATATATATTTGTAATTCAACTTCAAGTACGTTAAAGTAAATAGCAAAGCAGGTATAAAGGCTGTCTTAAATATAATTAACAATTTTTTTCTTTTTGTTTTTTAATAATGGCGGTTTGCCCACGACACTTACCTGGCATCAGTTAGTTTCATAAAATCAAGAATTTCCAATTAGAAACTAATATTCGTGAATTCAAGTCAAAATAAAATTATATTTTATAAATATTTACAATACTCACATGTTAAGAAGGTTACTTCAGAATTCTGCCACGGCCATATTTAGAACAATTTGTTAAACAATTAAATTTCTTTGGTAATATTTTAGTAAAGTAAAAAAAAAGATTGATAGGAAGTAAATTTACTTTCAAAAGACACAACCTTCGATCATGCTATTATCTACTTACAATTCTTTATTGTCTTTATATTTTTTGTTTAAAATCATTTTCCAGCAAAATATATTTTTTATAGTCTGCGATGACGATGCACAGCGGGAGATTCGGAAAAAATTTTAATAATTCAATTATATAGCTTGCAGAGTCGGCGCTGTGATGCTTTGAGCTTAATACGAGGGCTGCTCTATATATTTCTAGCCTAATAGTGAAAATGCGAATATTTATAATCAAAAATGGTTTTATTGTTTTTCAAAGTATTCTCCAGCATGATTTATACACTTTTGCATGCGCTCAAACCAGTTGTCAAAGCACTTTTTCCACTCCGATTGAGACACCTCTAAAACATGGTTTTTAAACACTTCAACAACTTGTTCTGGCGACGAAATTCGTTGACCACGCATTTTTTTCTTGATGTGCGGAAACAAGAAGAGGTCATTAGGTGCCAAGTCAGGGCTGTACGGCGGATGACCCATTAATTCGACGTTTTGGCCGGTCAAAAACGCTCTGGTTCGAGCCCATGTGTGAGAGCTCGCATTGTCATGTTGAACAATGATTCGTCTTCTCTTGTTGGCTTTTCGAATTTCTCCGATGACTTCAGGCAAACAAATTGTAGTGTACCACTCAGAAGTGACCGTCCTACGTTGCTCAAGCGGAACAGTCGCCACATGACCAGTTTTGCCGTAGAAACAGGCGACCATTTGCTTCGAAGTGCTTCTTCCACGAACAACTTTTGTTGGATTTTGCTCGTCTTTGAAGACCCACACGGTCGATTGTTGTTTCGTTTCGGGCTCATACGCATAGATCCATGATTCGTCACCTGTAGCGATCTTATAAACGTCTTTTGAAGCACCGCAATCGTATTTTTGCAACATTTCTTTGCACCAATCGACACGAGACTTTTTTGGAGCGACTTTCCAATTGCGCGGGATCCAACGAGAACAAACCTTTTTTACGGCCAGGTGTTCATGCAGTATCGAATGTATGCTGGTGGAAGAAATGTCCTAGGATGTCTCTATCTCTCAATATGTCGCATGTCGATCTTGCGTTATGAGTTCACGCACGGCATCAATGTTCTCTGACACAACAGCCGTTTTTGGACGACCTTCACGGAATTCGTCTTTGAGCGAGCTGCGGCCACGATTAAATTCATAATACCAATTTTTCACAGTGCTATAGGATGGTGCTTCATCGCCATATAAAGATTTAAGTTCATTAATGCACTCTTGCCGTGATAATCCACGTCGAAAGTTATGAAAAATGATGGCACGAAAATGTTCACGAGTTAATTCCATTTTTTTCTATATTAATTTTTTCAAGTCACTGTAAACAACACAAATAATGGTCGTACGTCAAAACGTTTTGAGTACGATTATGCTTAAAAATGACAAACTTTCCAAAGGAAATGTCAGATTGCAATTGGCAGCACTCAGTGTTGCCCGGCCAGAAATATATATAGCAGCCATCGTACCATTGCCAATTTTTACTTTTTAATGGATTTTGGACATTCTTCTTACTGGTGATAGCTTTTGGCAAGATTTAAAAAAATTGCTTAGATAATGACTTTTAAAATTTTATTTTCTAATTGTATATTTTTTTCCTACCTTTGTGAATATTTTTTTTTATTTGGAAAAACCTTTTATAGATCATAAGTGATACGAAAATACATTTAAAATTTGAAAAAAATCGATTTCTGTAAGTTTTTAGCAAAGAAATAGCATCTGCTTTTTGCTTACTAAATTTTGCTTATTCAAAAAGTTATAACCAAAACTTTGATATGTTTATGCCAATTTGAAAGCTATTTTCGTACAAAGTATTATGTAAATTTAGTCTGTAAATACAGAAAAAATGCCTTTTAAAAGGTATAGCCAAATTGTCGGCAATTAAAACAACAACAGCTTCGCTTGCTATAGATTATTTTCATTGCCGGCTTTGGCCGGGCACAAACATTTTCTCCTCTATGATATAACTAACACCGGTTTCGCTCACCAAAGATTTTCTGGAAGCAAGAAGCCTGACCTGGGGCGTTATGACATACCACCAATATATTTCAGTTTCCTAACAATTTATCATTTTTAAAATTACTTAAAGAGAATTATTTTTTTATTTTAACGGCAGAAGTTGAAGGAATATAAACTATATAAGCTATATCCATCCATATAAATACGAAATATACGTGAAAATTCGAGGAACCTTTGTTATTCGACCAAACTCAAAGCATTGGACCAGCCTAGAAAATAAAAAATGCGGGAAAGTTAACACAAGTTTTTAATTTGAGCGGCTTCCTAAAAGAAGCTGAAATCTGTTGTGCTATAAGGTAATCCAACACCATCTAACAATAATATTGCTATCTTTTTCATAAGATTTATTGATTCCAAAATTTAGTTAATCTCCCTAAAAATGTTAATTGTACGTTCCTTTAATGGCAACACTAATATCATTTTAGGCTCAAGATAGAAATTTAAATACATGTTTTATTTCCTCAAACAAAACGTTAAATATTTAAATTCTCGAAATCATTAATCTTTTCTTTTGTTCAAACTCTTGTTTCTTCTCTAAAGGAAACAAAAAATCACGTAAATCGTTTTACGCAAACATTCACGTACATTTTTTTTTATTTTTTTTTTGCGTTCTTTCCGTTTGCACAATAAAAAAAAACATATATATCCGAAATTTGTACATACATGTGACTACGGCTAATAGTATCGATGTTTCATTTGAGTAATGGTCTGTTACAATTTTTTATTTAAAACTTTTACTACACCTACATTAAAGAGTATTGCTTGCAATAAAAACTTAAATTCATTTAAATGTTTTTAAAAACGTATATAAAATAAAAACGAAATATAGTTGGCTACAATTTTTATTGTTCGACCCGCCTGTTTAAAGTGGCTATAAAAAATTTAAAATGAATGGCTCGCATGCAAAATCTGAATAAGTATTTTTGGCTTAAATGTAGGAGATATTTAAAAATGTGATAAAATAATACAGTTAGTAGGAACAGGAAGTATATTCAAATATTTTTGCATTTATTGGTGGATAGTGATGTGCACTTTACGGTTATTAAAAAAAATAAATACATTTTTGATGGATAAAATAGAAACTTTTTAAGGAATCAAAGGCGATTAATAAATATAATTTCAGGTTGTAATGATTCCAAAAAAAAAAACAAATTATATACTGCAAAGTATACTCGGTATAATATGTGCGAAATTCTAAATATTTAATTGATTAAGCGCACTCACATACTTAAACGAACAATATTTTTGGTTGCACAGGCTCACGCATTCTCACGAACTTTAATTCCTGACAATGTCAAAATATTTTTTCCACATTAACGGAACCAAGTTTTGTTTATTTTAAAGTTTTGATTTTCGAATAAGTAAATTGTTAATTATTCCTTAAAATATGTTTTGAAAACGCCGCCATCGTCTTTAACACGCCATATAAAAACATGTAAATTCGTCGCTCTGCAGTTGTGTAGAAAAAAAATTTCTTTAACCCTTTCGGGACTACTGGGATAATACGTCCCAGCAATTTTCAAACTGTCTTTTTTCTTTATTTTCAACGCAATCGCCAGGGAGGTAGAACTGCCAAACGTCCAAAAACGGATAGCATCAATATTGGAGACCACTTGCCAGTAGAGCAAGAGAAGCGTTGTCGCTGTGTCCGCTGTTCTTCACTTGGCATAGAAAAGCAAACAAAGATGATATGCTCAGGTTGTAACAACGCCTTATGTTACAAGTGTTTTGGGCCATTCCACAAATAAATACCTGATTACATTCCTAAAATATTAAAAATAAATGTAAACTTTTATCTAAATCTAATAATATTTATATTTTAGTTATCTTTTTAATTTCGAATCGCTCTTCGAGAACACTGATTGGGATTTTATGCCCGATGAAAACACTTGTTGGGATTATATGTCCCAGGATAAAAGGACGAATTTAAAATTTTTAAGTATGGAGAACATAATACTTTTATCATACCTTTTAGAATATGAAAAAAATTTTACCATACATAATTTGGTTTGCAAAATAAAACTCCGTCCCGAAAGGGTTAAGTGAGACATAAAGTTTTCACAGGTGATACCTATGGCAATACGTATGAATGAAAACTGATAGACCCAGCGAACATTTGAAGTTTGATAGCTATCAATTGCAATATTTTTTGCCAGTTAATCTCCTTGAAATTCGTATATATTTCAAAAATACTAAAAAGCACTCTTTTCGAAATTATTTTTCGTTTTTTTAATTCGTTGCTTAACTTAAAATTTGTGTCAATAACTACAATAGAATTCTAATTATATATTGCGGTGGCTTAAATGTAGAATCGAAACCCAAACAAATCCTTTGGGAACTATTCGGAATTATTACTGAAAATTTTGCCGCTAATCTACCCTTGACGCCAAGAAGAAGGACGCAATTGTTAAGTCATATATGCTGCCTTGCTAATCTGGGGATTTATTTTAAAGCAGCAGTTTAAGGTCCGCGACGTAAAGTTTTAAGAGCAAGTCTTATTTGAGGCAGAGTATTTATTAGTTTCCCATTAACCAGCAGCCAGGTAATTATTATTGTCTACCACTTATCTCAGCATGAAATTGTATTTTTCACTACAAATATACAGCTTAATATAAATGGGTAATTTCTTAAAATAACAAGAATGATCATTAATCTCTTTCAAATGCAGCAGATAACTGTCCATGTTTCGTTAAAACAAATGATATATTTTTCAAAACTTCCGTCAATGTAAAACTTTCCTTACAACTATGGTTGTAATGTAAATCAAAAAAACACAACAGAATATGATTTGTATAAATTCGTTAATTTAATGTACTTAGTTTATTGAGTAACAATGCCTTTTCTTTTTAATTACTTTAAGTAATTAATTTTGTTGAGTTTGATGGATGATGGATGAACCTTTCATACTATACAAGGTTCATAAAACTTTAGCAGTCTTTAATGTCATTCGTTAGTATTATAACTTTTACATCAGCTTTGGAAGTGGGCAACATATTATATTGGGACTAGAATACCATAAAATATACCTATAATATCCATGGACGTTATGACTCTAGGTTATATTGGGACTAGAATACCATAAAATATACCTATAATATCCATGGACGTTATGACTCTAGGTTGATGGGCAATATGTCGCGTTCTGGTGTGACATAATTTCCATGGTAAGAAAGATGTAAAGTTTTTAAAAACTGGCTTTCAAAATATCTTTGGGAAGCGAAGGCAGTGTTAGTTATACCATAGAGGAGAAAATCCTTGCATAGTAAACAGTAAAAATTTATTTTTACTGCAATTCTACTAGAGCTATCTATGATTTATACATGCAATAGGTATGTTTGTATATATATTTATTTAAATATTTTTTTGCAACTATATGATACATTTGTAAATAAACTAATTACGTATCTGTAACAACTGCAGTGTATTGTGCACAATCAAAAACTGTTCATTCGTTTTTGATAAACAATTCTGTTTGTTGTAAAGTCAGTAACTACGTTTGCCGGACTTAAAACAAAAGCATGTTCAAATTTAATACACTTAAAAAAGCTTAAAGATCCAATAAACTTTAAATTGTTCTAAGCAACCAAGAACTCTTGCGACTTGAACCGTTAACTTATTATGCTGTATATGCAATAATTTGAATATCGAAAATCTAACATCCAGACACACATAAAATATATTTCAAATAAATACAATTGTTATTAGTAAAACATTCTGACTTTTCTTGTTCCCTGTTACATCACAAAAAATTAAGTAGTAATCAAAAATAAATTTAGTGACCCAAATAATATTATATTATGACAATGCAATATTGTTGTAAACTTTGATATGCGAACTCATCGAATTAAATAATATTGACAAAGAATTTGTAAACAATGAGTAACTTAAAAAAAAAGAACGTAAATAAACTCAATAAACAATTTGTAATAGTAAATATTTTCACTGAAATATTGCTGACTGCCTGGTATAATGCTGTAAACAAATTCGCCGCAGCAAGCTACACGAACCCATAACAGCAAATGACGATGAAAGCAACATTTGTCGCTTTGTACGCAGCTACATAATTATTTTGAAGGCAG
Organism: Gymnosoma rotundatum; assembly: GCA_916610165.2. Taxonomy (NCBI): domain Eukaryota; kingdom Metazoa; phylum Arthropoda; class Insecta; order Diptera; family Tachinidae; genus Gymnosoma; species Gymnosoma rotundatum. The sequence goes on from OU744336.1 coordinate 34,512,103, forward strand.
CAGCTACATAATAAAAATATGATTTCATTGTATTTCAGTGATGTCACTCAAGCGATTTTTAAAAAAGAAGTTTTGATTTAAAATTAAAAAAATATTTTAACTAATATGTAAGAGTAAAGCTCTGTACAGACGGTTGTCAGGTCTTACAATATTGTCAGACCTAACAATGTTCTGACAATGACAAGGCAAATAAAAATTGTAAACACAATTTAATTGTCAGTTCACACGATTGCAAGGCATTTGTCAGAAAACTGACAATTCCATTGTAAGAAAATTATCTGACAATAATTTTTTCTGACAACATTGTCAGACAACACATTGGTAGTTCACACAGTAGTAAGAATTGCCAGTGTCAGAATTAAAAAATTCAAAAGAAAATTTTTTTAAATTTATTTTAATGTAAATTATTTTAAAAGGTACAAATTAATATTATAAATTTGTATCAAAACAATTAAATATTAATCAAAACAAAGAAACTGCAACGATTATAACACTTTACGTTTTTAGCGAAGATCAAAAGGAATAATTCTTGCAAAAAAAACCGACTTCAAAACAGATTTTAGCCATTTGTCTAAAAAGGTTCAGAAGTTTGGCCACATTCATCAACTATTAGGACACCCCTTGTTTTAAATTTTAACTATTTTTATTTCTTAATATTTCATACAAATTAGTGGACACTTTGTCTAATTTTCAAGTCTTTGTATAAACCGGTTCAAAAGGTAGGGCTATATACATGTAAAATTACATTAGGTATGAACACATCCTTTAATTTATAAATTAAAATTGTATACTTGTTTTTTTAGCGGATTTTGCCATACAAGTTCCCTGTAAATTTCAGTTGTCTGTCTATAACCGCTCAAAGGTTTGGTCACATACACCAAATTACATCAATTATTGGAATACCCTTAAATTTCTAAATCCAAATTTTGTTATTGCCATTATAGAGGACTTAGCAATACAGGTTCTTTGTAAATATCAATGATCTTTTTACAACCATCATATATACATTAAATTAAATGATCTTTATATTGAATCGTATACTTGATATTACAACGGTCATAGTTATCTACATTCTGTCCAATTTTCAAGCGTTTGTTTATGAAAGTTCAATAGATAGGACCATGTAAATCAATTTACATTAAAATTGTCGGTCACTACTTTGTTCCTGAAGAATTATGTATATGCCATTTTCAAAGTGCTTGAAAACAGGCAAGTTTTTTCCCACCATCAAAGTCATCCCGTGAAATACCGTCGCTGCCCATTTTTTTTAACTTTCTTTTTTCTATTTTAATTTTAATTTTATTTTTTATTTTATTTTAAGTGCTCAAGCACTTTTTCACTTTTTTTCATTTAATTTTATCTGACAATGATATCGTTGTCAGATGTTTAAAATTTCCAACATATTACAATATATTTTATACTGACAATGCCTGACAAGGTTCTGACAATGCAAATAAATGCGTTCACACAATTGTAAGATATCTAACAATTTATTGTCAGGTAGAAGTCTGACAATTTTCTGACAATGGTTTTTCTGACAATATTTTCAGACAACAATTGTAAGTTCACACGATTGTTAGACGTTTTCCGTATATTTTTCTGACAATATTGTAAGATCTGACAACCGTCTGTACATAGCTTAAGGTAATACTTTTAAAGGTCACGTAGATTTTTCGTTTGGATTGTCTTTAAAATTGATAAAAGTAATATGTTTCAGTATAAATAACACGTAGTTGCTTGTCCATTAAAATACTAAAAACAACAGTTCTATGATATCTGTCAGCAGCAAGTACTAAGAACAGAAGTAAATTTTTAACTAAATGTTGTTCACACAAAAAGGAATTGTAGTTTTATATACATCTTAATGCATTCCTTTGAAATTCTTACAATTATTCTTCGTTTACTTTCGCCATGACAATTGTAGCATTTTTAATTTGAAAAAAATGATTTATATAAAATACCATTTCTAATTTTTTTTTTAATTAAAATTTGGAAAAATAACATAAGTATTTATGAAAAGTACATATGTAAAAAGTGTTAAAAATTTCCTATGTACAAAAATAAAATATGCTGATAACTGTTTAAGTACACTTATACGGGTAAAATTGAATGATTTTACATATATTTCTCAATTTTTCTACGAAGAAAAAACCTCCCTGAAGGATCTGCTCTCAAAATTTTAATCAAATCCATCTAGCATCTTTTGCGTGATGCGAACATAGACAGACAAGAATTAAAAAAATAGGTATTATGTATTCCAAATCAATTTTTTTTTTCACCAACAACAATATTTTCCTAAAATGTTCTTGTACAGAAATGATCCCGTTACAGTTTTATTATGGATGTACATTTAAATAGATTTAAGCACTTATTATTTTGCATGTCTTATAGCACTGACATCGCTTACATGTTTATTGTCGCCAATAAGAATAGAAATTAGTTTAGTTTGACTGCAGCGGCAAATTCAGCATACACAAGGCGAATAAATTATAAGGTGGTAGCAATGGCGAATTCGTTACTTTTCGCCGTACGCCCGACTGGCAAACTACATATAAAAAAAAAATTGCCTTGGGTTTTTTATATATGGAGTTTGACAGTTAGACTAACGGCCAAAATCCATGAATTCGCCATCGCAACCACCTTATATTTGATTCGCCTTGAGCATACAATACAACCTTCTGCCTTGTTGCCTTGCTGTCGTCAAAATAATCATTTTCATATAACATTGACTGTGTTTATTGCTTAATATTAAAAGATTGTATGTAAATAACATTAAGAATAGAAATGAATATATTGATTGATATAAAGAAAATCGCTCAATAACAGAAAAAACGAACTTCTCACAATAAGTATTTATGCCAGTGAAATTTTAAATACAAAATCAATAATCTTTGATCACTAAAACTGCTTGTGTTATTATTCATAACATAACACAACAAAGCTAATATGGTTGTTGTACATTAAAAGTTTTCGTAGGTCTCACCAATTCTGGCGCTTTCGTACGAAACCAAAAGCCTACCACTCACCACTGTTTGGGGCTGGTTAGCAATCCTGCTATAGCTGTCTTGGCTCAGTGGTCAGCTTTGTAACAAAATTTGTTAAAGTTTGCTAGTTTTCGTCGCTCTGTGGCATCTATTTGTCAAGATATTCCGCTTATGATTGCTTTAGCGGTTTGACAGCTAAAACGAGAACAGTGTGTGCGTGCATAATGAATAGGGTTGTTACTTTCGTCACCAACAAGTGCTATCGGAGTCTTAACGCTGCTCTAAATACAAAGAAAAACAATTATTTGCGAGTAGCAGCGGTGATTATTTGTTTAAAAGAGCAATAAAATAAAACAGCAGTTCGAACCTCAAGGAGTCTTAAATATTAAAGGAAAAGAATTGTTGTATATGCGATAGAATGAGTTAGTGAGTCATATTTGAACAGCAGTTGAAATGTCTAAGATTTTTGTATGGCAAGGCAAGGAGACTTAGTTATTTAGATCTGTTTGGTACACAGTCGCAGCGTATTCTTTTTCTCCGAACGTTTTTTTAAGAAAAAGGAAATTGAAGGATCTTTCATCAAAATAAATTTACGCGTAAAACAACGATGTAATGCACTGAAACGACAGCCGACACTCGCCCCATCATATTTCTCATTTTATTTTTCACTAAACTTGCTGTACATTGGTAATCCTAAATATGACGTTTAGCCATGGTTCTCGTTAGAAACCCATACTTATACTTGTTTGGGAAAAATTTATTTAAGGCCGCTGAATCACTTGTATCCCACTATCTGGCAAAGTCGTTATCCTTCAACAATCGTATGGTAGATTCTTCAGAAATTATCGTGGATAATATTCTTTCTTTTGTCAAGGGATGTAAATCTGCAGTTTACAGTAATCGACGCGAATGACTCACACGACTTAACACAGTACATCCGAAACCAGATTATTCAAGCGGGCGAATGTGTCGGTTTAACGAACCATCTAATCTGAGGCAGGCTGCTAATTCGTCGCCATAGGCGGCATTGATTTCTGAGTTGCGAAGCACAGTTCCTTCTTGTGCGACCCTATTAACGATTCGATTTTTATGTGCAGTTTTGCGTTTTTTATTTCAATAAAAACGCGAAGATGTGGACTCTCAATGCTAATAATTTCAATAAGATCATTGAGGAAAATTCCTTCCAAGCAAGTAAATGCTTTAGGACGTTTAAAATTATTAAAATTTAATCTAACCCTAAATTCTTTAATTCAACTTGTTTCTTCAAGCAAAAATATATATTTTTTAATAATTTAAGTTCAGTACATTTCAACAGTTAAACTCATACATATTCATAAATTTCAATTAAACTAATTTTCTTGAAACTTTATTATCACAATCTTAATATTGAAACTAGCAACGGAAAAACTCATGTTGATTACATTGTATGGGAAACTTGCGAGGGAGAAATGGTTGGTTATCACACATAAAAGTGAAAATTGTAATAAATTCAATTCATAGCAAAAGCACAACTGAGAAATGAAAAAAAAACAGTCATAAACAAATGCTAATTTTTAAAATGAATTATAAAGTCATGAAGTAATTACTTAAAACTGGCTTAAGACATTTTGTTGCAATAAATAAAATGCAAAACAAAGTTTTGTTATGAGACGACAAACAACAGACTAAAAACTGTAACAATTTGTGGCACATACGTTCACTCATGTACTTTTAATTGCACATTAAATTGTCAAAATATTACCATTTTTTCTACTTTGATGCTGAATCCTACACGTGAATCAAAGTACTAGTACGTGGTGTACATGTTCAAGCAATAAACAAAAAATTGTTTACTAAAACTTTATCTTTAGTTGAACTCATGTAAATATTTACCAAAAAACGTCATATCAGGTTCTACGAATATTTTTAGAGGAAAATATACACTTGAGTGTTATAAAATGTACACTAAGGAAGAATATACGATCTTTCATATTAGTAGTTGCAAAAAAAAATTTTATAGCGCTAACAGAAAAAGTAGAACATAAGAAACGTAAGTAATATAAAATTTTTGTAATTTTCTCTACTTAAGATCTTCGTATTAAGGCCTGTGTAGGCATTTTAACATAAAAATGAATCAAGAAACGTACTAAATGTTTAACGACAATTTTAGCGACTAAATATGATGACATCATGAAGACGTGCGTGTAAAAGAAAATTTATGGCGTACGTGCGTGTTTTGAAATTAAATTGGCCTGGACCAAGAAACAGCTAAAAATGTATTGATTTGAAGCAGCCTTTATACAATAAATTAAACTTCATTCACTATTGATTGAAAAACTAATTAAGGGCTGCAAACGGTAATATTTATTTTAAAAGTGCCGAAAAACTCATAACAAAACAACGAAGTAAGAAAACATTTTTATATTCGTTAAACATTTGTATCAGCTGTTTTTTTTTTCAAAGTGGTATAAGTCCATTTTTTCATGTTTTGAGATATTTAAGCGTTTGCATTTGAATCAATTTAAAAATATTGGCCAAGTTTAATGAATTCGAAGATAATAGAAGAAATAAAAACAGGAGAAAATTTATTTCCATATTTTTATTGACATAGGTTTTACTAAAATAAACTTTTATGTAGAAAGTAACAGTTAAAATGAAAACATTTATATACGCTTTGGCCCATAATCATAGTTAAACACTAAAGTCGGTTTCTTTTAGAAACTACTTTAATTTTAAAACCTGTTATTAAATTTTTTGATCCTATAGTTAAAAATAAAGTATATTTTAAGTTGAACCGGCTTTAACTGGGTGACACACCAAATAATGAAAATGTTTCGCAATAATTTGTAACAAAATGCAGTCAAATAGATTATCCATCTCAGATCAGCTCCTAGTATTTTTTGTTTAAAATAAAAAACAAATATAAAAAAGTAAATTTGTTAATTTGAAAAACAAAAACAAAAGATAAGTAAATTTGTGCAAATTAAACTAATGTGGGATCAATAATAGTATTTTATTTTTTATTAAAATTATTTATTATTTAATTCAAACTTGCTCGACTATGTGAGCTGGTGAGCTGTTTTACAACTGAACTTTTTTACAATTTAATTTTTCTTGAAAACCAAAATGCTTAAGGAAAGAAACCCAAAACCTTTGCTTAGGCAGCAAATCGACACACAAAATTTCCGGCAAATTAGCCAATCAAATTAAAACAATTGCAACACGATCCAAGGTGTCGTACTGACAAAAATGTGTTAAAATCCATAATTGTAAATTACTTAAATCTTTAAGTTGTGTGAAAATAGAACTTTGAATGAAATAAATATTTAACCTAAGTGAGGGAAGTTGACTTGCACTTTAATTACTTTGAAAATTATTATTGTGAAATGTGAATGTAAAATTAATATGGTTTCACCACTTCAACTTGAAATATAAGTTTATGCCATGGAATTGTTTCGATAAAGGTAAAAACAATTTCAGGTGACTTTAAATTTAAAACCGACTTTTACTTAAAAAATATACTTTTACGTGTCTATAGTACAAAAAAAAAAGCACTTTAAAGAAACCTGTACTTTAAAACTCGTAAAGTATATTTTATTCATAACTATGATTACGGGTCTTTTTCTTTAAATAAGAAAAAGGTATTTTATACTCAATTTTCTTTGGAGCATTTTTTTCACAGTAATTTTTGAACCTCATCTAACATATTTTAAGACAGTTTAAAGTTTTTCTGTCCATATTTTTTTCTATTCAAAATAAAGATAAATCTTATCTTTTTTATAATTATAATTAATCGGGATAATAGAAAATAGCACGGATAAAAAGATTTTATTTTGAAAATTAATTAATATAATAAAAAATTCCAGTTGTTTAATTAAATTTACATATTTTTTTCTGTTTAACATTGCCTCATCTAGAAATGTAGTTGAAACAAAGTCTTCTCATTTCATTTCTTACCAAATGACAATATTCTGGGGCGGAGTGTAATTGGTCTTTTGCTGTTTACACTACTGCAAAGTATTTGTCGTTTGGAAGAAATTAATAAAAGTTGTTTTAACTAAACTTATTAGGAATGGACTTATTCCACTTTCAAAAGAATAATTTTTGCGATAGAATTGTACAGCAAAACTCTAATGCAATGTTGATTGGTACTATGATGCGAAAAAGTCAATAGCTAGTTAAAATTACCGTTAACTTAGTTTTTGCAAAAGTGGACTTATACCACTTTAAAAAAAACCAGCTCATATATTTATTATTATCTTTTTAGTTTTTAGACTTATTGTCTATTTGGTTGTTCTTATTTGCATCACGCAAAAACTACTGTATTATATTGAATAAAATGTTTTAAGAAGCTGATTTAGTATCCAGGTCAATATATAGCTACAGATATATCATTTAAAAGGAACAGTGGAAAAAGGAAGTACAGGAAGCAATTTTACTGATTTAACTGAACTTAAATTTATCTTCAAATTACTAAGATAATTTTTACAAGTATATCCAGCAAGCACATGTTTTCTTTCTAGGTGCTAAATGACTACAAATTAGTTTTCGTTTACTCCATCATGTATATGGAAATTTCATTAAATTATACACTAAATAATTTAATAATGCAGATAAGTAAATCCCGCAATTTTTATAAAGCGGTGGGCGAAAAAGTTTAACTATCCTTATATCACCAAAAATTTATTCATCTCACTTTTTAGGCCAACCCTAGAATATAAGTCGATTAGATGGGACCATGTAGTCCCAAAAGTATGTCCACATTTACATCATGCCATTCTTTCAATTCTCTTCAAAGGTTTCAAAGAGTTTCAGAATTCAACCTTGATATGCTTCTTGCTTCACTCCTGCCAACGAAGAAAATTTTCATGTAAGCTGTTTCATGAGTAATGCCGTGGTGTAAGTTGGTTCTAACTGTCTCACAAAAATAAAAATTTATGTGTCAAAAAGCTTGATTTAATTTTGATTCGGTCTTTATCCAATACAAACGCATTTAAGGTTTATTCTATCAAAAAACGTGTGTCTTTTAATTCCACTTGTCTCTAGTAGGAATAGAGAATAGAGAAGTGTGTATCGTAAAAAATTTTGGTTATTTACATTGTTAATTTCAATAGCCTTTGTGAAAGTTGTACTGGATTTTTAAATTACAGACCTATGGATCATAACATTTTTACAATATCCCTAAAAGCGTTTCTTCTTAGAAGGTAGTGTTAGATTTTATCACTTCATTTTTACCTTTACCATTTAGGTTGGCTGACTTTGTCTCATAGTCTCCTTAATTTGTTTGTGTACCTTTAATTAAATGTCACTCTGTACACTTTAAAAGTACTTAAAGTTATTAAAAACAATATCAAAATAGATTTATGAGGTTTGAAGATTTTGCTTGCTTCCTGTGCTTATAAAAACAAATACTTTTCCACATTAAAAACATATAAAAACTAAATTCTTTGTAGAAAAAAACTAACTTGAATAAATTTACCTTCTCTAAGATTATTTATATAAAGATGTGTGCAAAAACCAAATAAAAGCATTTTAAAACGTATCACATTATTTCCTCCCAGCAAAATTTTTTAGTTCTGGTTACGATGAGTAATTTGATTGTAATAAAAGATTACTCTGCTTTGTTTTATTTTTCTTTGAATATTAAATAATGAATAAGAAGATTTTGTAATAAATAATGTTTAATTTTGTTTTAAGTTCTTTTTTTTTGATATTTCTTCCTTGTTATTTTTCAGACAGCAGACATAATTCTCTATTGCAAGATGCGCAGCATTGTCTGACGTATTAATCCTTGTTTTTTCAGACAACAATTTTCGATGTATATATACACACGATGAATACTTGTTAGCACTTCAATAATATTGAAATATCGAATAATAATGAATAACGCTTTCAACGAGTTTATATTTTGTTTAGCACAACAGAAATTTGATTTTTTTGCTGGGTTGCACAACTATTAAAACTTTTTAAATAAATTTAAAAGATTTATTGTTTAGTCTTTCTTCTTTAAACTGTTTTTCATTTATTTAGCAAAAAAAAAAAAAAAAAAAAAAAAGAAAACAAAAATATTTATTTTTAAGGATTTTATGTAAATACTCATTTTTATGAAAGTAACTGCGACTGAGATATTTTTTATATAATTCATATCTTTAAGATAAAAATGATGCTTCTTTTTTGTTCTAAATTTGGTTATGGATTTTTATACTTAAATTTTAAATTTTCGTGCAGAAACTAATAATACCATTTTATTTATTACTAAATGACCTCTAATGTTCCTGCAGAATATCAAATATTACTTTCCAATCACGCAAAACTAGTGGATTACATTAAAAATTATTTATCGCTTATTAAAAATACAATACTCTCTCGAACTGGAACTCCTCACGGTATTGCTTTATAAATTTTAAACTCATCACTGCAATGCACTGTAGCTTTGGCGAATCATAAACTGAAGATCAAGATTTTTTTACCATTCAGTTTTTTTTTACCAATTCGGCGACGACTGTTATACACTGTTGTTAATTTTTAAATTTTCCCACTTAATATTGGTACGTACTACGATTTCTTTTTTTACTATACAGGCGCCTTCACAAACTTATCAATCACGAGCAAACAGCAATTGTTTTCTTTTCTAATCGAAACATAGTGACGCTTAAACAGCGGCTTACATTAACTTGAGCAACTACGCAGCCAAGTTGCTACTTTCAACCCCTTGTAAGAAGACGGAAGAGTTACAAGGAATATGGTGATTTATATTGGCACTTAAAACTTACTGTAGAAAACGAAATTTATTTATTTGAAAGCATTGACATTTTTGACCCGCAATTAACTCTATTCGCTAGTGTTATTTTAATACAAATACATTTAGTTATGATATCACCATCACTCCTTTTAAATCTTAAAAAGTGTCACTTACTTATTTTTATTATATGATATGATTAAAAGATAATTACACAGAGTAAGCTCAGGGTAAGAGTAACTTTGTTCACAGTATCCATAATGATTACAAAAGCAAGAAAACTATTAAATTAAAATATTACCCCAATAATACGTCACCAATTAACACTAGAAGCGCCGGAACTTACAACCCCCCAAGAACCGCCGCTGTGCCAAAATTGTCCCATTGTGTATATTACAAAGTTATTTGAAATATGATATGAAACTTATGATTAAAAATTTTTATTCATAAAAAACAGAAACCCAACAATTTATGAATTCAAGGTCTGATGAAAAAAATTAAAAGATTAATTATTGGGCTGATGGCCTTGGCAGCTAATGCCCTAGTCTATAAGCCTCTAGTCTAGGAATTTATTTCTTGGATTAAATTAATGAATAATAATAATAATAATAATAATAATAATAATAATAATAATAATAATAATAATAATAATAATAAAAGATTAATTATAAAAGAAGATAATTGAATACTTATTAGAAATTTTTTTTTGTATTTAAAAAGCAAGTATTGAATAAATAATATGCATGGCTCATACACTTACTGCACTGTTTTTTTGCACTGATGGTACTTCACAAATGATTTGCTATTTACACAGTTTGATTTGATCAGACATTATCAATGTTTTTCCTGCCATTCTGATATGTATTCTGGGATATCTGAGGGTATTGATTTTTTCTACTATTCATATTTTTAGATACTAACTCTTCGCCTAGCTGCAAGAGAAAATCTCTGCATTTAATTTTTTTATTGCTGATAAGTTCAAATATTATCCATGAGTTTATGGCTGCTAGATCTAATATATTATTAAAAATGTGTAAACCGGCCAACGTCTAGATGGTGCCTTTATTGTGTACTTAGTGCTCATTGAGTCCACGAGATTTACTCCGTATTTCGTGCTATTGTAGAATAACACTATCTCTTTTTTTATCTGCCGTAGAGCTTATTGTTATATCTTTATGCATAGTGCTGAAAATCAGCACATATTTGTTGGATTTAGCCTGATAAACTGACAAAGAGCACTCCTGCTGTATAGCCCGGCAATGGGTATTTTTCTTAGAGCTCTATTAATCATGCCCACGATGCTAGTATTGTTGGACTTCAAATATGCCGGTTGCAAGTAAAAAGTTGTCACAAGTAACATTTCTGCCTTCATTGATATAAGGATCCATTAATTTCTTCAATACCCAATCTTCCAAACGCTCCTCATTTGGTCTATTTTCATTCTTGCCAAGATAAGGAAAAACATTTCTTATATAATTTTCATCGCTGTCAACCGCCATCCAAAATTTTGACCATATTTATCGGGTTCTTAGCTTATAAATTTTGTAAATCGACAGCGACACTTAAAGGGAAAGAGTTGTTCGTCAATTATTATGTATGGGCGGGCACGTAATACGCTTGTGAGCTTGCGATATATTCATACCAAATTTCGGAGATCATACCAAACTTATCTTTATTCAGTCTTTGTCGTTTAGTTGTCTAGTGATGAATTTTCAGAAACTTCATTATCTCTCGAAATCGATTTCGGGGCATAACTGCCTTTATAATTGCATTAGCCCATTTTGTTTACCATAATGAGTCCATATGTAATAAACTTGCACCAATTGCTCCTCGAATGTATAGTATACCAATTAAGTCCTCCAATCCCTTCATTGTATATTCTAATATATGTTGCATCATTCTTCTTGTAACTATTAGTTTCCAAGCACTTTCACAAGTTTCATCTATGTTACGCATCGCATACGAGGTTGGTCCACTGCAGTCCCTAAAAACGTTTTGGCACCCATGCCTGCCAGCTGTATTCCCTCCTGCAATTATTGTCCAAGCTGTTCCATCGGGCGAAAAAATAGTTTTTTTTGAATTTGATATTTCTGTACGTTTATGCGTCCAAGTTGTAGGTAACAGTTGCAGACGAACGCCCGCGAGACGCTCGAAACACCGTTATTTTATTTTTGCATCGATGTATTTTAGTTTGCAGATACAAAAGTTATGTACTTTTTTCTTAACTATAAAAAATACTGAGGGGATAAAAATGACCCATCGGCAGTTCAAGGTAAAACACACTTTTTTTTTAAATATTTGCATGTGAAAAAATTTTATACATTTTCAGCTTAATATATACATAAAATTAATAAAAGTCAAAAAGTCTCATAAATCAAAATAAAAAAATAAAGAAGTTAAGGGCCACATAACTCGCATGTGGGACAAAATTGGCACGGTGGCGTTTCTAGTGTTAAGATCAAATAAGAATAGCAGTTTTATTTACTAAATTACTAGCTTATTGTACGCGGCGTTGCCTGGCCGAATTTTAAGGCACAAATGACTTTTAGTATTTAACACTATAAAAACAATTAAACATGAAATTATCAAAGTTTATAGTGTGAACTTTCTGCTAGAATTTGAAATGTTAGCGGATACGAAGGCGCCATCTGTTTGCATGTAAAAACAATCATCAATTCCTACATAAAATTTGAACTTAATCATAATCAAATGACTATTGACTGCTTGAAAAAATAAATAGCCAGCTTTTTTTACCAAGAGGAAAAATATCTACCCTTGTTTCAAATTCAGTTGAAATCGATTCAGTTGCCTAACCGTGATTGACGCACGCACAAACAAGCAAATAAACAAACAAACTTACAAAGAGATAATTAATATACTAGGGGATCCCGGCATGCTTCGCTATGCGCGAGTAATAACATTGAATTAAATTCATACGCTCACAGGCGCCTACGTATTTGTTAATAACAGTTCAATTTTCGATTTTTCCAATTTACCGCATTTTCCGCAATTTTTCATGATTTACACTATTTTCTGATTTGGAAAGCCATTAAGGAATAATTTCCACAAAAATTCATACAAAAACTTGATTTTCGGATTTTCCAATTTTCCGACTTTTCCAGGGGGATTTTCCAAAATTTTTTTCCGTAAAAACCTTCTCCTCGAAAATACGAATAACTGACAAAAAATCAAAAAATTTTACAGAAATCGGCCTAGTCGTTCACATTTTATGAATTACTATACATTTTTTACACCATTTTTATATATATAGAAGAAGAAGATATGTATACTGGATAAATCGTTATTTGGAATGATACGTGTCATATGGGATTGACACATTGCTTCCTTGGTAAAACATTAGACATATCTGGCGCATCTTTAGCTTTTTCAAAAGCTTGCATTTATATTGTAAAGAATTCCTATTTGGATTGAGCAAATAAATTGAATCATAATTGCTCATTTTTAACACACTTGCTCCAACGCTCCAGTTTTATAATCAATAAATGACTAAATTGTTGTTGATATTTATTGCAAATAAAAGTATTTGTTGATTCATGTCTTCATTCATAAAGTAACAGTTTAAGTGTGTCAGTTTTAAGCACCGGTAGTATCTACTTAAATCTTATATGTAATGAGTGACACTGCTAATTGAAGCAAAATGTGACAAAACCACACAAGTTTGCGGTTATAAACAGCCGCAGCGACGACACATGGCGTGACAATATCAAAGATCTATTTAAACATCTATAAAAACGTCAAACTGAATGCCTGCAAACACATGTATTTTAAATAAAATACATACAAACGAGCACATTGTTAAGAGATAGTACTAACAACTAAATATCATAAAATTACAAAGTGAATTTGCTAAACGTTTTTTTTTTTTATAAAATATATAATACAACAACAACAACAGCAGCAGTAATAGCGGAAAATTTAACAATTTGGACAAAGAGATCAGATTAATAAAATCGGTTTAAAATACAAGTGAATTATATTTCAGTTTATGTATTTTATTAAAAAAAACACGATGGCAAACAAACCGCAATAAAAATTTTGCAAAATAGTTAATTTCATTCAATTTTACTTAATCGGCTTAAATGAAGACTCTCATAACTTAAACATCCGTACTGAGTTATGTGCTGTCATTTTATTTGGAATTTTAATGCGATTTTTATTCACACACAAGTAAAAAAATTGATTGATTAGGATTATTTCTTTTTATATTACTGTTTCATCAACGTATTATTTAAAAGCTGCAACTTTAAGTAACAGGTATCTACAGGAAATACACTAAAGGTAAAAAATTCAAGAAATTTATTCAAAATTAAATAATAAATTTTCGTATTATTAAATTGTTTTTTAATATGAAAATTTATTACTTGCGGGAATGGCCATTTCACTTCTGCTCATATAGCTCGTCATTGGATTTTACCCAAATTTTATATAAAAAATGTAAAAGTCTTATAGCAAAAGCCAAAGGGATTAAACGAGAACTCCATTGAATCAATAGAACACAGCAAACATTCAGTAACTATTTTTTAATGTAGTTTAGTCATTCTTGTTTCCTTCAAATATAAGTATTTCATTTTATTCCCGCAGTTATTCATTTCAATTTGCAGTTTTTAATAAAAAAAAATCTGGAGAATATTATGCAATATTTATATTTGAAGAAATCAAGCACGATTAAAGTTAATTAATATGGTTTTTTTTTGGAGTAATTTTAAAAAATATGTCAAGCCAGAGAATGCGATGTGCATTCATCAATTACTTTTCAAACACTTTAACAGATTTTGCCAGCCACCTGATATTATAGGCTACCGTTTTAAGCTGGCATCCAACTTTATTATTATTTATATTATTTGCTGCTTGTTACAATTCTATTCAGCTCCACAAAACTTATTGCTTTTAATGAATATTTTTCGTGATCTGGACTTAAGCAAACCACTCATACTTTCATTACTGAAGTGGAATATTTCACCTTCTGATCTTATAAAATGTTATTTTGAGTAAAAAAAAATATATATATATATAACTAGCAGTGCTCACGATTTCGTCTGCGTGTCATTTCTAAGTTCACGCAGAAAAAAAACATGGTTGCGATATGGTCACAATAACCATAGTATGTTCTTTGTAACAATGTATGGTTGCGAAAAACCAATTATAGTTGTTTTCAACAAAACTTTAGTCACGATAAACATTTTTTGTTAACTTTAAACAATTATATGGTTAATGTGCACAAAAAATGCAACATGGTTGGTTTTAACTTAAAAAAATTTCAACCACAACCAAAGTTTTATAACTTATTAAAAATAATATAAAATATTTAATCATAATATATTATTATTAATCAAAGTATGGTTAAAATCAACAGAATAATGTTTGCGCTAAAAAATATTTTGTTCTAGTTCTTGACAGTTTAGTAATTTTTCTGGTAGCTAAAATTTGAAATTGTTTTTTATTGTTAAAGAAAGTGAAAAAAATTAAAATTTATGTACAAAATAAATAATTAAAAATAAAATGCAAGATATGAAAACAAATAAAAAGGGAACCAAAACATTTAAAAAAAGTTGAAGTAAATATGTATGTATTGTAAGCATATAAATCTTTATTTTTGTGTTTGAAGCATAATTGTGAAATCATTTATTTGGGCTTATAAACAATATTTTTTAATGACTGATTCTAGTATTCTACGATATAAGCGTTTATGTTTTTAAATAATTTTTATGACAAATCGGTAATGAATAAAACAATAATAGGTTTTTTATATCAGGAAAATTTTTCACCTACGAGACTATTTTATAATTTAATTATATAACATGACATTTTCAGCCATATTATTATATTTAAATTTAACCATTTAATGTTTATATTTGAACATAATTAATGTTGATTGAAGCGACCTTTGGACAACAATATGGTTGCAAATGTAACAATACTATGTTTTGTTAGCAACCATATAATGCAACCATAGTATGTTGCTCTCAGATTATGGTTACCTCAACCATATTTTTTCTTTGCGTGTTTCTTAGAAATCATATTTAGAAAAACGTTTCTTTAACTATTTATTCTAGAGTTCTGTAAACAGTGTTAAAAATTTTCCATAAAAAAATGTGCTGGCTACTGTTTTAGTACCACTAAACTGTTAAATTAGGTGCTTTCACGTTTTTATCTCTAGTTTCTCAACAAAAGGATATATTTTGTGAAAAAAATATTCTATATTTGAACCTAGGTGCTGAAGGATCCCCTTAAAAAATTTTATTCCAATCCATCCAGCAGTTTTTACGTGATGCGAACACAGCCAGACAGCCAAAAACTTCAAAAATATCGATTACTATCTACACCAATAAAAAAATTTTCAAAAAATATTTCATGTTCAGAAATGACCCCGTTATGGTTTTCTTATATGTATCGATGAACACACAGGAGCTAAATAATTCAAATTTGAAGTACTTAGTCATTGATAGATGTTCAATGTATTCAAGTGCATTCAAAATTATTGTAAGTAGTAAATTTTTATCAATAATAAAATTTAGTTATAAATTTTTTACTGCTTACTGAAAAAAATGCAGTTTTCAGTAAATTTTTACTCATACTGCCGTTGATAAATTTTTAATGATATTGAAATTTCATTATTAGTAAAATCTTATTGAATACTGCCAATTTTTCAGTAACCAGAAAAGAGTTTTTTTTTATTGCCGATGTTAATAAAATTTCAGTAACGTTAACGCATTGTTGATTTTTCTTCAGTAATTAGTAAAAATTTACTGCTAATGTTTATTAAATTTCAGTATCAGTAAAAATTTATTTTCATTTATTTCGAACTGAAATATTTAGAACAGTAAGGGCACACTTTCCTAGAAGTCGTTATAGTTTAGTCTTCTCTTTTCATTGCTAGTAGTGACAGATGTTCTCCTGCATCTAGGGAGGCATTAATTAGTAGCAACGTTTAAATTTCTGTGCATACTTTTTTCATACTGTACCTTCTGTAATGCATTCAAAATTTAAGTAGTCAATAAATTTTTACTGATAATGGAATTTAGTTTTCACTGCTAGAACATTTTTAAGAAAAACTCAAAGAAGTTCAGTAATCTGTAAATTACTGAATGAACAAAAAAATCAGTAATAAGTAAATTTTTACTGCTATTAAAATTCTATTGGCCGTAAAATTTTCTCATTACCGCATTTCTATTTAATTGTACATGTTGACCGCAGGTAAAAAGGTGTCTCGAAATGATGCAAATAAAATATCACTAAAATTTACTCTCAGTAAAATTTACTCTGATTTTTCAAGAACCAATGAAATTTTACTGATAATGGAAACTCAATTACAGAATCAGTAAACACGTGTTTTTATTTATTTTTTTTTATTAGGAGCAGCATTTAGGGAATGACCCATACTTATGCAATGCATTGTACCAGAACTAGGAAATTAGGTTGTAGGAAGGGGGATAGAGGGTGTAATGTTTGTGGACATTTGATTTGAATCTTTGCACATTGAAAGTGGCAGGAAAGACCTCTGGAAGGAGTTTATTCCACATACGATCTGTTCGGCTAAAAAACGAGTTCTCTCTTTAATGCGTAGTGCGATTTACTGGCTAATTGACCACAAAGGAATGCGCTCTTGATGCAGAGCGCGTTGCGCGTACAAAATTACGGTTTTCAGGAACAAGTTCCCTGATTTCATTTTATTTTAAATCAAAAACCCAAAAACTGTAAGGACATACTTTACTGATTGTGTAGGGATCCTTTGGGGTTCAGTCTTCTATACTCGTTGAATTGAAGCACTGCTGATGTTTCAGTGCATCCTTTTGTTATATTGCACCTTTAGCTATCATGCTTTCACCAAATTTTTTAAGATCTCTTAACAAAAAACTGAATCATCATATGTCCCAAGGTACCGATCTCTGTTTTATAATAATTGAATAAAGGCTTTTTTTTACTTTTTGCAGATTTAATTTTATCTATAATTCTAGTTTTCACCCTAACTGTAACACGCATTAAGAAAAGCTTCCTCATCAATTCAAAACACAATTTTGCACTTGAAGTTGTCATAGTTTTAAACTGATATCAAAGAGAAAATAAAAAAAAGCTACAATATTTAAACATGAAGGATGTCTGAATTGCTGCTTTCAGTGTGATATTGAATCTGATTTTATGTATTTTTTCGTAAAGTGGATTAATGTCAATGCAACATTACTTGACTTTTAGTGACTTTTAAGTGATTCGATATTATTTGTGTACCTTAAATGATTGTTGTCTTTGTATCAACTTTTTTCCATTTTAATAGCAAAAAACAATCATATAAACAAACTTTATTCCCAGCAATGAAAAGATGAGTTTTGTAGTTTTTAAATATGTGTCTGGTTTTATCCCCTGCTAAATTTTTTTATTTTTTGTGGTCTGTACATAAAATCTTACTCTTTCAAATTTATGGAGTATTTAAGTTTGTTATAGTTTTCAATGCTACAAAAAATGTGCTTTCAGCTTTTTTATGGCCACAAAATTTTTTTTCTATAAATAATGATTTTACAAAAACATACTCCAGTCTGTAGTCTTGAATGTTATTCATGATCTAGTTTTATGTTTAACAACATTGATTGTCTGCAACTAAAATGGAAACATCATGTGTTAGATAAAATGTCATTTGATGATTTGCTGCACGCTACTGGCATTTAAGTAAACATTTTAAATATTTGATCCAGGTGCTCATCGATTTGAGTATACATACGGGATGGAAACTAAAGAGCATTAAAGTTACAAACAAGGATTTACGTTCTGATTATGAAATCATCATCGTAGATGCTCGACTAGACATAATAATGTCCTTAAAAAATGTTCGCCGCAAGTCATAAGTATTTGTTATCTTTGGTTCCGATGTTAACCAGTTAACCAACCGAAACGTGTGTGAGTCAGTTAAACAAATTTAATTCGGCTTATTTGAGTCTTTATATTGTCGTTAAAACGACTGAGGGGACATTAAGAGGGAAAGAGCCAGAAACAACGAGTTATACAGTTCAGCAAAAGCCAAAAAAAAAAAATTACACGGACTTGACATTATAGATTATACTCTACTGACTAAGAGGAGTAAAACTTTATTCTCGGTAGAGTGAACAATTTTTTATTTATAGCCCTTAAATGGTGTTAATAATCGGAAGACTTTGCGAAAAAAGGTGACTTCTGTTATTGTTCAATAGCTAAGTAAATAAAATTTATAAAATATGTTAATTAAAACACAGGAACAATATATTATTCACTTTTTTCAGCATAACGAGTGAAGTGAGCTGAATTTTTGACAACAATATTTAGCAATAGCAGTATTGTAGTCAAAGTAAGGCTGAAAAACTTTGCGAATGCAGTAGTAACTTTAAGACCGGTCTTGGCATCCTAAGTACATCCATTTGTATCCTTTAAGAACTGCTTTTTATGCTTTTACGTCAAATAAAAATATTATTCTAGAAAACAAGAAACCAAGTGCAGACTTTGCTGATTTGTTGAATTATTAATTCGTTTTTTTATTTAAATTTCAAGTCTTCAAATTATGATCACTTAAAGGCAAGGCAATTTCAAGGTGATAGAAATGGGGAATTTAATTATCTTGACGTGGCTCAAAATATATAACCAACGACGACAATGACTGTTTTCGCCATTGCTATCACCTGATATATGATTTCGCCGCAATTGAAATTTTCTTTAAATTAAACATAAAAAAATATGTCTAAACAGTTATAAACCACTATATAACAGTGGAATTTCCCCTAAGTGACTAACGAAAAAGCTGTCGAGATAAGAATTATAAAAAAAGAATCCACAAATCTTGTGTAACTGTCCAAATGTCGAGGAAAAGGGTTCTTAACTTTGGTGAGATACGTTTTGTAGAAGAAGAAGTAAAGTAAAGTAGTAGTGTAAATCGTAGTCACATTATCCCCTATCTGTAAAACTTAAGCCACCATTTATACAATTATTCTTAAAATATTTAAATGTATAATAAGCGATTATAAGGAAGCTTTAAAGAATTTATATATAATATCCCTTTACAATAGGAAAAAAAAGTAACAAGTATGCTCCAGAATTCTAGAAGAAGAAAAATTATATAAGGCTCCCTTTGACTTTTAACAGTTAAAGTTGCTTTTTAATTCTACTTGACTTTTGTTCAACGTACATTTTGTGGTCCTTTATTTTTCTACAAATGTCCAACTATAAATGAAAAGGAATGTGATGTCTTGACTTAATTTATTTTTAAACTTTACGCAACAAACAAAAAACGAGTACATTATTATTTTAGTGGAGATATTTGATATCGTTCAAAGTCATGTTTAACAATTTTATTTTCTTTCTCACGATGTGTAGAGCACTTTAAAAAAAAGATTTTATGTTTTGTAAAATTTACCTAAATGAAAGACATCATTATTAAAGCCTGATAATATTTGTGGTGAGAGCAAAAAGATGGCAGTGACCTCTCATTTTAAGACAAAGTTTGTTAAACACTTGTACTTTTCTTCTTCTTTGAAACTTATTTTTCCAAAGATATTTGGTTTTATTTTAAAGCAAGCTTACTTCCAATAAGCTATCATTTGGGCCCTAGCATGAAATTTTTAATTTCATCAAATATGTATATATTATAAATGTCTTTGTAAGTTTTTTGGTTTATTTATTTGTTTGTTTGTACGTGAGCCAATTATGGCTTAACTACTCACAGAGGGTATCAAATCTCTAAAATAACAAAAATCGCATCAAGGTGAAAAAAGTTTCCCTTAGAAGAACTAATCCTACCTCTGAAAAATGCAAGTTTTTTTTTTAATTTTGAAGTCATTTAAATTAGCAATTATAACATTTAATTTCAAGAGATTCTGAGATGCCATTTGTGCTTCCCCCCTTTCCGTGGGCGGTAAAATAGTATATTATTTTAAAAATGAATGTAATTATTAAATTAAATGGATTAGATACGCCTTAAAACCATAGACATTAATTATTTATGGGCAGGGGAAAGTATCCCTCCAATCCCAGCTCCAAAAACGTCACTGTGAAAAAAAATTTTAATTTTTTTTACACATTTTCCTAAAAATATTTATTATTAAGGTTTCAAATGCCTTACCAATCGCCGGCTCCCAAGAATATTATTTAAACAATATTTTTGTAATTTGTTACTTTATAGTATTTATTTACCTGAAAATAATTATTTTATTCAAAATATAATTTATTTATGATTGTAACGGTAATTGTTTTTTTTTAATTGTTACAATTAATTTATTTAAAAGAACTTCTCCTTTGCATCATCTTGATAATGAGTACCATAGTCCTTCTTAATATAACTCCTCAAAGAACTTTTCCCATTCTGAATCCTCTTCAGCATTAAGTACAGGTGGAAGCATGAAAGAAACTTATAGTGGGTGTTATACTAGTAAATAGTGGTTTAGGCGCAAAAACGTGCATTGTTTTCTTCTACAGTATAAAAGTAGAGATCGTAAATTTTTAGGATCGCGATAGAGATCACTCTTAAAAATCTTTTCACTTAAAAAAAAAAATTAACAAAAAAATACTTTTTTTAATTTCGAAGGAAATTTTTTTTCATAAAAATTTTTAAACAAAATTTTTTTTTTAAATTAATATAAGTAGCTGCGAATATAGTATTTGACAGGAAAAAAAAATCAGTATAAAATCTTTAGTCGTTTATCTACAAGAAAATATAATGCAAACCTCCCAAAATCGTATAAACGTATGCGATTTATCCAACTTTCCAGGTTTTTAACAGTGTCCCAAAACCACAAATCTTAAGTAAAAGCCTTGAAAATTCACTACACGATGCAAAACTTTGTTATCTTTACATTTCTCAAAATAAATTTTTGGCCTAATCTTCGGCTTAATTGGCAAAATACCTCTGCGCGACTGAACTGATTTTAAAGAAATTCGATACACGGGGAGATGTTTGCATTTCTATTTTCAAATAGCACACCTGAAGGGAGAAAAGGGGAAGCGTGCATTTTTCTACACCTAAATCTATTTTAACAAAGTCTCAGCTAATCGATTTTAGTTAAATCGAAATATAGATAGGTCTTCATCTATATCTGTTTCTAGGACCTAGATGAGAGAAAAAAGGCTATTAACGTCTGCACCGATTGCAATAAAATTTTAAACATAGTTAGATACAAGGCGAATTAATGATCAGGTGGCAGCGTTAGAGAATTTAATATTTTTGCTGGTAGAAACGAATGTCAAACTTCATATAAAAAAATGGTACGCAGATTTTTTATATATGGAGTTTGACAGTAGTGTACACAGCGAAAATTAGTGAATTCGCCTACGCTGCCACCTGGTAATTGATTTGCTTTTATTAGATATTTATGTAAAGGACAAAATATTTTACGTTTATTTAAAAAAAAAAAAATATGAATATTAACCGATCTTAATAAAAGCAGATTCTAAATATAATTGAAATATAGGTATCTCCTGATCTATACGATCCCAACCGTTTTTATGGATTTGTCACGTGTTTGGAGTAGATCCACATAGCAAACATGGCCATAACATATATAATACGCAGAAAGGGCTCTATCGATAACAACGAGCGAGCTATCTCTATAAAATCTAAATAATACCAATCATTAATAAAATTTGTATTTCCATCGCAAAACTATATAAATAAACATAAACTAAGTGATGGAGTAAATAACCAAGGAATTAATATTTATACTGACGTATTCCTATTCATAGTATGGTCTTTCAGGTCGAGATCAAGGCGATCTTTAGAGCAGGCGAAAAACTCTATTTGTCCTGTCATTGTTATGTCGTATCAGGAATTAAAAAATATCAGAGATTTTAAACCTTAATAGCTACATCGAGGGGACTAGGTATCTTTACATATATTCATTTTTTAAGTAAAATCCATAAAATAACTTTATATTAAAATAATCCTATATTTTTTATTTTCGCATAAATTTTCTTTTCTATATTCGTTCAAACATTTATTATTTCCGTTTATCGCAAATATTTGTGAATTTTAATTATATCTTTTTCAATTGTTTTTTGCGTTGTTAAAGTCAAGAGACTTTTTATGAGGAAAATATTTACTTAGTTGTTGTAGACATTTCTTTGGGCAATTATTTGTTTATTTGTTGTTGATATTGCAGAGTAAATTGTTTTTGATTTGTAAGTGTTGTGTGAATACCTTTCGGTTTTATATTTGTGTCAACAAAATGTTTAGCTTCAGGAAAACGAAGAAGAGCCATTGTTGGAAAATCAAATAATTAATATTTTTCTTCCGGTCTGTTGTTTTTTTTATTTACGAGTGACAGACGAAACATAAAAACATATTGATGTCAATCAACTGGATAATGTCTATTAAACCAAAAATAGTAGATTTGGCAGTTTTAATAGCTACATAAATTCTGTCACGTAGGCCTGAATTTCGCTAACAAAGTATCAATTTTAATTTGAAAACCGGTGCTGACAGTCTTTTTAAAATTAATAATTTGCTATACGAGGTACTTTTTTTCACGTTTCCCATGCATAATAGAATCTTCCTCTTCTTTCTATTAAAAATAGGACATGGTTTTAATAAAGTTTTTGAGTTTTTTTTAATTGCCATTTCATTCATAACTATTTACATTGTTAGCTATGACTTTTTCTTATGGTTCTGCTAGTAAATATTTTGATGCCAAAAAAAACTACTTATCCCTTAAGGCCTAATACAGGTCACGACAATTTTTGATACCGTCACTAATTGAAATAGATTTCCTAATGGTTTTTGCTGGTGTAGCAACAGTGGGTACAAGCATTGTCCTTGTATCGTCGCACTTGTGTTCGTATCGGAACATTTTGCTTTCCAGGTTTTAGCAGCTTATAATTCTAGCAAATATAGAGCAGTATCTCTATGTAAGATTGCGAATTAAAAGATGTGTCCTTATATACGTAAAATTAACGCCTTTACGAAGATACCCTTTAATTTTGGAAACTTTATTATTACTTGTAGTTATAGCAGCCATGAAACGACAACAAACATATGGAAACATTTAAAGTATCAACGATATACTTAATACTTCAGAGATAGATGACTGTGTCAAACGGACAGATATTAAGACAGAAACTAAAGTTTATAAGTCTTTAATTTATGTACCAGAAATAGCAGAAAGGATTGAAAAATCAAAAATTTTTGATGGGGATAAATATAAAATGGCATACAAAACTTATAATACTTTAAATAGATTATTTAGTAAAACAAAAGATAAGATTAAAAAATGGGACATGTCAAATGTAGTTTACAAAATACCTTGTAATGGTAATGATAGTGAGAATTGTAATAAGGAATATGAAGGTACGACAAAAAATAAACTAAAATCTAGAATAGCTGGACATAAGTCTGATCAAAGATACAGGGACGTTAATAATTCACAAAAAACTGCATTATCTTCCCATTGTGCCAGATTTAATCATAATCCTAACTTTGAAGATGCATCTGTTTTAAATATAGAAAATAATTATAAGCGTCGGTATATGTTAGAGATGTTACAAATAATTAAAATACCAGCAACAAAAAGAATAAACTTTAAGGCTGATACTGATAATGTTGCGCAATGTTATAGACATTTAGTGCATAAAAATTAATTAACGTTTGAGAGTATATGATTGCTTGTAACATTTCTATCGTGAAAGTTTATGTTAATGTATTTGAATTAAGTTTTTTAACATTTTTAAATAATTTAAATGTTTTTTGTTTTTTAAATTTTTATAAGAATGTAAATGTTTAAAATTTTTGAGTTATTTTACTTGAATGTTTTTTGAGTTTTAAATTTATAAGAATGTAAATTTTAAATATTTGAGTTTTTTGTCGTTTGGTTTTTGATTTTTCTGTTTTTGTTTGAAAAAATAATTTCATTTTAAATTTGTTATTTTAAAAAGGAAAATTTAATTTTTGTTTCCTGTTTCCTGATGATGCCACCCAAAGGTGCGGCGAAATATTGAAAATATAAATAAACATTTGTTATTATTTATAAACTGACCTAGTGCTTAAAAAATTAGAAAACAAAAATTTTAACTTCACAATAGAATTTCGACCATTGCACAGAAAAGCCAAATCGAAATATTTTAAAAATAAATCGGAAATTTTTAGCCTACTGGTGCAAATTTGTAATCAAAATATTGAAGGCTTATGGAGATAATTTTGATGGAGATTATTTAAAAAATAATATATTTCCACTTAAAAAAATAAATCATATTTTATAAAATAAAGACGACATATAAATGAACCTATCAAGACCTCGATCCTGAACTAAACCTGTAATTATGCGTGTTAAATAAATTCAAGAAATTTACTTTAATTTTAATAAATAATAATTTTTGGGCTGATTTTGAGAATCGATTCCGTTTCTTCTCGCTAAAAGAGTTTTTTCTCGGGTGTGAGTAAAACCTATATTTTTAGTACGATTTCGTTAATAAGTAAGAAAAATTTTTTTAATTTTTTAATAAGACAACTCTTGCTATAATTAATTTAAGAATTCAATAATTTTAAGATTTCAATTTGTTAAAAATGAAACATTCTAATTTTTCAAAAAACTTTAAGTTGCATCGCCTTGATGGATACTCATACCAAAGCATGCTATCGAATAATAACTGACCGCATTTCCTTGCTAAATATCTTTTTTTTTTAATAAAAGACGCAACGTTAAGTAATATTTAATGCACAACAAAACACTTGCACTCTTGTAACAATTAATGACACAACAACAACAAGAACAATACCAACAACATGCAACCAACACCTCAATATTAAATTGTATTTTTTCTTATTTTTTTTTCATTTTTTTAATCTTTTAATTTAATTACTTGAATGACATCGAATGTATTTAAGAGCTGGTTGAACATAAAACTTATATAAATTTATAGTAGTTCTGTTGGAATTTGAGTGCTGTTTTCTTTCTTCTTTTAACCAAAATTTTGCGTAAGCCACCTCCACGACATAGGAGTCATTATTCAAACTTTCAACTGTATGTTGAATGAAGATTGAAATCAACAAAATACAAATCTTGTTTGCATTTAAAGCCATAATACTTAAAGACCCAACAAAGTAACAAAAAAAAAAAAAATTAAAACAAGTTTTAACCAAAACGAATTTCCGCTTGTTGTTGTTGTTATATAGCTGTTTGGTCGATTTCACCTTGAAAGGATGAATGTGTGGTATCTGAATGTTTGTTGCATAATATTCATGCATCGAAGTGACAATAAAAATGAAATGCAAAAAAATATATTTTATTCAATAAATTTATTATTAACAAAAAATGGAATGCTTTAAATTTTTTGGGTCAGTTGAAAGTCCACGGGATAAAACTTAAAGGAAATAAAATAACATTCCAATTCTTTTGACCATAAGCAAAAAATAACAGTGAATTGCAATGAAAACTTCTTATGGGAAAAAAAATTTCAAAATAAATTATTTATAAAAAATAGGATTTATTTTTTGACTTTTATTTTTTAATCAAAAACAAAAGTAATTTTAACTTTTCAACTCTTTAGATGTTTTGAGCTGAAATTGTGCTGTTTCAATCAAGCGTTCTGCAACAATTCTAAAACACGGTCATATAAAAGACGTCTATTACAGTCATCTTATGGCCGATAGGCGTTTTTAAAATAGGTTGAAACAAGAAAAAAGTCTAGAGAGCGCTAAACAAAAATTTATTTTTTTAGTAACAATATGTTTTTTTGTACTCTCATACAGCATTGTACCTTAACACTGCTCTGAGTTTTGAGGAAGTAACAATTGTAATTGTACAATTATAAACATAAAAAAAAATATTTTTAGCGAAATGTTACTAATTTAACTAAGTTTAGATACTTCAGCATAAAATTGTTAAATGTGGATCATAATGACATTAACAGAACTCTTAGCCATTAATCACCTTTAAAGATTTGCCGAGGTTGGGGAAAAACATTCACCCATTAAGATTACAATTGCGAAAATTTACATTTCGTTTATAAAATTGTTTGTAAACGAAAAAAAAAAAAAATTTAAAAAAGAAATAATATTATGTTAAAGGATCATATTATTTATTACAATTTAAAAAAAATGCCTATTTCAATTTTATATTTAACACACTCAAAATGCCTTCTTAAATGAAGCAAGAAATCTGAATCAAATTTTATTTTTTTTTTTTTCATCTTCAGGTAATTTTCATTTATTTTTTATTTATTTATTGAATTATAAAAGTCTATTGATCCTAATTTAAATAAATATTGTTTGATTGTTGTAGCAAAATCTGAAATAATGACAGATTTAAAGCAAAAATCAAAAACATCAATAGATTGTGATGTCACGTTTCGTTTAATTTCCATATTTCTTAACTTTATTAAAAATAAAAACACAAGATACAAAAGTTAAAACCACAATTTATAATCGTTAAATTACATGATCACGAACATTATTGTTTAGAGCTTAATTTTAGCTTTTCCTTTACTTAAATTTTTTTTTTTTAGCAAAATCCCCTCGTAAAAATATTTCAATTTTTTCAATTTTTATTTTTTTTGGGAACAAAGACAATCGTGTGCAATGGAAAAAATTCAAATGAAAAAGAAATTATAATTTTATTTCTGTATCGTCTCTATTTCACTGTGATGCATGAATTTATACTGAGCCGAATTTATTAGCAAGTTACTGAAAGCCACTGGCTAAACTATGACAAATACCAAAAGCAAATAATTTTTTCCTCTTCACAAAAAAGCTAGTTTGTGTTTAATTTTAGATTTTGCAAGCATTCGTGTATAAAGGAGATCAATTAGATGTTTAAAATGGAGAATAAAGGTTGGGAGTTGGGAGAGTAGCATTTTGTTGAGAAGTATGAACAGTGATGTTAACTGTGCAATATTTATGGTTGTGAACAGACATTTGGTTGATTATACGGTAATTGGGAAACTTTTTTGAATTAAAATTTTACTGTTATCACAAGAAATGCAACCTTGTTAAAATTAACAATATTAATTAATTAAACTTAATATAAAAACCGATCACATATGATTAACTTTAAGTATTAAATAAATACTTATTTAATTTCTAGGGTTCCGTACCTAAAGGGTAAAAACGTATATCTAATTGCTTCTGCTATAAGAGCAAGTACAAAAATGAAAAAGAAAACAAAAAATATAAAGGCCTTATCTTTTAAACCGATAAATGAAAATTTTATTAAATGAGGAGTGTTTGTTCCAATAGTAGTGTGATTTTGAAATATATTTTCCTATCTTTTAAATAGTAAGCTAAAACGTAGACACTTTTAACTATAAACATAGAACTAAATTACTTTTAACAAAGTAACTCCAATCAAAAAAGCAGATATTAAGGTGACAGAGAATTAAAAAATAAAAAAAAAATAAAAAAAAATTACTATATATAATATGACCCTCTAAAAAAAAATAAATGTAATTATGCGAACGAACGAGCGATTGCGACATCTTGGGACTGGCAGTTAGTATTTCCTTAAAGATCTCTTTAAAAACTTTTAAATGATTCCCATATTGACATTTTAAAAAAATATGATGCACAATCGTTCTTTTCAATGAAAAGTTCAGAGACATATAACTCGGAAAATATGGGCGACTGCCAATTTTTTTACTTGTTGTGTTTTTCTTATTTTTTAATTCTCTATCTAACCATATATTTGTTTTTTGGATTAAAGGTACTTCATTGTTCCAAATGATATGGACAAATTAGAAGCAGGTGTAGCGTTTTGCCCGCTGCCTTAAAGGACATGGAATGATCTTGCTGATTTTCGGTAGCACCCCCTTGGACACTATATCTGATCGAGTGCCATATACAAATTTTGTATAGCTCATTTACTGCCTTGGCAAACTTCATTTCAACACTAACGGACAGACGGATATCGCTCAATCTATACTTTATATACTTTAGGGGGTCGTAAATAGATATTGCAGAAATTACAAACGGAATGACTTATATATATTAACTTTTGTTACCACTTTATGCGGTGAAGAGTATAAAAATTTTAAAGTAGCTTATACACGGCACAAACCATTACGCGTATGACCCCAACTCACATTTGGTGTATGTAAACAAGAAACAAAAAAATTAAAATAGGTACAATTCGATTTAGTTACTTAAAAAATAAAGCTTATTTTGTAACTTTTAATGTTTAATATTTAATAAGATATAAATAAAAGGTATTCTTAATTGAACAACTCCCTAAACACTGTTGAGTTTTTTCATTACTACAGATATTGTATTTCGGAATTTTTCAAACGGTAGTTTTTTAGGGTATTTAGAAAGTAAATGTTAGCACCACTGAGTGTGAATGAAAAACAGGCAAACTTTTTTTAATGAAAATAACTGTAACTGTAGTAATTATAAAGCTCTTATTGTAGGTAAAGAAATTCAAATTGCAAATAGTAGCTGGTAAATGATTCACACTATCAGTATGAATATAAAACACAAAAGTTTAATTTAAGACATTAGTGTTATATTTAGGGTGACCATGTAAGCTTAAAAACCTCCCTTTTTTGCTATGTAACTAACACCAATGTCACAAATGGAATTGAGTTAAAAAAACTGACAGATTTTAAACACCATTTAGTTATTAACGCAAAATTTTAAAATAATTACTAATAATCACGTAACTTGAGAATTCTTAGACTTAAGAGACTAAGATTTAGCTCTTGACTTAACCAAATTTAATTACAGTTTATTATTCAAAGCGAAAGTCAAAATAAGAGGAAGAAAACGATGATTTTTAATGATTTCATGTTATCGAAAATTAAATTTTTAAGTTATTCAGTTAATAATAAGATTGTTTAACAAATGAATTTGCAAAAGTTTCATTTTAAAAACAAGAAAAATATTATTTATTCACAATAACTATTTCGTCTTACCGAACTGATGACCAGTGATGCCAAGTGGAGGGATTTTTCCCTTTTTGTAGGGATTTTTCTTTTTAATTTCAGGTGTAGGGAAAAAGGGAATAATTTCTTACTTTGGTCGAATCGTATGGAATTTTTTAAATTGCAGAATTTTTTATTTTTTAACAACTTAAAATTATATATTTTCCAGTTGTAAACTTAAAATTTAAAAAAATATATACACTTTTCTTTAAGTGCATCGTATTTTAATTAAATGGATATAAATTATTTGTCACCTATAGGCTTTATTAATGAAGATCCTCCAAATTTTAATTTTAATTGTTAATTATCTCCTTCTTTTACATCAAGAGCACGCCTTGTTCTCATAGAGGTTTGTGTCTTTTTTGTTGGGTTGTTTAATTTTTTGTTTTAGTTTTAAAATTAGTCATAAGTTTATTTGAGTGATAAACCCTCATTTTTCCAAATTATTTTTCCAAAATAATAAAAATTTTACTAAGTCTGCCAGATGCTAATCTGACGTCGAAAGGATATTTTGCTGTAGTTACGGAAGTACGTAAAAAAAAAACAAAGCCGTGATATGTTAAATTCTATTTGCATTACTAGATCTAATTTACAAGCAAGTGTAATTAATTGTGTAGACATGTGCCCGGTCGTTCGTTTCAGTGACCGGTCTTTTTCGGTCAATTTTCAAAGACTAATTCGTTCGTTCAATTCGTTCAATCGGTCAAAATTGAACGAAATGAGCCCTATATTTAACCGGCTCCTTTCGTTCAATTTTGTCATCCGTTCAATTTAACCCGTACACTATTGAAGGAAAAGACCGGATTTAAATGACCGGATCATTCCGTTCACTTGATTGATTCAGTCAATTAAACCCCTACGTTCGCGAACGACACAGCTCTACCATCTAGTCATTTAAAAAAAATGAATTATACGGAATTATATAAATAATTTTTGCAATATATTTTATGTTGTTCTTAAGTTATTTTTATGTTATTCTTATGTCATTTTTTATGTTATTTTATTCATTTTTATGTTATTTTTTTAGTTTTAAATGAACCTGGATTTCTGTACCGGAATTGAGTTAATAAATTTTTATTTTTTGAAAATTAAAAAAAAAATAGTGTAGGGAAAACTTAAGGGGAAAAATAATTTGGAATAGGGAAAAAAGGGATATTTTTATATAGGCTATGGGATTTCTACAAAAATCTCCTGGCCTCACTGCTGATGACTGAAGCTTAGTAAATATAGGTAATACGGTTTTACAAAAAAAATTAATTGAAAACAGCTACAACACCTTTTAAGTATAGCGTCAGAGTCCATTCCAACCAATTGACAATGGATAAACAAGTGTAAGTGCGAAACATTTTGTATCTTTTTCTCCTAAATAATAAGATTGAATAGATATGTTTATTAATTTTAAAAATGTCTAAGTTTAGTTTCTATTCCCTGAACTTTTTTAAACTTATCAAACCTATTATAAAATAATAGGCGTGAAAGACATTTTAAAAGACGTGTTTCTAATGTGTAAGTAAAACTCTTAAATTGTTTATGGTCACTCTATTTCAAAAATCACCTATTTTATACACAAGTTCTTTCAAAAATATTTTTTTTTTGGTTTAATCACTGATGTGTTCTCTTTAACTATAGCTGTTGTTTTGTTATTATTTAGGCCTTTACCAATGTTACCAAGCCATTTTTTCCCATTCACAAAACTTATTTTATGAAAAAGAGCATCAATAAAATGGAATGCATAATTAAGAAAGAGTTTTTCTTTGAATTATTAAAACACCTTATGGCTTTTCATAATTTTTCATGAACCACATGAATTCATTTTTGTTGCCCACCGTAACGTCCTAGTGAAATATATAAACTTGCTTAATCGCAATCTAGTTTATTCAATGATAAACACCTTAAACTCTAATCTTAATTAAGTTGCTTTGTAGGTTTAACACAGGTAGACAGCATTTATTTGTTAACACTATCTTTCTGGTGGTAAAATTCGGTCTTTGTTGTAACTGACTATGAACATTAGTCTTAACAGTGATTTTATTTCAATAAAAGAATATACTTTAGGTGGTGATAAAAATTGTGCACTTTATAAATTAGAAAATTGCAACTCCTAAAATATCAATTTAATTTCTTACAATTTTTTTGTCAGGGTTCAACATTATAAAAAGCTTTTTGTATATTCACGAAAATGATTTCTGTAATTTTTATTTCCAAGCATTAATTCATGATTCATGGAGTGCAGTATTTGTGTTTGTAGTTTGACATCTCATGTAAAAAACGTCGTATACAAAATAGAGAAAATTGTTAAAATTTCTATTGAACTTTTAGCGATAAATTAGCGGTTTTTGATCACGAAAATTATATATTCTTGCTTTTATTGCACCCATTGGTCAAATAATATTACGTTTATGTTTTTTCTTCTTAAAGCAGCATCCAGAGTCAAAAGTAAGTTCGCGTTTTCTATATTCCTTTAGGGCATTTTTATTTTTTTATCTGATATCAGTGAAGAGTCTTGAAAAAAATGGTTGAAGATAAATTTAAACTGTAGATTTCTTTTATTATTTGTTAAAAAAATAAATTTTTGATATGAAGATAATCAACGAAAAATCTTCAAAAATTTTCTGAAAACTCAATTTTGACCCACTACAAATCATTCAGTTTAATATCCTATCTGCTGAATATGAATGACTCTTAAAGAGAATATATATACATCAATAACTATTGCGAAAAAATCGACTTCAAAACAGAACGGTTCAAAAATTTGGCCACATAATAAAATTATACCAACTATTGGGACACCTTTTAATTTCCTAATCCAAATATTATACTTGCTGTAATAGCGGAGTCAGCAATATAAGTTTGTTGTAAATTTCAAGCATCTGTGAACTATCGGGGCTCCCTTTTATTTATAATTTTAAATTTCCATACTTGTTACTACAACGGTAAAAACAATCGACTTGCTGTCCAATTTGCAAGGCGTTTGTCTGTAGCGGTTCAAAAGATAGGCCCATATAGGTCAATCTACGTCACCTACGTTACCCGCAATTTTTTTTTAATTTTAAAGAGGTGCCCTTTACGGTTCATAATACACATAAAAAGCATGTATGTTATATTGAGACACACTTTTTTAAGATTATTAACTGTTATTAATCTGTAAGCATCACCTTTCAAATAAAAAAGAATTTTTTAAAAAGCTATTCAGAAATGACTGAGTTATGGAGGCACAAATATAAAAAAGCAATATTGAGTCGAATTGATAACATTTTTTTTTTTAATCGGTTAAAAAACACATATGTACCACTATCTCTTCAATGACCGAAGTGAAAAAAATTTTTGTTATCACCAGGAAAATGCAGTAAAAATCTTAATCATTTTTTAAGCAAAAACTTTTAAACCAGTGTAAGTTTTAATGATGGTGTGGGAAAGTAACAGTGTAGCAAATTGCTGGGAAACTAACTATTCTTATACTCAAATGAAAAACAAGTTTTGTTTTATTTATTTATAAAGTTTATTAATAAAAACTGCAAGAACAACTTACATACATATAGGCACTTGCCTTTATTCATAAGAAATACGGCATTTATACTGTGCAATTTTTCACGAAACTAGCATGCAATTTTGTTTGTTTGTGAAGTAGGAGGGGTAAGCAATATGGTATTGCTTAAATTTTGAGGGAATGTTACTGTTTCTTATGTTTACTTTTAGATAACGCATAACGCTTTAACTTAAATAGTAAGGTGAGAAAAAAATGACTCAAAAAATTGCATGGTGTAAATCTGGAAAAATTCGACATTTATTATTTTGCTTCCCGTCTTTTCATAGTTTCTTTATATACATACGAGTATGTAATTATTCTATAAAATTCCACGACTTGCGGTGACACAAGTGCATCATTTATTATTTAAAACTTTATTTATTTAAATTTATTTAATACTCAATAAAACCCTTATGAAAAGTCAGATATGTTAAATAATTGACCAAAGGTACTTAACCACTAAATTAAGGAAGCAAAATTTTTGTGCTGCTTAAATGCTTATTAAGAAATATAACATCCTACTTATTAATGGAGAAAGATATTACTTTCATTAAAATTTAAATCGTCATTCGAAATGATACTTGTGAGAAAAGATTGAATAAATATTTGTAAAAATAGTGATTATGCTTTCTTGCTAAAATTTTTGACATATCTGACCATTGCACACAAACCTAATGCCGGGAACAATAGAAAACAATTTTGGAATTATTTTTTAAAAATGATTTAATCAAATAAGTCAAATCGTTCTGTAGGCATTGTAGAGTACGTGTAGCTGCTCACCCAAAAAAAAAAAGAAATTAATAAACCTGTGAAAATTATGGGATTGGAAATTCCTAAACATTGTTTGCTTTTTGGCACCCCTCTCAGCTACACATCTACATACAGCTTAATTTATGTTTTTCATCTTGCATTCGTATCTTGGTTTTTGACCATTCATTGTGATTGTAGTTGTTGTTGCTGTAAGATGTGCTGTAACATGTTGATTGTGCGGTAATTTTAGTTGTTGATTGTTTTTGCTGCTTGAATGTTTATTTCGTTGAACTGTAATAGCAGTCGCACTACTTTTGCCGTCGCGACGAATCTAGCTTGTTGCACGAAACTTTGCAAGTGGCCAGATATGAGAAAAATCAAAAGCTAAAAATTTTATTTTATTTAAATATTTTTAAATAAATTTTAAGGGAATAATGTAAGACATTACAATTAGACAAATTTAGACTCTACGAACACTCTCTTATATTTCTGATTCGTTTTACATTTTAAAATTCTCATGCATTTGCTTTTTATTAAGTGCTAACTATAACTGGTGAGCTTCGCCGTCTCGTTCGAAAAGTAATGTTTTCTTTTGTATGGGAGCCACTATACCCACTTGCGGACTATGCAAATTAATAAGGAGTTATCTGCTTAAAATTTAAAGAACCTACTTGTTATAATTTTCTAGATACACGTTAATAATATTCTCTTTGTATGAGAGGTACCACGCCCACTGCTCCAAACAAATAAGTTATTTACCAAGCCATCCGTATCGAAAACTACAAGGCTCTAACTGTTATATTTTCCACGATTCACGATGTAAAATATTTAGATTATATAGAAAATAATTCGTTCACTTAAATCAGCTGCGATGTTTTGGGGAAGATCAGTCGAGTGGTGTAAGAAAGCTTTCTGTCGGTCTATCTATCTTTGTGTTTACCTGCATGTCGGTGTACGCATTATGCAGAAACTACTGTATGAATATTTTTTGGAGACATCTTGGTATCCGGTTCAATGTTTAGAATATTTTTTACCCAAAAATATATTACAAAAAAAAAAAAAATTAACACTACAAACTTGGCTACATCATCATTTCTGTACAAAAATTCCCAATAACAGAAATGTCTACTATTGTAACAGTTTTGCAACATAATGATCAATGCAGACAAAGTCGTGGGCATATGCCATTTGTGGACAGGGGCCTATACATGTTCTTATTACAAATAATATTACTTTTAAACTTGTACTATGACCACTTTTTTACCATATAATTTTCTTTAAAATTATTTATTTTTAAAAGCTAAAATTTTTGTTAATTAAAAATCTGGCCACTCTGATTTGTAAAAAACGTGTTTGTTGTTGTTATCATTTGCACTTTGTAATCATCAGTTGAAATAAAAATTACTCTAAGGTTAAGCCTTTACTGGCCGTAATTGTAAGTATGTAAGAGTTTGAATTGAAGCCTGCACTACGCAACATTTATCTACCAAGGAGAGCCTAAGATATAATTTTATTTCATTATATTTTATTTACATATTTACATATTTTATGTTTTATTTCTATTGCCAATATGCAACGATTGTTAGCAGAAAAATCTTCTCTAGAGCACTCAAGATGAAAACGAATTACAAGCAAATACAGCAGTTGAAAAAGTTTTCAAGTGAACAAGCCTCCAAAGATATGACAGTAACTCTAAGCAAACACCTTTTTATTGCTCGACAATACTGTGCTGCTATTGCAAACGAACAACAACAAAGACACAATTGCGAAGAAGATACAAGTTACACTCAAATTCTCATATAGAGCTGAACTAACTAAACATGGCTTTTGTTTAACCGTCTGTTTGTGCGTCTGTCCGATGTGTTTTGTTTAGTTGTTTGTTGGTTGGATGGCTGGTTCATCTTTTGGTAAGTTTTAAATGTGTTGTGTGTCATGTGAACCTTCTCCCAGCCGCAGAAGTCAAAGACAACAATAGCAACATCAGCCAGTTAAGAGCTATTGTTGCTGTTGTCTGTGTAATTTTAGTATGCTTCGATTGCATGAAGTGCTTTTGGGTAAAAATAAGTAAATTTCGTCAATTTTGGTATAAATGGATGGGACGCTGACTACAGATTGTCAGTAAACCATTTGATTTAGTTTAATAAACAACAAGTATCGTCGCAACCTAAAGTCGCAACGAATCAGAACTTTCCATCTTTTCCAACCCCTACTATTTTGCTTATACAACTAAAAAATAAACCACATTTAACGTTTAACACACAGCTGTAAAAAAGGATTACCATTAAAACTGTGTGTTTGTGTGTGAGTGCAAGGATATTAAATACTCGTTAAACGCGTTAATAACTCTTTGATCGTGTTCTTAAAAGTGTCCGTAAAGTTTGTTTTGTGTGAAACATGAAAGCTTTCATTTTAATGTCATGTTTGGCCTTGGCTGCTGCTAGGCCAGAAGCTGGATACGCCTATAACAGACCTGGAGGCAGTGGCGGTGCCGGTGGTGGCTTCGGTGGCGGTTCCGGTGGTGGTGGCTTCGGAGGTGGTGGCTTTGGAGGCGGTAGCTCCGGAGGCGGTGGTGGCTTCGGAGGTGGCGGTTTCGGTGGTGGCTCTCTTGGAGGTGGTGGCGGCTTTGGAGGTGGTGGTTTCGGAGGTGGCTCCAGCGGAGGTGGTGGATTTGGAGGAGGCGGTTTCGGTGGAGGTAAGTTTAAAAGCTCAGAATCTTTCAACAGATCTAACTATTCGCTTTTATATCATTTGTATGTTCTCTTAGGATCAGGTGGTGGATTCGGAGGTGGTGGCGCCATTGGTGGTTTTGGCGGCGGTGGTGGTGGAGGCACAACTTTGGTGCAAAAACATATTTATGTCCATGTTCCTCCACCAGAGCCCGAGGAATCTCGCCCACGTCCCAATATACCCATTGGTCAGTCTCAGAAGCACTACAAGATCATCTTTATTAAGGCTCCATCTCCTCCTTCCTACCAGGCGCCTATTATTCCAGTTCAACCTCAAAACGAAGAAAAGACTCTTGTATACGTGTTGGTCAAGAAACCAGAAGAACAGCAAGACATTGTTATTCCAACTCCTGCTCCTACACAACCTTCCAAACCCGAAGTTTACTTCATCAAATACAAGACTCAGAAGGATGGCAGCGGTGGTGGTGCTGGTGGCTACGACAGCGGTGCTGGTGGTGCTGGAGGTGGTGCCGGAGGCATTGGAATCGGTATTGGTGGTGGTAGCGGCGGCGGTGGTGGTGGTGGCTACGATCTCGGTGGTAGTTCCGGCGGTGGTGGTGGTGCTCCATCCTCCAACTATGGCCCTCCTGGAAAATCTGGACCTTATTAAACCTTCCACTTTTGACTCTGGCAAAAAAACGCTCTTTTGATAATTGTTTTGCGGTTTTTCTAAACGCAACTTCACGCTGCTGGCTAGTCCTTGTAATTTTTTTTTAACACAAAATTTTTTTACCATTTGACCTCTAACCCACGAGACTTAAACTGTTGCCAAAAATCCTAACAAGAAAAATCCGATAAAAAAAATTTATGAACAAATCTAACGCTGTGACTTCCATAACAACAATTACCAGAGAATTTCTCTCTTTTTAAAAATAAGAGAATATAAAGAAAAAAAATTGCTTCTATAATCCGTTAACTGCTTATATTAGCGGATTATCGAGAAGTTCTTGGAAAGCTATCCTTGTGCTAAACTGTTATTTAAATAACGATCTGTGGTTATTTTTTCTCATCATAATACTCAACTGTTGTATATAAGCCATTATTTCTCAAACTCTCTCTCTCTCTCACTCTCTCTCTCTATCTCTCAACCTAGCTGAAATACTATCTTGCTAGTTCCCTACCTATCAATCTATCTCTTTCTAACTGTGACTATCTACTATCGTCTAATTTGTTAATAACTTAAGTTTGCGCACACCTTATTGGGGACTTATGCCCACCAAACCAACTCTACATTATTCTTGTTTTGCTTGCCTTACAAAATTATTGGGGGCCTGTAAATATCTAATAAGCGTGTGCGTATGTTAAATATATGAATATTTTTAATTATTTGTATTAATTTGTTAAGTATTTTTTACTATGCACAATAAAGAAAACAACGGTGACAAAATTTAAAAAAAAAAACTATATTTGCTTTTCTATTTAAATATTTTTATGGTTCCTAAAATGTGAGAGAGATCAGCTAAAGACAGTCAAATCATCTAGTGTTTAACATATTTTACAATTTTTGGTTACCAAACCTATAGTTTCAACATAAAACCAAAAGTGTATAAGAAATATATATAGCAGAGCAGTGTAAGACATCAAAAAGTATTTTGTATAGAAAAGTTAATTTGAGATTAAGATCTGCTTAAATTTTGATAAGAGTAACTCCCTCATCACATTTTACTAATTTCAAAATTTTCTTCATAAAAAATTGCCTAGAACTTTTGGCTAC
The DNA here is from genome assembly GCA_916610165.2 of Gymnosoma rotundatum. NCBI lineage: Eukaryota > Metazoa > Arthropoda > Insecta > Diptera > Tachinidae > Gymnosoma > Gymnosoma rotundatum. The sequence continues at coordinate 34,550,393 of OU744336.1, forward strand.
CGAGAAAATATGGGCCTTGAATTACCCATAAATCTTGCAACTTTGGACATTGCAATAGTTTTAAATAAGCCTTAACTATATAAAAATGATCTTTTGATAAAAAAAAAAATGTAAACGGAAATATAGAAATTCTGGAGATGGCAATTATATTTGTTGTGCTTGCTTTAATTATAAATAGTGCAAACGAAGTTTCCTTTCGAAATATAGAAACTGGCAGTAAAACTTCATTACCAAATGAATTAGAGGCCATGGCTTGATATTTCTAAAGAAAAGCAATTATAAAAAAATCGTAAGCTTCCATGTCGCACTTGACTGATTTATTCACATTGAGCAAATAAAGAAATGAAAAAATATTTTTTGTTTTTTTTTTTAATTTGTGCTCATCGACGGTGAACTATTTTTTTTTAATATTTAAAACATAGTGTCACTAGCTGCTTAGTGATAAAATTAATTTAGAACAATAAAAACATTTATAATATACAAAAAGCATATAGAAAAGAAATTAGGAACCACACGAAAAAAATATTTCCTAATGACCAATCTTATGAAGTTAAATATTGTTCTCTCACATCTTAAGTAATAAAAAATAAAAATTAAAAATTTGGGAATAACAGTCAATATTAAAAGACAAAAAAAAAACATTTCTGGACCAGTTGACGTTTTGTTTGCTGGGAGTATCGGTATACAAATACCGGCACTTAAACTAATACAAATAACTTATGCATTCAAGGAAGTTAAATAACAAAATTTTAGGATGAGCGCTAAGAAAGCAGCAATAAAATACTAACATTTTTTTTTTTTTTTGCTTAAAAATACAACAGACGAAGCATTTGTCCATAAGCTGCTGGCTGACTGACTGGTAGACTAACTGACTGACTTAGCTGTTTGCATATTATCAGCATGACTACAGCGAAATGCTTTTGAGAAATATGCACACTATCTTGGGAATTTTTTATGGCAAAATAATAAAAATAATTTTATACACTTCTACATTTTACTGCAGGGAAAATAATTGGTGCCAGCTAAAGAAAATGTGTACATATTACAGTATTTCAGAAAAAGGCAATAAAAAGTGAAAGTGAAAAAAAAAATTAAGAAATGGGAAATCACAAGAGCTATACAATGGAAATTAACAACAATAAAACTGTTACGAAATTTGTTCTTATATTAACAACTAGTTTTAACAATGCAGTCTAGATGAGTTGTTTCTTCATATGATTCATACGTCTTATGTTCTATAAGGAACCATGTTGCCTAATTTTATTATCCTTTCGCACCGTTATATCAAAATAAAAACTATAGTTTCATTTATTTATAAATTGGAGCTAATAAACAACTCACATAAAAAATAAATGCTTTAGATAACCACAAACTAAAAGCAACACGTTAAATGAATTTTATTATTGTATTTACAACAAACTTTTATAAATTATAATAGTAAAAAAAGATTCAATCAATTCCCCTTTTTTTGTTTTTTGTTACTATAAATATTGAAAATGCTGCCGTATTATGATGCTTTAAAAACATAGCGTGGTTCAATAATAATTTATGGTTAAATCTAATCATTATATGATTGAATAAGGAAAAACATATTGATGGGCGGTAACGTTTAAAAATATTATGGTTTTAAAATATTTTTTGTTTATACTTGGCTTTATTTTTTTCTTAAAAAAAAAACTATATATCTGGGTCTGGACCCCACAGCTAGTTCCAAAGACAGTATATTTACAAAAAAACAAAAAATCTATTATTCTTGCTGCTATGACGTTTAAAAACATACACTACGCTAATGGATAATTTTTTATCTATCATACATGTACTTTTTGCTGTGCGTACGCGAACTTATGTTTATTTTTCATGTTCATTTTTCCCGTACACGTACTTAAAATAAAGTACACTCCAATTTCTCTGTCGTTCATGTACATTTTTAGCCGTACACGTACATTAAGAATAGCTACATTCGAACATGTTAATGTTCGTGTACGCAAATAAATATTTAAATAAAACACATTCGCTAATGTGTTCGGCCCATTTTTAAATTTAGAGATACACATAAGAAAATATGTGCTAGTTACTATTAAACAGAACATTGTGTGTGCGATGTGTGAACTTTCTGAATTCTGAAATAAATAGACTGATGCCTGATCAATACTTCCAAATTGTGCAAATTTGTTTTAAAAATCCTGCTTCTGTTTAAAATATGTTCATTTTGCGGTGAATATAAGCGTTTGATTAACTATGGAAGGTTTTTGCATCGTCTTTTTTATGAATGATAATACTTATCCACATATACGTCGTATAGTTCGTGCAGAAGAAGTTATTGCTACTTTAAAGCATAGCGTATTGGAAAACCTGAATCAGTTTAACCGCCGTCGTCCACAGGAATTTATATCTATAAACTTTATGGAAGAACTTGGTTTGCGCGCTAATAAAATTCAACTCGTGCAACAAGTACCAAAGTGTAGATGCCGTGAATGTTCCTAAAGCAAGATTACCGTTGATCCTGATTTGCATAAGCGAATTTTGTTTATGTCGTATTATCTGTAATGATTTTATTTTTTTTTTTATTTTCTCTTACAATAAAAACAATTTCAACTTTAAGCTAACAAAAAATTACTAAACTGAAAGAAAAGCATTCTGTCAAGACCTAGAACAAAATATTTTTAAGTTCAAACATTATTTTATTTGCTTTTAATCATACTCTATTTAATACAAATATATTTTGGTTAAATACATTATATTATTTTTAATAAATTATAAAACGTTTGTTGTGGTTTAAATTTTTTACGTTGTAAAATATGGACAAAAACGTGTTTATCGTGACTGACTGAACTTTACAATGTTACAAAAAACAAATTATATTTATTGTAACCATATCGGAACCATGTTTTTTCTTTGCGTGTGGCTTTCATATGCCAATAATCATATGTAAGCTAAAATGCCAGAAGATTTTCTTTCAAATAAGGTAAATTTTAAGCTAAATTTAAAAATTCATCACTATTTTATTTAATTTCAAAGTTCTCTACGTCTATAAAAAAACTCTCCTAATATACAATAAAATATTTATTTCGAAACCCAAAAAATCTTTTATTGAAATTCTACAAGATCGTTCGATAAATGGTAGATACATGGTCAAAAACATTAGTGCATCTGAGTGTTTTTGAAATGGTTCCTAGGTTGTGTTCTTTAACATAATTTTTGTTTTTTCTGTGTTGTACTGAAAATCAGAAACAGAAAAAATTAAAAAAAAAAAAATAAAATTTTACGTTTTTCTAAAAATTTAAATTTTGCTAAATTAAGTAAATATTAAAAAATTAATTATAAACAGTACATCTCGATTTAACCAAAGAAATCTTATAGTGACCGTGCACGAATCCTTTTTATAACTTAAAGAAAAAAAAATTTGTCAAACTTAAACCAAAGTCAACTTCAGTGGGCTCCACTTCACATTCAGAATAAAATAAATCTGCTTAAAATAAACTTAACTTAACTCAGGAAACTTATACTATACAAACAAAAATTTCAGTGCCCTAAGCACTTACAATCTCTTGTGTATATATATATTTGTGTATCTATTACAAAAATGTGCCACAAGCCTAGAAGAAAAATCATTTCAATTTGATAAAGCTAGAGAAAAAATACAAAATGCAAAAATAGGAGAATGATAAAAGTTTAAGGAATTGCATACAATTTGCAACATCGTCAAGTGATTTCATTTTTGTTCGAGACATTGAGTACCAAAATAATAAAAACAAAAATTGAAATTAAAAAAGAAATGATGGAGTTGCTGCCCAGGTTAGTTAAGCTGAAATTATGCAAAACGATATAATTTAAAACTACAACACAATAGAAGAAAATTTTAAGACGAAAACAAAATAACAAAATGAAGAAAAAAAAATTACAATACAAACAAAAATTATCGCTGAAACGTGAGGGATGGTCATAAAATATCCTACAGTTGTAACCATTGTGTTACGTAGTAAACAATTACGGCTTTAATACTTGACACAAAGAAAACTTTCTTTAAATTTCAAATGGTTAAAACAAAGCAGTTTGGTGCCAAAAATACTAGCCAGCTAAAAAAAGAGTTATCAAAATAAAGGAAGAAACGCATGTGTAAAAAAAATTTCGGAATCGCGCACCTTAATTTTGATCAGACTCTTGTCGTTTGCGAAAAATGCCAAAGCAATAATAAACTATAGATTAGTGTTAATATAGTCACCTTAGATCAGTCTTAAGATTAACAACCATGTAGCAACAATGCAGACTTACCTGGCAAAGCTCAATTTAAATCTCAGCAGTATGCAAAATTCTGTATATTATTGTGCAGAAGGAAGCTTCAAGGTCCAGATATGGAAAATTCTAGGAAAATTTAAGCATATGCTGTTTTTTAAAAAATTAATGTGATTTAAGAAGAAAAGTTCTTGCAATGACTAACCAACAAGCATAAGAAAAAGGTAGCTGTTACTTGCAATTAAAACTATATTTTGAAAACTATTTTAAGTGCTACAAGAAAGCAGTACGAAGGAAACGTTCAACAGTATTAAAAAATGTAATGAAAACAGACTACATCAACTTTAAGTACCGTCTAAAGAGGTGACAAGAATATGCCTGTACCTTGTCTTCGAAAGAAAACAAAACGACAACGAATTATGTCTGAAGATATTTATTAATATCAGGCTTTTACTTTATATTAAAGGAGTAGACCAACACCGATTAAATATGCATAGGACCTTGATTAAAATCCTGAGTAAGGAGATCGACAATAGCTATTCATCTGGAAATATTATATTTAGATGATTAAATTTCGAAATCTTAAAACTATTATTTATAAAAAAAAAACTATGTTCTCTATCGAAAACGCTCGCCGAACGTAGCAAACAGACAGCCAGTGATGACGCTTTTTACCGAAAGGTATGATAATAGTATTAATTATAAATTTACTTAGCACGAACTCACCAAAATTAAATGGAATAGTATGCAGTTTTAAATTCTGTAAATGACCAACTTATTTTCTTCAGACGCAAACTTAAAAAAAGCTAAAATTGTTACTAACAAATATAAAAAAAATTTAGTTCGAAGCGAAAAGATTCCAATAATAAAAAAAGTTTGCGCACCACGAAAACTGGAAAAGTATAAAAACATTTGAAATGCGTGATAATTGCCTTATTGGTAAAAGAAGAGGCAATAAAATATAATGTCAAAAAGTATTTCTATTCACTAGCTTCCAAATGAACGTGACAAATTATACGTGAAATTGATATTAAACGGTTAGAAGTTAAGCCACACACACCCGAGAGTAATCCTTAAATATAATAATAATGAAAAAATTAATTTAATTTTTTATTAAATTAGAATTTGAACTATTGATATTATAAATGAATGAAATTAGTTTTCTCTTAAGTTAATTTTTTTCAACATTACAAAATTATTTTACAAATGAATGCGCACGTTTTCCAAGAAAAATTAGACACCAGCAGAATGTAGTGCTGCATTTTCTGGATCGCTACATCCTTCATTAGCATTCTTCGCATCTATCTAACTTAGGTCGTGTACATAGCAAACATCATCTATTAAACCAACTTAATTTGTAAATAATTAAAAATTTTATAAATAAAAACCTTCCTTCACGATAAAAAAAACGGCTTCGAATTAATTTAAGCTAAAAGTGTTTTTATTGTTCGCGAATTTAAAAAATTGTTGCAAAAAAAACCCAACTTCAAAACAGATTTTATCTGCTGCCTTTAACGGTTTAAGTGTATGGTCACATAAATTAGACTACATTAACTAGTGGGACACCCTTTAACTTCCAAATCCAAATTTTATACTTGTTGTTATAGCGGACTTAGCTGATGTATATGATGGCCATATACATCAAATTTAATGAAATATTGGCGCACATTATAATTTAATATTTGTAATATTAATACTTGTTACTATAACGGCCATAGCAATCGACATTCTGTCCAATTTGCAAGCGTTTTTCTATAAAGGTTCAAAAGATATTCCCACATAAGTAAATTTACATCAATTATGGGGGCACCCTTTAATTTTTAGATTTATTTTGTTATTGTGAGCTATAGTAATACGCAGTCATTTTAAATTTAACAAAAGTGCCCTTCACAGTTCATAATACACGCAAAAAATATGGATGTTGTATGGGGACACCCTTTAATTCTTAAGATAATGCACTGTTTTTCAAACGGCACCAATCTGTAAGCATAATATATCATATTACCAAAAATTTTCAAAATCGTTTAAGAATTACTGAGTTCTGCAGGCACAAGCATAAAACACGCAACATTCAGTCGAATTGATAACCTCCTTCTTTTTTTGAAGTCGGTTTAAAAAGAAGTGTGCTAAAATAGTGTCAGCAAGAAACCCCGTTAAGCAATATTGTGATGACGACCAACGATGTCCAAAAAATTTATATCAATTCTGGTTTAAAGAAATTTTGCTAGATCTGAAGATTATATAAAAAAGTAATAAAAAATGATTTATCAATTCTGTAAATCTAAACTTTTGCCAGCAATCTTTGCACAATGTAAAAAGCAAATTATTGGTTTTATCCATTGAAACGCCTACATATACGTTGTCACTTACATTATTTTCATTGTAAACAAGCAAACACAGAGATACGTTGCATTAGAAGTAAAATTGAAGCTGCATGTCTTCTTTGCTGTTTGAAGAATATAGTGGAGCTAAGATTCAAAAAATAATTAGGGGATTCATAAGGTGTCATAAAGTCTTATTGTCTTAATGACTAATGTAAACAACTGCTCATAACTCAGCATGCAGTCTTAAATTAAAGTCTGCTGCCAACCAAGAAATTATAATAAATATAAATTTTTCAAAATATATAAAAATAAAACTAATGTCAAAAGTTAGAAAAATAAATAAATAAATAATAACCTTATTTTAACACATTTTTGTTTAAAAAACAACAACAATATTTTTGAACTATCTTACAACTTTAGTATTTTATGACAATCGTTTTATTATTATTTTGCTTTACTACTCTCTCAAAAAAAAAAAGTTCAAAATACTGTTTTTAGCAGTCGTAAAATTATTAAATTTAAATGAAAGCAAAATTGTAAATATTTTGTTAAAAACAAAAATAGTTACATGGAAAAAATAAAATTAAATGAAAAAGCAAACAATAAAAAAAATTACAGTAAGCTTCAAGCAAATGTTTTTTAAATTAAAATCCATTTTTATTGTGTATTCCAGTTCACTGGCTTTATTGTTTGTAATAGAAAGAATTCTAGGAATCTATAAAGCATCGACAGAGGTAATAAATATAAGGTAATTTTTTTTAATCTCACATATTTGCTGGTAAAAATTAAAGTTGTTTCCTATAAAGGCTTTAAGAAATATTAATACCCTTATCAAAAAGAAATTTATTAAAATTATCAAAAAAAATTTTTTTAAGGAAATCAGATAAATAATCAGATAAGTAAACTATGTATATAATCCTAAATACATATATACATAAAATCCTAAAATAAAATATAAAAATTTATTAAGTTTTGTACAACTCAAAATATTCCAATTTTGAATTATTGACAGAAAAATAAATCTCTGGTATATTAAAATCCCTCATATCAGTAACGTGACCCACTAATTTTAAAAGTAACTTCCACTACTAATCGTTCCAAATAAGATTTATTGTTATTAATTAATTTTTATTGCTAAATTTTTGGTTGAACTATTTAGTAATAAAACAATTAAATTAATTTAATTTGGCTTAAGTTCACGTTTTATTTTATTTTCTAAACTTATCAAGCAATTAGAATTATTTACAAGTTGTTGGCTTAACTTTTAAAGAGAACAGAAAAAATTCAAAATGTAAGGCAGTATTTTCACGATCGCCACATGCCATCAAGATTCTTCGCATAGAGTTTCGTTGTAAACATCGTTTGTTTCTAACGACAACTCGATATAGATTTTTCTATTTACCAAAAAATTAAAAAAAACTTACAAAAAGTTATAATTTTTCATTCTATTTTCTAATTATTTTAATTACCGATATTTATTATTGAGGATGAAAGCACGTACATTTAGAATAAACTAAAGATTTTTGTCCAAACAATAAAATAAAGACAAAAATCAAAGTTAAAGCAAAAACAACAATAATCAACTATTGATTAATATAATAAAAAAATACCCGTTGGTAATTTAATAAAAAAACTTGTTAAAATTAACTGACAGTTAAATGACATTTTTCACTTTCTTCATTATGGATATAAGATTCGATAAGAAAACTCCCAGCTCAGCATAGTGTTCTATCAGTCTGGTTCGATTACTGCCAATGACTTCGTTTCACCATAATATTAAAAACATTTCTTTCTCTTTTCTTTTTGCTTTATAATAAGGTACGTATGTGATAAAAAACGATTTAGATACAAACACGATTTGAAAACGATAAAAGGTGTGATGTATTTTTTTGAATCGTTTTGTCACATCAATTTCAAATTCTTATTTCCTTTAAAGAAAAAATTAACATTTTTCTATGTGATGAAAAACGATAATATCAGTTTGAAATTGTTTTCAAAACATCATGGCTTCATCTCTTTTTTTTTCTTAATTTTCTGTTAAAAACTGAAAATGTAAATATAATTTTAATTGTAAAAATTTTGAATAACTTAAAAAAAGTCTGCTTTAAGGGAAAACATAATAACTTACGACAGGACGATGAGCTAATTGCAAACTCATTGGGGTATAACCAAAGAATTTACAAGAGGTGATAAGACTGATGTAGAAACTCAATGGAGGGATTTATTTACTGAACTAAATAGCTTGGCTCACCCAATACACCACAAAAGTGGTTGGAAAAGGTGCAAATTAAAAAAAAAAATAATTCTATTTAAAATGTGAATATATTTTATATGTGTTTTTTAAGGTATGGACTACCTGGAAAACAACAATAAACAAGAAACTTTCTACCAATAAAAACTAAGCTCGTGCAACAGGTGGTGGTCCACACAACTGTAGGAAAAATATCAGGAATGTACAAATAAGCGTTTAAAATCAAAATTCTGTAGTTTATTCAAAAATTTTAACTTAGAAGCTCCTCGACCCGTAAAATAAACGATGCTGACACTATAAACGCCATTGCTGATATATTTAATATATAGTTTAACAAAATTTGTTTTTTTTTTTTGCTTAAAACGATTAAATTTTCTTTAAACGATTAAATGCAGGTGGTGTTTTCAGTTCTGTGTTCTTCATCTATTACAACTAAAGCTGGTGCCACAACAAACGCTTTTTCAACTTTTTTGTTTTTATTTTAAACATGTTTATTTAAAAATAGTTATAAAATGTAAATTATTTACCCCTATCATGAATATATTTTCACTCGAAATTTTTTCCCTTTTCCCCAAATTGCAATCGTGAATAATTCACGTGAAAAATTTTTCACGTAAACAAAAATTCCCCTTATCGGCATTGATTTTTTCCCTCGAAATTTTTTCACTTTTCCCTCAGATTTGTCCTCTTAAATATTGCTGGGGAACTGCATACATTATGCCAGTTTTTATATGTTTTAATTAGAATATTTACATCAATAACACATTTTTTTATTCAATATCAGTTTCTGTAGTGCAGATTGACATTATGCTTGTCAAGATCCAAAACAAAGAGATCTATATATTTTTTAAATAATCAGATAGGGTAGGTTAGGCAGGCAGCCACAACCCAATTGAATCCATTGATTGGACCTTTTGTATCGAGGATAACTGCAAGGGCTTTTAATGGTCTTGAACGTCACGTTCTTCTTGTAGTATCTCCTCCTCTTGCAGCAACAAAATAGCACCAATCATTAACATTTCTAAATTTTTTATGACTTTAAAAAATTTGAAATATTCTTTCCCATATTTATATTTCCTTCTTTCTAATTTGTATTCAGTACGAATTGATAGCGGGAACAAACGTTCCCATAAAACTCACGATAGCAATTTTTCCCTTCATTGGGAATAAAAATTTCATGGGAACAAAAATTTCACATTTTGTTCTTGATAGAAGAGATTACGTATTTTTCAATTTGTCGTAAACAAATGCAGACTTGAATTTCTTAGATATTATTGTACCAGTTTTTAAAAAAATAAAACGGATTTAAAAAAAATTGGAATATGAAACCAATCAAAGTTCAACACATCTATATCGTTTTCAGAATTGATTTGCGTTTTCAAAACGATCGTTATTCATCACATACTTGAATATTTTGTAATTGAAATAAATAAATTAAAAAAAAATTATATAAAATTGTTAAAGGACTTATAATACCTGTATGTATCTTGCTAGTCTGTGTTAACATTTAATTGGTAACAATAAACATTTCTAAAATTAACATTGATGTTAAAAAACATTTTTCAAGACAGATGTTTCAATTGAAACCAACTTCAGAAAATTAGAAAGTTATCAATTCGTCCTTGTCCATTTCTGAACCAAATTGATTTTTTATTTCACATCAGTAATACTTCAGTTATGGAACATATGGATACATAAAAAACATACATATAATAACCATTTGGATGATTTCGAATTCTTAATTGTAATCATAACGGAGTGTTAATTTTTACTGCATGTAATTTTTGTATTATAAATTTAATTTAATTGTTTTTCCTCGTTTTATCTTGATCTTCAAAAGTTCATTTACACGTGCGATCCAACATTGTTCGATTAACACATAAAGTAACTTCAGCTTATTACACTTACATAAATAAAATATGTGTTTCATTGAAAATAAAATAAGAAGTGGAAAAAAATTGTAAGAAAAAATTTGTTTTTTAACAACGTGGAAGTAACAGAAATTCGTGGCATAAAACATTACATTTTCTACGTAGCCGCTGCAAGCACCTTGAGCTGTATTTTACTTTTAGATGAAGAGTTTTTCTGGAGAGATTTTACTTTGGATTGTAAGCTGTGTAGATTTAATATAAAAAGAAGTTGTTCACCACAGAGGGACCGTTATCTGGGAATAACTATAGAAGCTTTGAATTTATTTTAAAGCTAAAACGGTGGCGAAAACAAATCATCATGGATGCATCGATCATTATCATGTTAAAAGCAATTTTTAAATGCCATGCCTTTGGACATCCAAAATTGAAGAACATATTTTAGCAGGGAAAAAATATCAATATAAGTGATCAATAAATTAATACATATTTAAAGTCTAACGATTAAATTTCTTTAAATCTAGGTAGCACAGGACAAAAAATGTATTTCCATGGTTACTAAATGTTCTTGTAGTCATCTCTCAGTTGTTTCAAAAAGAAATAATAATATTCAGCCTTCTTAGTAACATTAATTACATCAGAGATTATTTGGATCCGTTGTATCAGGTTTATTAATTGCTGGTCTTAAATTTTTGTGAATGCTGGAGTTTTAAAATTTTAAAATTTTCTCTTAGTTTAAAGGAGAAAGTGTACTCTAAATCGGAACCATAAGACTACTTTAAAAGTAGTTTGCAATCCAAATTTTAATCTTAGTGTGTCAGGTTGTTTGTAAGACTGGAATTTTCTAGGTGAGGAGCCTGTATTTCACTTACAATAATTTGAGAAATTTTTGATTTTTTAATGACAAAAAATTTAATTTTTGTTCATTAACTTTACTATCCTTCCGTTTCCATATGCGCGGTTATTATAGCCTTTCTAAATTGTATTGAATTGAGTACTATATTCGAATATGCCGAATCTTATATAACCTTTACCATCTATGTAAAACTAGTTTAGTGAAGTAACTCCAATCAGAAAAGCAAATATTTGGTTGACAGAGAATTAAAAACTAAATAAAAACTAAGTTAAAAACAGTACTACATATATTTAATTTTACATAAAAATACATCGGCTCTTAATGGGTTAAGCTTTATTTTAGTTTAGTATTTCCTTAAAGATCTCTTCAAAAGCTTTAAAATGATACCCATATTGATATTAAAAAAAAAATTGAAAATTTCAGAGCCCCGTAACTCGTAAAATTAGGCGAGTGCCGATTTTTTCACTTGATATTTTTTTCTTATTTTTTAATACTCTATCACCCTATATATATATATATATTTTTTTTTTTCAATTGATTTTAAACTTGATTTCAACACTAACACGGATGGACAGACGGACACCACTCAGTCGATTTTGCTAAACGTAAGTAGAAAGTAAATATATACTTTTGGGGGTCCAAAATGGATATTGTAGAAATTACACACGGAATGACAAACTTAGATATACCCCTTTTCCACATTTTGTGGTGAAGGGTAAAAAAAAGTAATTTTATAAATCTTGATTTTTAAAAACGCACCTAATAGATCGGGCATAATGATAGATAAGGCATAAATTAACTTTTAAAGAAATAAATCATTTTGTTAGCCAATTTGTGTTCCATGCTTAAGCATAGGGTAAAAAGCAATAACGCAAAAAGGTTTAGATTAAGATAAAGGTACCAACTTTAGAGTTAAAAGTACCCTAAAGCAGCAGCTTTATGAAAATACGATAATTTGTAAAGTTTTTATATCTTGTGCTTGTCATATTCATTAGACAAATAATATGCGTCATTTAAGTGCTTTTGTACGCTCAAACAAACAGCGTATGTTTACGCATTGCATTAAATGAGCAATTTTTTAGTTCATGTGTTGGCCAGTTTACATTAAGGGCATTGTATCAACTACAAGAGTCATGATGCAGAAGTTTCTTGGCAAGAGGTGTAGAGAAGCTTACGGTGTAGCAAAAGTAGCACAAAATAAATATTCATGACCTTTTCAGTCTTTTCTCTCATTCCTGTTTCCCTCTTTCGTTTTTTGAAGTTTTATGCTTGAGCGGTGTTACCAAAGTGGCTGTTTTCTTCTATGTTGTTCAACAATTGTTAAAAAATTAATACGTTAATGTCAACACTTAAAAAGTTGGTTGATAAAACATCATAAAATTCTCTCACTTGCTACAAAAGAGTCATAATGTAAACGCGTTATGACTTACGGAGATACTCGAAAAGGGAAAACAAAAAAAAGTCAGCTCAATGCCCTTAATATGAACTGGCTCTAAGGAACGGATGACAATCTAAATATAAATGTCATGCTTGTTTTACAGTATTTTAACAGACAGTATTTTAATATACATACGGGGATGCGTGAGTTGCTGTTATGTGGGACCGAAACGTATTTAAGGGGAACTAGTTTTCAATATTTTAAAAGAAAAAATGCTAATTAGTTATCATTAGGGAAACCGCAAATTCTCAGTTTTCTTAAAAAACTCTAACATTCTCATTCGAACAGAATTTTTATTCACTGAGCCATTTTAAAATTGGAAAACGTGTGAATGCTACCTTGAATTAAAATTAAAATCCTGCTGTTTATTACAATCTGATCATTATCTTGATGCGTGATCTCTATTTTGATGTTTATATTTCTATTTTTTTTTCTTTATGTCATTTTTTTTCAATTGGAAGTGTTACCAAAGTAATTAATTGTTTTTAGTTAAATAAAGATGTTCTTAATTTTAGTTTTTAGAAAATGAACATTCCTAAAAATTCGCCTTTATACATCGGGTTTTTCAACAGGGACGCTACAAAAATAGAGTGACAAGGACGCCATATTTCTTAGTGCTCCTTTGACATTTCTCTTCAGAAAGATTTTCCATTTCATGATGGAAAGATAACGAGCCTACAATGAGTCGACATTATTATAACTTACTACCGGAAATTTACGGATTTTAATCGAAAAATCATCATCATTTCTGGCTGAAGGCCTTTGTCAATAAACAAAATATGCGTTATTGATCAGGCAGCAATCCACACGTACTCCACGAGTCATTTTTGCAATCCGAAAATATCACAGTTTGGTGTGGTTTATGGGGCGTCAGCGTCATTAAGCCATACTTCTTCCGTGATGATCAAGACCGGCACGTTACTGTGAACGGGAATCACTACCGTTCAACGATAACCGAATATTTTTGGCCCCAATTAGATGATATGGACTTGGAGGATATGTGGTTCCAACAGGACGACGCCACAAGCCACACAGCGAATGTCACAATCAATTTATTGGAAACCAAGTTTGGAGAACGTGTTATGGTCGTGCGATTTGACGCCGTTAGACTATGTCCTGTGGGGCTACGTCAAGTCTATGGTCTATGCCAAAAAGCCAGCGACAATTGATGAATTTCGTACGAATATCAAACGTGAAATTGCAGTAGCATCGGCCGATTTATGCTTGAAAACCGTCGAAAATTGGGTTCAGCGTCTGATTTTCTGTAAGCGTGCCCGTGGCGGCCATGCAAAAGAAATCGAACATCGAACGTACTTTCACAAGAATAAAGAATTTCAATGATATCCAAAACCGTTTTTGTTTTATTAAAAAAAAAAACTTTTGTAGCGCTCTTACTGAAAAGCCGGTTATATTGTACTAGATGACCACTGAAGCTAGGTTGCCTAATATAGATTACAAAAAGCTAACCCTATATAAGCACATTTAAAGCAGTCAATATTTTTATTGTTGTTTTTGTAATACTTCATTTTCTCGTGTATAATAAATTTCTCAGCAACAGCGACTGGTTGTGTGATGCAATCACAGCACGAAGTTTAAGTTCATTAAGATATTTTTAATGTCTTCGTATTTCTGCAAAAAAAAATTTAAGCATTTGTTACTTAAAAGGGTCATCACTTCTTTTTTACCAGCCTGACTAAAACGTTTATATTTTTCTTCTATTCAAATGGTGCGAAATGTTGGTTGTTGTTTTGTTAAGTGTTTTTCTTCAGCATTTTTAAAAGGTTTTTTTCTTTAGCATTTAGTCTTTTTTTCTGTTACAATAAAAAAAAAAGCAAAATAAATAAATTGTGTAAGAAATTTATTTGTAAATATGAGCTCGTTTTTTTGTATCACTTCCTTTTTTGAGTTTTTGTTAGCAATTTTGCTTGACTCGTCTTCCTATTTATTATTTTGTTTTCTTTTTTTTTACTTTAAGTTTGACAAAGTGTCCGTGTAAATGGGTAATTTATCGTGGAGTTAGTTTTTTTTTATATTTTCTAATTTTCCATCTACCAGCAGTTTATAAAGTTTGTAATTAGTTTTTTCTTTCTTCTAATTGACCAACTTATTGTTGTTGTGATTTTCTTTATATATTTGGTTGCTAAGCTAAAAAAAAATTAAAAAGAAAAAGAGGACAAAACAAATTTAAAATATTTATTAGAGAAAGTAGTTGGTTGTAGTGTCGTGTCAAAGACATCAATTATGTAGTTCGAAATAAAGACAAATTTTTTTCTTAATGCCAAGAAAATGAAAAGTTTACAAATGAAACTCATTTGTAATTAACAGGAAAGTGTGTAAAATAATTAATGCATATATTGAATGTTTTAGAAATAATGACTGAGATAATTAAATAAAATAAAATTGTTAGTAAAACATCAAGTCTGTTATTAAAAATGTCTTAAGACATTTCTTTTTTTATTAATTAAAACCTTTGTTTTCTGTCCTTTGCCTTGCTTTTTAACTTTTTTTATCACAAACCTAAATATGTATAAAAATCAGAAAATATGTATAAAAATCAGATCATCGTAAAATTTTTGCAATTGGTTGTTATCGATACCAGGGGAGCTTGAAACGTAGCTAGTTGAATTGGAAAAAATTGGCGTGGTACCTCGCATATGAAGTAAAAATCATTATCGTTTACTTAGGGAACAATAATGGGTAAAGTCTTGAAATATAAAATATGAATCTCTTTTCAAACAAACAAAAAATTGGATTAGAAGAGTTGGCGTGTTAGCATCTACAACACATAGAGCCTTGTAATTTTGTATATAAAACTCCCTGATTAACGTGCACAGTTCAGTAAAATACTGAATTAATAATAAAATAATTGTTGCGGTTATTCCTATCGGGCAGCGAACTTCACCGGGTATAGCTAAAATTATAAATAAATCATACCTATAAAGAAAAAAAAAAATACATATTTAGTTGCGAATATTGCGATCAAAGAAAGCAAAGAAGTTAAAGTAATTTTATTTCTCAATTCCTTTTTTTTAATAAAACCTATGCCATGCTTTGTTTAAGTTTAAAAACGTCTTGTATAAAATATAATACAAAATACCAAAAAAAATAAAAATTCCTTTGAAACCCATTTCAGGCTGCAGTTTCATTCATGAAACGTACATATAGGCATTTCCGTAAAATTATCAACCGCAACCAAAAAATTCAAAGTCCTTAAAATTATGTTGTTTTAACATATTTTTATGGGAAATCTGTCAAATTTACCTAATGTAAAAAAAAAATTTATATTTATTCATAACATATTTTGAAATATTCAAAATCAAAGTCGAACAAGCTAAAAAGGTCCGGTTTGTACATTTCTTTTGATCAATGTTCCTACTAAGTAACATGATACATTGACTCTTACTATTTTAAATTTCTTCGTTGTTTATTAAGAATAAAAGAAAATTGAAAAAGGAACGATATGATTGCCAAATACGGTAATTCTTTTTCCTTTACCGTATATTTCGATGTCGCGTGCGACATTGAAAAAGGAACATTTATTATCAGTGTGCCGCAGGTATTTGTACAACAGGCATCAAATATTCGTACAAATATATATTTTTATTGCAAATTAAGTTAAAGAAAAATTGGTGCAAGCATCGCTTTACTCTTGGTACTTATTTAAAGTTTGTCACGTGCGACATCGTAAGTGTAAAATGTATAAATTCAAATAATCTTTTTTTCTAAAATATCTTTATTTTTATTATTTTTTTTTTTTAAATTGTCCGTCTTATTGGATCCACTATTATAAATTTTTAAAAACTATAATCAAACTCGCAATCATGTTTTAAGCGAATTTGATAAATTTTTTAAAAATTGTCCGCCATATAGGATCCACCATTTAAAATTTTTAAAAACTGACATCTTGGGGCAAATTACGGCACTCGTTATCGCTAGAAATTTCAATAGAATTTAAATGTAAATTACGATCGATATCGAATGCCGTAATTTGCCCCCAGCAGATTCGTAATCAGAGACCCTAAAAACCAAGTTTTATTAAAATTTATTGAATCCATATGAAGTAAATAATTCTGTCGCACTAAAGGATGATGAAACAAAATTGCAAACCTATAAATTAAAAAGTCCGGACACATATTGAACATATTAAAAATCATTTATAATCCATCTTATACATGTTTAATTAATTAAAAAGTAAAAAATAACAAAAAAAAAAAAAAGTGTGATGGAACAAAATGTCGCATGCGACATTTTACGTAAGCCAGTAATTAAAATTAAATTAAATATAAACTACTTAATATTTTTGAATCAAATAAAAATAATTTAACATAAAATGCATTAAAATATTCTATCAGATTTCGCTAAAATTAGTGTTTAAACTGTTCGCCTTTAAAGCGACTTCTTTTTTTTGTCGCATGCAAATGCCTTGGTTTTTTGTAATATTTCTGAAAATATACAGTTACCTAAAATTGACGTTACACCAATTTTAATGCTTATCAAGGGCTTTAAGTTTCGCCTTTTCTCAAAATAAAATAATATTTTTACAGATGTTTTTTTTACTTTCAATGCGTACGAATGTTGCATTCGATATTGGAGAAATGCCCATATGGAAAAGAATTTTCAACAAATTCTAGGCCCTCAAAGAAAAATCTAATGTGGCAAGCAATACGAAAAGGCGTTTGTTTTCGTGGGTGGTTCATTAAACAAACAAATGTACATACAAAAATATGTATGTAAAAACACGCTATTACCTTTATTTAATCTTCATTAAACCCCGGCGCGCCGCGGCGCTATTTAAGCCTTATTTTTAAGCCAATTCCTGCAAAATGGTCCAGTGGTTCAGAAATTATAATATCTGATTGGTCAAAAGGATTTCTTCAGTAGAAGGATTTTGGGCCCAAATAACATCAATATTTGTAGAACATCTAAGGTGGCAAAAACTGAGAAATATTTAAAAATTTAACAGATATGGTTTTTTTTAGGAAACAATGGCAGAAATTATAACCGTTTCAAAGAAAAAAAACTCAATTTTGTTCTATCTCTTCGAGATAAATAATAAGTGAGTTAATTAATTAGTAATTAGTTGATAAATTAGGAGCATTTAGAAAAACAATCAAAATGTCCTTAAATGCCGAAAGTTCTCAAGAGCCATGTTTTTTTTATAATTAACAACTTTTTTTTAAGAAAATGAGATTTACAAATACATATCGCTCATTTACGTCTAGAACGTCATAACTCAAAAAAATTCATTTCGAGATAATCGCAGCTTAAGTTTTTGACTTATTCTCGCCACTTGTAAAAATATCAGACTGCTTGAGTGCCCACTATAATTTGTAAAATAATTCATAAATAAAAAAAAGTGGAGATTTTGGACAAACTATATGGGATGTTTGAATTATGACATTATTGCTGTAAAATTATATCCCGTACTGTGTCGTAAAGTAACATGTGTTGTTATTTGTGAAAAGAAAATGGAATTTTACTCAGTAAAATTTTTCTGCAACACAGCTCAAAACTCAAAAACATACATTATATGCGAAAAGTCGATATATTTTGAAAAATTTCCCTTTTTTCATATATACAGTCGCAAAATGAAATGTGACGATGTTTTAGAAAGCGATATAATATTTACGTTATGAAGTTTACTCCACAACTCCAAATGTGTCGTTCTTATTGACAAACAAAGTTTGCAAAAATGAAGTGAAATGAAGTGACTTATTCTCTTAAACGGTGGAAAGTACAAAAGATGAAACATAAGCACAATATAAAGCATGAAATAGCGGTTAATTCTGTATGATTAACTTAAACTTGAAATTTCGAGTTAAGACGTTCTAGAAGTAAAGGAGCGATATAGTAGAACTACAATGGTAAAAGTTACTTTAAACAAAGCAAAACAACATCATTTATATTTTAAGCAGTATACTACTCATGGTTAAATGTGTTTTTTTTTTTATTACAAATTCGATATGTTCTTCCGTTCTATTGTCTTATTGCACACATTGCGTTTGTAGATTAAAACATTTCGTCACAGAAATAATCGTTTTAAAATGCGAAAGAAGTTCTTTACTTCAGCATGTGAAAATCAAGGCCATAGATTGTGTTCGTGCAATTCTTACTAAAATATGTGTATACATATGTAAGTATATGTACTAAACAACACAGCAAACATTTTCGTGTACGATAGTTACTTAAAAAAAATATCAAAATTATGTTATTGTGTTAAAATCAGTCTGCTGCCTGAAAAAACAAAACTTTTCCCATGAAATTGACGTCTGCATGCTTTAAAAGGCAACTTCTTTGTGTTTCCTAATTGTACCATAGAATCATATTTATAGAAATAATTGCAGCTACTCTGCTTGACTGTGCACAATGAAGAGAGAGTTATTTGTACAAAATTGCAGGACTCTACATGTCATAGTTCTCTAGATGCTAATAATAATAATAACAAAATAATGCTTGTGCATGTGACGTTAGTTTTTTAATTCACGGTTGGAATCGTTACATCCGTGATCGTATTGACAATCGTTTGGAAAAAAATACGTGATACGTTTATCATACGAAGTAAATGGCATCATGACATACGATTGCAAACGGATCGTAATCTTTAATTTGATTCACAATAGTCTTCTTATTATAATATTCTATAGCTTGAGTGTGCAGGCTGGTCAGTGTTTAAAATTTCGTTGTTTCCAAAACTCAAAACCGATTTATTGCCTGTAACACTAGATTCAAGGGCGGCTGCTTTAATTAACAGTTTCAAACTCCAAACTGATTTCTTAAATATTATTAATTATTATTATTAATTAAAAAAATTTTTTCTTCGCTTGATATTTTTGACCAGCCTTTCTTGTCCTTTTTTCTTGCAAAATATAAATTACTAATTACCTTCTTGCTAAACTTTGCATTATTAACTGGTGATAATAATGCATTCATAAGCTTAGAAAGCTCATAACATGGACTGTGAGCTTTAGATTTTCCTTAAGATCAATTAGAATATAATGAGCATGAGATTTAGATCATTGTAATTAGTCCTTTCAATTGGTACAAATATTAAGTTCAGTCATAGGACAACGTATGTTTTAAATTCAAATATTGTGAATTATCATCAGTTAGCGTTTGTCATAACCCAAAAAAAAGTATTTTTACGCTACGTGTTGTACGTTCACGGATGTAACGATTCCACACCAATTTTTTTATTGCTTTAGTATACTGACAGGGAAGTTGCTTGTACAAAAAATCAAACTCTTCCTATTGCATATCCCTGGCTGAACAATAAAATCTTTTTTTTTGCATGTGAAATACCATGTCCACTCTCCTAATGCAGCCAATATTTTGTTTTACTATATGTATATTACATAATTACATAAATTTGGGACTTTCAGAATACAGAAGCATATTTGCAGGTTTTGTTTTACCAATAAAGACGCCTTGCAAAGGTATAAAAGTGTTTAAGTAATTCGTGACTTTCTAAAAAAGGTTTAGATTTTGATGACTTGGTAGAATGAAGAATACAAATTATTCAGATCTTATTTCTTAAATAAATTATGATTCGATTTACTACACATTTCACCATAGAAAATTGGTTTTGTCAATGTCGTTTCATTAATATCGGAAATTTTCTTGAAGACCTCCCGAATATAGTTTTTTGTACTAATTGTTGTCTTACTGTTCTAGTGGAAATTTGAATGCTAATCTTAGTTCTAAAGATTTAAAAGGATATGAAGGCGATAATATCGTGATATTTTCTAAAGGGGACAAGGCCTGTCTTGTTATAATTTTTAAATTTGTTTACTCTCACGCTCTTAACAAAAATTTCTGAGACATTCCAATGGTTTTGAAAATTTTGAATTTATAATAATGGAGTTCGCAGCAACTGAACGTATACTCGTATTAGAGTAGAAATACAACCTCATGGTTGCGGATGCGGTTGTTTTTTATATGGAGTTTTGACAATAAAAAACGTTCAACGAATCCGCATGAAATTAGATTCTAATTGTTAGAATCTATTTTAATTTGAGTGCGTTTTCTCTCTCAATTTTTAATTTTTTCTCTTTCAGCATGTTGCCACAGTTTTGTTGTTTTTCTAACAATATGTTAATGTTAATGATAATATTTTTTGTGAATGACTAGGAAAAAACAAGAAAAAGAAAATGAAAAAAAGTCATTAAAAAACAAGAATAATTTAAAAATTATCCAATTTATTGATTGTTTACATTTTACAAAATTTTTTTATACATATATATTTCAATAAAAACGAATAAAAAAATTAGTAAACAAAAAATAAAAAATGACAATAAAATCCGCATCCATCGCCGCACTTCATTTTATTTGTTTTTTCTCTGACATTTGGAATCCGTCACCGCAGCCGTAAGGTTGTATTTCTACTCTTAAACAAAATATTTTTTTGTTATTTATTATTTGTTAATTTTTATTTTTATTAAATTATTAAATGAAGTGCTTGATATTATAATAAATTAAAGACCTAATTTTGGCTTAAGTTCATTTTCATATTAATTTCTAAGATGTTTTCAGATGTTTTTTAAATTAAACAAGAAAAAATCAGACATCACCTTAATATACGGCAGCATTTTCTGACCCGCTACATCGGTTATCCGCGTTTTTCGCATCCATTTAACTTAGTTTCGGACTTTGTTCTTCTCTCTTACCATTTGCAGAGAAGAGAACAACGAAGAAAAGCGTTGTGTTGTGTGTGGAATTCGTCTAATCAAAATTAGTTCTGAACTTAATATCACACTTTGATATTCTAATAGTCCTACTTATATAAGTTGGCTCTACAAACTGTTGTTAGTATTGGCCTGCTTAATGAAAAAACAGTACAGTAATAAAACTTTATATAATCAATTCCACAATTTAAACCACTTTATTTAGCCTCAGCACTAGTTCTGGCTATCTAGATATCACGATTTCTTTCTTTGTTGTCCTAATTTTTCCTAATTGCATTAAATATGAACATTTCAAAGGATTCGTGAAAATTTTTTTCTTTTTTATGGCAAATATTTTAAGTAGTTTTATTTTAGTCAATAGTTGACATAAAAATTTATTTTTATAACCTCCTTTGTGGTGAAGGTAAAAAAAGGGTATAACTAAGTTTGTCTTTCCGTTTGCAATTTTTACAATATCCATTTCCGATCCCATAATGTATAGACATTCTGACTTCTTATGCATAGCGAAGACGATTGAGCGATGTCCATCTGTCCGTCCCTGTTAGTTTGCAAAGGCAAACTTGATTTCAACAAACATTTAAATATGTTAACCGTATTGGAAATCTTGTTGATCGGTCCATGTCCTTAGACGCAGCGGGCGAAATACCACGCCTACCTCCAATTATTCCATATTATTTGCAACTAATATATGGGTCGATAGAGAATTAAAAATAAAAAAATACTTCAAGTGAAAAAATTGGCGCTCAAAAATTTTTTAAAATATCAATATGGGTTTCATTTAAAAGCTTTTGAAGATATCTTTCAGGAAATACTAAATTTTTTAAAAAATGCTTAACTCATTAAAAGCCGATGACATTTTATGTAAAAGTGTGTATAGTACTTCATTTTTTCTTCTTATTTTTTAATTATCTGATTGAAGTTACTTCACTCACCTAAATTTACATAGATGGTAAAGGGTATGTATATAAGATTCTGCATAGCCGAATACTTGTTTAATTTAATTTTTCATATTTTTGTCACAAAACACAACATTTGGTTTTTTGGAATGTTCTTACAGACCCAAAAATTTGCTGCAGAAATCACTTGAATAAACATTAGGATAAATCAAAGAATAATTTTAAGTGTTGCTATTAAAAAGCCTAACTCCTACTTAAATTTCTCTTATTTACGTATGTATATTTAACATCCACCACATTGATACTTGAAGAAAAAGAAAAAAAAAACAAAAAAAGGTTTTTTTCGCACATGTCTTAGCATTAAAATAAAATAAAAAAAACTAAATAAAAATAATACAAAAAACGTCTTAGCCTAAAGTACATAAGAATCTCTTCACAATATTTTCTTGCTTCTCTTCTGCTATTTATACAAAAAATGTAAGGACCTTTTTAAGAAAAATTTCCGCACACACTATGGATACTTATTTCATTCGCAAAGAAGGATAACAAATTTCTTAAATATAATTTTACATTGTTATGCGAATTCGTAGGACTTGTTGACAACAACCACAATAAGAAAGATTATGGAAATTTCTTTTTGGCTTGATTTGCTTTTTGATTTGTTTACTGTAAATCTTGTTGGCAAAAAGTCATATTTACACGATAAGAATATCTTTTTTATTTACGGTTTTAGTTTTTGTTATTTTTTAAATTTTGAATATGCTTTAAGCTCACATTTAACTGATGTTACCAAAGTTACTTTAATGTTATGCTAATTTATAATGACTTTAACAATCAGAAAATTTCACAAAAGGTAATCTGTAATTTTCCAATCTTTTAGCTTCAACATATTAAATGATCGTGGTAACACTCGACTAAGAATCCTAACACTAGCACTGGCTGGACTTAATTAAATTATATTCCATAGTTTAAGATTTAAAGACTTATTATTAGTTCAATATTTTTAAAGTTACAATAAATAATTTTGCCAAATATTGAATCAAAATTTTTTTCCTGCTGTATTTGAAGTGAAGTTAACCGGGTGGAGAAAAAAATGTATTGAAAGACCATAAAAATCGCCCCAGGAAACTAGTAGTAAAAAAAATAAAAAATAGTTGAACCATTCTAAGAATCTCTCGTAATTTACGATTATGTAGCAAGTGGAAAATCGAGAAAATCTTTTTTTACATTTAATGGTAGCGAACAGTTTTCTTCTTAGTTTTATCTGACACAGCATTAAATAGTTTAGTTTATTAAAAACACATTATTCTATGCTAAGAGACTACAAAGAAAAAATAATGCAATGCTTAAGAAATAATCACTTTAAAAAAAAAGTTCTTTGTCAATCAGGACTGCTTAGCGATTATTATCATAACCAAGGCGCATTAACAATAGGCGGCCGCACCGCTACAAAAATAAAAACGTAATGTAAGTTTTTTTTTTGTTGCAGAGAACCATAGTAATGATAAAATAGCTGACTAAACAAAAGCAAGCAGAATTGAATTTATACTTCTGTCACCATTTGGTAATTGACCGGTTTCTTTCTCCTGCATATGCAGAAATACCTCATATTTCATTTTTTACTTTTCAAATTTTATTTTATAAAATTTAAATAACTTGAAAAATTTATTTTCAAGTTTTGACAACACCGTTGAACATAAGCAAAGCGAATTAATTTTATCAGGTGGCATCGTTGCGGCAGCTGACTATGTTTTGCTTAATTTTCTTATGTGTAGAGCAGCTGTAAAATGCGTATCATTTTATATTACAAAAGTTTGTTTATTCTCTTTAAAATAGAATTGTAACAAGAGTTTTTAATCAATTTAAAAAACAAAGCTTATTGTAAACGTTATTAAAAAGAGTAAGAAAAAATGAAATAAATATTTATGTTTTAAAGTTTCCCATTCACGTAAGTGCCTGTTTTTCTTTTTGTTGTTGTATTGTTGTAGCGACGCTGCCATCTGGTATAAATTTGCCTTAAACATAGTAATTCAGTTTGGCTTCAAGAAAAAACTTTACATTGTAGTTGAAAACGGAAAACATCCTTCGTTAAAAGCTAAAAATAGTGAATATCTCAGAATAAATAATCTGTGACTTCTAGTTTAAAAATCGTGTTTCCTCAACCTTAAGAGAATTTTGAATTGGAAAAATTATCAGGAAAAATTAAATTTTAATATAATAATCTTTTATTCGAAATTAATTGCCTTTAATTTTTCATCTTGTTGTACATTTTTGGCTTTAAGAAATTTAAACTTTTTTATTAAAATTAAACTTTGAAAGCATGACATTGTAATGAATATTTGTTTGTTCAGTTAAATTTGTTTGTTTACTTAAATTTGGTTTTCTTGGTTATCTTAAGATTTTTCTGAATTTTCGCCATTCAATTCAACGAAAAAACAACAATAATAATAACAAGAAAACAACAAGAAGGGAATAACTTTAAAAAAATAGGGGCGATCGCTTTTTTTTCACTCACTCATCATCCACCTTAGTAATTGATTTTCAATTACACGATTCTTGAAACGATATCTAACAGATTGCTAAAATAAGAATTTTTATAAGTTAGCTGGGATCTTCAGAAACGACTTTTCAACACCGACAGATGGACATCGTTAAATCGACTTCCTATAGCAGAAATTTATTATCTCTGCTAAAGGGCACGTAAAAATAATTTCTGAAAATGACGCGTTTTGTGACAACAAGTAACGTTATCAAACAACTTTGTGACAAAAAAGACGCAGCAGTCATGTTACCATGCAGATTTTTTTGTCAACATTTATTTATGTTTAAACATAATTTTTTACCATTCTCCCATTAAATATTTAAAACATGAACTGTTAATTGAAATGTAATATATTTTTGATACTGCAACAGATATCTTTTGTTTTAACGGAAACTTTTAAAATTTAGTTACCAATTCATACAACATTTAAGCAAACTTGGCAAACAGGTTTTGTTTTTGTATTCATTTAAATACAAAATCTGTTGAGTTGCATTTTCCGCACAAATCTGATAGAAATCGTAAAACGTAATATTTTTATTTTATTAAACCATTTAGCGTGTACCATCTTCATACAAGTACTGGTATGAAGATGGTGCCAGCAACTACTACTGTTGCTGCTGTTGCTACTAAAAGTGTTACCACTACAACTGCCACCACTATATCATACATACGATTACGTTTGAATATTCATTTGTTGTAATGGAATATGAAAGCATTTGTTGGAATTTAAGTCACGAGTACTAGAAATTAAATATATTTTTTTTTTTCAGTTTTATATAATACTCATTTTGTTGTTCGAGAAGATATAATTTGGCTTAAATTTCCATTTGAAAAGAAATAAAAAAATAAGTGCTACTCACAACAAACACATTAATAATGAATGAGTTTAATTGATCATCGTTTTCTAGAGCGTTAATTTACGAGAATCAACATTAACAGTGTGACTTTAAAAAAGAGTTAAAAATCAGTGATGCATTTAAATAATGAATTTAATTTGTGTAAAACACTTATCAACACTTTTATAAATACTCTTCACCTAATTTTTCAGCCAAAACATGACGTAACGTCCTTATTATTATATAATATTTATTTTAAACAAGTGATGCCGCTGTTGAGGTTTTTCTATTAATTAATTGGCAATCCTAAATACTTTCTTTCAATGGCATTTTGTTTAGCAATTTTTTTAGGATAACATTCACTAAAAAAAACCAAGGCGAAGGCATTTAATAATCATAAAATATATATGTATATTCTGAGTTCTTATGCATAGCGAAGTAGATTGAGTGATGTCCGTCTGTCCCTTTATCCGTCTGTGTTAGTGTTCTACCAAAGCACTAGATGTGCTAGAGGAAATTTAAATACGCCAATCGATCAGACATAGGTGCGAAAATTTTGTTATTTAAAATCAGCAGCTGGCAAAACACCACGACCGCCTCTAATTTTTCCATATCAGTGGGAACAATAAAAGAATGCACTCCAATAAAAAAAATATATATGGAGCGTTACAGAATTAATAATAAAAAAAAAAAACAAGAAGTAAAAAAACTGGTGCTCGCCCATATTTTCCAAGTAATGGGCCTTTGAACTTTTCATAGAATAGTACAATTGTGCACCCTATTTTTGAAGATGTCAGTATGGCTATCATTTAAAAGCTTTCGAGAAGATCTTTCAGGATATACTACACTTTTTTAAAAAAGCTTTACCCATTAAGAGCTGATGACAATTATATGTAAAATTAAATATAAAAATTTTTTTATTTTTATTTTTTAATTTGTCTTTTTGATTGGAGTTACTTCACTTAACTAGGTCTTCATATGTATACGGTGAAGGGTATATAAAATTCGGCAAGGCCGAATATAGCACTCTTACTTGTTGTTATTATCTTTATAATAATTGCCAGTTTTCTTTCTATTATGATTTAATTATTTTATCATTTTTTAATCTTTTTTTCTTTAAATGAATGTGAACCTTGTGTAAATAAAATTTCACCTGCGGAGTGAGTTGGCAACGAAGAATTGGTTTTTTTATTTAATTTACCACAAATGCATGTTTGTGGAAAAAACTTTTAAACAAAAGAAATACAAAAACGCAAAATGTTTTTGAAAGATAATTGAAAGAAATAAATAAAAATTTTTTTATTTGATATGTTAAAGAAAAAGTTTCGGTTATTATATTTTTTTATTTTAAAATAATAAAATAGAATTGCATAATTAATAAAAGAAGCACAGAAGAATCTGTTAAATTTGCTTTGTAGAACAAAAAAGGCATTCGGCTATACCGAATATTATATACCCTTCACCATCTATATACTTCTAGTTAAGTGAAGTAACACCAATCAAAAAAGCGAATATTGTTGTGACAGAATTTTAGATAAGAAGAAAAAATTAAGTACTAAATATAAATAATATTACATAAAAATGCACTCGCTCTTAATGGGTTAAGCTTTTTAAATTTTAGTATTTATTTAAAGCTCTCTTCAAAACTTTCAAGATGACACCCATATTAACATTTAAAAAAAAATTTAAAATTTCATAACCCCGTAACTCGGAAAATATGGTCGAGCGCAAATTTTTCACGTTATTTTTTAATTCTCTATCGCCCCATATATTTACTTCTTGTTCCAAATGATATAAAAAAAATTAGAGGTAGCAGTGGTGGTTTTCCCGCTGCCTCGAAGGAAATGGACAGATCATGCTGATTTTTTGACACTATGTCTGATCGGTTGGCGTATTTAATTTTTCTCTAGCTGATCTAGTACCTCGGCAAACTTGATTTCAACACTAACACGGACGGACAGACGGGCGTCCTCAATCGTCTTCGCTATACATAAGAACTCAATATATGTTATATTGACCGTTTTGTCACAATAGCATAATTGTTTAAGTGAACAATGCATGTCGCTATAATAGTTCAAAGTAATAGTGAAAGGCCAATATATGCGGCATGCGGACGCGGGCGGCAATCAGCTGTTCTTTTTGCCGCTTGAATTTATTTTACACAGGCAAATGAACGCGGCTTCTTGAAGTAGGAACTTGTGAAAATTATGTATATAAAACATTTTTAGTTTTTTGGCGCAGAAATAAATAAATTTAATTGCTAAAAATTTTAAAAGGAAAAATAAATAAAATGAACAACGATTTAGTGAAAAAAGAAACACAATAAGAAGACTATGGATGAATTGACAAATTATAGCGGCAAATCGAAAAGTTGAGCTAAATTTAACATTGCCGCTTGGCCGTTTTTGAAGGCATTGCCAACTTAAATTAAATACAACGTGTTAAAAATTTTAAAAATACTGTTGCCGCATGCCGCTTGCATTGTCCTTTCACCATAATTCGAAGTTTACAATCTAAGTTTAGTGTGGAGTTTCTGCCAATGACCCAGTTTAATTCGGCTGCTTTTAATTTCATCACCTGCTTTAGCTTCGCTTGCTTGTGACTTTTCACGCCTAGAGAACTCCGACCGTTATACTTTAATTCTTTTTTTTAATATTTACGAATGGTGGATAAATAGCGCAAACATTTTTCGCATTAACTAATGAGTTCACAGGTTAGCCATCTAAAAATTAATCCAAGGCATCAATTCTTACGGTCCCCTATATTAACTTAACAAAACTTATTGAATTTTCCTCTTATTGAATTTCCCAGTATCAAATGGTTAAACCAATAAAATTTGTTTTTTTTCTGGTTTGTATAAATTGCAGTGTTTTTAATACTAAAATGAATACCAATCATAAAATTGTTGCTTAAAGCCAACAGTATTAACA
Source organism: Gymnosoma rotundatum (assembly GCA_916610165.2). Classification (NCBI taxonomy): domain Eukaryota; kingdom Metazoa; phylum Arthropoda; class Insecta; order Diptera; family Tachinidae; genus Gymnosoma; species Gymnosoma rotundatum. Next base: position 34,579,248 of record OU744336.1, read on the forward strand.
CATGCCTCTTTCATTTTACTTAATTATCGTTTTTTTTTTTTTTTTTCTTTCTAAATTATTAATAATACAAATGTTTTTCTTGGAAAACTGAATTTTTAAACGAATTAATGAATTACTTTTGTTTATTTCAGATGATTAAAATGATGGTGACTGTTGTGATTGTCTTTACCATGTGTTGGCTGCCATTTAACATACTGATTGTAAGTTTAAAATCGAAAATTATTTTATTTATTGTTAACATAATCGCGTGTGATTATATTTTTTATTAGTAATTTTAAATTTTCTTTCATAACGATTTTATTAGATCTGAGATTCGATTAAAATTTACTTGGCGTCAAACATCATTTTTACTTGCGGTTTATTATTTTATTTTTTATTTTTGCAGTTGTTACTTAATGATGATGTTTTACTGGCATGGGGACCATTGCCATATTTCTGGTTTGCATTCCATTGGCTAGCGATGTCTCACAGCTGTTACAATCCCATCATTTACTGTTACATGAATGCACGTTTCCGTGGTGGTTTCCTGCAAATTATTTATCGTGTACCTGGTTTACGACGTTGCTGCTGCTTGCGTCGCTATTTGCGCACACGTGGCGATCGAAGTTATGAAGCTACTGGTGAGATGACCTTCAAAATAATTCGTCATAATGGTGGAGGTCTTATAAGGAAACCTAAAATACGAATTAGGTGCCTCCACATTTTCTTTGGCATTGTTTGTTAAGACTAAATTATTACTTCTTCTTAAAAACCTTCAACCCTTTTTCTTTCCCGCTACTATGTATGACTTTTTTATTGTTTGTTTTCAATTATTGTAGTGTTTTGCATGGTCCGTTAGTAATGAATTTTTTTAAGTATTTATTAAAGGAAATCCTAAAGATATGCACTCCTTTTTGGTTTTAAGTATTTGTTGTTTAAAACTACACTTATAAAAATTGCATGTATAAAATCCAACAGATTTATTTCACACGAATCAATAAAAAAAAAGTTGAAATGGAAAACTTATTCAAAGAAATAATTTTTGGTGTAGCCAAGACAGTTTGGATGGCACTTATTGGTATTTGAGTTTTGTTGTTTATTTTTTCTATACTACATATACTAATTGTTTTTAGACAATATAATATAACATTTTATATGATTAACATTTAAGCTTTAAGTAGATTTTGTAGCCCGACGCATAACCACCAATGTTTTTTTTTCTATAGTTTATTTATTTATTTTTTTGTACTAGAACCAAATCTGTGATTGCCGATATAAGCAATTCGGATAAGTTGTCAAACAGTTAGAATACAAAATGAAAAAAATTTGACATTTGCAAATTAAAAGTGGCAACCATCTTGTTAACGTGATATAGATTCACCATTGTTATATATAAACTGTCAACGTATGAAAAGGGTATAGTTTAACTTAAGAGGTGATAAAAACATTGAAACACTGTTGCAGTAAAAAGGGAGTAGGAAAATGTAAGATTCTTGCATAAAAACTCCACTTAATACTTGAATAAATTAAGCGGTTTTTATAAAATTTTGAAAACTGTATATTTTAAAAAAAATTGTCTCTTTAGCCAATGAATTTAAAACTTATTTTCATCTCACAAAATTTGCAAAAAAGGGAAAACTTGTAAAATGGTAACGCTTAAATTGGTGCACTTTTAATAGATAGCATGATGACGTTCGAAAAGTACTAAAGATATTTTTAAACATTTTACTGTTTGCTTACATAACTAATGGATTGGTTAAGACAATATGAATAACTCTCTACATAAAATCGATAAGTAGATTTGAAATATTAATTAAATTATTAATGGTTGTTGTTAATAATTTAAAATGTACGGTTACAGATCATTGCGTTAAAATATTTTTTTTTTAACATATTTTACACTATTTGGTACAAATTAATTAACAAAGTTGATTTATTATTCACCTTGATAGTGGTGAATACTAAAAGTTAGATACAGTTTTTAAGTATTTTTCATACACGATTTTTGAATTCTTAATCAAGATAATAATTTCATGTTATATTTTTAATTTCTTACTGTGTAAAGGAATGGACGATGTATTCCACCTGCAACGTGTGAACACGTGCACCACATACATCAGCACAAGACGAAAGATGGGCACGAATTCTATGCACGCGGTGAGTATGATAAAAAGGATATGACAATTGATTTTTATAAAAAAAAAATAAATAAATAGAAGAGTATGTGTTTATGCACCGGAAGAATGTCGAAAGGGATTTTTTAATGTCTTTTTATTACTGCTATAGTTTAAAAATTTAATAAAGTCCACCAAGTGAGCACGGGACTTACACACAAAGGTTTCCTTTCGCACCATGTATTAGACTTGTGCGATTTAGATCATTTAAGTGACAGCTCATTTTAGTTCAAAGTCTAAAAAGGGACTAGATCAATTTTTAGTTCAATATGTCTGTTTAGTTTAAAGCTCGCTTAGTTTAAATGATCGTTTAGTTTAGAATGTTTTTTATAGTTTAGTATTTGTTTAGTTCAATTGATCTCTTAGTTCAACATGTCTTTATAGTTCAAGGCTCGTTAAGTTCAAATGTCCTTTCACAGTATTGTTCAAAACTAAACAAAAATTAATTTACTATTGTAGCTTCTGGTTAACATTCTATTTATCTATTTTACAAGCAACACAACGATTAAGTGATAGCTTAATAAAAAATATATTCATTTAGATTCTAATATATTCTTTTCTTTATGTCAGAAATAAAGGCAAAAAGTAGCTAACGTGAACAACGAAATATACATAAAATTTAATTCATCAAAACATAGTTCAAAATTGAACTACGTAAACGTACAAATTTGAATTGTTCATTTAGTTCAAGCAATGGATTAGTTCAATTGAACTAGTTTGTTTATGAACTATCCAAATCTACCATGAATGGGGCACGGCTTAATTATTAATTTTATTTTTTAAATTTGTAACGTTACTTGTGGGATATCTTTTAATTTAAATGTTTATACTTCTTTCCAGTGATTAAAAATGCTCGATTATTTTCAATGCATATGTAGTTGCTTAACTGTTGCTGTGGAAAAATGTGCAGCAAAAGGAATAAGCAAATGCATTTGTTTTAGCTGACTGTATGTTTCTTTCTACAGCAAAGCAATTAGCAAGCAACGATTTTAAAAACGTTTGCTGTTGCTTAAGCAATCAGTTCTTATTTATATTTATCATACCCTTCAGCACAAAAAGTAGAAAAAGGTTAAATATAAGTTTGTCATTCCGTGTGTAATTTCTACGGTATCCATTTCCGACCCCATAAAATACATATATTCTGACTTCTTATGCATAGCGAAGTCGATTGAGTGATGTCCCTCTGTCCGTTTGACCGTCCGTGTTAGTGTTAAATGCACAAAAAAAAAAATATGTCAATCGATCACAAAGTGGTGCTATTTGTAATCAGCATGATCGGTCTATGTCCTTCAAGGGAGGAGGCAAAACACCACAATAAAGTAACTACAATCAAAATAATAAATTCATAGGGCGATAGAGAATTAAAAAATAAGAAAAAACCATCATGGGAAAAAATTGGCGCTCACCCATAATTTCGGAGTAACGGGGCTCTGAAATCTTAAAATTTTTTAATATATCAATATGGGTATCATTTTAAAACTTTTGAAGAGATCTTTAAGATAATAATAAAATTGTTTTAAAATGCTTAACGCATTGAAAGCCATTTTTATGAACGTTTATATATGCAGTACCAAAATTTTTCTTATTTTTTAATTCTCTGTCACCCGAACATTTGCTTTTTGATTGGAGTTACTTCACTGAACTAGATTTATGTACGTAAATGGTGAAGGGTCTATAAGATTCGGCATAGCCGAATATAACAGTTTTTCTTATTTTTATTGTAGTTACTTCATTTTTCCAAACGAAATGGAAATTTTAAAGGCTGGTGTGGTGTTTTGTCCGCTGCCTCGAAGCGCATGGACCGATCTTGCTGATTTCCAATGCGCTATCTGATCTAGTGCCTTGACAAACTCGCTCAGTCGACTTAGCTGTGCATAAAAACGCAAAATATTATACTTTATAGGATCGGGAATGGATATTGTAGAAATTATAAATAGAATAGCAAACTGAGTTGTATCCTTTTCCTTTCTTGTGGTGAAGGGTATAAAAATTAAATGAGTTTGGTTTGGAAAAGAAACACTTTTAGAATATTAGAATTACGAGGGTAAAAAACAAGTATTTTTGATACGTGGTTTCGTATTCTTCTGAGTTCGCTAGTTGGAAATAAAATGTTATAAACTATTCAATTAATGCATTAACATAACAAATATTCCTTCGTTTATTAATTTTTTTTAACATTTAATTCCAGAGTCAATCTTCGTGTGCGGAAACAACGGTATTGCGGTAGTGCCAGGTCCCCAAACATAATAAATTTAACGATGATGTGGAAAAGTGTATGTAATGAGGGATACCAAACCTTAATAGCTATCGTTGTAATAAAAATATATATCATCACTTGCAGTTTAATAGATGAAGGGTTTTCTACACCATAACTCAAAATAAATGTTATGTATTTATAATTTATAAGGAATAAATATTAATAATTCTAGGCTTAAAAATAATGTTTTGTTAATTTATTAAATTAAGATAATTGTAATACAATTTACATTTGAGCATCTTTATATGTACAAGGTGTCTGCCGAGAAGGTTTATAACTCGCAGCAATTCCACTGTAATCCTAACTGTATGCGATGTGGCACCATCTTATTGATACCACATGTTAATCAATTGTTAATGAGTTGTGGAGTTAAAAAGTTTGCAATCATATCACGATATCGCTCCCCAATCAAATTTACCATTGCGCCGTTTTCATTTTTAAAGAAAAAACGTCCAATGATTCCTCCTGACCAAATTGCACACCAGACTGTCACTTTTAATGGATTCAAAAGTGGCAGATGAATAATTTAGGGGTTTCATAGCCACGAAGCGACTTTTCTGCTTATTCACATATCCATCCAAATGAAAATGTGCCTCGTCACTCATTATAATTTTTTATGCAAATCGGGGTTGTCATAGGCAAGCTGTAACATTTTATTGGCATATGTACAGCGGCGTAAATGGTCTTGTAGAAGAAGCTCTTGTGTCAGTTGAATCTTAAAAGGAAACAAATGCACATCATTGTGCAAAATTGTGGCAAAAGTTGTTATTAGTTATTATTTGTGGCAAAATTTGTTATTTGAAGACCAAGCTCCTGAGCACGGAATCGAATTGAGGTTGATGGATTGTTTTGAATACTTTTTTGAGCAGCAGTCGATCTTGCAGTGCGCCCATGTTTGGTCCTATCATCTACAGACCCTCTTTCTTCGAAATCTTTCACTACACGATAAATAAAACGTTTTGTTGGCCCATTATTTCTTTCAAAAATTTCACGTAACTTTCTCTTCGTCACAGTAATCGATGATTGATTTTGATAAAATGTTTGTCCATAATAAATTTGCCACGTTTCTACTTTACGACTGGTAAATATGAATTTTCAAAACTAATTTTTAACAAAATTGCAGTAAACAAAGTAGTATGTATACCTTCCTGGCGTACACCCTGTACTTATGTGTTGTTATTATATCATAGGAATTTATTGGATAATAGTTTTTATCAGGTTTTCTACTCTTTTAAACGTTAAAGTTCTTTTGATTGCAAATGCAATAACGTTAGTGTTTATTATTACTTTTAATTCTTCTCTTGTATTTTATCTGTGGCTCTGACTCTCTGTGCACCCATGATTTATAATTAGGAATCTTTTTTATGTTAATTACTTTAATTGTGCTTGATTCCTTTAAATATAAATATTTCATGATAAATGGTTTCCAAAGGGTTCCCTTATATATAAAAATTAATGAAACAATAAAAATAGTTACTAATTGTTTGCTGTTTTTGTATAAAATATTTTTGAGTTTTTAGTTTTTATTGTCTTTTTGCTTTATTGATTCAGTGGAGTTCTCATTTAATCAATTTGGCTTTTGATATAAGACTCTTAAGTTTATAACACGCAACAAAATAATATGTTACAAATTATTGTTTTTCTACTAAATTATCATCAATATGTCATTTACTTTCCGTCAGGGGTATAGGGCCTGTGAATAGGCAAATAGGGCCCGATTGCTTCATTCCAGTCCAGTTTCAAATAGCACGCCAAATTTATCTAGTTAAAATGCATTAAACAGAATCACAAAACTTTTTTTCAAGAAATTATCTTTCTATTAAAAAGCATCCGTCGCTTATTATAAATTTTTAACTTTTCAATATTAAAAAATTTAAATTAATTTTTGTTCTATATTTATTTTTGTTGTTTTTAGTTTTTTCAAAAATCATTAAAATTATACATTAAAGATTTCTTGTAAAACGCTTCCCTACTATAACCGTTTCAGTCACTTTACTGTCGACCAAAATACCGGTGGCACAAAGTCAAAATAAATAAATAACCAGAACTTTTGCATACTTGTGATATGTGTAGAACACAGCATTGCAACTAAAAAAATTATAACAAAAATAATAAAAATGTTGTCTAAAACAGATTCAGTTATAAAATGTTTTATAGGCCGCATTTTGAACTTTGCGTCCAAAGCAACTATTAACACACGTCCAAAAGATGGACAAAAATATTTCATTCTAATTTAATACCAAATGCGCTACAAAGGCAAAGTAGTTCAATATAATATTGTTGCACACGTTCTGGGCTTATAATAAAAAACACATCACTGTACAAACATTGAGTAGCAATAATTATATAATTTTAAAAATTGGGTTTAAATGTGTTTGACTTTCAGGTTAAAGAAGTTATTATTTGCTTTTCTAAGTCAAATCGAAAATCTTGTACGAGAAAAAGTTCTTTAACTTCACTTAACCTAACTTTTAATTAATGTAAAAAATATGAAGTATGTGAATTAATATGTTTAACAGGTTATGGTATTTGTACCAAATGATTGTGAATCGAATATTTAAAATTAATTTAACTTAAATCTATTTTAAACTAGTATAATAAAAGTATATGTTAATTATATGTAAGACGTATTAAAAAAAACAATAAATATTATGTAATTAAATCTTTTAAAATGAACACTTAAACAATTAATACTTATTGAATACAAATATAAAATAAATGTTGTATATTGACGAAAATTAAGAGTTTTAAATTCCAGATCGTAATTGTACCACATAGTGAAATGATTATACATGTGTAGCATAATCAAACACAAGAATACAAAGCTTTAACATTCCAAAGAAAAAGAATACAGAAATATTTAAATGTAATAAAAGTTATCGAAATAAATTATTTGAAATAAATACAAACATTTTAAAATAGTAAACTGAGATTTGTGGTTATTTATTTGGCCCTTAGTGTATGAACACAACAGACGACGGTAACGGAACGATTTTTCGTTACTGAGAGTCAGTCAGTGGCATAGCTATCTAGGGGCCCCGGGGCACTGTAAATTTCTCCCATTTTCAAAATAAATAGTACAGGTTGCAACCACACTTTAATCATGACAACTCAGTTGAGAGAATTTCAAAAGTTATGCCTAGAGAATTTCCCTAATTTCTTTCTGTAGGTTGGCAGAATAATAAAGCTTTTTATTTTTGCAAAATTTGTGAATTCTAACTTCTAACTGTAACCTCGAGGAAGACAGAATTATTCGTCAGTTTGAAAGCAATTGGGATTTTGTACCAGTACCTGGAAAGACTCTAGAGGTAATAAACCGAGTACACTTAGCTGGCAATAAAATAATATTGCTAACGCGCTCATTTTGGCCTTCTTTGAAACAATTTCATACATCTATAGCATCTATAGTTTTTCTACGGTTACATAATGGGCAAACCTCCTTCGTGGAGTGCTTTAACAGCAACGAGCTTTAATTCCTAAACCCCAGTAAATCGTTTTGTGCATTGAAATTTTAAATGTAGATCCACTTTAGAAGACTAATGTTATAGTGTTCTACTTGTTTGTTAGATTACAGGGCCAACAATTTTTAATATGCAGTAGAAAAAAAAAAATATTTTCTTTGAGGTAAAAATATTTTATTGTAATTTATTTAAAGTTTTACAAAATAAAATTGTATTTATGTGTAAATTGCATTTAAAAATATTACCTTACACATCGCTGTGTGTTTCATAAGAATTAATATTTCTTATTTTGTATTTTTATTTTATTACTAAAATACACAACCAGTTAAAGTATTCCTACCAAATACGACACTTACGTTCAATAGGATTCATTCCCGTACCTCGGGGGCAATTAAATGTTTTTGCAAATTCTTCAGAATTTGAGAGTACTCCTTTAAGACGAATTCTTCCCGGACAATGTGAATCTTTGAGAGCATAGCGCGAAGCTGCTGGTGTATAACTTTCACACCAAAGATTACCAAATGATATAAAAAACAATTGTTCATGATTAAAGTTTTCCAGGCCAGGTAGTTTCATATCCTCGTGACCATTTTCTTTGACAAATAAACGATAAGCATAGAACGCCTCACGCATGCCACCATTATCAGCAATGTTTTCGCCCAATGTCAATTCGCCATTAATCTAATAAAAATAAAAATAAATTAGTGACATTATAAATTTTAAAAGTAAGAGATTCTTACATATTCCTCAATGTCGGGCAGAAAGTAATTATTGTATTGTTCAATAAAACATTCCGTCCGATTGACATATTCATTTATTGTCTCATTGGACCACCACTGTACCATGTTGCCGTTCTTATCAAACATTCGCCCTTTGTCGTCGAAGCCATGCGTAAATTCATGCCCAAGTATGTTGCCAAGGGAACCATAATTAAGAGCTCTAGAGAATTTAAAATTAAAGCTGTTACTGCTTGTTATCTCGTTTCTTGTTTGGTTTTTCGAAAAAATGTGCAGAAATAATTGTGAAAATTATATTGGAAAATTTATGAACGCAACAAACACCGTAATAAACGGTTTTCCTTAACTCTTATATCTAAAAGGCACATTATAAGCGGTAAAAAATGAAAACAATTTGAAATTAAAATATGCAAAGGGATGACCAAGGCAGATTTATTTTACTAGGTACTAGCGGCTCAACAACAAATACAACATTGACAAAAACAACATGACTTTTTATTGTTGTTTTGTGCGTTGGAAACGTCAAAACCGCAAAGAGAAATAAAAGATAATTGCTCTCAATACAAATGCTTGCTTTGTTACGCACACGGTTGTTGTTAGTGTTTTTTGAAATTCGTAAACAAACAAAGAAAAATACAAACAACTTTAGTAAAAGAAATCTGCCTTGGGGATGACTTAATGCCCAACTATAATGTGCATAAAACAACTTAAGCAAGCTTATACAACTGTGCAAATACATTAAATCATATGTGGTAAACTATAATGTACATAAGATAACTTTTCCTGAAGTTTCGTTAAATTTCATTTCTTTATGCAAGGTACGAAACTGATCGCACTTTCCGTACGGAAACAGCAGATTGTGCTTTGTGTTATACATTGATTAAGAAAAATTTTAATTGAGACCTAAATTGTTAAATTTATAGTTTTAATTCAATAGAAGATGTAGACATAACAAAATTTTTCTTTATGGCCAATCTTTTAACAAATGTAATATATTTAAATAAAATTTGTATTTATACACACATATGTATACCATAAAAACGATGAACATCGTTGCACTTTCTAGTACGGTTGGCCACAAACACAAAACAGAAAATAATTTGTAATAATTTTTTTTTTTACATTTTCTTAGAACATAAACCAAACTATGTAAATGTGTTTGTGAATGTTATTAAATATATAAAATATTTTTTTAAAGCCTTTTAGTTTTAAAATTTTGTTGATTTATATAGAAATTATTTTTGCCAAAAGTACGAAATAAACATAAATGTGCAACTGTGGCAAATAAGTTACTAAATTTATGTAAGTACATTGTAGCCACATAAATTTCGTTAATAAGTTACCTAAGCATTTGACAGGCTTTTCGTTGGATTTTTGACATAATTTAAAGCTAGCGTATGCACATTATAGTTGGGCCTTTACATATAAAACTTCATGTAAAACATATAAAACAAAGTTCGATAGACTCGAGTTTTTTTTACTACAAATGGCTTAGTAAACTATCTAGCTTCACAAGGAACACATTTCGACATCTTAAAATACCTTTAAATAACTATCAAATGCAAATATTTTTCTTTCTATGTAATAGTTAGCTGGGGTTTGAACTTGTGGACTTATTTTCGGCAAGCACCTCAACTGTTGTAGCTACCGCTGTTGCTTGAGAGTTATTATCTTAATGGTACCTTTGTAAATTTGTGTAACTAAACGGCATCGTTTCACATTTTGTCTTCTGTTTCAATGACGGCGAAGGCTTTCAATATCCTTTTATTTTTATTTAAAAAAGCGCTCAAAAATCTCTTTAAAAAACCTTTACTTTAAAAATGAAAAATTCACCATGGATTTAGAAACGCGATCAAATAGAAAACCGTCTGAAAGAATTATTGCTAATTTTTGAAAAAGGAGACTAAAAAAGTTTTTAGATTGTAAATAGTGTTATTTATTTTTATTCTCGTCCTGGTTGAGTTTCTGGCTAGTATATTTTCGTTAGAAAAGTTTAATTTCTAAGTTACATACTTTCAGTGTGCGTATTATTTTTGGAAAAGAGCAGATTTGTGGATGAAAAACAATTTTTTATATGTTAATATTGATAATACCAAGGCTATGAGTTTTGTTGTACAAAATAAGTCACTACTTCAATTAAAAACGCATGACATAGACGTTGAGTTAGTTGATCATATATATGTATTGCATAGGTATTATTCTTGACGACAAATTTACCTTTGATAAACACATCTAAAGGCCCAACTATAATGTGCATAAGCTAGCTTTAGCTTATGTCAAAAATTCAACGAAAAGCCTGTCAAATGCTTAGGTAACTTATCAAAGAAATTTATGTGGCTACAATGTACTTATATAAATTTAGTAACTTTTTTGCCACAGTTGCACATTTATGTTTAATTCGTAATTTTGCCAAAAATAATTTCTATATAAATCAACAAAATTTTTTAACTAAAAGGCTTTAAAGAAAATATTTTATATATTTAATAAGATTCACAAACACATTTACATATTTTGGTTTATGTTATAAGAAAATGTAAAAAAAATTATTACAAATTATTTTCTGTTTTGTGTTTGTGGCCAACCGTACTAAAAAATGCAATGTTGTTCAGCGCTTATATGGTATACATATAATATATTTAATTTAAATATATTATAATTGTAAAAAATTGGCCATAAAGAAAAATTTTGTTTTTTCTACATTTTTTAATGAATTAAAAACTAAAAAATTTAGCAATTTAGGTCTTAATTAAAATTTTTCTTTATTAATGTATAAACCAAAGCACAATCAGCTGTTTCCGTACGGAAAGTGCGATCAGTTTCGTACCTTGCATAAAGAAATGAAATTTAACGAAACTTGACGAAAAGTTATCTTATGTACATTATAGTTTACCACATATAATTTAATGTATTTGAACAGTTGTATAAGTTGGCATAAGCTGGTATATGCACATTATAGTTGGGCCTTAAGGTATATCTTGTTTTAAAGAGATTGTTTAGTTTGCGACTCTATCTTCCTACTGCTATTAGACTTACGGTTGCTAAATCATTACTTTTTTTAATTGTTAATTACGGTATTGAAATTTATTCCTCAACTAATCGCACAACTCTAAAAGCAGTCTAAAAGCAGTCACGTTGTCTTATGTCAAACGTCTATTTTTCTTGGTTTATCTTTCGCGAAGTTGAGGCTAATTTTTGAGTTTTATAAGGTTATTTCTTTAATGGAACCCAGTTATTTGTATAACAGATTTGTTTTTTCGCATTCAGTTCGTGCTTCTCAGAATTTAATAAATAGGATTCATAAGTCTACTTATGAGCATTCTCTTGTTATAAGAATTGCACGAATCTGGAATATCCTCCCAAGCAATCTGAATATTTCCTCTTTTTCTATACTAAAAGCGAAATGTATTTTCCGCGAGTTTCTTGCATCTCAGTAATTTGGTGTTCCTTTTTACAACGGGTTTACTGTTTTTTTTCTCAATTAGCTTTACTTTAAATTTTTATTATCTTGTACATTTTTTCCCTGTAAATACTTTTAACCATAGATGGCCTACAAGGGCTCGGTTAAATATGAAAATAAATAAATTATTAAATAAAGTAATGTTACATAAAACTAAAACTTAAAAGTTTACCAAGATTAAGACGTCTTTAAGTTTTAATTGGCAGCTCTACAAACAGGATTAGATAAATCAGTTCAATGCTCTCTGCAGGATTCACAATTTATACTTAATGCCTTAAAGGTGAACGTGGTTGTGTATTTAAATTTCTTTAAAAAGATGTGGAGTGCAATGCTGCATTGTAGTAATTTGTATACTGGTGTTTCAAAAAAAAAAAAAAAAAAACGAAAAATAAAAATGAGCTTGTGCATAAAAAAAAGAAAAAAAGAGATCGTATTGTTACTCACTCCAAACCCAGATCGTAAAAGGGATATTGCATAATGGCAATTGGTATGGCTACATTAAAGTGAAAGAGCGTAAATGGAAAAACAATTTAAAAAAGCATTAATCTTTTCTTTTATCTTTGTGACTAAATTGCAATAAAATTAAATAAATTATATCATAAACGTTTTTATAGAAACAAAAATTCTTATTCTGTCAATGAAAACTTATTTATTTCTTGATATATGGGCATTTCCATATAGAAGTAACCGAAAAAAAGTATAGACGTAATAGATTTGAAAGCACTTTCTATATATTAAAGTATGAAATATTGAGCAAAAACGGAAGATTTCGACTGCAAAAAATTAAAAATATTTAAATAGTAAAGATGCTGATATAAAATTCGTAGACCTTTTTTTTATTAAAACAGCTGTAAATAACGCACGCAATTATGGTACCTCGCGCAGGTGTCTTTGGTCTTTTTTCTAATGGAGCAAGAAAATATATTTTAAAGAATATACAAATGTGACTACCTTTGTTTTATTTTTAAAATAATTCTATCTTGTATTTTATAAAAACTACAGGTGAAAAACTAAAAAATGCCAAAGTAAAAATTTTGTAATTTAAATTTAAAAGTGGAATTTCTGTAAAAGTATTTAAGATACCATGCGAATTCCAAGCACGTTTTTCATTTATCTATCTATGTTGATTACTAAAAATAAAAAATTTTTGAAATCGGTTTACTTTTGATAAGGTTATAATCTCGAAAACATTTTCAAAATCCAGGTCACCTATTTTGACACCCTGTGGTACTCCCCTGTACGAAAACAGGTTGTATCCAAATGTAATAGGCGAAAAGCTTATGACCTCCTCTATAAATTTCAGTTTGTTTCATGAAAATCGAATAAATAGCTTAGCAGTTCCAGACTTTTATTCTATTTTTGTTGTTGTTCACGCCACTGTGCGTCGATAAAAAAGTGAAAGCTCTTGATAACAGAATTTTCGCATAATTACTGAGAGCCAGGCTGAATAAATCCCTTTATAAATGTCCACACGACATCCTATTTTGTTCGAGATTGCCGGACATCCTTGAAGACTTGGGATTATAGTTGGTGTTTGTAGAGCTACCATACTATTTCATATGAACACACTCTTACATCTACATGTGTATGTATTCTGTTATATCCTGTAGAGAACTTTAAACACCAAGAGAGGTTGCTACCAGTGATCTGACTTACATAAGATAGCTTACTAAATCTATTGGAAAATTAACGTGGCTGGTCAAACCGCTGGGCTTCCAACACCAAAATATCATGGATATTTTGGCTACAATCTCGGATTAGTGAAGGTTTGAATAGCCACGAATGTAGGCATACCTATGAAGGATTCTTGTGGAAGCTATCTTAATGAGGAGTAAACATTGTTCCCTCTTCTATGCTTTGCTGCATTTGCGGAACATGCATTTTTAATCATGTTTTCTTGATAGGATCTCCGGCTACCCTACCCTGTCACTATTATCTCCGTAAGCTACCGCGTACGTAACCTTAGCTACCTTTTTTAAATTTTTTACATATATTTCGTTCACGTGATATGATGTGAGGAAAAACACGCATAGCATTTACTCAGCCAAATGATCAAAGGATATTTTTGCCATTTAAGCACATTAACTTTAAAAAAATTTACTCACTTATCGCATTTGCCTGAAAGGTGTGAAAAGCATTGACGCTAGAAGGAGAAATTGCCCAACCAAAAGTTGGTGGAACATATAAGTCATTCAACTTTAAGAGCATCTGCCAATGTAAGACACCAACCATATTTTCAAGATGTGTTGATGCATTAATCTTGACCTCCTTGTAGTGTTTATTTAGAACTGTGGCATTCGTTATCCATTGGGGATAGCCAATGAAACTTTTCATTCCTGCAGACTTTTCTAAAGTCTCGTATTTCGTTGGCTCATCCATCCACGTAATAGAACGCACGAAATTGTTAAACGAACGTCTTATATGATTTAGCATACGTTCAATGTTTGGCAATTTGTGGCGTGTAAAGTCATCGTCTATTAATGCATATGAAAGTGCCATGTCCATAAGCGTATTTGTACCTTGGGCGCAGTATAAAGAACGTTGTGAACTGGCTTCGGAACCACTAACATCGCGCATATATTCCGTATGTAACTGACGGATTTCACTTGTGGTATGAAGGATTAACTCTTCGACTGCACCAAGCCATATATAAAATTCAAGATGAGACGGTGGCACCTCTAACAAATATTCTGTTAGCATTTGCAAATACAGGATATCAGCATCGCTGGTAATAATTTTTAAATCTGTTGTATTAAATGTGCCATTTTTTATGTTCAGTGTGTCGCTCATCATAAGTTGCAAATAATTTTCCCAAATAGGCAAACTTTTGGGTGAAATTAATTCATCCGTTTGATTTTGCAAGTCTTTAATGGGGATGTAAACTATGTCATCAATGGGATTTTTTGAAGATTTTGTTGAATTTTCTGCCTCACTTTTAAGCTATCAGAAAAAGGGGAAGAGAATGTAAATAAAATTGGAAAATTAACCATGTTTACACACATTTTTTAACTTTAACTTTATAATATTCTTTAGATTTAGTAAGGAGATCACCAAAAATATTTAAATGCTCAGTCATCTGAAATGCTTTATACATTTTAGTTATCATTTTTTAAGTAAATTTTTAATAACTGTAACTTTAATGCTTAACTTTCTGTCTTGTCCGTATGTAAATTAATTTTTAGTTTCTAAAAAGTTTTGTTTGCTTACTTTTCTAGCAAAACTGAGTAAATGAATAAAAACAAGTAAGAATAAAGGTCCAATTTAAATGTGCATATGTTGGCTTAAGCTAAATTAAGCAACTGTGTAAATACATACAATCATAAGTCGCAAACTATAATGTGGTTAAAAAACTTTTCTTCAAGTTTCGGTAAATGTTATGTGGCATGTCATATGCAATATATCCACCCTTCCCATTAACTTTTTATTTTATTTAAAATCGCTTACTACTCTTTGGTTCTGTACTCGTGTACTTTTTGTTTGAAAACTTTTATTTGCTTGTCCATCTACAGGCAGAGTTATAAGGCTTTCAAATTACTATTTTAAATTCCATCTACAAATTTTTTATTTATTATAGCGGACTAAGCAATACAGCTCCTTGTTAATTTTATCTATTTACAACTGTTCAACAGTTTGGCAGTATACATCGAATTACATCAACTATAGGGGTAGCCTTTAATTTTGAAATTCAAATTTTATACTTGCTGTTGTAGTAGACTTAGCAATCATGTACACCCCTTATTTATAATTTAAAATGTTTATTCTTCTTATTATACCAAACACAGTAGATGACATACTGTGTAATTTTCAAATGTTAGTATATAACGGTTAAAATACACTGCTATATAGATCAAATAAAATTTATTTTGGAAACACCTTTAAATTTCTAAATTCAAATTGTTTATTCCTTATAGAGGCCTTGGAAATACAAGTCTGTATGTAAAGGTTCAAAAATTACATCAACTATTTGAACACCCTTAAATTACTAAAATAAAATTATAAGCTCGTTGATATAGCGGGCTTAGCAATATAGGTCCCTTTTAAGTTTCAGCGTTCTGACATCAACTATTGGGACACCCTTTAGTTTTCAAATCCAAACTTTATACTTGTTGTTATATAAGAGTGAGCAATACATATTCTTTGTAAATTTTAACCGCCTTTTTACATCTGGTAAAAAGTATGGCCGTATACATTAAATTAAATAAACTATTTGGGCACCCTTTAGTTTAAAATTTTGAATATCACCTATAGGGACACCCTTAATTACTAGATTTATTTTTGCATAACTTTTTGCCATTGGGAACTATAATGGTACGCAGTTTTTTTTTTTAATTTTACAGTGATGCCCTACACGATTCATAATACATATAAAAAACATAATCGGCTATGCCGAATCTTATATACCCTTCACCATATATATATATAACCACATACACATATAAATCGATATAAGAAATTCCTTTCCACCAATAAATTTTTCTGTAAAGAAAGAGTCGATAATTTTAAGTTTTGCTTAGGGTTCTTGGAACACCGTTTAATTTTAAAGACAAAATTTTATGATTATTGTTTTAGCGGACTTATCACCACAGCCGTCTATCTAAAGCAACAAACAAATTACATCAAATTACATCCTTCAAATATAAATATTTCATGATATTCTCATGAAATATTTATTATTTTAAACTAAACTACAAAATGAAATGTATTACTGCGGGGAAAGCATATCCATATGGCCATTTCACTACTGCTGTGTTTTTGTATAGAACTTTTTTCAGTTGTTATTGTCTTCTGTCTTATTGATTCAATGGAGTTCTCATTTGATCAATTTGGCTTTTGATATAAGACTTTCTGTTTTTCTATACAAAATTTGGGTAAAATCCACTGCTGAGCTATTTGAGCAGTAGTGAAATGGCCATATGGATATGCTTTCCCCGCAGTAATACATTTCATTTTGTAGTTTAGTTTAAAATAATAAATATTTCATGAGAATATCATGAAATATTTATATTTGAAGGAATCAAGCACGAATAAAGTAAATTAATTAAATTTTAAAAGATTCCGAATAATAAATTTTCATTTTGATATTTTACATCTTATGCCAGACAAAGTAATGGACATTCTGTCTTAATTTTAAACGTTTGTATATAATGGTTCAAAAGATAGGCCCATATAGGTCACTTTGTCTCACCTATTGGGGCAACCATTAATTTTTAGACTTACTTTTGTATTAATTTTTGCTATTGGGAGCTATAGTGATACGCAGTTTTTTGTAAATATTAAAATGGCACCCTTTACGGTTCAGAATACAACTGAAACATGTATGTTGCATAGGGATACCCTTTAATTTTTAACACTATGAACAGTTTCTAAAACGGGTACAATCTGTAATCATAACCTTTAAATAAAGAAAATTTTTTAAAATCGTTTCAGTAATAACTGGCTTCTGCCGGCACAATATAAAAAGCAGATGAATTAATAATTGACCGGTGCCTCGAATGTAATGGACCAATCTTGCTGATTTTAAATAGCAAAATTTTCGAAATTATTTCTGATCGATTGACGCATTTAAATGTTTACTAGCTCATACAGTGCCTTGGCAAAGTTGCTTATAACACAAAAACGGACGTACAGACGAACATCGCTCAATCGACTTCGCTATGCATAGGAACTCAGAACATGTATAATTTATAGGTTTGGAGATGGATACTGTAAATTACAAACGGAAAAACAAACGTAGGTATTTTCTTCTTCAGGTGAAGGGTATAAAAAGCAACATTCAGGCGAATAAATAACCTCCTTCATTTTTGGAAATCGGTTAAAAATCAATCAAAAAACATTCTAACTTTATAAATCTTTGTAGATACTTCAACGGCATTCATAGTCATCTCATCGATATTATCTTCGATGTTCTCAGGCTTAACATCCGGATCCAAATATAATAAATAAATATTCAAAATTTTTTTAACATACGAAACATAAGCTTTCAAACCACTAGATGTTTTTTTGGCGGCTTCCTCTTCTTCTTCCTCATGATCATCAACATCATTATCATCATTGTCGTCATTTCTGTCAAGTAGAAATTTCCTGTAAACTTTATTTAAAATCTTTTGATCTTTATTATTGTTGCTAGAAGAAAATGTTGGAAATTACATTTAGAAGAAAAATATTAAAAAATAATTTTCATTTCACTTACAACGGTAGTGTTGACTCTGTTTCCGGGGTACCCAAGGCAATACGATATACTGTACGGTTAAGAGGATCGGCAAAAATTTCAAAACCAATCATAAAATCAATAGAAAGAAATTTCTTAATTAAAACCGTGGATTGTAACCAATTAAACTTTTCATTATTCTCGTTCTTATAAGCACTTTGCTGGCTTAAGGTTAAATTAAGACCACTTGGTATTAATGGTAATTTAAATAATTTTAGAAAGTGCACTAATGGTTCCATTTCTCTTTTTTCTAAAGTTTGTGTATCCATGCAGGCTTTAAACATTAGTTTCGCTTTTGTCACAGCCTCTGGCTCGTCACCTGTAGTATTCTGTTTTAAAAACTTTTGCAACTGGCGCATTATCTTGGATTGTCGTTCACGAAACCAATCATTTGATGTTAAAAAATCAAGGCGTGGATGATCATCAGACCAGCGACCGCAGGTAAATTGATAAAAGTCCTCACATGGATCACTAGTTTTGTCCATTGAGTAAATAAGGCTTGCCGCTGTCCGCAAACATTCATTCGAGTGACAAGTTGACCCAATAGAATTTTTACCTGGAATGAAGTCCATATTTTTCAATGGGTTTGTACAGGTAAATATATTTACTGTTATTACTTACTTAATAAAACACTTAAAACAATGATAGTTATTAACAAAACGATTATCAATACAATGAGCAAAATAAATAAAGTCTTGTTGTAGTATTTTCGGCGAAATCTGTAACGATACAAATTAATGATTTATTTAGGAATTTCTTGAAAATTACAGTCATATTAGTTCAATGTTAGCAGAGGGAGAAACACAAACGGCTGTAAATTTTAGTGGTTTAACAAAATACCGATATCAGACGAATTGCTAGTCGGAGCAAAAGAGATCCTCTAGATTTTTTAGAGCATAAAATCCGAGGCAGATGATATTCAGTGCGCGAATAACAAATAAACATACTGCTAACATGGAAACTCTTTGCTCCAAAGGTAATAAATTCTTAGGAAATATTGGTAAAGCGTCTCAAGCGGAGCACCGCAATGGCCTAACTCCAAGATAAAGAAATAGGAGCTACGTATCCAATTCATTGTTATATAGAAATAGAAATATCACTAAAGTTTACTCTCTTCTTCATACAGAGAGCAGAAATAAAGTGAAAAGTAACTTAAAACTCTACTGCCAACTTAACTTTTATTGGTTACATTATTGCTTATATAAAAATGGGTAGCAACTTCAGAAATAATTACTTTCTATAAATGAATATATTTTCTGCATCCTTAAGTGTAATAAAAATAATAAAAGAAATCCTCCAACTGCGAGTTCAAAGAAGAGTTCTTTAGCATGTACAGGCCACTCTTCAATTTAATTTTTTAAATTTGTTATGGTAAAACATAATTTGGATAATTATAAAATAAGGATCTGTGAAAATCATAGAACTAGTGGATAACCTTTTTATTTTAATTTCTTTATTCTTTGCATAAATTTATATCCCAGCCTAATACGTTTTAAAATTTAAGGCCATATACTATCCGAAAATCCATTAACTTTACAGCAGACTTAGCAATAAAGTCTTCCTATAATGGTTAAGAGATGGCTTTAAGGTCATATTCATCGCCCCTGCGAAAACACCCTTTAGTTTTTAAACTGATTGTTCTTAACACTTATTTACCCACTAAGATTGAAAACTTAAATTTTCTGCTTATCGCGGCTTATTTAAAGTTTTTTAATTTTTTGTACTTATTTCAATATGTATGAAACACGGTTCTAATTTGACGTGTTATCTCACATCAAGTAATATTCGGACAACCTCTTTATTTTTAGTAGTTATTGATATAGCGGCTATAGAAATACACCTTCTGTCAAGAGTCTTTCTATGGCGGTTCCCGAGAAGGGCAGACGTTGGGTACAGAACCCTAAAAATAATCATAAATAATAATGTTTTAAAATTTATTTCAGGAAGGAAAATTATAATAATTTTTGGAACAATCAACAAATAATTGAGTAAACATAATTAAATCAATTAAAGTGGTTTCGGTATTCCTAGTAAAATATAATGTCTGTCATTCATAGCGAACGGCATCTTATTTACATCCAAAAACGCTAATACACCTTTTCTAGATTTTGTAAGTTATTTATAAAATATTTTTTCAAATAGCATGTTGAACTACTTTTTATATTAACATTTTTCCTTGCATGACTACAAAAATTTTAAATAAAACTTAAGTTCAGATATTTCATAGTAAAACAAAATGAACAAAAGTACAACATAAAGTTGGCGTTCTCACTTTAAAGTGACAAAACATTATTATTATTCATGAATCGAAATTAATTTTGGCTTAAGTTCATTTATTTTAATTCTTAAAATCCTTTTCTTTAAAAAAAAAAAAAATTATTTTATAAATGTATGCGGACGTTTTCTAAAGAAAACATGAAAAATTAGACAACAGCAGAATGTAATGCTGCACTTTCTAGAACGCTGCGTCCTTCATCAGCATTCTTCTCATCTATCTACCTTAGTTGTGTAATTATAAATATTATCTATTTAACCAGCTAACTGTGTAAATAAGAATACGAGTAGTATTCATATCAATATGAATTTGGTTAGACGAAGTTTACACACAATCGTCTTGTACAATTGTTTTTTTTTATTTTATTCCAACCATCGATATTTAAGAAATCAAACTTGGTGCTAGACGTTCCAGTGAAACACATAAAAACGAATGCAAAAAAATGCAAATTTTCAATACGAATGGACAATTTCTAAAGAATTTGATTTAATTATGGGCCCTTTTCCTATTTTGTTCTTAACGGTACAATTTTAATTTATTTGTTATATGGATGTTAAGATATGCTCTAAAGTTAGCAAGAAATATATATTCTAAAAACTACATATAATGTAACGCAATTTAATTACTTAACCTTCATAAGGTCCTCAAATTTTACTTACGTTAACGTTCTTTGGGTCAAATTTGACCCAGTTAGAAAATTCGATATGAAAAAACTTGTTTTCTTTAATTAAGTTTGTTTTTAAAGTTAGTACTTTTTTTAGCTTTGTTTTGAATATTAAAGCTGCACGTTTTGTTTATTTATTACGAATTCATATATGTATATGTTTATTTTAAATAAAGAAAGTTGTGTTCTTGGCAAGAAATTTTGCTGTGTTATATAGGGCGTGGCAAACTACAATCCTAAATATTCCAAAAAATGACGACGTTTGGCAAAACAGGTTTCTTTCCAACCATTACTAGCCGATGTAAATAATATAAAAGCATTGAAAGCTGATATATCTAAAATGTTGCAAAATACAACTTGAGGCCATCCATTGGTTTTCCTTTTGCAAGTGCAACATGAACAACTTTATCTCCTCCTTTACATTTATTACAGTCTAGTATCATTTGCGGAATATGTCCTCACGATTGCTTATTTCTGGACTATGATGCAAAGTGATAAGAAGATTCACAGACTTATTTTTCTTTGGAATATATGAAACGAGAGTAGTGTCCTTAGTGAAGCAAAAAAATGATGAAAATAACGGTCTTCCTTTAGTTGACAAAAGCTTAGTTGTCATTTCAATCCTTATTGTCAAATCTTATTACTCTAGAATGACTTTTGAATCTCTAAAAATTGGTATTCCTTTCTCAGAGTCCCATACACATTCTGTACTTTCATTATTTGATCTTTACACTCCAGCTAACAAAAGTGTACGCATAAAGGTGTCGTCAACTTCAGTCCAATCCATATCAAAAACACGTTTACCTTTATTATTGGTATATTTCAAAATAATGTTTATTACAGGTGGCGGGAAAAACAATTGAAAACTGGAAATTTCTTCCTTTGTGATTATCGAACAAGAGTAGCGGGTGAGGTGTGGTTTCACGCTAATAATGTTCTTGCTCCGGAATCTTCCTTGACTATTTGTAAGAGGTTGTCTGAAATATCTTATTCCACCTACTTTTGTTGTCATTGCTGCAGTTGTTGCTACATCAATTTCATTTCCACTAAAACTGTCAGTTGTCTCCGCGATTCTAAGTTATCTTCATATTCTGAACAAATCTCCTCTTCGTCCGATAGTGCATTTAGCAAATTTTCTATTTCACTAGTATTCATTTTCCGACAAGAAATACAGACTCGACACTTTATAACGTTGATACGTTAGATTAGTTCCGTGTATATTATATGACTGAAAACAGTTTTGCATAAGAAAATAAGCTTTGCTTTTTACATGGGGACCCATTTTTCATACCAGTAATGTTCACCAAAAATGGAGAAAATAAAGGAGACAGATATATTGACTTTTAATTTTGGTAAAAAAACATTTGCCATTTTTCTTTACAAATAAATTATTTTAACAAAACTGTGTAAAACCATAAAAATTTTGTTACGGGTCAAATTTGACCCGAAGGTCTTAAGTGCTAAAAACTGCATAATTTTTTTTGGTACAATATTTTCTTATCAAAACCAAAAATAGTTATTAGTATTCAAAAATAAATAAAATTCATAAAATATCTAAAATCGTAACCCCCTACTTTCGGAAAAAAATACAATTTTCTTGCAAAATGGGTCAAATTTGACCCGAAGACCTAATGAAGGTTAAAAAAAATTCTCATCACAGAAACTTTTTAGTACTTAGAAACATATTTAAAAGTAGTACAATTTTGTTAAAAACGAACATCATGCCTTCAATGACATTCCAATGTAAAACTCATAGGTTTTTCACCCGAATTTGCACCACTTCGTTCGTATAGATATGGTGTTTGACTTATATAGTAATAAATACAATTTAATATTGCCAGAAGTATTTTTATTTGCAGTGAGTGAAAACGTAACAATCTTAACCATGCGTATGTAAGCGCATTTTTATACTTTTATACCATTCTGTTTCCATCTCTGAACACATAAAGTATATATATTCTGACTTCTTATGCATAGCGAAGCCGAATGAGCGATGCCCGTCTGGCCCTCTGTCTGTCCATGTTAGTGTTGAAATCAAGTTTGCCGTAGCCAATCGATTAGACATAGTGTCAAAAAAGGTTCTATTGGAAATCAGAATGATCGGTCCATGTCCTTCGAGGCAGCGGGTAAAACACCATGCCTACCTCTAATTTTTTTATATCATTTTGAGCAATGAAAAAACTACAATAAAAAAAAAAACAAATATATGGTAGGATAGAGAATTAAAAAATAAGAAAAAGATATTAAGTTTAAAAATTGGCGCTCGCCCATATATTTCGAGTTTTGGGCCTCTGAAACTTCAAATTTTTAAAATATCAATATGGTTATCATGCAAAGCTTTTGCAGAAATCTTTGAGGAAACACTAAATTAAGAACAACAGTAAAAAAAAGTTTTATTAAATTACATTTGGAAATATTCGTTATTTAAACGTTTATTGTATTTGCCATTCTATGCCAAAAGAAACTAAAAATAAAACAATAAAAATTTAATTACAGCTGAATGCAAATAAAATCATTATCTTATACATTTATAATCGACACTCACCTGGATTCCACACCTATTAAATTATTGTTTGGAAAACGATGCAGGGCAGGTGATGATTTCGCATCATTGTTATTTGAATTTATATGGTGAACAGTAGACGCACTTGTAGAAAATCGACCAAAATTCGTTGAATGAATGCTTAAGTTGCCTTAAAAATAGTTTTAATTATTATTACTTTTACTATTATTATTAGTATTATTTTTATTATTAGTATCGATATTATCCTAATTATAGATGAGTTACACTGACTTTCAATAAAAATGTTTAAGGTTTAACTTGCATTTTCCTAGATTTATTGGAGTTACAGTTATGTTCTTATGTATATATAAACGTATCTTCAAACCATCACCCAGGTCAAAAGGATGTTAGATTAAAATAATGGGATATTTTTTGTATTACAGGCGATCAACACGTCTGAAGAATTTGTATGAAAAGCATCCAGTTTCAACCCCTGCAGCTTCCAGAAAACAAAATCAATGTTTTATTTTCCATTTAATGGTATATACATGTGCATATTTAGAATTTGACATTACAGCGCGCAGGTAGACGGTTGAAGTTAAAAAAAAATTGTGTTGCTAAGGGTGTTTCAATAATTGATGTAATTTGATGGATGTGACCAAACTATTGAATTAATTAATACTTTGTTTATTTTATAGAGCTCAAAACTTAATCTTCTGATTGGCAAGAAGAATAACTTTGAATATTCAATACGTTGAATTTTTCTACGAACACATTCTCAAAGTTAAAAACAACGGTTTAAAGTTACAATTTAAAACAACTCAAATAATGCTTGCAGACTATTGAAAATTCCGATAAAAGGAAGCAGGAGCACATTCGTGTGTTCAATACGATTTTTATTTTTATACAAACTGAAAAAATATTTTACAGAAAAATTATAATAATAGAAATTAAAAATTAAGTTTACTACAAAAAATTTATATTCAATAGCAAATGCACAGTGAAATATAAGGCAAAGTTAATATTTCAACACTCCCCCTCATTTGCGCTTTACTCCAGACATGGTACGTAATGTGTTAAGCTTTGCTGGTGGTAGAGGTTTCGTTAACATATCAGCTACCATTTCTTCTGAAGGGCAGTATATGCATTTGATGATCTTCTTATCTACATAATCTTTGACGAAATGAAATTTCGTGTCGATATGCTTCGATCTGTTGCTGAGACGCTCCTCTTTGATTAGATTTAGACAGCTTTGATTATCTTCCTTTATCAAGGTGGGACTTGTCTGATAGCAATTCAAATCATGAAGAATCATGCGAATCCATTTAGCTTCTTTCGCTGCCTCAGACAATGCGATAAATTCAGCTTCTGTGGTAGACAATGAAACACAAGACTGTTTTCTGCATGCCCAACTAACTGCACCTCCATTCAACATAAATATGTAGCCAGAGTTTGACTTTCTGTCAATTTTGTTTTCTGCCCAGTTAGCATCTGCAAATCCGACTAAAGTGTATTTTGTTTCCAAAGGATTGCTCAACTGTAGGCATAGTTCACGTGTTCCAAGCAAATATTTCAGTACTCTTTTTAACTCGTTCCAATCTTCTTCTGTAGGATTTGCGGTTTTACAAGCTAAAATTGCAACGCTTGCGGCTATATCTGGTCTAGTGTTTACTGCGATATATAACAAGGAGCCAAGTAAGCTTTGATATTTTTCATTGTTAAGTAAGGGCACTGAGTCTCCTTTTCCATATGACGGATTGAGTGGATAAGATGATGGTTTTGAATTTTCAAGTCCAAATTTCATCGCAACATTTTCAATGAACTGTTTTTGTCGCAACACAAACACACTTTCGTCTGACCGCATAACCTCCATTCCCAAGTATTGATGAATAGGGCCCAGGTCCTTAACTTCAAACTTTTTATTTAATAAATCCTTTATCTGTTTTATAGAGCCCTCATTTGATGCAGCAACAACCAAATCATCAACGTATACTAACACATATACTCCCTCCCTGTTGATGATTTTGTAGTACAAACACGGATCAGCTTTGCTTTGTGTAAAACCGCCTTCAGTTAGTGCATCATTGAGTGCTTTATTCCATACACAGGCTGCTTGCTTTAAACCATAAATGCTCTTTTTTAGTTTACATACAAGATTTCCTTCACCTTCGAAAAAACCCGGAGGCTGCTTCATATAGATGGTTTCTTTCAGTATCCCGTTCAGAAATGCACATCTTATGTCCATATGATTAACAAACACTTTTCTTTCACCTGCCAAGGATAATAGTATACGAAATGTTGACTGACGCGCTACCGGCGCAAATACTTCGTCGTAATCGCAACCGAATTTCTGACTGTAACCTTGTGCTACGAGTCTGGCTTTGTAGCGAAGTATTTCTCCACCTGCATTTCGTTTTATTTTGTAAGTCCACTTACATCCAACTATATTTGATTTCGCTGGTGCTTCTACTAAATCCCATGTTTGATTTTTCTTTAAAGATTCTATTTCTTCCTTCATTGCCTTTTTCCATTCCCGGGATTGATTAGATAATAAGGCTTCTTTATAATTACTGGGTATGATAATACAATCTGTTTTTGCCACATTTACATTTTCAGGAAAACGTTTCGGAGGAACCCCTTTTGTGCTTCTTAGTGACCTTCGCACAATTTGTGGTGAACGTTGTTCCAATTCCAGGACAGTATTCTCTTCCGTTGTATGTTCTTCATTTAGACTGCAGAACGAATCGTCAGAATCACAAACCTCACTGTGAGCGCCCTCATTTATGATATGAGATTCTGATTGAGAATCTTTATTTTGACCCTTAGAATATATTTGAACTTCGACTTCATCGTTTTTGATTTCTTTCGGCTTTTTATTCTTTACATCTTTTGTAAAAGTGAAATTATAATCTCTACTAACTGTGATTTTATTAGTTGATAAATCAACAAAACGCAACCCTTTCGAATGATCATCATATCCTACAAAAACCTTAAGCTCGGCTTTATTATTCAATTTCCTTCTTTTTTGTTCAGGGATTAGAACGTAAGCTTCCGAACCAAACAACTTGAATTCACTAATATCAGGTTTTCTTCCTTCCCATCGTTCGTATGGCGTGCAAGGAATCGCTGAATTTATTGTACGGTTTTGAATATAATTAGCTGTTTTTACAGCTTCTGCCCAAAATGTGTATGCCATTTTAGCTTCCAGTAGCATACAACGAGCCATTTCGACGAGATATCTATTTTTTCTCTCAGCGACACCGTTCTGCTGAGGGCAATATGGCACGGTAAATTGTGAACCTATGCCATTCCGAAGAAGATATTCTGTTACCGTTTTGGACCTATACTTAGGACCATTGTCAGACCGAATTTGTTTTGGAACCTTTCCAAATTTATTTTTAACCATCGCGACGTAAGCTTGCAGTTTAGCGAAGTACTCCGATCTCTCACGCAAAAAATACACCACGGTAAAACGACTGTAATCGTCGATAAAAGTTAAAAAATATCTATTTCCACTTGGAGTAACAGTTTGCATTGGTCCACATATATCAGAGTGGACTAATTCGAGAACTTCAGTAGTATTACTTTTAGATATTTTACTAAATGGTTTCTTAGATAGTTTACATTTGATGCAAATATCACAACTTCTTCGAATCCCGCAATCAAAAATTTTTAAATTGCTTACCAAATTCTTAGACTGCATCTGCTTGAGTGCATTTATGTCTCTATGACCGAACATTTTATGCCAAAAGTGCTGACAGTTCTTTGAATTACATTCTACCTGTAGTGCTTTTTGATCTGTTTTGAGGCGTAGTTGATACAAATTGTTTACTTGATCTGCAATACCGATTTCTTGATCTTTTGCTAATATTCTGCAACTTGATCCAGAGAAAATTACCTGAAACCCTCTGACGGATAGGCACTTAACCGAAAGCAAATTTCCTTTAAAGGCTGGTATATACAAAACATTTTCTAAACGAATGTGAGTTTCACGTCCTGCTCCATTTATAAGTTTTAAAACACAGCATCCCTTTCCTAAGGAGTTTACCACATGACCATTGGCAATTGTTACGCTGTCACGATTTAATTCATCCAAGTTTGTGAATGCACTTTTGTCACTGGAAATATGGCACGTTGCTCCCGAGTCCACAACCCAGCTCAATTCTTTTGAATCAATCAGAAAACAAAACTTTTCAGTTACAGGACTTTTCTCCACCTTGTGCGCCTTCTGCTGGTTTATTCTCTTATTCCTTAACTTCCAACAATTCTTTCGAATATGTCCGACACCCTGACAATAGTTGCATACAATGAATTTCTTCACATTATTGTTGGATATCCTTAGGACAGAATCCTCACTACTGAGACGCTTAAATTGCTTTTCGTACTCCTCCAATAGTTTAGATTCAACTAAGGTCATAGTTAAATCTTTTTCATCTCGTACCTCCAAAGCAGTAATTAAGGTATCATAACACTCAGGAAGACTACTTAGCAGCATAGAGATGATCCACGATTCAGCAATTGTTTCGCCTAATGATTGAAATCGCGAAAAGAGAATTTTCATTTGTGTGATGTGTTTATCAATATCACATCCAGATTACAACTTGAGACCGCAAATTGAACGCATTAGTTTAACTTTATTGCTCAGGGAATCTTTTTCATGGTATGAACGTAAAACGTCCCAAGCATCTTTTGCGCTTTTACATTTGCTTATTCGAAATGTTTCGGAATCTTCCAACGACAATCCGATTAAAATAGACGCATCTGTATCTCGTTGAATCCAAGCTGCATTTTTACTTTCAGGAACAGGATCGTTGACGACATCCCAAACCTTTTCCTTTTTCAAGATGAGTTGCATCCGATATTTCCAAAGCTCGTAATTATCCCTATTAAGTTTAGGGATATTAAGCTTAAAATCAGCCATGATAAATGACGATCACTGACGAAGAAAAAAAAAATTTTTATAATTTGCTCCAAAAGACAATTATACTCAATGTTGAGCTCCTTATTGTCTTATATGCAATGGCCCATAACCTATTGAAAATTCCGATAAAAGGAAGCAGGAGCACATTCGTGTGTTCAATACGATTTTTATTTTTATACAAACTGAAAAAATATTTTACAGAAAAATTATAATAATAGAAATTAAAAATTAAGTTTACTACAAAAAATTTATATTCAATAGCAAATGCACAGTGAAATATAAGGCAAAGTTAATATTTCAACACAGACACTACGTCAGCATAAAGTAAGGTGTTGCTTAGTTTTGTGGGAAAATAAATAATTTTAAGAACTAGTTTGTATGTTAGGGGTGGGACAGTGCACAATTTTACGATTTCGATACGCTTAATTCCTAATTTTTAAGTTTCGAAACAAAAGTGGCTCCTTATCGGTTCCTAAGTTGGGAGTAGAGTGCCAAAAAAATACAAAATGTCTCAAAACTGACTGGATGACCCTAAAGCCAACAAATTAATAAATATCTTTTGACTCTTGCCATATTCTTGTGAAAGGA
The DNA here is from genome assembly GCA_916610165.2 of Gymnosoma rotundatum. Taxonomy (NCBI): domain Eukaryota; kingdom Metazoa; phylum Arthropoda; class Insecta; order Diptera; family Tachinidae; genus Gymnosoma; species Gymnosoma rotundatum. Next base: position 34,608,472 of record OU744336.1, read on the forward strand.
AGCATTAACTTGCTGGATAAATAGCTTTTTCAGCGATTTCTAGTTCTCCTGTAGCAGACATGTGTACTTTTCTAAGTTAAATTTAGTGCTCGTCAGCGCCCATTCTAGCGAACCATTTGCACAAACGCTCGCCAAAAATTATGAGGGAACAACCACCGAATTTTTTCTTGCAAAGATTGCACAATTCCTAATGCAAATCTCTCGATATGAGTTGTATTTATCTGGACAGTTAAAGCAAAATTTGTTTTTATTAGAATAATTTATAAATTATCAAAAAACTGCTAAAAATGGAGTTTTTCTTTTGAAAGTTCTAAGCGCTCCTTTTTGTGATAAACAAGTGTGCATTGTTTAATTTTTGGCAGTGAGTAAACCACGGTTACTGTAACATACGACTTATGGTCCAGCGGAACTCATTTGTATTACATTTATAGGCTCTTTCTTTGGCTGTTATCGTTGAGCAGTTAAAATAATTTTGGATTACTACGAACGTAGGAGATATAGAAGCGCTCGCCATTTTTACCATCTCTGGAGCGATGTTGCCAAATATTACCAGCACCTGCTTGATAGTTGTGGGATTTAAAATTAAAAAAAAAAATCTTTTGGATACTAGCCAAATCTTGGCCCCTTTATATAAGGATACGGATTGTATATATTTCATGTGACCAAAAGTCAACAATGTAGAAAGTACAACCACAAACAACAAGCAATTGACACAATTAAATATTTACATCAGATACAACTGATATATAAACGATTGGTGTTTCATTTAATTTTAACATCGATATACGTAAATCCAATAAAATAATATTTATAAAACAAACTATAATTTAATGCATATAAATACCTGTACCTGTATGGTTATTAGTGATTAAATAATAAAATTATTTTATGTGTGTATAGAAATTGAAGAAAATAGTTAAAATAAAGAAAATTTGTGATTTCGTTTCACATTTTATACACAAAATAACACGCATATAATAAAAAATGCATACCTACATAGGTATATATATATATAAAGTACAATGAACTTTGAAATGCCTTTACACATTAATTATTCATATAATTCACTCTTTGTTTGAAATTTGTAATAATTGTAATAAAAAATGTTTTACATGTGACAACAATATTTAAGTGGTAAATTGAAAGCTCGTGTGCAGATTGTCATTATAACGCCACCATAAAATTCAAGTTGAGGTAAGCTAACCGAACTTAATGCATATAAAAATATGACTTAAACCAGCAGTAATATGGAATGTGTAAAAAAATTAATAGCATTTTTATCATAATGACGGGTTAGTGCCATGCGGAAAACAACGTTTTATTAAGATTTTTATAAATGGATAACAGTGAAATGTTTATCTAACGAAACAATAAACGTACTGACTAATGACATGACTGACCATCCGCATCAACGAACATGTACGAACAAACTGTAGCGGTTAAAACGTGTCTATAATTTTTTTTTTTCAAATGTAACACAAACTTTGTTAACAGAGGTTGTATCTGTCAACTAATATATTATTGCATGCAAGTTATTCTTTAAAGAAAAATTTTACTAAATTAGAAACTAAGATAACATTTAATGTAACAGAAATGTTCACTAAAATAGACAAATAATAAACTTGTGTATTTTATACAGCCAGAGTTCGTGTCTCGTAAAAAAAAAATAAAATTAAAATTACAGATGTTACCAAACCAAATATATTCGAGATTTATACTATGCAATTTTTTGAGGCATTTTTTCCTCAATTTTTAATTTTAGTTGCAGCGTTATCCGTTATCTAAAAATAAACATTAGCAACAGTAACATCCTCTCAAAACTCAAGCAATACCATATTGCATACTCCTGCAGCTTCGCAAACAAACAACAATTTTATGCTAGTTTCATGAAAAATTGCATAGTGTAATGCCGTAATACATAGATTTTTTTCGTACAAAATTTAAAAACTTTAATAAAAATTTGACGTGGAAAAGTTGCATTAAATCCCAAATGTACTGCTCTTGTTATAAAAAGCGAAATAAACAAGTAAAAGTGCTATATTCGGCTGTGCCGAGTCTTATGTATCCTACATCATCTATTAAAGTTTAGTTTAGTAAAGTAACAACAACAAAAAAGCAAATATTGGGGTGACAGAGAATTAAAAAAAAAATGGGTTTTAAAAATTTTAGTATTTCCTTAAAGTTCACTCCAAAGGCCTTAAAATGATGCCCATATTGATATTTCCAAAAAATTTTAAATTTTAGGACCCCGTTACTCAGAAAATATGGGTGAGCGCCAAAACTTGATATTTTTTCTTATTTTTTTAATTCTCTGTCGCCCCAAATACTTATTTTTTTGCTTGGAGTTACTGTATTGTTCCAAATGACAACAAAATTATAGGTATGCGTATGCTTTGCCTGCTGTCTCGAAGGACATGGACCGATCATTCTGATTTCCAATAGAACCTTTTGCAACACTATGTCATGCGGTGGACACAACAAGAAACAAAAACCCAAGATTATTTATTTTCAAAATTCATTTTACACCTGGATGTACGTGTATGTGTATGTTTACGTATCCTAAGAATATTTTACAATTATCGATTTGAGTGTTAATTATAAAGATAAGGAATTTGAGTGGTGTGAAGGTACCTAGAACTTTTTGCTGGCGTTGACATTAACGTAGTTGTGTAAAGAAAGTATTTTATTTTTTATTTGTTTACGCTAAGAACAAATAAACTATAATTAAGCTAAAGTGTGGTATGTTTTCTATTTTCTTTTAAAGTTTCAGCGAGTTTTATTGCGTCTTTATACGATGAAATATTTCATGGCACCGGAATTTTTATATTTAGCCTTTAATTTGATATTCGTTGTTGTAGCTGTTTCATTTTTTATACCAACAATCAACAATTTCATAAAAATTTTGTTCAATGAGGTACATCGTTACCCGTTTAGCTGCTCTTAAATAATTCCAAAAAATATAATTAAGGAAAAATAATTTAAGTATATCGTACGTTTATTTACATAAATAATTTTACATATACGAATGAACACCAATAAATAAAAAAAGGAAAAAAGGAAGAAAGAAAGAAAGGAAATAAAATCGTACAAATTAGGTGGTAAAGTAAGCATAAAATATTCACTTATTAACCTCCTATATACCATTGTTTTTTAATAAAGCTCGGATTTTGATTCCAAATACGTATCGTAGACATTAAAAAATTTCGATCAGAAAAATGAAATCGGTAACGTAATTGAATGGTGTATTTCATTCTCGGTTATCTTGCTAAAACTAATGCATTTGTAAAAATATTCAGATTACATTATTCGGTTGCATATAAAAGTGACGGATGTAATTATGTTCTGACTAAAAACATTATTATTCCTAATACTCTACACTCTTCCATAAACCTAATTTATGTTATGAATCCAAGAGTTACGGGTCACACGAAAGTCCGTATCGTTGTCCATAAATTCAATTTACCAAGCTATTGATCGGCATATTTATAGGCAATCAATCCTAAAAAGGTGCAGGCCAATCTAAGAATGTTCCATGTCATAAGAAAAGTGGTGGCCATACAAATTTTAATAAAAATAATTCACTAAGGTTACGCTAACCACGATAAAATTATACTAAAAAATCTAAGTTTAAAATGTTAAAACTAGGAAGGAAACCCTAGGTTAGGTTAGATGCTGATGGTGTTGCCTAATCAAAGAAAGATGGTCCATTATGATTTCATCCAGATATCTACGCCAAGAGTCTACATGTACCTTCAGAACATTCCTGTCCACACCCGAAAGCAGTATAGTGTTCGCTATGTCCAAACCTAACCGAATGGCTCAGAGACCCTGCAATCTTAACTAGTCTCCCCAGGCAGGTTTGTTCTCCTTATTTTCTCTATTAAACAGCAACTTATAACAGTTACTAATTAGCAGCTTTATCACTCTTCTTTTCGAATTGATCACCTCCGGCAATTTCATTGCCTCTAGCATTGATATGGACCTCTATACTTGTCCATCAACACACCGAGAATATTTTTGCATCCTCTTACCAGTCTAGATTTAACACTATGTCCCTGCAAGGCTTTTAGCGCCGCTTGGCTATCAACATACGGAGTGACCACCTATTTTTCCACCACATGGCAGACACCAATATGATGAATTCGAATAGACTAACTACGTTAATTATTTTTAAACTTAACTAAAATTTAAATTTCCGATTTTAAAGATATTTGCCATATTGTTTTTGTTTTCTCTTAGGTTCTAACTTACTTAGGGCCAGTTTAACAATGTCGCAATCGTTCGTTCGTTCGCATAATTACATTCAAAACAAAGATTCAAAAAAATTGTTTTATTTGTAGAACAATTTCTGGGTTAATGTCTGAAGTGTATTTAAACACGGTGTCCATTTCAGCCAGTCTTTCACGAAGTTTAAGAAATATTCATGGAGAACCCTATTAATTTGCCTACAATTCTTAATGTTTCATATTGGTGCAGGAACGAATTGTTTTTTATTAATTTTTGTAATTAACAAACTATCGATAATTCAAAAATTATTTTGCGGCTCTACCTGTTTAAAATACTTCAAATAATGTTTATCTAACATTAATTTCTTGCCGTGTTTAGATACTTAAAATTGCATTAGAAGTATTTTAAATTATTAAACTTTTGAATAGTCCACAAATAACGCATGTGACAATCCCTTGATGCATGTGAAATGGCCACTGTGTAGTAAATGTTCAACAGTATTGCCCATTAAGCCTTTTCAGGGCTAGATTTAAACTTATTTCATTGTTTGTTAGTCTCAAAATTTATTTTATTTATAAATAAAAATCCAGTTGTTTTAATAATTCAAACCAAGTACAATATTTCCATTTTCGGAATAAATTCAACAAAGAGAGGGCTTATGGTAACATACGTATGTATACAATTATCGGTAAACCTTCAAAGAAATATCCATTTTCTGAAATATATACTTGTTCAAATTATATTTATCAGTGCAAGCGCCTGCCTATTAAGTTTCAAAAGATAAGACCATTTACCGCAAAACGTAATTTATGGAAGCAGGTTCTAATTTTAAAATATATTTTTTAATGGCTTTTTTTATTATTAGTCGGCATTGTAATATATACTCTATGAATATTTGGAGTCCAAATACCAATAACGCTTCTAAAGATACATTGACAATACGTTTACTGTAAGGGCAAACCCATTAATATTTAACTTTCTTTTTTCTTTTCACAAAACAGAACAAATTTTCAAGTAACGAAAATTTGTAGTAACGAATAAAAATTAACAAATAAAAGATACCAATTAATAAATACACATTAATTGCTTTATGAAGCCGGTTACTTACCGGGGGTATCTGACCGATGATTTTGTATAGCAAATCCATTAGCCGTAGTCCAAACATTATTTGTATTATAAGTTCTATCCATTTTCTCTTTTAATTAATGTTTTAAACGTAAGCCATTATTTACCAGCACAACTTTAAGAGTGAAAATAAATTAAAATAAAAACAACACTTTTTGTTTGCCACCACTAGACCCAAATAAGTTTTCTTCATACAAATACTTTAAACTGTGTCATAGATAAAACAATTTTCTTTTTTTATATAAATTTTTAAAGCTGTTTTACTTATTTGCATAACATTAAAATAATAACTCTAATCACGTCGAACTATTAAGTTGTTAAATTATTAAATATTATAAATTTCTTTCTTTGCGTTTGCATATAAAAAAACAAATAAAGTAAACAACCACGAAGTATTTTCTTTGTAAAGCCATTTGTTATCCTTCTACCTTCATCTGACAATGAATATATTCACTTGATAATAAAAAAGGAAATCCGATTTAAAGCAAATAGCGACATCTCCTTGCTGCAAAGGTTCTTCTAACTAAAAGAATACCGGTGAACTAAAACAGTTTAAAAATCAACACGACTCATTTATAAGTACGAAACCACGAAGTGTGCCACCATTTAAATATTTGGTATGAGAGTGTGTGCGCACGCGAATGTATTGTATTGTATTGTTTTGTTTGCTTTATTTTTAAATTAATTTTTACTTTAATTATACATTCACGGTCTTTCTACCAATATTGGTAAAAGAAAAATAACATTATTGTTGTTATTATTTGCATTTGGTATGTTCTGTTAGGTACCGCGTGACATACAATAGATAGTGCTAAAGAGAGTAAAATTATACAACTCGTAAAGAAACTACCAACAAGTTAGCCAGTCATTCGTATAGAAAGACAAAAACTAATAATATAATTAAATAAACAAAATATTCAACACTAAATTATAGCTTGACGGCCTACTTACTACATAGAGAATCTCTTAAAGAAAATAATTTAAACGCATTAAGAAGTGGATTTTTGAGTGTAAAGTATAAGAAAAGAGAAGTAACAGTTACTTCTTAATTTTCGAGACAAAAAAAAAAAACGCAATAAGGAGAAACAAATTTAAGAAAATGCCAGTAATTAATTACCCGATTATTGCTCTCGAAAGAGAATAAAGTAAATTATGCAAATTTATTGCCTAAGCTTTTGAAATTTCCAGTACAATTATGAGAAATCTAAGAAGAGCTTCCCCTTATGATGACACAGAAAACCGTAATGGCTACTGAAGAAAACACGTATGGATTTTACAATAGGCTACAATACTAAATTGTAGCAGCCCCACTGTGATAAGTAAGCGGCAAACAAAAAGCATATTTGCCGCGATTCGCTGAAGCAAATTCATTGAATTTGCGCTTGGCAAGACGCTTGACAGAATTGTACCCAAGTTGAAGGTTTATCTAAAACAAATGATGAATTCGTCCCACTTATACCCAATAGAAGAATCACTTTTGTTTTTTTTTTTAAGACAAAAATACCTATTAAGTTATTTTTTGTAACAGTGCTATATTCTTTAGGAAAAGGATAGCAGATTATTTTACTTCGCCGGTGAATATGCCATGAAAAAGCACCAACGAAGGAGGCTGCATGTTGTAATTATAACTTTAAATATGTATTTACACCATTAAATAGAAGAAAAAAAAACATTTTTATTTTTTGATTGCCGCAGGGGTTGACCCTGGCCAACCAGATTTTTAGTCAACATGCTTACCACCATGACTACAGCAACATAATATTTTACTAAGCACTCACTTTCCAGGCTGCAACGATGTTGCTAAGGAGGCTTATAATGAAAGCTGTACACTATCTAGAATCGAATTATAGACAATCATGAGTTCCAAGACATACAAATACATATTGTCACGTTTTTCCTTTTTTATACAATTGTACTGATTCTTTTGATTGCAAATGCCTTTGAAAATTCCGTATATTTACTTTGTGATCAAGATCCTACGGTCTTGTGAATCCTATGGTCTCGTTTTTACTAAACATGCGTCATTATTACAAACGCAGCCATCCAACGCTACACTACTGTGTTACTCTGGCTAGACAAGTAGTTCATGTTTAGTAACCTTGTTTAGTAACCTTAACCATCCACCGATAACTCCACTACGTCGGTTTTGTCCACGCCAGTCATCCCCTTTATCTAATAGCCATAACACACGTCTGCCATGCACTGTTGTTATACGGTAGCCCTAAAGGGCGTCTTGACAATTATTTGCTACTCTTATATCAAATTAGACATCTTCCCTAAATTATCTGACATAGCTTCACACAGTAATTGTTTTTTGCTTCTCGGGAGGTTTGTATTGCTGCTTCTCAATTTTTAATTATAGCAACATTATAACAATTACTATTTTCCTCACGATCTTCTTTTTTGCAGCAAGCACCTCTACCAACGCAGCCATTGAGGTTGTTCAGCTTTTGTTAGCTAATTGTAGCATTATTCTATACACACACCATTAGTGAAAGTAACTTACTCACCGCGCACGTACGGACAACAACAATAGGGGTTGCCATATTTTATTTTCGTAACAATGTATTTGGCATTGGCTTTACAGAGTGTTTACACTCTGCACTTCCCTTAACCCTGTGTCAACTAATTAGTGGATGGTAGAAAGTGCTTTTATTCCAAATCGATAACCTCTAATTCTTTGAATTTTAAATATCAATATGAAGTAAAACATAATCATACTTATCAGTTGAGATGTACTACAGCAGCTGGTTGGTTTATACATTTAACTCAAGACAATCTAACGCAAGCCTTAATCAGGTTAAATTAAAATCTCTTCAATGTTTAAGTTTGTTGATGAAAATTAATTGTTATTGTTATTGCACTAAACAAAAACGGGTTTGAAACTTCAAACTGCCGTAGCACAGGAGCTGTGAAATCACCTTCTCAGACAATACGAAAGATCTATTATTCTAGACGCTAAACAAAATATTCAAAAAAGGGTTAAGAATAGACAATTATTATACTGTATAGCAGTTATATATATATATATATATATATATATATATATATATATATATATAAATAATACTTCTGTAAAGCCAATGCCAAATACATTGTTACGAAAATAAAATATATATATATATATATATATATGTATTTGTATAGAATGTATATTATACATATTTAGACTTATATGTAAATAAAAATTAACTGCTTTGACTTAGCGTCAAAAGAGGCCCAGTTTAATAATTGGTATAATAATTATCGTAATGAACTCAACACAACTCTGACTTCTATTACAAAAACAATATTTCATTAAAAAAATTAAAAAAATAAAATAACAAAATTAATAAAACAAACTTAATAATAAAATCATGTTGAAGTAAAAAGAATATTTTTCTAAAACATTTTTCGTAAATGCAATACTCAAACCTTACGTGTAACCGTAGCATTAACTAAGTCATGATAATTAAGAAAAGTGTAAAACGCCATAATGCATCTGTATACAAAAAATATAAAATGCGTATAATACTGAATACAACCTATGTGTGTTGTTTGCCAATTATGTTCCAATCGTTGCCACATTATATAGACATATAAACTAATTGGATTATTATTAATTTACCATAACCCTATAATGCAGAAAAAACTAACTTTGAAAAAAAAATAATACGATGAGTAACTACAGTTTATTCATTATTTATTTTTGTAAAGAAAGCCAAAAAATATTTTGCAGAACAGGCAAGGTTAGGTTAGGTTGCACAGGCTGCCGACATGAGAAATATTTGTGCTGTCTTGATAGGGATGTGCAAAGGACCAACTTCTACAGAAGTAATGGAAGGTTCAGTCTTCTTGCTAGGGTACCGATAATACAGTGCCCTATAAGCAAAGCATCCAGCTGTTCTCAAAGAAACCTTAGCAGATTCGCTGATCTTCAGCTATCATACAGAGGCCATAATGTCCTCGAAATTGTGCTGGTGATCTCGTTAGATCATCTGGTCTGCGCAGCCCCACAAACTTTCCGCTAAACTATAGCCCTACAGCAGCTTAACGGGATTTTTACCAATGGATCTCTAAGCCTAGTTCCAAGTCTACCGAGTTCGTCCGCAACTATGTGCCTGTATAGACATCAAGTACATCTCTCTGATTATCCGTTTGAATCATCATATTCGAAGTGTCCGACATTGATACTCCGAACAAGATAAGATGAATTCATTCAACGGATTCCAATGAAATCATATGATATGAAATTTTAAATCGAAGCAACTAAATTTGTCATTTTACGTTGCGTTTGCCTTTACTATAACATAGCGAGTAATGTGTAGCCTGCTCCCTTGTTTGCAAACTACCGCTTTTGTATACTTACACTAGAAATAAAAAAATCTTAAATTTAGTGTACACCAGGATACTACCACACATGGGACTAATAAATCAAATGTGCTAATTTATTGACGACTTTAATGGCATTGAATAATATTTTTTAGCATTATAATTACTAATGGTAATGCTTTTTAATGAAAAGGTCTTATTGAAATTTAATTATAAAACCAAATCATTACCACTGACTAAGAATTAAATGTTTTTAAATCATTATTATTACTATAATCTTAAAGTATAGTAGAGCTATATTTTAAAATGGCAGTTCAGAAAAATTTGATGAAATATATATGTTTTAACTTTCTCAGTACAAATGAAATACTATGTGAACTTATTTTTGTTTTCGTATCAGTTATAAGATCGGGTAGTTGTGGTGTTAGGTGACTTTAGATCTCAAACATCAAGTTTTACGTCTATTTCATTTAAAAATGAAAAATTATTACAATTTTCAAATATAGATCTTTCTTAAGGAGTGTTAAGATTTATTTATTTCATGCATAGTTTTTTAATGCTTCTGCTATCAAAAAGTTTTGTTTCATAGGAACAATTGGTTTTGATTCACTTGTAATTAGTAATGAAACGATTTTATTAAAACAACATTATCATTATTAAAAATAATTATAATTAACATAAAATCATTAGCATTATATCGTATTTAAATTTTTTTTAATTCTCAATTATTAATAAAAAGTCCCAAGTATCCCAAATAAAATCCCAATATAAATTTCTTTTGTTATTAAATTTAAAATGGATTTTTTAATTTTCCTACTTTATATTCCAAAGTGTCCATGAACCTTAAGTTCATCGTAGGTCAGCAAATAATAGCAGCAGGTAAGTAAGAAGATTTTTTAAAGTGATAAAATTAGAAATAATCCATTAAGCTATTGTATCGTAAACTATCAAATTCCTTAAACTAAAATTGTCATCTGTGACTGTCAAAGGAATAAAAATCTTAGGAAGACTAGTGCATGTTAAGATATTTTGCTATCACTTCCTCAAGATCTATTTAAACAAATAAAAATTGTTTTTGTCTCAAAGTTCAAACCGCTAATAAAACATTTTTTTGCCTTTACTTTTAAATTTTTTGTTTTTAAATTATATTACCTAACAGATATAAAATAAAACCTTTAATATATTAATTATGAGGAAGTTTGATTTTTTTCATTTTATTAAATAAATACATAAGAATCCTTTTTTCCTGTATCGTGTATTAAAATACATTTAAAAAAAATCATAACGAATACTCATTCGACAGAAAGAATTTTGTCGACCGGTTTTTTCCTGCTGTTATCGTCCTTCATACTGTTTCCAACAGGACATGTATGTAAGTATGTATGGGAAATTTAAATTAAATATATATTAATATATTTTTTAACATTCCGAAATAAAACATTTGATAACATTTACTACGTCATGTACAAACGAGTTTTTTTTTTCAATTAAAAATAATAATAACAATTAAAATAATAATAATTATAATAATAAATGTTCTAATATTAGAATTGTTTTTTATAACATATTTATTTTAACTTTAATTTTTTTCTTATTTACAGACAAACACCACGCCTTCCTCTAATTTTTTCATGTCATTTGGAACAATAAAGTAACTCCAATCAGAAAAATAAGTATATGGAGCGATGGAGAATAATATTTATGGGTTCATTTTAAGGCTTTCGAAAAAATCTTTATGGAAACTAAATTTTTTTAAAGATGTTTAAACTATTAAGAGCCGATGTCATTTTTATGAAAAATTATATATATGCAGTGCCAATTTTTTAATACTCTTTCACTCCAAAATTTGTTTTTTTGATTGGAGTTACTTCAGTAAATTAGAATTACATCGATAATGAAGAGTATGTAAGATTCGGCATTCGGTTTAGAATCGAAGTACTCAAAAGTTTGGCGTGTCATTCATCCAGTTTGGATTAAAAAAAAAAGAAAAAAATATTATTAAAATTATTAAAAAAAAAAAAAGATTTTTAACATGCCCCTATTGTCATTCTCAACTTAACTCAGTTTGGTTGTATACAACTCGACCCAACTTTCACATCACCAAATTGTTTTGTAAAACTCGACTGTTTTTAGTTGAAATTACATTACCAACTTCAAATATCCAGTTTGACGGAAAAGCAGACAAATTCTTGTAAAAATTTAAGAATATATATTGCAAAAAACTATTTAAGGTCTTTTAAATGTTTTACTATTAAATTTCTCCGAAAATCCTTCCCATAAATTCTTGTAATGATTCTTGGTCATTTGGTTTCGCACCAGCAAATTGCGGATTTATTTTCAGACACTGAACAAGTCTTTCGTTGTAATTTTCAAAGCTTTGTAAACATACTTAAATTCTGATAAACTGTAAAACAAAGTTGAGAATGGCAATGCGAACTTATGAACGATAACCAAATTATTATAAAAGTTGTCTACCGCAATAGGGGCAAAAGGTTTCGCACATAAATAGAATCAAGGAACGAATACTAAACGTTATTGTGTTAAAAATGTGTTTACATTTAATAAATAATTAGCTATTCCCGGTGACCTTCGCTACCCCAATAAGTGCAATCGCACCACGACTACTTTTCCAATCCAGCCAGTTGTTTGTTTGAAAATGCGCACTAAAATATTAAGTCCATTGACATAAGAGTTGCCTTTGTACACGATATTAATTTTTACTTTGTATAGGAACTACTACGGATACTATTCCAATTCGGTGTATTTTTTTAAGATTGCTTGTGCAAAACTTTAAGATAATAACTAGAGTATTTTTACTCTACACCAACAAAATATATAGTAAAGAGTAAAATATGCTACAGAATTTTGCAAATGCTATGATGCAAGACCATTTGCACAAGATTGTGAATTGGGCTAATGAGTATTCTAACAAGAAAACCAAGCACAATACTTCACTTGATATATAGCAAACCAACACAATACTCTACCTGCTATTTCGCAATGAATTATAAACACTGTTTGCTTTCTGAAAATGTTTTGAAGTACACCAAGCCAAATATATTTTTTTTTTTATTTCACTGCGTCGTCACTGCATTGTCATTGTTCAAACGGCAACCATAATACATCGTAACTTTTTTTTCTTTTGAGATAAAAAAAAACTTTTATTAGGGCAGTGCACAAAAATTGCGTTACCTTGCATATGTATAATATGTATTTATTTGAACAGGTATCAATAAACGGTTCTACTGACGCGGATGAATCAAATGTATGCTTGTTTAGTAATTCCACTATTAAATCTAAGCTTTTGGCTGGGGAGAGTAAATTTAATAACAAAAGAGGGAGGAGCAATGTGTGGAACAGTTTTAGGAAAATTGAAAACTAATTAGGAGTTAATTTATATAGATCGTATTTAATTCTGTTTTTCTTCATGGATATATTTTTCAGCAATGAGTACTCATTTCAGTATACTCTGAAAGGTAGTACTTTTGTTTTGCTTATAAAATGTTTTGATGTCTTGATGTTTTGTTTGCAAATGAATGATCGTTGAAGTACTAGTTTGTTTTATTGGTAGTGAATGAAATATTTTACGCATTCACTATTAAAGTGAATGTCTTGCTATGCCATTTAAGACATTCATTGCAGATATTTAGTACCTACACCTACACTATAATTGTTAGTCATGTCTAAGGTCATAGAACCATCGGGCGCAGTTAGGTGCACATAAATGTTACGTTGTTGGCGTGTTCCAGTTATATATGTTGACAATTTTGCATCAACGTGTGCTCCACATTTTTTTCCAGGATGACTAAAACAAAAATATATTAATTAGAGGGTTTGTTCTAAAAATCGTAATCACATCAACATTAACTTACGCACAATAGTTTAACCTAAAAATGCTGTCCAGATTTTTAATGTATTCAGGTTTATACCATACGAAGTAATAATTCATTTTTACCGTACCAACGACCAACGTTTACTGATTTCTGGATACTTTGCAAACCGCTCGATATTTGAGAGATTTTTTGTAATCAGTGTCTCTAGTTGTACTGTTTCGGAAACATTGCCAAGACTTCGCCTATATTTATTTGAATCTTCGGTAGGAAAGTGGGCAGCTACATTTTCAAAAGGGAAATAAAAAGTTTTTATTTATTAAAAATAAATTTTATCTATTTAAGTTTCTTTTTTAAAGTTTAAAATTCATTAAACTCTTTTATTACTTATTACACTTTAAGTATTAATTATATTTTTTTTTTTAATATTTCGCTAATCCATTGGATATCATCGCCAGGAAACATACAATTAAGGAGGTATAAGTATATACAATTTTCAAACCTTAAAAATTCATATATGTTCGTTTGTATGTTGGATTATAATCCAACAGAGAGTGGAGTTTGAAGACGGGAAATGATTTCATTTACCAAATTTGAAGCATAGAAACATACTAATCTACAGAATCCATTATGGTCTATCCTTTAATTTTAAAAAAAAAATATTTTCCAATCATCGTATTTGGCTTTTTTTAAAGGAAACAGGAGGAGTATTTGAGAATATGCAGAATACATGCATTTTCTAAATCTTTTGATTACACAGTGAAGAAGAATAAAAATATTTTGAAAATAACTCTGCCGTTTTTAAAAGATTAAGCCGATTGATCAAAGATTTGATACAAACATAGTAGGAGAACATAGCTTTAGTTTTGAAGCTAGAAATCATCCACTTTCTAGGAGGTGCTATTTGGTCTCAAAGTTAGGTACCCCGGATCTGATTTTTTAAATTATTCATGGTCTTTAAAGGTCTAGCTAACAGCTTCAACACGGTGCAAATATGTTCTAAAATTATGGAGTTTTAAGAAATTTAAAATAGGAGTCTATGTTTTTTCGATAACATATATGAACCGAATAAACAAATCGAAATTACTCTGGCCTTAGTTTATTTACTTTAATTTCTAAAAATCTTTTTAGAAAGAAAAATTATTTTAAAAATGTATGCGGACGTTTTTTAAAGAAAACAAGAAAAATTAGACGCTAACAGAATGTAATGCTGGACTTTCTGGACCGCTACGTCCTTCATCAGCATTCTTCGCATCTTTCTACCTTAGTTGTGTAATTATAAATATCATCTACGAGTATTTAACCAAATAACTTTGCAAATAAAAATACGATTGGTATTCATATCAATATTAATTTGATTAGCTGAAATTAACACACAATATGGCAGTATATGTTTTCGGACTTAAAAAACCACGATTTTCATTTGTGTGTTGTTTAGCCTAAAACAAAAAAATATTCTAAAGGACTACATAAACATTTAATATTTTTGTGTAAGCTAAGCTATATGTGTGTGTGTACGCTTGAACCATATTTCGTATAAAACTAATGATCCTTGTAGAAGATAGGGGTCATTCAATTGGACCTATTTTACCTCAAAATTTGGAATTTACCACATATGTTCTTAAATACAAATTCTGCGAACGGAAAAAAAGACTCGTGTAATAAAGCGCCATATAATCCGAATTGTTGCTGATAGTATTTTATAAGCCGTGGTCCATATATAGAATTTTAGAGTAAAAAAGTACAAGACACCAATTTCGGGATTTTGGGTCTTTATTTCAGGAATTGTGGAATTTGATCTTAATAACGCAGATTAGATTTGCATTTTAATTTAAGGTGACCAACTGCACATGTAAAAAAATTTTATTTGATTTGCTTATAAAAATTTTATTGCATATTTTATATTTTTACTTTCCTCAGATTTAATAATATTTCAAAATTTTCAGAGATCAGCAACTAATATTAAAATAAAATTTTTTTATGTGTATAAAAAAAGATGATGCATTTTGCTATTAACCAAAAAGAAGATTCACCTTTATATAATTCTTACGAATAAAAGTACGTGTTGTTAAATATTGAGAGTTCTATGTATTTGTGGGTAAAAAAAATCCGTAAACAACACGTTTATACTTGGAAAAAAGGTAATTAAAGGGCACTTTTACAATTAACAAATGTTATTATTCAAAGTTTAACCACAGATGGAAAAATGTACATCTAGGCTTCTGTTTGTAAAATCTAAAATATCCATTTCTGACCCAATAAAGTATAGTCTTATGCTGAAGTTAACTTTACCAAGGCAGGGAAAATTTATATATGCCAATCGGTCACATATAGTTTAAAAAAAATTGCTATTAAAAATCAGCAAGACAGGTCCATGTCCTTCGAAGCAGCGAACAAAACACCACTCCTGTCGCCAATTTTTCTATATCTTTTTTTCAACTTTCGTTTGTATTTCTGCAGGTGGCTGTATGTGGTAAAAAAAACTAAAACTATTTCTTAGATCTTAAAAAAGTCAGTCATTTTACAGGTTTTGAGAATAAAAGTAAAAAGTTTTTTTTGTCTTTTTGCAAAATAGTTGAAGGGCATGGCACAACCGATTGTAAAAACGATCAAAAGTAAATTTGTTTAAACTATATACTTACCACTAACGTTGGTAGAAGTATCATCCGCACAAGCCAATGAATGGTGTTGCAAGATTTTCCTTAAATATAAAACAAGTTTTTGTTAAGTTTTCTATGCAGTTTTGAAGGACTTTTAGATTTGACAATCGAAACGAATAAGAAATGCTATTTTGGATTCAAAGCCACAAATTTTTAGAAAATATATTTATATTTTATTTTCAAGAAATCGTTTATTTAACACTTAAAATTATTTTTCAATATAGAGGTAAGTATGTATGTATTATGAAAATTTATTTTTGTTGATTTTAAAATTTTTTGTTAACCAAATATTATTTTCACCCAACCGTTAAAGTTTTTAAGACAATATTTTCTTAATACCGGTATTTCGATTAGGGGTGAGCGATCCCGTGATTTTTGAGGAACACCGTTATCAGTGAATGTAATTTTCAAATCACCGTTCTTTTAAACAGTTACCGTGATCACAGCTTGCAGTTCTTGTTTTATTTAAACGTACATGCAAACAGTAGTTGTAGTGAGAAGGTATTTTGATCTCTACTTTAAAAGCAAGTGTAATTAAATATGGCCAAAAATATAGAATTCGGTAACACTAATTGATTATAGGCACAAATAAAGAAAGCACACACGTTTCAACAGCCATACATCAGTACAAATCAGCAAACATTGTTTGGTAAATCACAAGTACTTATATTCGATTTAAAGCTTTTGCATTTTTATTCCGCTCAGGCACTGCTCTTTATTGATTTATATTTTATTAAAATTGTCTAAATTTGGTTTTGCAAATATTGAAATTATTTAATGGCGTTATAGTTATGAGCAGTATAGAAGAGCATTGTTAATATAGTTTGTTTTCGCTGTCCGTCTGTCGCAGCACTACTTATATCTCTAAAACAGCGGTGGACAAAATTGTTTTGCACTTGTGTCAGTGATATAATTTAAAGGTACAGTGACAAGCAAAAAGAAAACACAAGTTCTGATTGCATTTTGAATTCATGTTTAGTAATATCAACATTAAAAGGATTTTCAAAAAATTCCAGAAGTGGTTTTATGTTATCTGTGTTATGTTCTAACCATTCCCTTAGCTTTTGTAAAAATATTTTCTTAAATCGGTTAAAAAGCACTTTTTTTTCCTCGTCATTATATATATTCATATCAGAGTGGAAAGAATCATAATGCCTCTTAATAATATTTTCTCTATACCCTTTAAATATTTGGTGACATAAAAGGCATTCCAAAAGCATTGTTTACGTTTGGTACGTTTGTGACCAAATATTAAAACTCTTCAGTAAAATACAAATTTTGACATTTTACATAATAAAAAACATATGAATGAATAAAAAAAATATGAATGAATGAATGAATAAAGGTATAAATCTAAATCACAAATAATAGAGGTCAAGCACGGATAAGAGAGGGAAAAAATGAAACGAACCTTATGCCGGCTAATAGATGTAACCGATTAATATGCTACATTTAACATAAAATGACTTCCATCTAGAACGAATAGCTGCTTTTCTTTTATTGCTTTCTGCGGCCTGTGTTTTCGCAATATTTAATCTTAAATTATAAAAGCCGACTTGATTGACGACGTCGAATATTAACATTTAAATAATTCTCGCAAAAAAAAAAACATTCAAAACATATTTCTTCTGTCTATAATTCTTCCAAAGTATGGACACATGCATCAAATTACATTAACTATTGAGAAACCCTTATATTTCATTCCAAATTTTATACTTGTTATTATAGCGGAGTTAGCAATACAGCTCCTTGTAAGTTTTAACTGTCTGTGTACAACTATATGGTCGTATATATCAAATTAAATTAACTATTGGGGCGCCCTTTAATTTATTATATTGAATATTATTACTTATTACAACAACTGTCACAGCAATCCATATTATGTTCAATTTTTAAGCGTTTGTCTATAACGGTTCAACAGGTGGGCCCATATAGGTAATTATACGTCACCTACTTGGACACCCTTTCATTTTAAGATTTATTTTTGTATTACTTTTTGACATTAAGAGCTAAAATGATATACAATTTTTTTAATTTATAAGTTTACGGTTTATTTACATGCAAAAAATGTATGTTGTATAGGGGCACCCTTTAATTTTTTTTAAATAAAGAAAAAGTTCTGAGTTTGTGCCACAAACATTTAAAAGCAACATTCAGTCGAATTGATAACCTCCTTCTTTTTTTTTGAAGTCGGTTTATGAAAAAATTGGTAAAAAAAAGAGCAAAACTTTTCTCATACAGTTTACGAAAGATATTTTTAAAATCTCCTCCTTCATCATGTTTTGGAAATTCAATCTGTAAAATAAACAATTATGAATAACTTCGGTCGACAAAATTTGTCTTTAATAGGAGTTTCCGGTTATGAGATCTCTTCGTTAAAAGAGCTTTTACTGTATTAATGTTAGAACAATACAATTGTTTGCTAACAGAATTTTTTTCATTTTTTAGAAATAAAAATTCAAAACGTGAAATTCAGTTTTTAAAATGTGACTTTCTTATAATAATTATTATACATACCTTATCTGAATATCAAAACAATCATATATACTGTCCTCTACAGTTGCTTGATTAAAAACGATAAAAGTAAATTAGGTCGCGCAAACATATGAACATTTTTATGGAACCGTACTTGTGATTTCTACGTCTATAAAGTGGAATAAATGTTGTAAATTAATTACTATTCCATTTAGAGAGTACTATATTTTACACAAAATTCAACTTATTCGACACATTTTTTTTTTGTCAAATATCTATCATGTTAACAATACATGTATCGTATGTTGCATAAAACGCAAGAGATTTTGAAAGGCAACGAAAGATATGCCAAATTCTGCAATTTATTATTCTTGTACTTAACCAAATATTTTTGAGTTTATAATGAAATAAAATAAAATTTAACACTGTTATATACCGTACGCCACAAATGTGTCTCCTGCAGTGTATCCTGCTTTAAAATTTTATTTCAGAACACTTGGAAGATCCAATACAAACGACGTAGATAATTATTGTTTTTCATCTATATATAATATATAAATCAGACAAAAAATACCACACACCAAAGGAAAGGGAAAAGGCCCTTTCCTCATGAATCCAGTTCCTTTTAATTTTTGATAAATGACTTAAATTCTTTGTTCGGCTTAAGGTCGTTATGGATAATTAAAACACTTTGTTAATGTTATTTAATTTTTTTTTAAATTTTTATTCCCAATTGTTCGAATAGCTTCGTTATTCATCTTCAGGGGAAACTGTCAAAAATACAAAACAATACAAAAAACATTTTTACAATTAAACAAAAAAATAAGCGAAAAGATATATTTACATTTTAAAATTAAACAAAATTAAATTAAACTATCAATGTTTAAAAGGGCGCGTATATATTATGCAGTAAACACTTATCCACTAACAGCTAAGTTGATCTTTTTTGTTTACTAACAATATTTCTGTAAATTTGAGCTCATTTTTCGATGTCTTGTTTGTAATTTAATCTCTTATTTGATGGAACGTCTAAAGTAAATCTTCTACAATAGTTTTCTCTTCTTTTAATACTCTCACATCGTCAAAGTTCGGTATATGATTTTTCGTTGCACAGTGGGCAGCAAGTGCTGTTTTTTGCTCTACCGGTTTGTGTATAGCATTTAAGTCAGATTTATGTGATGCGAGTCTAGTTTTTACTTTTGTTTTAGTTGTCCCAACATAAATCATATCACACTTACTGGATTCGTTTCCGTTACAATTTATACTATACACAACGTTACTTTTGTCTCCTTTGTCAATTTTCGATTTCATTTTACTAAACAATCGTTGTATTGAGTTACTCGTCCTGAAGGCTAATTGGTACTCTCCCGCGTCATATATATCACAGCCTTTTAATCTTTCTGATAGTCCAGATATATAGGTTAATCCTTTATAAATTTTTGGCGGTTTGTCTATTTTTGTCCTTTTTTCTTTAACATTTTTCATCAATTCTTTTATAGTTCTTATTGGGAAAACTTCAATTTTAATATGTCCATAATTTTGCTTTTGTTTTCTTTGTGAAAAAAAGTGTTTATAATAATTTTGGATGTGTTTATAATAAATTTTCTAGGATGTTTAGAATATAAGTTTATCAGTCGTCCAGATGCGGTTGGTTTTTGATACCAATTCAGTAATATTTTATTCTGTTGTCTAATGACTAGAGTATCCAAATACGGTATTTTGTTTCCTTCTTCTTTTTTAACTGTGAATTGTATTTGTCTGTTGAATGAGTTTAAATTTTTAAGGACTTCTTCTACTTTATGTCTTTTTAATATTGCAAGGTTTCTAATTGTCCAATCTAGTAACTCTTCCATTACAATGTCAGCAATAACGGGAGATAAAGGCATGCCCTTGCGTTGTTCATAAATTTTATTTTCATTTCGAAAGTATCTGCCTCTTTTTATGCAGAAAGTTAAAGGTTCCATTTAAAATGTCTTGGTTATTTTCGTGTACTCTTTTAATCGTTCCCAATTCCTCTCAATTATCTCTAATGCTAATTTAATGGGAAGGCTTGGGAAAAGAGATACGACGTCAAAAGATACCATAATTTCGTCTTCATTTATGAGAGTATTATTTATCCGTGACTTAAAACTTATTACGTCTTTGATGTTATATTTTGATTCTTACGTCAGGTTTTTTAAGATTGATGCTAAGTACTTGCATAGGTCATAGGAAGGAGAGTTTTATGAGGAACAAATACAGGGTACACCTTTAAGATTTTAACAAAGTATTTTTAATACAGAACAGACCTAATATTTTGATGAACATTTATTCCAGACTTTCATTGAGAACGAATGGCTTCTTTACTTTTATTGATTTTTGCGGCCTGTGTTTTTTCAGTATATAATCACAAATTATAAAAGAAGACGTCAGTCGAGTCTACGAAAATCAAAATGTGACGTTCTTTTATTAATTATTATACTTTATCTGAACATCAAAATAATCATAGATACTACTCTGTACAAATTTAAAATGTATGTTAACAGTTGCTTGAATATAACGATAAACGTAAATTAAATTAAGCAAACATATGGACATTTCCATGAAACCTTACTTGAGATTTATACGCCTATAAAGTGGAATAAATGTTGGAAATTAATTAATATTCCTATACTACATTTGAAACGAAATTAAATTCATTCGACTCATTTTGTTTCTCCAAATATCTATTAGCAATATATCGTATGTTACATAAAGCGAAATATATGCTAAATTCTGCATTTTTAAGGAGATGTATTTTTTTATTGTTTTTATTCTTGTACTTAACCAAATATTTTTAAGTTAATAATGAACTAAAATAAAATTTAACACTGCGATATACCGTACGATAGGGCTGTGTCGTTCGTGAATAAGTTAAATTGACCGAATCAATCAAGTAAACGGAATGATTCGGTTATTTAACTCAGGTCTTTTTGTCCAATAGTGTATGGGTTGAATTGAACGGATGACTTAAGTGAACGGAATGAGCCAGATATTTAATCGGCTCCTTTCGTTTAATAGTGTACGGAATATATATAATATAATTGGTAATTTTCAAATTAATAAAAAAGTGATTTCAAATAAGCTAAAGAAATAGCACAAAGAAAAACAAGCGTAATTTGTGCTGGAATTAATTCACACTTACTTAAATTCTTTATTTTCACAAATAACATTTTTTTTTTTTTTTTTGGAGAAGAAACTTTTTGTGCTTTCTTTTTTCTAATTTAATTTCTAGTTTTTGTTTAGTTCATTTTCCTTCTTCGTACTAAAAAGGCACTATATATGTCTCTCTCTCTCTTGAGAACCTACAGAAAACCTGATTATATTGTTTTCCATGTGCCAAGGGTTTCACCTCTGTATCGAAACCACAATGTGATAAAATGACAAGTAAATTACTTACCATAAGGATTGTTGTTCAAATTCGTTCAATTCGTTCTGTCTTTGATAAATGACCGACAACGACCGGTCACTGAAATGAACTACCGGGCACATGTCCACCGTACACTACCAATTTGTCTCCTACAGTATATCTTGCTTTGAAGTTTAATTTCGGAACACTTGCGACAGATAAAATACAAACGACGTAGACAATTATTTTTTTTACCTAGTATGTGGCATAATAATATGTTAATCAGATAAAAAATTCCACACACCAAACTCCTTTTTCCCTTTCCACATGAACGCACTTCGTTGATGCGGTACATGAAATATTAAAAATTCCCGATATTTAATTTTGATTATTAGTTTGGTCCGTGATAATATTAAAAACTATAATATCTTAACATAGTGTGTAAAACTTAATATGTCATTTGAAGCTTTATTATGGAGAATGTCAGTTATTCATTAAAGTGTCGACTAACATAATAAAAATAATTTTATGCAAAAAGACATAATAAACATATACAACTTTTAGGAGGTTTCAAATTGCGATTGTTACAAATTTCATCGAATAGTGTCTTTTGAAAAAAAGCTACATCATAAAACATAAATAATCGGTTCATTTGTTTACGTTTCCAGTAAAAACTAGGAACTAAATAAATGCTGACCAATAAAAAAAAATCCTCTCAAAACAAACTTTGGCCAAAAAAGTACGTGAACGGGAAAATTGTAAAAGCTTAACTTTATTAAGGAATGCAGCTGATTCCAAATTTATATAGTGTTGCCATTTTTTTTTTATAAAGGAAAGAAGTTTTAATGGAATTTTACTTTATTTTCGGCTTTTTGGTTCTTTTTAATTAATTTTCTAAACATTATTAGAAAGAAAAATTATTTACAAATGTATGCGGACGTTTTCCAAAGAAAACAAGAAAAATTAGATGCTAGCAGAATGAAATGCAGCATCCTTCATCAGCATTCTTTGCATCTATCTACCTTATGTTATGTACATCGTAAACATCATCTATTAAACCATCTAAGCTTAATGTTAATTTGGTGAGACGAAGTTCACACACAACTTATGGTAAAGCTTTTTTCTTTGTCGTTCTCTTTGTAACTCGTCTTGAACGTGTTCATCTGGTTTGTATTGCTCGTAATATTTTAACTTTCCGCTCAATTTACGATACAATTCTAGTCTCAGTTTATTTATTGAGTACTTTTATGGTAAATCGAGCCCAATTAAGGCCTTAATTACCTAACTGTGATATTAATTAATTAAGAATTTGGTTTATGATATAAGATATTTTCAAATCTTTTTCAATTCAATACATTTTTATACCCTTCATTCCATTTGTAATATCTATCCCATAAAATATATATATTTTGAGTTCTTACGTATAGCGAATACGCCAATCGATTGGATATAGTGTCGAAAGAGGTGCTAGTAAAAATCAGCAAGATCGGTCCATATCCTTTGAGGCGGCGGGCAAAACACCACGCCTACCTCTAATTTTCCATTGATTGTAGCACAATAAAGATGGAGAATTAAAAAATTTGAAAAAAAACATCAAATGAAAAAGTTGGTGCTCGCCCATATTTTCTAAATTACGGGCCTCTGCAATTCTTTAATTGTTTAAAATATCAATATGGGCATCAGTTGATAGCTTTTGAAGAGGTCTTTAAGGAAATACTAAAATTTAAACAAAATGCTTATCCGGTTATGAGCCGATAACATTTTTATTTAAAATTATATATAGAACTTATTTTTTTTAATTGGAAAGAAGTTTTATTTTATTAATCTGAATTTTCCGCACTACACTTTTCTGCATAAGAAAACACATTAACTTAAAATTTTTTAGAAAAAGTGTTTGAAAAGCAACAGATTCAATGATTTAAGCTTTACTTTTTTATTAGTAAACGTAGTTTTAACAGTAAGATATCTCGCAAACGGTGGATATATTAAACATTCATTCATTCTACGTTTTTGTGAACGAAGCTAAAAAATATTTTGCAGAACAGCGTATATAGTTTATATTTGGAAATACTAAGATGTATTCATTCTACGCATTCCAATGAATTCATTTGATTTGCCATTTGAATTAAAAAAAAAAAACTTAATTATCCTGTTTGCCGTTACTATTGTTACTATTTTTCCATACTTACACTAAGAATGGATACACTATAATATAATCTACACGCAAAGAAAAAATATGGTTGAGGTAACCATAATCTAAGAGCAACATACTATGGTTGCGTTATATGGTTGCTAACAAAATATAGTATTGTTACATTTGCAACCATATTGTTGTCCAAAGTATAAATTTTTATTTCAATTAAATTCATTAATTAAGTTCAAATTCAAACATTAAATGCTGTAATCATACATACATAGATGCATATTTACTTCAACTTTTTTTAAATGTTGTAGTTCCCTTTTTTTTGTTTTCATTTTTGATTATTTATTTTGTATATAAACTTTTATTTTTTGTTCACTTTCTTCAACAATAAAAAACAATTTCAAATTTTAGCTACCAGAAAAATTACTAAACTGTCAAGTATTAGAACAAAATATTTTTTGGCGCAAACATTATTCTGTTGCTTTTAACCATACTTTGATTAATTATAATATATTATGGTTAAATATTTTATATTATTTTTAATAAGTTTGGCTTTGGTTGTGGTTGGAATTTTTTTCAAATAAAACCAACCATGTTGCGTTTTTGGTGCACAGTAACCATATAATCGTTAAAAGTTAACAAAAAATGTTTATCGTGACCAAAGTTTTGTTGGAAACAACTATAATTGGTTCTCCGCAACCATACATTGTTACAAAGAACATAATATGGTTACTGTGACCATATCACAACCATGTTTTTTTTCTGCGTGTATATAATAAATTTGAAATAGACTTTTTTATATATTTTTCTATTTTGTCCAAGAACATACAGTGCATAAAACGGAAAATCGGACATGCCTTAAACATTTATATAGTTACTGATAAGAAAAGAGCAAAATATCTTAATTTTTTAGTGATAAATAAATTAATTTAGTTTTTTTTAACTCAAACGGAAAATCGGACAAAGAGGTAAATTTGTAATAACACAAACGCGTTTTTGTAAACCCTATGCGCTAATTCATCCCACAAATGTTCAATGACATTCAGGTCTCGCGATTGTGGAGGAGGTTTCAACAACTTGGGGCAGTGATTTGCAAACTTCGGCGGTGTTCTTTGGATCATTATCTTGATAGAAAGCTAAATTGTCTTTTATGCCCAGTTTTTCCGCGCTTCGTTTAACATTGTTCTTCAAAATGTTCAGGTAGACATTTTTTCATCAATAAATACTAATTTTCCTACTCCAGCACTAGATATTCAGGCCCAAACCATCACAGAACCCTCCCATGTTTACCTGTGGCTCTAGTGTTTTTTAACTCAAACTCAGTGTTTGGTTTTCGCCAAACAAACCTCCTTCCATCTGACCCATGCAGATTGAACTTGCTTTCGTCTGTACAGAGTACCTACATACAAAGGAAACTGAAAGGTATTATCTAAAAAAAAATTGATTTTAAGTGGTTATTACCTTATTCCAAAAATCCTGGTTTTTTTTAAATATATTCTTTAGCAAACTTCAAGCATAATGTTTTATTTTTAGGGCTTATAAAAGGTTTTTTTCTCAAAACTCGACCATTAAAATCATGTTTTCTTAAGGTATTTCTAATAGTCTCGCAACAAACAGACTTTCCTATATGGGTTTCTACATACTTTTGTAGATCAATATCTCACTGTGTATAAGTTGTGCACTTTCGGCAGCCTAATTCTCTGATTCTCGTAGCTAAAGCTAAATCTTAATCACTAAAAAGCTAAAAACTAATTACGGCGAATATTTTAGCTCTATAGCTAAATTGGTATTCCGTAATAGCAATCGCTTAGCTAAAATTTTACATTTTTGCCGTAGCTAATTTGCTATCACTACCAATTATCATTTTACTCTACTTTGATATATTGCTGTTGAAAAGAGAAAAATATATTGTGGTAGCTTCTTATTAGTGTTACCATACTTTATGATTCGCTTTCCTTACAATGTTTAGCGTTTACCCACAAAAGGTTTTTAATATATGTATATGATGTATTTAAATAATTTATTTTAAATTGTATAGAAAATTTTTTAAATCCTCCGAATATACACAATTAAAACGTATGTATTTAAATAAAAAAAATATGTAAATTAAATGTTGCGATTAGCCATGGAATTATTAACCGCCGCAATGATGGAAACATATTTTCAAGATGCAACACTATTTTACACTTATATTTTGTGCAAAAAGTTAACACAAAACATTCGTCAACAACAGCCTTTGAAGAAAAAATAGATTTAAGTTGAAAATAAAAAGCATTTAAAATTAAATTACGAGTATTTTAAATTAAATTTATTACCTTTAAAAATATTGTGCTAATTATCCCGAACAAATTATTTAAATCACCGATTTTGCTTATTTAAGGTGGCCACTTCGTTACCGCTTATTTAACTCTTCAGGAAACTTCTCACAAACATTTTAATTTAAAATTCCCGTAATATAATTTTAATTATTAATTTGCAAGTGCCCGTGTAAAAAACATAAATAAATTATGGTGGTGTTTTGTGATATTTTACTTGTTGTTTTAGTTTTATCTGTCACCTTTTAACTGTGTAGACGACCCGAAAAAAGTCAGCCGTATACAGTAAATACAGAAAAATAAAATCAGTGTTGATTATTGTTGTTTTAACTTTATTGTTTGGACAAAAATTTTTAGTTTAATCAAAATGTTTGTGATTAGTTTCCTGAGGAGCTAAGTAAGCAGCAGTGAAATGGACAACGAGACGTGCTTTCACCTTCAATAATCAAAATCTGTGATTTTAATAATTCGTTCGGGATAATTAGCACAGTATTTTTAAAGGTAAAAAGCATTTTAATATATTAAAAATATCACATAAATTGGCAAATATAGTAAATTAGCATATATTCCTGCTCTTTTGTTGCTAAAATTAGTAAAATTTACATAAAAAGCACAAATAAAAATGTATATATTTTACATAAATTTTAGCACTCAAAAATGTTCGTTGCTAAAAATTTTAATTGTTTTTTATTTAAAATCGCTTATTTGAAATAGAGAATACAGTATTAGATGACAATAAAGGCTAAAATTACGGTGAATTGGATTTTTATACATCGCCAATTTAGGCAATATATATTACAGAATTGCTAATACAGCTAAAAATCGCTAAATGGATTTTACAGATTTTTAGCGATGGAGTTTTAGCTTTAAGGACCTACAGAATTAGGCTGCAGGTCAGCAAATTATGTTTTCTTGATTTATAATTTTAATTTACTTTAATCGTGATTGATTCCTGCAAATACAAATATTTCATGATATTCTCGTGAAATATTTTTTATTTAAAACTACAAATTGAAATGTATTACTGCGGGGAAGTTTTGTATAGATAACTTGAAAGTCTTATATCAAACGCCAAATAGATTAAATGAGAACTCCATTGAGTCAATAAGACAAAAAGACAATAACAACTCAAAAATGTTGTATACAAAAACACAGTAAACATACAGTAACTATTTTTATTTTTTCTTTCATTTTTCTACATAACGGATCCCATCGGAAACCATTCATATGTATTTGAAAGATTAAATGAAAACAACCTTTATTAATAAGCAATAAGCTCATACAAATATATCAATATGAAAATTTATTATTCGGAAAAAAAGATAAATTGTCATATTGATTAAAAGTCTCTAAACTCTGATTCTCATCTGTGACTATCAAACAAATACAAACAAGTCTTAGGGGACTCGTGCATGTTATGTCATTTTCAATCACTTCCTTAGGGTCTATTTAAACAAAAATTATTTTTGCCTCAAACTTCAAACAGCATATAAAACATTAAATTAAAGTAAAAACACGGAAAACATTTATTAAAATAATTAATTTTCAAAAGAATTATTGCGCTATTTTTAAAATTATCCCGATTTCAATTACAAATCACAGATATTGATTACTGAGGGTGAAAGCACGACCCGATGGCCCTTTAGCGGCCGCTTATTTAGCTCTTCAGGAAATTTCTCAAAAACATTTTAATTAAACTAAAGATTTTTGTCCAAACAATAAAGTAAGCAAAAACAACAATAACCAACAATGATACTATATTTCTTTATCTACTTTATACTTTTTTTCGGCTCTTTTATATAGTTAAAAGATAATGAAAAATAAAATATCACAAAATACTACGATAATTTATTTTTATGAGCGGGTACTTTGCAAATTATTGAATAAAACATTTTTCTTTTGCCTTTACTTTAAAACTTTTTTATTTCAAATTATACATAATATCAAACAGATATAAATTAAAAACTTTAATATTTAAATTATGAGGAAGTTTGATTTTTTAATTTTATTTATTAAATCGTTTATCGGCTAAACATTAAAAAAATCATAAAAAATATTCCTTCGACACAAAGAGTTTTGTCGACAGCTTTTTTCCTTGTGAATTTATGCAATAATATTTTCATCCTTCATACTGTTTCCAAAAGCGCTTAAAACAAGTATGTATATGAAACTCAAATTAAATGTCTTGGAAACATTTTAAACCATTCCGAAATATTAAATTTTATAACATTTTTGACGACAAGTTTTATTCATTTAAATTTTCGTTACAGTTTTAAAGTTATAAATTGAAAAGCTTTAAGTAAGATAAACTAATAAAAACTGTAAAAATAATGGTGATGATAATAATAATAATAATAATAAAATAGTTTTTTTTAACGTATTTGTTTTAAATTTAGTTATTTGTTTTAATTCATGCATAATAAAATAGTAAATATCATATATTAGTTATTTTTTATTTAATCAATGGCGTTTGTTTTATGATCGAAATACTCGAAAGTTTGGCCTCTCATTCATCCTGGTTGTCTTGCATTTCTAAAAAAAAGAAGAAATACCTATTATTAAAATTATTAAACAAAATCAGATTTTAACAAAGAGTACAGTTTTTGCACAAAAATAGAATCAAAAAACGAATACTAAATGTAAATGTGTTAAAATGTGGTTTCATTTCATAAATAACTAATAACCAATAAGCGCAATCGCACAACGACTACTCTTCCAATTCAGCCAGTTGTTTGTTTGATAATGTGCTAAGTGAAAGTTACATGTACAAAATATTAAACCTACACGACAATAATTTTTCACTTTATGTGAAAACTACCACTATTCCAATATACAATACTATTCAAAATCGGAGTATTTTTTTTAAGACTGCTCGTGTAAAACTTTAAGATTATACCCTTTTAATTTGCAGGTCAAATATTTGATTTTTTGTGCCACGCCTACTTACAATTTCAAGGCAATATGCTTCACCATTCAGGCAGCTAGAAACAATCTTTGGCAGCCATAATGTACCGACAAACAAACAGACACATTTTGTACTTTATACATACAGTAGCTCCAAGCGAAACTCGTACACTTTAGACTAATTTTTAAACTATCTTATAACATTAAATAAGAAACTCTTAAAAAATAAAACTGTAATTATTTTATTAGTTTTTTATAACAAATTTAACAAAACATAAAAACTTCAAATTTTTATTAAATAAAAATTTTTTTTAATAAAAACATAAAATAATAGTAATTTCTGTGACAAAGACAAACGCGTGCACCACACTTTAATCAAATATTATTTTGTTGGTTTTAAATATTAATATTTGGTGTGCACGCCTTTATTTTTTATCACCATTTTTAATCTATTTGGCATACTGCGCACAAGGTTTTCGCAAGAACTTGTTTCAATTTTGCTCCATTCGCCCTGAAGAGCTCTTTTCAAGTCATCCTTAGAACTTTTTGTATGCCTACTAATTTTACGATCAAGATAGTTCCACAAATTTTCGATTGGGTTTATGTCTGGACTCTGGCCTGATGTATTCATAACATGTGGACATTTATAAAGTAGCCATGACCGCACATTGTAAGCGTTATGCTTAGCGTCGTTGACTTGGTGAAAACTTTTATTTTTAGTTTCTGCTTACAAACTGGCAAACTTCCTTTTAAAATGTTCAGATACATATGCTGATCTATGGTACCATCGATAAAGTGTTAAACACCGGGCTTAGATGCAGAAATGCTCCCCAAACCATTACTGACCCACCACGTTGCTAAACTGTTGGTTTCATGTTTTTGGCAAGCAACTCCTCATTTGATTTTCTCTATACATTATGTCTTCCATCTGAACCAAATAAGTTGAATTTACTTTCATCTGTGAATAATACTTGCTTCCAAAATGAAAAAATCCTTTGTTTCATGTTCCTGGGCGAATCGTAACCTTATCTTTTGATTTCTTTTATTAATCAGAGGTTTAACTCTTGGTCTTCTACCATTGAATTTAGCCCTTTTTAATATGTTTCTTATGGTCTGTGGGCAACATTTTTTTCCTTTTTAACAATTTCTACGAGTTTTGGAGAACTTAAAAATGGGCTCTTTTTTATTTTACGTAAAATATATTGCTCGTCTCCAGCAGAGAAAATTTTGTTTTTTGCACTTTTCTTCTTGTTTGCATTCCTCTCTTCCATTTTATACCTTTTTATAATATATTGCACTGTTGATCGGCTTCAACTATCAACTATCTTAGATATTTCTCGCAGCGAATTATTATTTTTATAATGTTGAATTATTAATTTTCTTGCTTCAACAGAAGTTTGTCCTCTCTGTCTACACATTTTGTTCTCTTTTGTAACTCTTTCAAACAAAAACTCAAATAAATGACAATAAAAAAGGTGATATTGGGGAAAGTCCATATTTTTTTAATTATTTTTAAGAAATATCCCGAAGTTAGATGCAAATTAAAAGAATGTTGCCAAATTAAATAAGACTGTACGAGTTTGGCTTTGGCGTCGAAAGTTGCCACTTTTTAAAATATTTTTCTGTATATATATATTATCGGTATATATTCAAAATTTCGTTTCTGATATTTAATTAAGTACATAGTTTTTAACTAAAAATAAGTAAATTTATTTTATTACCCTATTTAGTTTTAGACATATAACATAAAGAAATTAGTTTTCATAGGTGTACGAGTTTCGCTTGGAGCTACTGTATCTGGATATATGTATAGATAAACAATAACTTTGCCTTAATATTAAACTCGACATAATTAAATCAAACCTAATAAGAAATATCACCAAAGTGGAAATTGAAAATATTAAACAAATTAAATGATTTGTTATTAAATTTGAAATTTATCAGACCTGTCTTAGAATCGCGTAATTTCAAATCACTAACAGTTTTAAAATCACACAGACGTCTCAGTGATGTCGTGCAGATCAGGCGATTTCATGTTTTTTAAAAAACACGGAAAAAAAGCTATTTTTTAAATTTGTGTTTTTTATTTTTATACCCTTCACCACAAAAGTTGTGTATATATTCAATCGATCAGATATAGTATCGAAAGAAGTGCTATTGGAAGTCAGAGTGATTGGTCCATGTCCTTCGAGGCAGCAGGTAGGTGCCTCTAATTTTTTCATATCATTTGGAACAATAAAGTATCAAACTAAAAAATAAATATATGGGGGATTAAAGATTAAAAAAAAAGCATCAGATGAAAAAATTGGCGCTTGCCCACGTTTCTCGAGCTCTAGGCTCTTAAGTTTTCAAAATTTTTAAAATATTATTGATAACATTTTAAAGCTTTTAAAGAGATCCTTAAGGAAATACTAAAATTTTTTAAAAATACTTAACCCATTAAGAGCCGATGTCATTTTATGTAAAATTATATATATGCAGTACCATTTTGTTTTTTTTTTAGTTTTCAATTCTCTGTCACCCTATTATTCGCTTTTTTGAATGGAGTTACTTCACTAAACTAGATTTACGTAGATGGGTAATGGGTACATAAGATTCGGCATGGCTGAATGGAGTTGGATACCGGTTCAGAAAATAATGTTATCTCCGAAAAAACATACAAAGCTACTTTTAGTAATTATCACCTTCGTAAAATAACGATGCTATTGAAAGCTTATAATGGTACAAATATAATACCTATGGGAGTTTGTGATGTGTTAGTACAATTCGAGAATAAAAGGAAACTTATTCCAATTATTGTGATTAAAAATGGTGGACCGCCACTGTTAGATAGAAATTTAATAAAAGCATTTGTAATAGGAATAGATAATATTAATTATTCTTCGAAAATACATAATATAAATAGTACGAGTAATCCCATTTTAAAAAAGGTTAGTAAATTGTTTGATGATGGCTTGGGACTTTTTAGAATGAGTAAAGCTGCTTTGAGGATAAAAGAGGACGCCGTTCCAAAATTTTTTAGGCCAAGACCTTTACCTTTGTCAATTAAAGACAAAGTAGAATTAGGATTATCAGAGTTGATGAAAATGAAAATCTTAAAACCTGTTGATTATAGCAATTGGGGAACACCAATAGTGCCAATATTAAAAAAAGACGGTACTGTGAGAATTTGCGGAGATTTTAGGGTAAAAAAAAACTTGATTTAAGTATGGCATACCAGCAAATAGAATTAGATGAGGATTCTCGCAAATATACAACTATTTCTACGTCCAAAGGTTTTTTCCAATATACAAGGCTCATATATGGTTTAGTTTCAGCACCCGCGATTTTCTAAAAAATTATGGATTCTCTTCTGGCAGGGTTGGACGGAGTTGTTGTGTTCTTAGACGATATTTTAATAAGCGCTCCAAACCGAAAACTTCATATTAAACGTCTCGAACATGTGTTAAATATTTTAAACGATGTAGGTTTTAAATTGTCCCCAGCAAAATGCGAATTTTTCTGTGAAGAAATAAAATATCTAGGCCACTTAATTAACAAAACCGGACTTCACATGAACCCTGAAAAGATAAGCGCCATTGCTAAAATACCAAATCCAAAAAATGTCAAAGAGTTGCAAGCGTTTGTGGGGGTCGTAAACTTTTATAGAAAGTTTTTACCAGACGTGTCAACATTGCTGCATCCTTTGCACCGGTTGCTTCGATCTGATACTAAATTTAAATGGATTCAATATTGTTCCGAGGCCGTTAAAAAGTTAAAAAAGTGCTTAATAGCCGAAAATTGTTTAACGTATTTTAATAATAGTTTTAAAACAAAGTTAACAGTGGACGCTAGTCCTGTTGGAGTTGGAGCTGTGTTGTCACAAATCGATAATCATGGTGAAGAAAGGGCTATTGAATTCGCCTAGGACGTTAACAGATGTAGAAAAACGATATTCCCAATTGGATAGAGAAGCAGTATCAATTTTATTTGGAGTCAAAAAGTTTCACCAGTATTTGTACGGGCGTCACTTTACGTTAGTAACTGATAACAAACCTTTACAGCATATCTTTAATCCAAAAAAAGGAATCCCGGTAATGGCATCAAATAGGTTGCAGCGTATCGCCTTAGTTTTGTCTGGATATCAATTTGATATTTCCCATATTAAATCAAAAAGTAAAATAGCTGATTACTTTTCAAGATATTCTAAAGAAACAAATGAGCTTCTTGATGGTTTCCTAAAAGAGTTATTTGTAAATTACGTGAATGAAATCCAACAGGTAACCCCATTTTTAAATTTTGAAACCATTGGTTTAGAAACTAGAAAAGATATGGTGTAAAAGGTTCGCAAATACATTGAATCAGGTTGGCCTGCGAGGTGCTCAGAAACTGAATTGATTCCATATTTTTTAAAGAGAAATAAAATGTCTATTGAAGCTAACAGTGTGTTTTGGGGTTATAGGGTTATTATACCTAGTAGTTTGAGAGGTGAGATTGTTAGTTTTTTACATGCCTCGCACATGGGTATAGTAAAAATGAAAGCGATGGCCCGTGAATGTTGTTGGTGGCCAAATCAGGGCAAATATTTACAGATGATGTGACGCATGTTTAATGACACGCCTAAATCCACCTCAGCAAGAGTTAATTCCGTGGCGTAGATCAGGCGAAGTTTTGTCGAGAGTGCACATTGAGTTTTTTGGACCGTTTTTAAAACGTTGGTGTTTAGTTTTGGTGGACAGCACCAGCAAATGGACTGAATTTGTTGATATGGGTACAAACACAACTAGTAGTGCGGTTATATCGGTTCTAAGAGAAATATTTGCTCGTTTTGGATTACCAAAATGTATTGTTTCGGATAGTGGTACAGCTTTTGTATCCAATGAATTTAAATTTTTTTTTGAAATGCAACGGAATAAATCACATTACAACTCCTGTAGGAAACTCAGCGACTAATGGACAGGCTGAAAATTCAGCTAAAACCATTAAAAATGCCTTAAAGCGAAATTAAAATAATGTACCAATTGGGGAGTTTAATAATGTCCTATGCAGATTTTTATTTGACTACAGGAACACAGTACATGCAAGTACTGATGTTTCTCCGGTACAATTAATGTTTAATAAACGCAAACTAAGAACAAGACTTGATTTAATTAATCCAAATAGACAGGTGAAAAAAATGAAGAAATATCAAGTAAATTTATATGCAAAAAATAAGCAAAAAAATCAGATGAAATTTTATAAAGGTAAGAAGAAAAATGTTTTTCATGAAGGCAAAAATGTTATGTGCAAAGATTATTCGATTCCTGCTAAAGTATCCTGGATTAGAGGCTCAGTGCTTAAGAAGCTTGGTCAGCATACCTATTTAATTAAAACAAAAAATAATAAAATTTGGAAAAGGCATGCAAACCAAATTATCTCGTGCACTGACCCTCTAAATGAAGAAAATGAAATTCCCACAACCGTGGCAGATCCGGGGCAAAAAATGTATCTAAGTATCCAACAAAGTATTGAAGATCAAGTTGTAAATAATAACATGGAAGTTAACGAAAAAGACAATATTGTAACTACTAAAGAAATTGAAGAAAATAACAACGAAAAATCAAATTAAATTGTTAAATATAATTTAAGAGAGAGAAAAACAAGGAAGTTATAAATAATGTAAATGTAAAAATAAACATCATAATATAGTAGTTCTAAGTGATCAAACGTAATGAAATTTATTTTTTAACTAAAATTACGTACATAATTGGATTTTTAACAGTTTCATAATTAATTAAAAAACCTTATTTTAATTAGTTATGAAACAAATTTATGAAGGGGATAGTTGTAGGGTATCAAGATATGTACATACGATATGTATATACGATCCACGTATATTAACTGTAGGTATGTATCTGCACTCATTAACTTTGAGAGTGTTAGAGTAATTAAATGTTTGTATGTAAATACGATCCACTTACATTAATAGTATGTACATATGAAAGCTACGCATGTAAATGTATTCTTTTACAAATTATATAACAAAACGGTACAATAAGTATTGTAGTCTTTACATATGTTTATTGCTAATATATCCCTTAAGCAACATGTTTAAAGCTTCAAATGAAGCAGAATTGATATTAAAGTTTTAACTGAAATATATTATTTTAAGTATAATAAACTTTATGTGTTTCATTATTTGCAAAGCTGAGTTTAATACATAAGTAAAAGAAATAAACCATTGGTTTCAAATCAGCAGTCAGAACAGGCCTATAGAAATATGTTAAATTCCAATTAAAACTTGTGATCCATTGCATTGTATTCAAAAAAGAATAATGGTAGTGATCATATAATTCTATGAAAAACAATTTCTGATTAGTAACTGATTAAAATTTTAAATGATCTAAAACCTATCAGGATTATTGAAATTATTATAAAATATTCAGAAAAATTAAATCGTCGTAAAAAAATACTTGCATTAATCTTAAAAACTATTTTTGATTCAAACTTTTATGTATATTAACGACAAAAATGTAACGTAACATATTTTTTTTTTTTGTTTTTTTTTTTTTTTTTGTTTGTTTGTTTGTTTTGACATAACTTGCACGGTAATTGTGCAACAATTGAGCAGATCTAAACTAAGGTTATAGAAGCATCATTGTTAAGGTGCAAACTGTTAGCGAATAATACTAATATATAACCTTGAGTTTTTGTTCAATAAATATAAATAATATAAATAACATAATAAACGACCAAAAGTTGCCTCGTGACCTAAATTAAACTTTTATAATCAGAAAAAACCAAAGACACATTATTTTGTAATTACTTTTTACTCTCTTTCTTTCTCTCCCTCTTTTTCTCTTCTTGACTGTTTTTTGTTATCGTGATAACTTTTGTGTTTGTAATTGTTAGGAATTATTAATTATACGAAATTTAAAATTAACGTATTTAAACAGTATATTTTAAATAGGTAGATTTATTTTGTAGTCCTGTGGTTGCATAGCCTCAGTCGCCTAAGTGCTTAAAAAAATAATTCTACAGGGTTTTATTTTATTGTTCATTTAAGAAAATTTTTTCAATTATACTAGAATAATTCTACAGGTGTTTATCAATGTATTTCTACTGAATTTTGGGCATTGAATGTAAATGGATCTTGCCGCAATACAAGCGAGAAAAGAACAATTTCGGATTTTTTGTTTTTAATTCAAGTCAACGATATAGAAGTTTATAATATCTAATATAATCCATTTACATAGGGAAGTCGATTTTGTGACGTCAATCTCCTAATGTTTTCATTAAAATGAAATCTTGAAAATTTTGATATTGAAATTAACTAAAATCAATTCATTTAATTTTTTTTTTGTTTTTGTGTGTTTGTGTTAAAAATAATTTTTCCAAGGCTCCAGAAGAGCTACATATAATTCAAGCACACCGACTAAATGATTCTGATTAAGAATTTTTTCAAAAGTTTAAATGGTCTTAACATTAAATATTTTCGGTACATTTTTCATTATTATAGATTTATATCGAATTTAAAATTTTAGAGTACAATGGATGTTGTAACTAATCCAAACAAAAGTTAGTTGCAAAAAAAAAAAATACAAAAAAATGGGTATAAATTATTAAAGTTTTTACTTACAAAAAAAAAACAATTCTTGTTTTATTCCGATTAATTGTTACTTTTTACTTTACATTCACAACCTACACTATATTCCTCGTTCGAAGATATAGTGCCATCAGGGGCAGTTATGTGCTGATAAATGTAACGTGTATGGCAGGTTCCAGTTAAATGTTTCGGCAATTTCACATTTATATGTTCTCCACATTTTGTTCCAGGCTTTCTAAAATATAAAATGTTTTAATTAGCTAATCTACTTTAATTGTGCTTGCTTTCTTCAAATATTATACTCGTTTTGTAGTTTCAAATAACAGATTTTTCTTTAGAAGATCACAAAATATTATTTATTTTATTTTATTTTATTTATTCAAAAAATGTAATATATAAAGCCTCCAGTGGCCATAATAAAGATATTACATAGCAAAAACAATGCCCGAGATCTTTTAATTTAAAATAACAACTTAATAATATATAATTATATTAATTAATATTAGTTATTATTATTGGCTCCCCAGCCGTAAAACATTAATTAAAATGAAAACCCAAAATTAGTCCAATCAGTAGCAATACAAAAGCAATTATAAATAAACTGAGTTACAAAATATTGAAACACGAATGGATGATTTTTTATTTGAAAACATTATTAGATTGAGAAAAAATGCGAAGATCATGAGGTAGTTGGTTCCACCAACGTGCTACTCTAATTAAAAAAGATTTTTCAAAAAAGGAGCATGAGATAAGAGGTATTAGAATTTGAGGGTTCCTTGTAGAGTGCGTAAATGAAAACGATTCATAAAGAGGAAGTGGTCTACCAGCTCTTATAATCTTATAGAAAAGAAGTAAATTACGGCATATGACAAACTCATCGAATGTGCAACCAAGGAAACGACGAAAATGAGCAGAAATATGCTCACGACGCCGAACATTATAAACAAAACGTATCACAGTATTAAAAATAAGTTTAAGCTTATTTAGAATTGTAAAACAAGTACCAGAAAATACCTCAAGTCCATATAAAAGTTGAGATATTAATAAAGAATGAGCCAACACCTTCCTAACATGCAAAGGTAAGTATAAATTGCTTGTATATATCCTTCGCAGAATACCAAAAACTCTTGAGCTAAGAATATTAATATGAGATACAAAAGAAAGCTTAGAATCAAGCATAACCCCCAGGCATTTAATGCTTTCAACGAAGTCAATACTAACACCCGCCAAATAAATATCAAGATTAGGAAAAAAGCGATAAGTTGGTCCAAACCTTACAGCTTTGGTTTTAGAAGGGTTAATACTAAGAGAATAATCCAAAGTCCACTCAAGAATACGCTGAAGACAAAAGTTAATGTTGCTTACCAAATCATCAACACAGTGCATGCGACTAGTAAACAAAAGAAAGACATCGTCAGCATATAAAAATGTTTCACATAAAGTAGAATCAATATTAGCAGGAAGATTGTTAATATATAAGATGAACAATAGCGGTCCAAGAACGGAACCCTGAGGAACTCCCGATGATAGAGATTTAACGCTAGATAATAAGCCATTAAAGTGAACAAATTGAAATCTACCACTTATGTATGAAAGAATAAGGCTACATGCGGTTTTAGAGAAATTAAATTCATCACGAAGTAATTGAATAAGCCGATTGTGGTTAATAGAATTAAATGCTTTAGATAGGTCAAGGGAGACAAGAACATTAAATTGATTATTATTCGCATGCTGACGAATCGTATCTGTGAGACTCAAGAGCAATGAAGTGGTATTATAGCCTTTTCTAAATGCAAATTGTGCTCTATATAATCTTACAGATGCAAATTCGATTATTTGTTCCTTGAGAATATGCTCAACAACTTTGGACAAAGCTGGAAGAATAGAAATAGGCCTAAGATCCTCCGGCCCATGTATAACCCTAGACTTAGGAATGGGTACTACTCTAGCAGTCTTCCAGCATGAGGGAAATGTAGATGTAGTCAATATAGAGTTTATAAGATGAATAATGTAACCTGACACAAAGGGATAAACAAGTTTAATAAAGCTAATTGAAATGTTGTCAATACCTACAGACTTGGATTTCACCTTATTCAAAGCATCACCCACTTCAACACCAGAGACACAACGAAAAGAAAATGAACTCAAAGAATCCTCAAAACTCCATATATCCAAATCTGAATCACCACTGTGAACAGCATTACCCCCCGAGACAAAAAAATCATTTAAAGCATCAATATTGCCACAATAGGATATAGAATCAGCATCCACACAACCCGCACCCTTAAGTATTTTCCAAAGACTTGCTGAATCTAATCCCCAAAGTATTTTAGAAAAATGTTTTCTTTTAATCTTACGAATTACATTTTTGGCGTTATTACGAAGTCTGCAAAAAATGTTCCAGTTTTCAGCAGAACGGTTATTTAGAAATGCATAATAAGCAAGATCCCTAAGTGATTGAGCAAAAATAATCTCATTGCAGCACATCCAACTATTGTCATTACGAAAAACTTTCCTCTTAGCAACTGGAACAAATGTAAAAAGTTGAGTAAAAAGTGTATTAATAGTATTACATTTGTAAACAACATCACCAACATAAAAGTGGGAAAAATCAAAATCAGACAAATATAAATGCAAGCTATCCCAATCAATAGATCTAAGATCATGAAATTCAACAAAGTCTACAGCTCGACTAACTTGAATCAAAAACGATGAAAAAATTAAAGCATGATGGGATATGGACGAAACATGAACTTGATCAGAAAGGCAAACAGTAGTTGGGTTACTTACTAACCAAAAATCAATTAAGGATGATGAGTCATGGGCAATATCAAAGTGTGTAGATTTAGAGTTGTGAATAATCGACAAATTGCAACTAGTGCATAAAGACCGCATATTATAAGAATCGAGTAAATTATAATTAAAATCTCCTACAATGATAATGTTAGAATAGCTCAAAAGTAAATCATGATGAAGAAGTTCAAAAGATTCAATATTACCATCTGGTAAATAAACAACACCAACTAGAAACACCGTATCATTAAGACAAAGTTCAATAAAAAGTGACTCACATGCACCCAACTCAGAGACCTGAAGTATTCTCTTATACCTGTAATTTTTTGAGATAAAGAGACCAACTCCATCTCCTCTAGAATTCAACCGATCATTTCTACATAAATTAAAGCCAGGAACCTCAACAGTTCTGTCAGAAACATATGGTTTTAGCCATGTTTCAGTAACCGCAAAAATATCAACTGGAACATCTTTTAAGATTAATTTAAATTCATCAAACTTAGAATTATTTTTGGATGGTCTAATACTTTGACAATTTAAATGACAGATATTAAAGTTACCAGAGAAAGATTGTAAGGTAGTCTTAACATATGAAGCGCTACCGACAACTGGACCATTGTTTAGGTTAAGAGACATCAATAAAAAAGAAGAATACTACAGTGGGGAACCAAAAAAAAAATAAAAAATATAAAAATTGTACATATTAAAATAAAAATTAAATCACAAATATACCAAAAAATCAATAATCAAACTCATTTTAACTACTGATTATTAAAAAATAAATTTATAGAAAAAGATACAAAGAGAAAACAGTAATAGGAATTAAAATAAAATAGGAATTAAAACAATAGAAAATACCAAGTGATAATACCAGCCTCTATTCAGCAAGACGCGTAAAAAAGTGAAAGACAACAAGGAACAAAAACAAAATCTTCATTTAAGTACAAACCCAAATTTAGTTATTGTATTACAGACAGAAAATTCAGCATAAGCGTAAATTATTCACATTGAGAATTATGAGAGTTTATATTGAAAACAAAAATGTTAGAATTTGTTTATATTATACATGAATTTCTATCACTTAACAGCACGTATTATTGAATAGAAGTAATTAAGAAATAATCCAACAATCAATATTCAACAACAATAATACAGAAAATAAAGTATTTACATATTTACTGCTATGTACTGCCCTTAGACATTCAAATATTAAGGCAAGGATAAGCTTCAAGAGTTAAAGTTCTAGTTCTTCCAGCACAGTTGAGATAATTAATAGTTCTTCAATTTAGCTTTCTGCCCTTTATGTAGCTATCCAAGCAAACAACAACTAGCAAGCTGAGTTGTTGCTTGAAGGCGAAGAAAAATTGAGAGAAAAGAAACTTGAAGAAACTACTATTTAATGTGTGAAAGCAATTAAATTTAATTTTAATTCTAAAAGAAAATTGAAGAAAAAGGCAAACTTGAAAATCTAAAAGCAGTCTAGGAAACTTACAAAAAATGTAAAAGCTTAAATTAGAAGAAAATAGAAGAGATCAATATAAAAGACACCAAACTTCAATCTATGAAGCATCACGCAGCATGTCCGAACATTCTGAAGCAGTATAGATAGCCACTTTATCATCATTAAGAGTCAACTTCACTTTCAATCGGTCACCATTTAATAACCTGAATTTCTTAATAAGTTTTTTGACCAATAGCTTTTTACAAATTATGTTCAGTCTGCTAGCAGCAGGCGAATAATGATCATTCAGGTACACTCTGAGGTCAACATCACCATCTACCAGATCACGAACCTTTAAAGATCTAGTTTTGAAGT
Source organism: Gymnosoma rotundatum (assembly GCA_916610165.2). Classification (NCBI taxonomy): domain Eukaryota; kingdom Metazoa; phylum Arthropoda; class Insecta; order Diptera; family Tachinidae; genus Gymnosoma; species Gymnosoma rotundatum. The sequence continues at coordinate 34,650,002 of OU744336.1, forward strand.
ATTCATGCATGATACAATCCCGAATAGAAATACTATTAAATTTCACCAGTACCGATCTCTGTCTATTAAAGTACTTACGTTACGTTTTTCCCTTTTTTTTAGACAGAACAAACGTACGGATTATTTTGATTGCAAATACCACTGTGGCCAAATTCTGTCTTCGAACTTTATGGCTTTCTCTGGCTATACTTCTCGATCCTACCGGTCTTGTGAACCCTTAATCTCGTACTTACTAAACATGCGTTATCACCACAAACGCAGCCATCCACGCTACACTACTGTGTTACTCCGGCGATACATGAACTACTCGATGCCTTGTTTATAACCTTAACCATCCACAGACATCTCCACTACTCCTTTTTACCCAAGCCAGTCATCTCCTTTAATCCAGTAGCCACAACACACTTCTGCCATACACTGTTGTTATGCTGTTACATTTCCCCGCGCTAACCGGTATTGCTTTTACTTTTTATTATAAAGGGCTTCTTGACAATTATCTGTTACTCCTTTTATTAAATTAGACGTCTTCACTAAACTGTTTGCCATGGCTTTGACACAATAATTGTGTCTCTTGCCTCTCGGGAGGTTTGTACTGCTGTTTATTAATTTTAATTGCATGATAGCAATTATTATTTTTTCGTTGCACGCATGTCCGAATGCGGTATCGAACTCAGGACCCTCTGTTTTGTAGTACGCACCTCTACCAACGCAGCCATTGAGGCTGCTCAGCTTTTGTTGGCTAACTTGTGGTTTTTATTCTATACACATACCGTTGGTTGTTGAATTAACTTTATTCACCACGCTCATGCGGAAACAACTACAGGGGTTGTCAGATTTTATTATTCGTAACATTATAAATAGAACCTAGTTTAAGGATAACTTCATCCAGGTCAATAACCCCAGAAGGCAAGCCATTAACAATGATGTCGGCACGGTTGAAGCGTGTATGTAGGGAGTTATTCTCATCTTCTAGGGCTGATATTTTAGCAGAAGTAGCATCATCAACATGTTTTATCAGTTTTCTGCAATCAATCATTTCAGCTTTTATATCATTCAAACAAGAAGCCCACTCAGCCTTGAAAGTTGCAATGGTATTAGCAAAAGCTTCCTTAACAGAATTCTGATCAAATTCCACCTTGTTAATAAAGGTGTCAATCTTAGCATCCAATGATTTAATCTCAGACCTCCAAGCACCTTCAAGACCAGGTAGAGGATTTTTTTACACGCTGTACATGTAAACGTTACTCTTTCATCATTGAAAGCACCAACAACATTATCAGGTATGCCAACGCAAGGACCATGACTCCTTAAAGAGCAAACCTTACATTGAACGAACCCAGGAATCTCACTGATATTTTTCATACAGACAGCACATTTGGATTTTTTTACTGAAGTCATATTAAAGCAATTGAGGTTAGGTTTACTAAAACAAGCAGCAAATTATAAGGAATAATTTAAAGTTGAAGTATAGATGATAATAATTGCTTAACAATCATAATATTTCACTCCACAGTTATTTAGATTTATTTAACTTCAGTTTTAAATTTATTTTGATTTAATTTCACACAATTTAAGTAAATTTATTTGATAGTAATCAGCAGCTCACAAAATGTATCTACACGAACATAAGGTTCGTATAGATACATTTAGTCAAATATAGTTAAAATCAAAAAATAGTTAAAATCAAAAATATATTTATATTTGAAGGAATCAAGCAGAATTAAAGTAGTTTAACATAAAAAAGATTCCAAATGATATTTTAATTAGTGCTATAAAGTTTGTTTTAAAGAATTTAATGACATAAACTTACAAACAATATTCTAATCTCCAAGAACTCTTGTAACCACCTTTTTCTATGGGAGCAACAGCCTGAGCCTGGTTTAAATCCAAACTTCCAGTTTGGCATAAATATTCGTTACTAAACCCAATTCCGCGTTTTCCGATTTCAGCATACTTTTCAAATCGATTGATATCTGAGAGCCTTTCTGTAATCAGTTTCTCTAGACGTGTACTTTCAGGATCACTGTTAAAAGTTGAGCTGTCCTTATTTGATTTTCCGGTAGGAAAGCGGACATCTACATTTTTAAAGAAAATAAAAAGGTTTTATTTATTAAAAGGATATTTTATCTATTTCAGTTTTTGAGGCTTTACAAAAATTTACTTATTAAGCTTTGGGTTATGATTCTTCAAATAATTATTTTATATATAATTTTTGATATTTTGCTACTTCATTGGATTGCATCCATCGTCAGCAAACAAAAAATCAAAAATTAATATACAAATTAAACTTTAAAATTAACGATGTTGATTATTGAAAGTAAAAACCCGTCTCAATGGCCATTTCGCTACCGCTTACTTACTTTGGCGGAAACTTTTTACAAATATTTTAAATAGTAAATAAATAAATTAAAGATAAAAATGAAGGCTTAAGCAAAAACAACAATAGTCAACAATGATTTTACTTTTCTTTATCCACTGGCTACGGCTTACTTTTTTTCGGCTCCTTTATACAGTTTAATAATTAAAATAAATGAACGAAGTTTTAAAATCTAGTATTTGTTCTTATTGACTTCTTTAAAGAAAACATTTCGTTTATTTACTAATACAACGTCATAACTCACATAACACATAAGTTTAAAATTTTGGAGTTAATCACATAGAATTGTTCCCTATTTCATGCTTTGTATTTTGCACAAGTTTCATTTTTAAGTCTTTTGTACTTTCCACGCTTCAAGAGAATAACCCATATTTCATTTTATGCTTGGAAACGTTGTGGAGTAAACTTTATAACGTGACTGCGACTTTCGTGACTGTTGATATGAAAAAGTTATCTTTTTAAAATGTATCGATTTTTAGCATATAAAATGTATTATTTTGAAATATATATTATATAACTGATTAAAGTTTTTGATTTTTTATTTAAGAATCATTTCGCTAATTGTAGTGAGAATCTGAGCAGTCTGATATATTTCTAGATGATGAAAACGAATCAAAACCTTAAACTGCGATTATCTCGAAATTAATTTTTTTGAGTTAAGACGCAATTACAAAAAAATGGAATAAATGTCTGGAACTTATAAACTACTTGTACGATTTTCATGAAATAATTTGCGATTTATAGAGGAGGACATAAGCGTTTCGCCTATTCCGTTTGGATGCACCCTGTGTCAGTACCGCGAAGTTTCACAGGGCGTCAAAATAGGTAACCTCGAATTTGAAAAATGTTTCACAGCTTATAGCTTTATCAAAAGTGAACCGATCTTACGAATTTTTTTATTAATGAACACATATAGATAAAGGAAAAACGTGCTTGAAATTTGCATGGTATCTTTTATACTTTTAGAGAAATTCGACTTTTAAGTTTAAAATACAAAATTTTTACCTCGGCATTTTTTAGTTTTTCATCTATAGTTTTTTTTTTTTTTTTTTTTTTTTTTTAACATAAGATATAACTATTTTAAAAAAGATTTAAAAAGCTAATACTATGTAAAAGAACTTGTAGAAAAACTGTTTGCTCTGACCTCATTACTTTAGTATTAATAATTTTTTTAATTTAAAATACATTAAAAAGTTTAAAAAAATTTGAAATTTTTGTCAAAAAATACTTTCAGTTTTTTAAGTAGATTTTTAACGTTTTTTAGTAAATTTTTAACTTTTTGTTTAAGACAAGCCCTTCAGTAATTCATCTGATGTGTTTTTATGGAATTTTTGTAAAGCACCCTAGAGTCGGCATTGTTCGAATATTGGCAATTTTTTAACATAAAAGTCTGAATGTTCGAGACGGTAAAAAAATTGCACGCGTATTTTCATTATTTTTATAACCAACTATTCTAGTACGATTGGTTTTAATAGTTTCCCAAATTTTTTAGACATCCTGCGCATACATAGTGACTGTTGAGGCGATTGAAGAAAAAATTACAATTTTCGGGATGAAATTATTATTATTTATATTATTATATTTATATTATTATTTAATTTTTTATTATATTATTATTATTTGAACTGTGGATATAATAAATGAATAGAAATTTTTTTTCTTAAGTTCATTTATTTTAATTTCTAAAAATCTTTTTTAGAAAGAAAATTTATTTTTACAAATGTATGCGAAAAGTTTTCCAACGAAAACAAGAAAAATTAGACGCTAGCAGAATGAAATGCTGCACTTTCTGGACCGCTACGACCTCATCAGCATTCTTCGCATCTGTCTACCTTAGTTGTGTACTTTATAAACATCATCTATTTAACCAAATAACTTTGTAAATAAGAATAATAATACATTTGTAAAAATAAATTTTCTTTTTAAAAAAGATTTTTACAAATTAAAAATAAATGAACTCCAGCCAAAATAATTTCTATTCATTTATAAAATATATTATTTTAAAATATTGTTTGCAAAAATTTTTATTGGTTTTAGTTACGTACATATTGGTCTTTAGTGGGTTGAAAACCTGTTTTATTTATTTATATTATTTATTATTATTTATATAATTATTATAAAAAATTGCCCATATTCGAACAATGCTGAATGTAGGGCGCTTTACATAAATTCCGTAAAAATGCATCAGGTGGATTACACAAGGCCTTGTCGTAAAGAAAGAGTTAACAATTTTATAAATTTACTAAAGAACGTAAAAAATCTACTTAAAAAACTTTTTGACCAAAATTTTACATTTTTTTTTTTAATTTCTTATGAAACTTCAAATTAAAAAAGAATATTTCCACTAAAATAATGAAGATAAAGAAAAAAGTTTTTCTTCAAGTTATTTCTTATAGTTTAAGCTTTCTTAATCTGTTCTAAAAAAGTTCTCTTTTGTATTTTACAAAAACTACAGGTGAAAAACTATACTATACCAAGGTAAAAATTTTGTATTTTAAATTTAAAAGTCGAATTTCTGTAAAAGTATAAAAGATACCATGCAAACTCCAAGCTCGTTTTTTCCTTTATCTATCTATGTATGTTAATAAAAATTTTGGTAAAGTTATAAGCTGTGAAACATTTTTCAAATTCAAGGCTACCTAGTTTGACGCCCTGTAGTACTACCCAGTACTGACGCAGGGTGTATCCAAATGAAATAGGCGAAAAGCTTATCACCTTCTCTATAAATCGCAGTTTGTTTCATGAACACCGGGTAAGTAGTTTACAAGTTCCAGACTTTTACTCCATCTGTTTGTTTTGCACGCCACTGTTTTGAAATCATTCTTATAAAAGTTTTTAGTTTTTTTTTGTTTTTTGTTTTATAAAGAACGCTTGAACATCTGAGACCTACTTGTTGCGACGTATGACCAATGTGTTTTTGTTTTCCGTGTGAATATCACGGTATATTTAAATACGACGTTTTTGTTGTAGACTGCAAATTATCTTTCGTTTTGTTTAAGCAGTCTAATATTGTTGATTCATATTTTCATAATACCCATTAATAGTTTTATTTGCTTTTAGATTGTACTTTAATTAAATTGTTAATTGACTCAATTATGCATATAGTTGGTAGAAAATAAATACATTTTTTTTAATTTTGTATTAATCATTTAATTAAAAAAAGATAATAAAATTTCCCAACTAAATAAAAAATTGAATTGATTAAAAAATTAATTTAAGTTCAATCTAAAAAAGCAAAAAACTATTCAAATTTATGTGTTGCCTTGTACTTCATTGTCCAAAAAAATTTAAAGTGGGCGTGGTGTTTTGTCCGCTGCATCTGTCCGTCCGTGTTAGTGTTGATAATCAGCAAGATCGGTCCATGTCCTTAGACGCAGCGAAAAAAGCACCACGTCTACCTCTAATTTTTCTATACATTTTTTTTGGAAATTAAGTACATATTTAATTTAAAAAAAACAAATATATGAGGAAATAGAGAATTAACAAATAAGAAAAAAACATCAAGAAAAAAATTGGCGCTTGCCATATTTTCCGAGTTACGGGGCTCTGAAATTTTCCAATTTTTTTTAGTATCAATATTGATATCATTATAAGGCATTTGAAGAGATCTTTAACGAAATACTATGGGATTTTATGTATAATAATATTATAGATTTACATAGATGTTGAAGGGTATATAAGATTCGGGATAGCAGAATATATCATTCTTACTTGCTTTAACTAAAACTATTTCTCAGACCTACAAAAGATCAAGAATTTAATGTAAAAGTTTTTACTTGAAGAACACTGCTCACTATTCACCACAATCGAATTTAAAAACGATCAAAATTAACTAACTAAAAAATAGCATACTTACCGCTGACGTTGGAAAGAGCATCATCCGCAGAAGTCAATGAAGTTGCAAGATTATCCTTAAATAAAAAAAATTTTTTTTGTAATATTTTCTATGCAGATTTAAATAAATATTAGTTTGACAACCGAAACGAATAAGGAACGTTATCTTAGATTTATTTTTAGACGGTACTTTTTATTGAACCAAGTGCTCAGGATGCTTCCTTTTTTAAATTTTGGATTCAAATAAACAAGTTTTTAAGAAATTGTTGATTTAATTATGATTGTTCATGTGTTTGTATCTTTAAAAAAAATGTGAAAATTAACTAAATACTTTTTTCAAATATCGATCTAAGCTTGTATTTATGTTTTAGGCGGGGCGGTTTGAAAATCGCTCAACGTACCAGTGTGTGCCAGTAGCACACACTCTAGAACAACCTCTGGGGGCACCCCATACAAACATTTCAAAAAAATAACCATTTTTGGCACTTACCAGAGTGTGTGCTACTTGCTTGGGTGAGTCGGCCTTCCAAAGTTAATTGGGGTCGGTCATACATTTGGACTCGATTAGGGTAGTCTAAATGAGTCAAAATGTAATTTTTTCAAAATTTGGTCCTTCGGGTCAAAAGTCGGGACATAAAAATTCATTTTAGGGGTATGGTTCCCTGAGCAAAGTATCTTATTTTCATCCCTAGAATACGATTTTTCTTGTACGTTTGCATAATTTATGTTTATTTTAAAATTTTTTTTTGCACAAATACTGGAACTAATAACGATTTCGGTTGTCAATCTAGATGAAAATAACTTTATATTATGTAAAAAGGTTATAACAAAAATTCAGTTTGTGAATTAACATTTTCCAATGTTTACAAAAGAATATTTACAATTTTAGTTCGATTATTTGGCTCTCATCATCCACTATGCTTCAGTTCTGTTAGGGTTCCGTACACAAAGCGCAAAAACGTTACCTATTGTTTTCGCTACAATGTCCCTCCGCCTGTCGCAGCATATATCTCTAGAACCTTAGGCAGACTACCTACTGAAATTACTACAGCTGCTATAAAAAATACAACAAATTGCAGGGTGTTCCTAAAGTGGCGTAAAATTTATAAAAGTGTCGTTAAGTTGGGAACTGTGATAAGCAGACCCCTGAATTTTGCACTGTATCAGTAAAAATATGTGCGTTCTAGCAACAAGCAGAAAAAATAAACCAGTAAATTAAAGCGTCTCCCAGTAGTAGCATGATTTTCACGTACGTGGCCCTGTTTTGAACCACGATAGGTTGTCTACCTAAGTTAAAGCAACTTTATGTCCGCAATAAAAACAAGTACTAAAAAACATTTCTATAGTGATATGACTTAAGCGAATAATGTTTTACTTTTTTTTTAACCGTAGTAAGCAGGATAGTTAGTGGAGACCGCTTTAAATTTGTACGGAATATGTGCTGAAAGCAGCACAAAAAATAAAAATCAAGTCAAATTAAATAAAGGATATCCTGATAGTAATGTAATTTTTACATGTTCGCTGTTAACGAAAGTACAAAAAATTAAAATAAAACGGTTCCCAATAGTAACATTATTTTCACTAGCCATATTTCAAATTTACTTAAGGAACATTTAGGAATATTTTGCATTTTGAAAAAAAATTTTAAATTTTGATTCTAAGTAATCTCTAATGCTGTAATTTAAATTTTATTTATTTTCTTTTAAAAAAATCAAAAAAAACAGAATTACCAGTTTTGATACAAAAAACTAATTAAATTTTTTTTTAGATTCATATATGTATTTCTTATATATTTTAATGCTTTTTCTTCAAGCGATCTGATGTGTTCACTTGCCTTAACCTTTAATATAGAACCAGGAATTGGAAATTTTAGACAATTGGGCTTTAATGAAACAATCACAGCACAGTTTGTCTCTAATAGAGCCAGCTGCTATTACGAAAAAATTAATTTGATGAAAATTTATTCCAGATTTCCAAAGTATCTTTATATGAAGTAGATGCAAGTCTACAACAAATACAACATTTCATGTATTATGTTAAAAAACAGTTCAGAGACGGCAAAGTGGGTAACATTCTATAATTTTTCTAACTAAAAAATTAATATTAATTTTACTTAATTATTATAAAAAAAAGTAAGAGAATGACCTTTTAATGACTACATTAATGTAAATTTAAACAAGAATTCAATAAAAGAGTATTCAATGCAACTTGAGTTGGAAAAGTGTAATTTGAATATTTCGTTTACCATCCCTGATAGAACATAATAGAAATGAAAAGAAATGAAAAGCAAAATAAATATTAAAATAAATGTAAACAAATTTTGACAAAAAACATGATAAACACGCACACCAATAAAACTATCAGCTGAACTCCTGCATGTACTTGTTATTGATATACTTTGCAGAGTTCCATTTGGAATGAATGGCTTCATTACTAATCTGCAACCTTGGCTTTGTCAGTATTTAATCCTAAATAATAAAAGACGACTTGACTGAACTCTTTGCAAATTAACACAAAAATGAATCAGCGTTGGTAAATAAGAGCAACCTTTGCTCTTATTAACATAACAGTTCTGTTCCGTAACTTTATTAGCGAAAAATAAGAACGAGAGAGTAAAACAAAAACTATTAAAATTATTCTCCCAAATATTATAAAAAAAATTAACGCTTTACTAGCAAAACTTAGCAAAGGAAATTGTTGTGGCTTTGGGAATGATATCTGGGACTTAAAAACTGTATGAAATGAACATTATATAGTAAAATGTTTAAAGTAAATGTACTAGAGTGAAAAAATATATGAAGTCCGCAAAGGGATATTAACCACACGAAAAATTTTTAAATAATACTCTAAATAACCAAATAGTAAAAGTATGTACCTAAAATGTTTTGTATTTTTTCTATTATTAGGTAATTTTCAAAAGCGTTCATAATATATAAGAGCATCATAAATATACTTTTTTGCAGTTGGTTTTAATTAACATTCTTATTGTGATTTACATGTTAAAAGATATATAATAAAATAAAAGATATATAATAAAAATAATCTACACTTTATACATGTATGTAACATATTTACAACTAAACTATTCTAATTAAAATATTACATTGCATTGAATGTTTCATTTCGTCTTCTTTAATTTTAGTTCTTGAGAATAAAAGCTGATGCAAGGCTAGAAGATTCTGAATCAAATTTCTGTTACTTAGAATTTTTACTGTTTACTGCCCTAAATAAATTAAAGAAAAATAACAAAACAACAAAACAATATTATTTTTATATTTTATTTTTATATCAAATACCTGCATTTTTTAATTTTACATAAAATTAATTTTGCAGACAAAAGTTGAGACAGCTGTTTGACTAATTCTTGCTAGTAAAAATTTTAATAGCCAAAACTTGAATCAAATGTTTTCCCTCTCACGTTTTTACGATATTTTTTACTCTCTCCATATGAGTTTTTCGAGTCGAGAACAGACCTAAAATTTTGATGAACATTTATTCCAGACTTCCATTTAGAACGAATGGCTTCTTAATTTTTATTGATTTTTGCGGCCTGTGTTTTTTTTTATAGTATGCAATCATAAATTATAAAAGATGAGTTGACTGACGTCTTCGAAAATCAAAATGTGACTTTCTTTTATTAATTATTATCCTTTATCTGAACATCAAAATAATCATATATTTATTTATTTATTCAATTAAGATAATACAAAGCCTCATTAGGCCAATAATCTATATTATCAAAGCAATAAATCTTGAGTAAAGAATCCAATATAAGTACAATTAAAAACATTATAAAATTACTAAAATAAAAATATAACTTCTCTGTTAAATAATGTATTAAAATTACCATCTGGCCCCCCAGCCAAAGAATAAAAATAAAAATAAAATATTAAATGTCCCAAAATAATAGCTCAACTAAAGTTTTGTAATTACAGCCAACCCTGGAAAGTAGGCTCATTGCAAGTATACATTTATTCTTTCCAATAAGATAATTTAAAAAATAATATAATATGTTATTGTAATTAATGATATATAAAGTTTAACTACCAAAGTGAAAAAACAATTTTAAACGAAATGCGTTATTCGAGTGAGAAAAAACTCGATGTTCTGTCGGCAAATGATTCCAGATCCTAGCTACCTTAACCAAGAAAGATCGTTCAAAGAACCCATATCTTATCCTCGGAATAATTATTTGAGGATTCCTAGTAGAGCGAGTGAAACAAAATTTAGAAGAGAGCAAAACAGGAAGACCAACTTTCTTAACCCTATAAAACAATAAAATGTTCCGTATTTCAATAAATTTCTCGAAACTAGATCCCTAAAAATTCTTCACATAGTCAGATATATGATCACGTCTTCTAACATTAAAGACAAAGCGAACAATGGTATTAACTATTCGTTTTAGTTTATTAGTAAAAAGAACTAAGGTACCAGATACAACTTCTTATCCATAAAATATATGCGGCATTATTAGCGCGTAAGCCAACCTATAACGTACATGTTGGGGTAAAAAAACATTGTTAGAGTAAATTTTACGCAATATTGCATAAACTCGACCACTAATCTGGTTAATATGATTCTCAAAAGTCAGCTTACAGTCAATATAGATACCTAAGCATTTAATACATTCTACAAACAAAATTGTATGTCCATCAATTGAAATATTTAACTCAGTCTCTGTATTTCCAAACTGGATTGCCTTAGTTTTCGTGTAGTTAACACATAAAAAATTGGACGATGACCATTGTAAAAATAGTGACAAGCTATAATTAATATTAGTTTGTAGAACATCAACATTATCTTTATGAGAACAAAATAGCAAAAAATACGTCATCAGCAAATAAGAAAGATTTACATATACCAGAATCAATTTCCTCAGGAAGATCATTCACATACATAATAAAAAGAAGCGGCCCAACAACAGAGCCCTGTGGCACACCTGTATAGATAGGAAATGTCCCAGAATAACTTCCGCCAACATCAACAAATTGGCTTCTACCTCACAAGTAAGAATAAATCAATATGCAAGCAGACCTTGAGAAATTAAAATGATCCTTCAACTTCCTAATCATTGTAAAGTAAGAAATAGAATTAAAAGCTTTATATAAATCAAAGAGATCAATGTGGCTAAATAGTCCTTATTCACACTATCTCTAATAGTATCAGTTAAGCCCAACAACAAAGAGGTAGTGCTATGACCACGGCGGTATGCGTACTGAGAAGATGATAGTTTATTATCAACAAAAAGTAATATTTGGTTTTTAATGATATGCTCAACAACTTTAGATATAGCTGGCAAAATAGAAATAGGTCTTAAATATGCTATTTCCGTAATATTTTTTGACTTAGGTATAGGAACTACACGAGCTACTATTCAATCCGTAGGGAAAACCGATGAACTTAGTATAGTATTAACATGAAATAGCAGTACTTGGGATAAGTATGAAAATACTAGTTTAATGAAAGAAATAGGAATACCGTCAATCCCGAGAGATTTTGATTTAACTTTAGACAACGCTACCAAAAGCTTATCCTCATTCACACATCTAAAGGTAAATGAGCCATTAAATCCACCCAGAGCGTTAAAATCAATGACATAATCCGAATTTAAGTGAGGAGCATCAACGAATTGGGTATTAATATCATCAATATTTAATTCAGACAAAGTTTGATTCTGATGGGTAAAACCTCTACCTTTCAAAAATCTCCACATAGCACCTGAATCAAGTCCCGAAAATAATTTCGTATAATATTTCCTTCTCTCACGTCGTATAATATTTTTCGCTCTATTTCTGTACCGACAAAAAATCCGCAAATCTTCGTTCGAACCGGATAGGCTAAAAGCTGAATAAGCCAAATCCCTTAAGGACATTGCCAAAACTACTGTATTGGAGTTCATCCAGTTGTCTATCCCACTGGGAATTCTTTTACGAACATTCGGAACAAAATTGTGCAAGTTTCCCAGAAGCAAACTCAATTGGCTCCATTGAGAGTCAACAGAAATCGTATTAAAGAAACAAATAAAATCAAAATTGGATATAAATGAAAACAGTCCATCCCAATCAATCTTACTAAAATCTCTGTATTCAAAAAAAAGCTGAGGAGAATCATTTTCAATGTCAAACACACCAAATATCAACGCATAATGTGACACAGATTTGCATTGGACTTGATCCGAGTACCTTAATAAAGACGAGTCACTAATCAGAAAATAGTCTAAAAAGGAAGTGGAACGGTGAGCTATGTCAAAGTATGTTGGTTTCGAATTATGACGTACTGACAACTTGCATCTTAAACACATCGATCTAATTTGACTAGCCTTAGAAGTATCGAAAAGATTACAATTAAAGTCGCCAGTAATTATAATTCTAGAATACTTCACAAGCAGATGGTGATGACTATTCTCGAAGGCTGTAAGGTCACCAGACGGCAAATAAACCACACCAAATAGTGTACTAATACCAGAATCAGCAATCTCAATAAACAATGATTCACATGCATCTCTTTCAGAAACCTTTAGCACTATCTTATATTTCAAAGAACTCGATACATAAATACCAACCCCGCCCGCTCGGGAATAAGCTCTATCAGTCCTAACAAAAGTATAGCCAGGTATATTAAGAGCACTTGTAGACACATAGGGCTTAAGCCAGGTCTCAGAGATGGCAATAAGTCCAAAGTTTCCATTAACTATATTTTTCAATTCCTCAAACTTTGTTGAACTCCTGCTAGGCCTTATACTCTGACAATTGATATGTGCTACTTTTAGCAATTCTGGGTATGGTTGCAAAGATTGTTCAATATATGAGCCATTATTAACAACGGGACCAAGATTCTCATTATATATAGGCATAGTAAAAAATGTTAAGAAGCGAAGTGGGGAGCCAAATGTAACAATATATTCTGGAGAAATGCATACAAAATCTTATGATACAATTCATAACACTCTTAAATAATACGTTTGCAATCATATCGCAAAAAAAAACTAAGATCACAATATAAATATGCATTTATGTTATACAAAAAATAATTAAATAATTAAGTTGCTAAGAAAAAGGAACTAAGAAGTTTGTCTTAATGACTAACAATGCTACCAAAATTGCAAATAATTCAAATAATGCCATTAAAACGAACTAAATAGTAAAATAGTTACACGAGTTAATAGCCAACTAGACAAGTGCTGCGTCATTACCGCCATCATACAATGCTGCACAGTCCTCAATATCAGAAGTAACTTCTTTGCCATCAGTTAAAGTTAGCTTCGCCTTCACCTTATGGAGGTTTAATATCTTGTACTTAGAAATAATTTTTTGTTTCTTTAATTTTCTGCACAATGAGTTTAATTTAGATGCAGCAGGAGAAAAATGCTCATTAAGGTAGACTCTGCTACTAATATCTCCTCCAATTATATCCGAAATTTTAAGAGATCTGCTTTTAAAATATTCCCTCATAATCTGGTCACGAACATGGATATTATTAAATTTAACAAGAATAAGTTTTTTGTTATTCAAGTAACAGACATGATTAATATCTTTATCAGATATATCAATACCAAAAAACTTGCTTAAGGAACAAACTGAAACAATAAGATTATCTAACCCAGCAGGCAGACCGTTAATAATAATATTTCCACGATTGAGCCTTCTATGTAAAATGTCATTCTCTAACTCCAATGCATCAATTTTAGCAGCATATTTAGAATAAACTTTTTTTATAAAGCTATTACAATCCGCTATCTCAGAATTCGGTTAACATTTGGTATATTTGTTCCTTAAAGTCGACAAAACCGTCGGTCACTCCTCTCATTTCATTTCGAATCACACTTTTGTCATCATTTTCGGGAGATTCTAAACAAGCGGAACAGATAAATGTAAAAAATTCAGGTTTATCCGTATACAAGGCCACATGCTTTTCAGTTAAATCAGTGCATTTGGGATGAACATAGTGACTGCACTTGGTGCAAAAAATATTGCCCTTCTTGGTCACAGTAGCCTCACATACACCACATTTAAATACAGGCATTTTGTTAATAAAAAAACAGATGCAGCAAAAACAGCAATAAACAGCAGAAACTGCGGCAACAATAGCAGGGAAAAAGAATAAAAATTTGAACTCCGTTTATTCAGCAACACCGCAATTAGTACAACAGCAACAATTGCCTTATACTTTTTCCAAAGATTATTATAAATAATTAGATCGAAAAAGATTAAAGTTTTTTTTAACAACTTAATACAAATAGTTTGTTTAATCAAAACGCGAGAATTTGCTCTTTATTAAGCTGTGACTAAATTAAAAAGTAATAAGAAATGACAGCCAAACTAACACGCACGTTTACTCAGGCATAGCGTTGCCAAACAAACGCTTGAATATAACGATAAACGTAAATTAAATTAAGCAAACATATGGACATTTCCATGAAACCGTACTTGATACTTGTACGCCTATAAAGTGGAATAAATGTTGGAAATTAATTAATATTCCTATAGTACATTTGAAACGAAGCTAAACTCATTCGACACATTTTTTCCCAAATATCTATTATATTAACAATATATCGTATGTTACATAAAGCGAAAGAGATTTTGAGGAGCAACGAAAGATTTGCCAAATTCTGCATACTTAAGGAGATGTATTTTTTTATTGTTCTTGTACTTAACCAAATATTAAATTTAATACCGCGATATATCGTACGACAGAGCTGTGTCGTTCCTGATTGTTAAATTGACCGAATCAAAGAAGTAAATGGAATGATCCGGTTATTTTACTCAGGTCTTTTCGTCCAATAGTGTAAAGCGGCTATTATACGATCAAACTTCGCCTGTGAGCACGGCCTGTGACAAGCCATCACACCCGTGTAATAGGGCAAATTTCGTGTTTGTCGCGCTGAATGAAAATAAAAATTTTTTGATATTTTGTGTTTGCCATCAGGCCATCCAACTCGTTTAATAGCGTGTTTGCCTAACACAGTGTAAATTTCATTTGTGTTTTTGTCGGCGAACAGTAAAGATGGGTTGGCTAGAGCGCATGAGTTAAATAAAGATAATATGTATTGACAAATTAACAGAAGTAGATAATAGGTAAATTATATTACACTGAACTTCTTATTAATTGCTAGGTTGAAAATAAAATAAAATATTAACAATTTAAAACTTGCTTTATTTTAAATAAATGATATTGCACTCATATTTTTATAATGCAATACAATAAGTTAGTGAATTTTTTACGATAATGCAAGTTTGAATATAGGTAAACATAACTTAATTTGTAAGCTTAGCTTTAAGTTTTATCTTCTTCTGTTAATATCATAATAAAATCTTTAATAAAACAAACTATAAAATAGTATATTTTTGAAATAACTAAAAAAACATTATTTAATTCGAATTTTAAAAGTATATAAAAGTTTACCGGAATTATGCAAATAAAAAGTGATTTTTACAATAATAGAGATTTAAAACAAAAGTCTTGAAAAAGTTTTTACAAAAATTGAAAAAAAGTACAACCAAATGCAACAATTAAAGTTATAAAATAAAATGAACATATTGCAACTAATTCATGCGCTATCACAAATACGAACTTCACTGCTCAAAATCTGCTTGCATACTAATGTTTGACAAACTTTGCCTGATCGTTTAATAGCAAAATACTCTCTCTCTCATCAGGCCGTGCTCACAGGCGAAGTTTGATCGTCTAAATTGAACGGATGACTTAAGTGAACGGAATGAGCCAGATATTTAATCGGCTCATTCCGTGTGTTCCGGTGTACGAATCACTTTCGTTCTGTTGTTTGTTCTCTTTTTTTTGCGTCATGTTCTTTTATATCAAATGATTTCCTGTGCTGTATATGGATATATACGCATGTAAGTATATATTTCATTTCTGTTTGAAATAACAGTCTTTTAAAAAAAAATTTTTTTTTGTGATATAGTGTTTCTTTTTTAATTGAAAATTGGTCATTTTCAAATTAATAAAAAAGTAATTTTAAATAAACTAAAGAAATAGCACAAAGAAAAAGAAGCGTAATTTGTGCTGGAATTATTTCACACACAAGCAGCCTATCACATTTAAAGCAATTTAATACTTAAATTCTTTATTTTTAGGAATAACATTTTTTTGTGTGGAAAAGGAACTTTGTGTGAAATATTAAAAATTCCCGATATTTAATTTTAATTGCTAGTGTTGCTCTGTGATATTATAAAAAGCTGTTATACCTTAACATAGTGAGTATTTGTATATTTAATTTATTTTAAAAATAGTTTTTTCGTACATTTGCCCCTGGTTACAATATGTACGTTTTCAAAAAAGTAAAAATAATTGATGATAACGCATGATAACGTAATATAAAAAGCAATATGTCATTTGAAGCTTTATTATGGAGAATGTCAATTATTAATTAAAGTGTCGACTAACATAATAAAAACAATTTTATAAAAAAAGGCATAATAAACATATACAATCTTTAGGACGTTACAAATTGCGATTGTTACTAATTTCATCGAATAGTGTCTTTTGAGAAGAGCTACATCATAAAACATAAATAATCAGTACATTTGTTTACGTTTCCCGTAAAATCTAGAAACTGAATATATGCTGACTAATTTAAAAAAAAAAAATACTCTCAATATAACCTTTGGCCAAAAAAGTAAGGGAACGGGAAAATTGTAAAAGCTTATTTTTATTGAGGAATGTAGCTGATTCCAAATTTATATAGTGTTGCAAATTTTTTTTATAAAGGAAAGAAGTGGTATTTTGCTACTATCTAAATTTTCCGCACTACACTTTTCTGCAGAAGAAAACACATTAACTTAAAATTTTTTAGAAAAAGGTTTTGTGTCATACAATATAATTTAGATATCTTTTCCATTTTCTTAAAATACAATTCAATAATACAAGTCTATTGAGTTTGTTAGTAATTCTTTTCCTGATTTGCGCAAGTAGTTAACAACTGAAACCTATTATTCAACAAAAGATTCAATGATTAAGCTTTGGAACACAACATCTCTTTAACTAAAATATTCCTGTCAAAACCTAATAGAACTGAAAACGGCTTACAGCCACAAACGGTTAATCTCTGACAAAATTTCAGCTGAAAACAGTGCATTTCAAAAAAAAAGTAACTAATTTCCTGTCCCACTATTTTTGTTTTTCATTTAATTGTTTTTTATTTGCTTGAAATATTGACCGAAAATAGAGTGAAAAATATTAGTTGAGTAGTTTTTGAACATGAATTGTTTGGAAATTTTTCCACTCCTTGAATACTTACTAGATTAATGGCAGCCAAAAGGAAGAGAACTGAAAAAATGTTTAAAAATTGTGCCATGACTCAAATGAGGAATTTCCGATATTGTTGGAGCTCTTGCTATTGTGTTTTTTTTTACAATACTTGATAGATTCTAATTTGGTTCAACTGGATTTCCCAGATTTTTTTTTATCGGTTTTACACAAAGAACTATTGTATAGATTTATCAGAAAAACTTATTTATATTATTTTAAAGACTTTTTAAGTTAAACTTAAAGATATTAAACCGTCTTCTTTAGGCTTCAATTGTGCACTGACTGATAGTTTTGTCAGTATTTCAAACAACACTTGGTAGTTAATTCTACTCATTTTACAACAATTCATAAGGTGGGTGCAATAGCTGCTTTTGACATTGTAAACACAGTTTTTTAAGATATTTTGACGTCTGAATTAGAAAAGCTTTAATAAAAAACTGACATATGTCATCAACTGACAAAAGCAGTAGAATATTTTTGTAGAGAGTAACCGGCAGCCCATATGCTATAGTTAAAGTGATTGCAATAGCACTATGCAAAATTCGATGTTCCCTCTTAACTTTCTTCTTTCGCAAATGTGCTTAATTCAAAAAATACAAACAGAACTTATGTTTCTTCAAATGTTTTTCGTGTGGTTGCCTCGTCTGTACATGGTTGCTGGCCATGTTCCATTTATTGTTGCCTCTTTGGTACCTATCTTTAAAACTAAGAAAGTTATGTCATGTGTAATGTTTGGTTTGCACCTTTTGAGCATTAACAGTCATATTGCATTATACTTTCACTGCAATCAAAATTTCAATAACCAGTAAATTTTCACTGATTACTGAAAAAAATCGAACGACCATCCAGTCATGAATGTATGAGTAATAAACATGCTATTTATTATTACTACCATTGCAGTAGTCAATTAGATTTTATTGGTAAATCAAATTCGGTATCTGTAAAAACTTACTGATTATTACAATTTGTGACGACAGGTAAAAGTGTAATTATCTATTAAACTTGAAAATAATAATTAATACTCGTATATTCATAAGCGGAAAGTTTTTTACTGGTAATGCAAATAATTAAAAAAAAAATCTCATTCAGTCTTAGTGCTAAATTACAGTATGAGCAAAAATAAATTTTTAGTCTAATTTAACAAGAACTGCCAGTCTTTGTTATTGAACTTAGAAATATAGTTAAATTAAAGCTGCAAGATGCAGCAGAAGGTTTCGTTTTGAAAATTTCGACAAAAACATGACTATATTTACTGTTAAATCTCAAAACTTAATGGTAAAGTCCAGATTTACACTTTGCAATTTTTTGAGGCATTATTTCTTCAATTTTCCATTTAAGTTACAGCGTTATGCGTTATATAAAAGTAAACGTTAGCAGCAGTAACATCCACTCCAAACTCAAGCAATACCATATTGCTTACTCCTCCTGCTGTAAATAAAGAAAAATAAAATCAGAGTTCATTATTGTTGTTTCAACTTTATAGTTTGGACAAAAATTTTTAGTTTATTCAAAATGTTTGTGAGTAGTTTCCTGAAGAGCTAAGTAAGCAGTTGCGAAATAGACAACGAGACGTGCTTTCACCTTCAATAATCAAAATCTGTGATTTTAATAATTTTTTCGGGATAATTAGCACAATATTCAGCACAAATAGCAGTTCTACATAATACAATATATATTAAAATGTCATGTCATTACCTCTAACATTGTATTCAAAGAAGTATTATAAAAGCATTTAAACATATGTATGTATGTAAATATGTATGATATATTATAATTTCTAATATTTATATACTTTTAATAAAATGTATTGAAGTTACTAAAATTTCCATTAATTATTTTTTTTTTATCATACAAAAGTGCAACTAACGCTGCGAAATATTCGCACGGGTTAGTCTAGTTTACATAAAAAACACAAATAAAAACGTATATATTTTACATAAATTTTAGCACTCAAAAATGTTCGTTGCTAAAAATTTTATTTATTTTTTATTTAAAATCGCTTATTTGAAATAGAGAATACAATATTAGAAAATTGTAGCGATGACAATAAAGGCTTAAATTACGATGAATTGGATTTTTAGACATCGCCAATTTAAGCAATATATATTATTGCTTTTACAGCTAAAAATCGCTAAATGGATTTTATAGATTTTTAGGGATGGAGTTTTAGCTTTAACGACCTACAGAATTATGCTGCAGGTCAGCAAATTATGTTTTCAATGATATTGATTTATAATTTTAATTTACTTTAATCGTGCTTAAATCCTTCAAATACAAATATTTCATGATATTCTCATAAAATATTTTTTATTTACAACTACAAATTGAAATGTATTACTGCGGGGAAGTTTTGTATACACACAGAAAAAAGATTGGTAACAATTCGATTGATACATTAAATATTCAATTACTAATATAATAATTTGATTTTTATTATTAATAATTTATAGTCTTGATTTATTTTTTATATTAAAAGCTAATAAATGATATTTGCTTCTAAATGTTAGTTGTAACACCTCTTAGAAAAGTTAACATGACCGATTTGTGTCTTTACTAAAATCTATTCTATAAATGGAAGATGCAACTAAACTTATTCAGTACATTACTATTTAAAACCAAATTTTGGAAGTAAGAATCATAAAACTCGATTGTATATTCTGAAATCGAAAAATGTTTGACTCAATATAAATAAATTTTGTACACAATACAAAAATCAATATATTTTAGTTCAAAAATAAAAAGCTTTATTAAAAGTGGTGAAACGTTCTCTAATATTGGTAAATGGTAAGTTGAAAATTATCTCAGAAAGACATTTATATATAAAAATAATTTTATAATATTTACTTTATTTCGTAGCGCAAAACATGCGGTATGGGACAGCAAGTTGAAAAAACTATGTGGAAGAAAAGAATGATGTAAAGGAAAAAGAAAGCTTCATTCAATGGTTCGAATCATGAAATTTATAATGTATAATCTTATTTCTATAATTTATTATTAAAATAAAAGTAAATATTAAAAAATTGTTTTGTTTTGTTTAATTCCAATAGTATTTTATAATCACCCAAGAATCATTTTTTAAAATAGTTGTGACTGCTATATTTATTCAGTTACTACAACCGAATTCAAGATAATACACACAACCGACAAAATACGATTGGCAACAAATTCGGTTCTTATAACGAATTTCTTTTCTCTGTGTAGGAAACTTGAAAGTCTTATATTAAACGCCAAATAGATTAAATGAGAACTCCATTGAATCAATAAGACAAAAAGACAATAACAACTCAAAAATGTTGTATACAAAAACACAGTAACTATTTTTATTTTTTCTTTCATTTTTCTACATAACGGATCCTATCGGAAACCTTTCATATGTATTTGAAAGATTCAATGAAAACAATTTTTATTAATAAGCAATAAGCTCATACAAATATATCAATATGAAAATTTATTATTCGGAAAAAAAAGATAATAAATTTTCATATTGATTACGAGGGTTGCTCTATATATTTCTGGCCTAATAGTGAAAATGCGAATATTTATAATCAAAAAGGGTTTTATTGTTTTTCAAAGTATTCTCCAGCATGATTTATACACTTTTGCATGCGCTCAAACCAGTTGTCGAATCACTTTTTCCACTCCGATTGAGACACCTCTAAAACATGGTTTTTGAACACTTCAACAGCTTCTTCTGGCGACGAAAATCGTTGATCACGCATTTTTTTCTTGATGTGCGGAAACAAGAAGAAGTCATTAGGTGCCAAGTCAGGGCGGTACGCCGGATGACCCATTAATTCGACGTTTTGGCCGGTCAAAAACGCTCTGGTTTGAGCCGATGAGTGAGAGCTCGCATTGTCATGGTGGACAATGATTCGTGTTCTCTTGTTGGTTTTTCGAATTTCTCCGATGACTTCAGGCAAACAAATTGTAGCGTACCACTCAGAAGTGACCGTCCTACGTTGCTCAAGCGGAACAGTCGCCACATGACCAGTTTTGCCGAAGAAACAGGCGACCATTTGCTTCGGAGTGCTTCTTCCACGAACAACTTTCGTTGGATTTTGCTCGTCTTTGAAGACGTGCTGTTTACAGTAACGTTTTGAGTACGATTATGGTTAAAAATGACAAACTTTCCAATGGAAAAGTCAGATTACACTTGGCAGCACTCAGTGTTGCCAGGCCAGAAATATATATAGCAGCCCTCGTAAAAGTCTCTAAACTCTGATTCTCATCTGTGACTATGAAAAGAATACAAACAAGTCTTAGGGAGACTCGTGCATGTTATGTCATTTTCAATCACTTCCTTAGGGTCTATTTAAACAAAAATTGTTTTTGCTTCAAACTTCAAACAGCATATAAAACATTAAATTAAAGTAAAAACAAGGAAAACATTTATTAAAATAGTTAATTTTCAAAAGAATTATTGCGCTATTTTTAAAATTATCCCGATTTCAATTATAAATTACAGATATTGATTACTGAGGGTGAAAGCACGTCTCGATGGCCCTTTAGCGGCCGCTTATTTAGCTCTTCAGGAAATTTCTCAAAAACATTTTAATTAAACTAAATATTTTTGTCCAAACAATAAAGTAAGCAAAAACAACAATAACCAACAATGATACTATATTTCTTTATCTACTTTATACTTTTTTTCGGCTCTTTTATATAGTTAAAAGATAATGCAAAATAAAATATCACAAAATACTACGATAATTTATTTTTATGAGCGGGTACTTTGCAAATTATTGAATAAAACATTTTTCTTTTGCCTTTACTTTAAAACTTTTTTGTTTCAAATTATACATAATATCAAACAGATATAAATTAAAAACTTTAATATTTAAATTATGAGGAAGTTTGATTTTTTAATTTTATTTATTAAATCGTTTATCGGCTAAACATTAAAAAAATCATAAAAAATATTCCTTCGACACAAAGAGTTTTGTCGACAGGTTTTTTCCTTGTGAATTTATGCAATAATATTTTCATCCTTCATACTGTTTCCAAAAGCGCTTAAAACAAGTATGTATATGAAACTCAAATTAAATGTCTTGGAAACATTTTAAACCATTCCGAAATATTAAATTTTATAACATTTTTGACGACAAGTTTTATTCATTTCAATTTTCGTTACAGTTTTAAAGTTATAAATTGAAAAGCTTTAAGTAAGATAAACTAATAAAAACTGTGAAAATAATGGTGATGATAATAATAATAATAATAAAATAGTTTTTTTTAACGTGTTTGTTTTAACTTTAGTTATTTGTTTTAATTCATGCATAATAAAATAGTAAATATCATATATTAGTTATTTTTTATTTAATCAATGGCGTTTGTTTTATGATCGAAATACTCGAAAGTTTGGCCTCTCATTCATCCTGGTTGTCTTGCATTTCTAAAAAAAAAGAAGAAATACCTATTATTAAAATTATTAAACAAAATCAGATTTTAACAAAGAGTACAGTTTTTGCACAAAAATAGAATCAAAAAACGAATACTAAATGTAAATGTGTTAAAATGTGGTTTCATTTCATAAATAACTAATAACCAATAAGCGCAATCGCACAACGACTACTCTTCCAATTCAGCCAGTTGTTTGTTTGATAATGTGCTAAGTGAAAGTTACATGTACAAAATATTAAACCTACACGACAATAATTTTTCACTTTATGTGAAAACTACCACTATTCCAATACACTATACTATTCAAAATCTGAGTATTTTTTTTAAGACTGCTCGTGTAAAACTTTAAGATTATACCCTTTTAATTTGCAGGTCAAATATTTGATTTTTTGTGCCACGCCTACTTACAATTTCAAGGCAATATGCTTCACCATTCAGGCAGCTAGAAACAATCTTTGGCAGCCATAATGTACCGACAAACAAACAGACACATTTTGTACTTTATACATACAGTAGCTCCAAGCGAAACTCGTACACTTTAGACTAATTTTTAAACTATCTTATAACATTAAATAAGAAGCTCTTAAAAAATAAAACTGTAATTATTTTATTAGTTTTTTATAACAAATTTAACAAAACATAAAAACTTCAAATTTTTATTAAATAAAAATTTTTTTTAATAAAAACATAAAAAATTAGTAATTTCTGTGTCAAAGACAAACGCGTGCACCACACTTTAATCAAATATTATTTTGTTGGTTTTAAATATTAATATTTGGTGTGCACGCCTTTATTTTTTATCACCATTTTTAATCTATTTGGCATACTGCGCACAAGGTTTTCGCAAGAACTTGTTTCAATTTTGCTCCATTCGCCCTGAAGAGCTCTTTTCAAGTCATCCTTAGAACTTTTTGTATGCCTACTAATTTTACGATCAGGATAGTTCCACAAATTTTCGATTGGGTTTATGTCTGGACTCTGGCCTGATGTATTCATAACATGTGGACATTTATAAAGTAGTCATGACCGCACATTGTAAGCGTTATGCTTAGCGTCGTTGACTTGGTAAAAACTTTTATTTTTAGTTTCTGCTTACAAACTGGCAAACTTCCTTTTAAAATGTTCAGATACATATGCTGATCTATGGAACCATCGATAAAGTGTAAAACACCGGGCCCAGATGCAGAAATGCTCCCCAAACCATTACTGACCCACCACTGTGCTTAACTGTTGGTTTCATGTTTTTGGCAAGCAACTCCTCATTTGATTTTCTCCATACATTAGGTCTTCCATCTGAACCAAACAAGTTGAATTTACTTTCATCTGTGAATAATACTTGCTTCCAAAATGAAAAAATCCTTTGTTTCATGTTCCTCGGCGAATCGTAACCTTATCTTTTGATTTCTTTTATTAATCAGAGGTTTAACTCTTGGGCTTCTACCATTGAATTTAGCCCTTTTTAATATGTTTCTTAAGGTCTGTGGGCAAAATTTTTTTCCTTTTCAACAATTTCTACGAGTTTTGGAGAACTTAAAAATGGGTTCTTTTTTATTTGACGTAAAATATATTGCTCGTCTCCAGCAGAGAAAATTTTGTTTTTTGCACTTTTCTTCTTGTTTGCATTCCTCTCTTCCATTTTATACCTTTTTATAATATATTGCACTGTTAGATATTTCTCGCAGCGATTTATTATTTTTATGATGTTGAATTATTAATTTTCTTACTTCAACAGAAGTTTGTCCTCTCTGTCTATCCATTTTGTTCTCTTTTGTAACTCTTTCAAACAAAAACTCAAATAAATGACAATAAAAAAGCTGATATTGGGGAAAGTCCCTATTTTTTTTAATTATTTTTAAGAAATATCCCGAAGTTAGATGCAAATTAAAAGAATGTTGCCAAATTAAATAAGACTGTACGAGTTTGGCTTTGGCGTCGAAAGTTGCCACTTTTTAAAATATTTATCTGTATATATATATTATCGGTATATATTCAAAATTTCGTTTCTGATATTTAATTAAGTACATAGTTTTTAACTAAAAATAAGTAAATTTATTTTATTACCCTATTTAGTTTTAGACATATAACATAAAGAAATTAGTTTTCATAGGTGTACGAGTTTCGCTTGGAGCTACTGTATCTGGATATATGTATAGATAAACAATAACTTTGCCTTAATATTAAACTCGACATAATTAAATTAAACCTAATAAGAAATATCAGCAAAATGGAAATTAAAAATTTTAAAAAAATAAAATGATTTGTTATTAAATTTGAAATTTATCAGACCTGTCTTAGAATCGCGTAATTTCAAATCACGAACAGTTTTAAAGTCACACAGACGTCTCAGTGATGTCGTGCAGATCAGGCGATTTCATGTTTTTAAAAAAACACGGAAAAAAAGCTATTTTTTAAATTTGTGTTTTTTATTTTTATACCCTTCACCACAAAAGTTGTGTATATATTCAATCGATCAGATATAGTATCGAAAGAAGTGCTATTGGAAGTCAGAGTGATTGGTCCATGTCCTTCGAGGCAGCAGGTAGGTGCCTCTAATTTTTTCATATCATTTGGAACAATAAAGTATCAAACTAAAAAATAAATATATGGGGGGTTAAAGATTAAAAAAAAAGCATCAGATGAAAAAATTGGCGCTCGCCCACGTTTCTCGAGCTCTAGGCTCTTAAGTTTTTAAAATTTTTAAAATATTATTGATAACATTTTAAAGCTTTTAAAGAGATCCTTAAGGAAATACTAAAGTTTTTTAAAAATACTTAACCCATTAAGAGCCGATGTCATTTTATGTAAAATTATATATATGCAGTACCATTTTGTTTTTTTTTTTAGTTTTCAATTCTCTGTCACCCTATTATTCGCTTTTTTGAATAGAGTTACTTCACTAAACTAGATTTACGTAGATGGGTAATGGGTACATAAGATTCGGCATGGCTGAATAGAGTTGGATACCGGTTCAGAAAATAATGTTATCTCCGAAAAAACATACAAAGCTACTTTTAGTATTTATCACCTTCGTAAAATAACGATGCTATTGAAAGCTTATAATGGTACAAATATAATACCTATGGGAGTTTGTGATGTGTTAGTACAATTCGAGAATAAAAGGAAACTTATTCCAATTATTGTGATTAAAAATGGTGGACCGCCACTGTTAGATAGAAATTTAATAAAAGCATTTGTAATAGGAATAGGTAATATTAATTATTCTTCGAAAATACATAATATAAATAGTACGAGTAATCCCATTTTAAAAAAGGTTAGTAAATTGTTTGATGATGGCTTGGGACTTTTTAGAATGAGTAAAGCTGCTTTGAGGATAAAAGAGGACGCCGTTCCAAAATTTTTTAGGCCAAGACCTTTACCTTTGTCAATTAAAGACAAAGTAGAATTAGGATTATCAGAGTTGATGAAAATGAAAATCTTAAAACCTGTTGATTATAGCAATTGGGGAACACCAATAGTGCCAATATTAAAAAAAGACGGTACTGTGAGAATTTGCGGAGATTTTAGGGTAAAAAAAAACTTGATTTAAGTATGGCATACCAGCAAATAGAATTAGATGAGGATTCTCGCAAATATACAACTATTTCTACGTCCAAAGGTTTTTTCCAATATACAAGGCTCATATATGGTTTAGTTTCAGCACCCGCGATTTTCTAAAAAATTATGGATTCTCTTCTGGCAGGGTTGGACGGAGTTGTTGTGTTCTTAGACGATATTTTAATAAGCGCTCCAAACCGAAAACTTCATATTAAACGTCTCGAACATGTGTTAAATATTTTAAACGATGTAGGTTTTAAATTGTCCCCAGCAAAATGCGAATTTTTCTGTGAAGAAATAAAATATCTAGGCCACTTAATTAACAAAACCGGACTTCACATGAACCCTGAAAAGATAAGCGCCATTGCTAAAATACCAAATCCAAAAAATGTCAAAGAGTTGCAAGCGTTTGTGGGGGTCGTAAACTTTTATAGAAAGTTTTTACCAGACGTGTCAACATTGCTGCATCCTTTGCACCGGTTGCTTCGATCTGATACTAAATTTAAATGGATTCAATATTGTTCCGAGGCCGTTAAAAAGTTAAAAAAGTGCTTAATAGCCGAAAATTGTTTAACGTATTTTAATAATAGTTTTAAAACAAAGTTAACAGTGGACGCTAGTCCTGTTGGAGTTGGAGCTGTGTTGTCACAAATCGATAATCATGGTGAAGAAAGGGCTATTGAATTCGCCTAGGACGTTAACAGATGTAGAAAAACGATATTCCCAATTGGATAGAGAAGCAGTATCAATTTTATTTGGAGTCAAAAAGTTTCACCAGTATTTGTACGGGCGTCACTTTACGTTAGTAACTGATAACAAACCTTTACAGCATATCTTTAATCCAAAAAAAGGAATCCCGGTAATGGCATCAAATAGGTTGCAGCGTATCGCCTTAGTTTTGTCTGGATATCAATTTGATATTTCCCATATTAAATCAAAAAGTAAAATAGCTGATTACTTTTCAAGATATTCTAAAGAATCAAATGAGCTTCTTGATGGTTTCCTAAAAGAGTTATTTGTAAATTACGTGAATGAAATCCAACAGGAAACCCCATTTTTAAATTTTGAAACCATTGGTTTAGAAACTGGAAAAGATATGGTGTAAAAGGTTCGCAAATACATTGAATCAGGTTGGCCTGCTAGGTGCTCAGAAACTGAATTGATTCCATATTTTTTAAAGAGAAATAAAATGTCTATTGAAGCTAACAGTGTGTTTTGGGGTTATAGGGTTATTATACCTAGTAGTTTGAGAGGTGAGATTGTTAGTTTTTTACATGCCTCGCACATGGGTATAGTAAAAATGAAAGCGATGGCCCGTGAATGTTGTTGGTGGCCAAATCAGGGCAAATATTTACAGATGATGTGACGCATGTTTAATGACACGCCTAAATCCACCTCAGCAAGAGTTAATTCCGTGGCGTAGATCAGGCGAAGTTTTGTCAAGAGTGCACATTGAGTTTTTTGGACCGTTTTTAAAACGTTGGTGTTTAGTTTTGGTGGACAGCACCAGCAAATGGACTGAATTTGTTGATATGGGTACAAACACAACTAGTAGTGCGGTTATATCGGTTCTAAGAGAAATATTTGCTCGTTTTGGATTACCAAAATGTATTGTTTCGGATAGTGGTACAGCTTTTGTATCCAATGAATTTAAATTTTTTTTTGAAATGCAACGGAATAAATCACATTACAACTCCTGTAGGAAACTCAGCGACTAATGGACAGGCTGAAAATTCAGCTAAAACCATTAAAAATGCCTTAAAGCGAAATTAAAATAATGTACCAATTGGGGAGTTTAATAATGTCCTATGCAGATTTTTATTTGACTACAGGAACACAGTACATGCAAGTACTGATGTTTCTCCGGTACAATTAATGTTTAATAAACGCAAACTAAGAACAAGACTTGATTTAATTAATCCAAATAGACAGGTGAAAAAAATGAAGAAATATCAAGTAAATTTATATGCAAAAAATAAGCAAAAAAATCAGATGAAATTTTATAAAGGTAAGAAGAAAAATGTTTTTCATGAAGGCAAAAATGTTATGTGCAAAGATTATTCGATTCCTGCTAAAGTATCCTGGATTAGAGGCTCAGTGCTTAAGAAGCTTGGTCAGCATACCTATTTAATTAAAACAAAAAATAATAAAATTTGGAAAAGGCATGCAAACCAAATTATCTCGTGCACTGACCCTCTAAATGAAGAATATGAAATTCCCACAACCGTGGCAGATCCGGGGCAAAAAATGTATCTAAGTATCCAACAAAGTATTGAAGATCAAGTTGTAAATAATAACATGGAAGTTAACGAAAAAGACAATATTGTAACTACTAAAGAAATTGAAGAAAATAACAAAGAAAACTCAAATTAAATTGTTAAATATAATTTAAGAGAGAGAAAAACAAGGAAGTTATAAATAATGTAAATGTAAAAATAAACATGATAATATAGTAGTTCTAAGTGATCAAACGTAATGAAATTTATTTTTTAACTAAAAATACGTACATAATTGGATTTTTAACAGTTTCATAATTAATTAAAAAACCTTATTTTAATTAGTTATGAAACAAATTTATGAAGGGGATAGTTGTAGGGTATCAAGATATGTACATACGATATGTATATACGATCCACGTATATTAACTGTAGGTATGTATCTGCACTCATTAACTTTGAGAGTGTTAGAGTAATTAAATGTTTGTATGTAAATACGATCCACTAACATTAATAGTATGTACATATGAAAGCTACGCATGTAAATGTATTCTTTTACAAATTATATAATTAAACGGAACAATAAGTATTGTAGTCTTTACATATGTTTATTGCTAGTATATCCCTTAAGCAACATGTTTAAAGCTTCAAATGAAGCAGAATTGATATTAAAGTTTTAACTGAAATATATTATTTTAAGTATAATAAACTTTATGTGTTTCATTATTTGCAAAGCTGAGTTTAATACATAAGTAAAAGAAATAAACCATTTGGTTTCAAATCAGCAGTCAAAACAGGCCTATAGATAGATGTTAAATTCCAATTACAACTTGTAATCCATTGCATTGTATTCAAAAAAGAATAATGGTAGTGATCATATAATTCTATGAAAAACAATTTCTGATTAGTAACTGATTAAAATTTTAAATGATCTAAAACCTATCAGGATTATTGAAATTATTATAAAATATTCAGAAAAATTAAATCGTCGTAAAAAAATACTTGCATTAATCTTAAAAACTATTTTTGATTCAAACTTTTATGTATATTAAAGACAAAAATTTAACGTAACATATTTTTTTAATTTTTTTGTTTTTTTTTTTTTTTTGTTTGTTTGTTTGTTTGTTTTGACATAACTTGCACGGTAATTGTACAACAATTGAGCAGATCTAAACTAAGGTTATAGAAGCATCATTGTTAAGGTGCAAACTGTTAGCGAATAATACTAATATATAACCTTGAGTTTTTGTTTAATAAATATAAATAATATAAATAACATAATAAACGACCAAAAGTTGCCTCGTGACCTAAATTAAACTTTTATAATCAGAAAAAACCAAAGACACATTATTTTGTAATTACTTTTTACTCTCTTTCTTTCTCTCCCTCTTTTTCTCTTCTTGACTGTTTTTTGTTATCCTGATAACTTTTGTGTTTGTAATTGTTAGGAATTATTAATCATACGAAATTTAAAAT
This sequence comes from Gymnosoma rotundatum, assembly GCA_916610165.2. Classification (NCBI taxonomy): domain Eukaryota; kingdom Metazoa; phylum Arthropoda; class Insecta; order Diptera; family Tachinidae; genus Gymnosoma; species Gymnosoma rotundatum. The sequence goes on from OU744336.1 coordinate 34,680,131, forward strand.
TAACGTATTTAAACAGTATATTTTAAATAGGTAGATTTATTTTGTAGTCCTGTGGTTGCGTAACCTCAGTCGCCTAAGTGCTTAAAAAAATAATTCTACAGGGTTTTATTTTATTGTTCATTTAAGAAAATTTTTTCAATTATACTAGAATAATTCTACAGGTGTTTATCAATGTATTTCTACTGAATTTTGGGCATTGAATGTAAATGGATCTTGCCGCAATACAAGCGAGAAAAGAACAATTTCGGATTTTTTGTTTTTAATTCAAGTCAACGATATAGAAGTTTATAATATCTAATATAATCCATTTACATAGGGAAGTCGATTTTGTGACGTCAATCTCCTAATGTTTTCATTAAAATGAAATCTTGAAAATTTTGATATTGAAATTAACTAAAATCGATTCATTTAATTTTTTTTTTGTTTTTGTGTGTTTGTGTTAAAAATAATTTTTCCAAGGCTCCAGAAGAGCTACATATAATTCAAGCACACCGACTAAATGATTCTGATTAAGAATTTTTTCAAAAGTTTAAATGGTCTTAACATTAAATATTTTCGGTACATTTTTCATTATTATAAATTTATATCGAATTTAAAATTTTAGAGTACAATGGATGTTGTAACTAATCCAAACAAAAGTTAGTTGCAAAAAAAAAAAATACAAAAAAATGGGTATAAATTATTAAAGTTTTTACTTACAAAAAAAAAACAATTCTTGTTTTATTCCGATTAATTGTTACTTTTTACTTTACATTCACAACCTACACGATATTCCTCGTTCGAAGATATAGTGCCATCAGGGGCAGTTATGTGCTGATAAATGTAACGTGTATGGCAGGTTCCAGTTAAATGTTTCGGCAATTTCACATTTATATGTTCTCCACATTTTGTTCCAGGCTTTCTAAAATATAAAATGTTTTAATTAGCTAATCTACTTTAATTGTGCTTGCTTTCTTCAAATATTATACTCGTTTTGTAGTTTCAAATAACAGATTTTTCTTTAGAAGATCACAAAATATTATTTATTTTATTTTATTTTATTTATTCAAAAAATGTAATATATAAAGCCTCCAGTGGCCATAATAAAGATATTACATAGCAAAAACAATGCCCGAGATCATTTAATTAAAAATAACAACTTAATAATATATAATTATATTAATTAATATTAGTTATTATTATTGGCTCCCCAGCCGTAAAACATTAATTAAAATGAAAACCCAAAATTAGTCCAATCAGTAGCAATACAAAAGCAATTATAAATAAACTGAGTTACAAAATATTGAAACACGAATGGATGATTTTTTATTTGAAAACATTATTAGATTGAGAAAAAATGCGAAGATCATGAGGTAGTTGGTTCCACCAACGTGCTACTCTAATTAAAAAAGATTTTTCAAAAAAGGAGCATGAGATAAGAGGTATTAGAATTTGAGGGTTCCTTGTAGAGTGCGTAAATGAAAACGATTCATAAAGAGGAAGTGGTCTACCAGCTCTTATAATCTTATAGAAAAGAAGTAAATTACGGCATATGACAAACTCATCGAATGTGCAACCAAGGAAACGACGAAAATGAGCAGAAATATGCTCACGACGCCGAACATTGTAAACAAAACGTATCACAGTATTAAAAATAAGTTTAAGCTTATTTAGAATTGTAAAACAAGTACCAGAAAATACCTCAAGTCCATATAAAAGTTGAGATATTAATAAAGAATGAGCCAACACCTTCCTAACATGCAAAGGTAAGTATAAATTGCTTGTATATATCCTTCGCAGAATACCAAAAACTCTTGAGCTAAGAATATTAATATGAGATACAAAAGAAAGCTTAGAATCAAGCATAACCCCCAGGCATTTAATGCTTTCAACGAAGTCAATACTAACACCCGCCAAATAAATATCAAGATTAGGAAAAAAGCGATAAGTTGGTCCAAACCTTACAGCTTTGGTTTTAGAAGGGTTAATACTAAGAGAATAATCCAAAGTCCACTCAAGAATACGCTGAAGACAAAAGTTAATGTTGCTTACCAAATCATCAACACAGTGCATGCGACTAGTAAACAAAAGAAAGACATCGTCAGCATATAAAAATGTTTCACATAAAGTAGAATCAATATTAGCAGGAAGATTGTTAATATATAAGATGAACAATAGCGGTCCAAGAACGGAACCCTGAGGAACTCCCGATGATAGAGATTTAACGCTAGATAATAAGCCATTAAAGTGAACAAATTGAAATCTACCACTTATGTATGAAAGAATAAGGCTACATGCGGTTTTAGAGAAATTAAATTCATCACGAAGTAATTGAATAAGCCGATTGTGGTTAATAGAATTAAATGCTTTAGATAGGTCAAGGGAGACAAGAACATTAAATTGATTATTATTCGCATGCTGACGAATCGTATCTGTGAGACTCAAGAGCAATGAAGTGGTATTATAGCCTTTTCTAAATGCAAATTGTGCTCTATATAATCTTACAGATGCAAATTCGATTATTTGTTCCTTGAGAATATGCTCAACAACTTTGGACAAAGCTGGAAGAATAGAAATAGGCCTAAGATCCTCCGGCCCATGTATAACCCTAGACTTAGGAATGGGTACTACTCTAGCAGTCTTCCAGCATGAGGGAAATGTAGATGTAGTCAATATAGAGTTTATAAGATGAATAATGTAACCTGACACAAAGGGATAAACAAGTTTAATAAAGCTAATTGAAATGTTGTCAATACCTACAGACTTGGATTTCACCTTATTCAAGGCATCACCCACTTCAACACCAGAGACACAACGAAAAGAAAATGAACACAAAGAATCCTCAAAACTCCCTATATCCAAATCTGAATCACCACTGTGAACAGCATTACCCCCCGAGACAAAAAAATCATTTAAAGCATCAATATTGCCACAATAGGATATAGAATCAGCATCCACACAACCCGCACCCTTAAGTATTTTCCAAAGACTTGCTGAATCTAGTCCCCAAAGTATTTTAGAAAAATGTTTTCTTTTAATTTTACGAATTACATTTTTGGCGTTATTACGAAGTCTGCAAAAAATTTTCCAGTTTTCAGCAGAACGGTTATTTAGAAATGCATAATAAGCAAGATCCCTAAGTGATTGAGCAAAAATAATCTCATTGCAGCACATCCAACTATTGTCATTACGAAAAACTTTCCTCTTAGCAACTGGAACAAATGTAAAAAGTTGAGTAAAAAGTGTATTAATAGTATTACATTTGTAAACAACATCACCAACATAAAAGTGGGAAAAATCAAAATCAGACAAATATAAATGCAAGCTATCCCAATCAATAGATCTAAGATCATGAAATTCAACAAAGTCTACAGCTCGACTAACTTGAATCAAAAACGATGAAAAAATTAAAGCATGATGGGATATGGACGAAACATGAACTTGATCAGAAAGGCAAACAGTAGTTGGGTTACTTACTAACCAAAAATCAATTAAGGATGATGAGTCATGGGCAATATCAAAGTGTGTAGGTTTAGAGTTGTGAATAATCGACAAATTGCAACTAGTGCATAAAGACCGCATATTATAAGACTTGGACAAATCGAATAAATTATAATTAAAATCTCCTACAATGATAATGTTAGAATAGCTCAAAAGTAAATCATGATGAAGAAGTTCAAAAGATTCAATATTACCATCTGGTAAATAAACAACACCAACTAGAAACACCGTATCATTAAGACAAAGTTCAATAAAAAGTGACTCACATGCACCCAACTCAGAGACCTGAAGTATTCTCTTATACCTGTAATTTTTTGAGATAAAGAGACCAACTCCACCTCCTCTAGAATTCAACCTATCATTTCTACATAAATTAAAGCCAGGAACCTCAACAGTTCTGTCAGAAACATATGGTTTTAGCCATGTTTCAGTAACCGCAAAAATATCAACAGGAACATCTTTTAAGATTAATTTAAATTCATCAAACTTAGAATTATTTTTGGATGGTCTAATACTTTGACAATTTAAATGACAGATATTAAAGTTACCAGAGAAAGATTGTAAGGTAGTCTTAACATATGAAGCGCTACCGACAACTGGACCATTGTTTAGGTTAAGAGACATCAATAAAAAAGAAGAATACTACAGTGGGGAACCAAAAAAAATAAAAAATATAAAAATTGTACATATTAAAATAAAAATTAAATCACAAATATACCAAAAAATCAATAATCAAACTCATTTTAACTACTGATTATTAAAAAATAAATTTATAGAAAAAGATACAAAGAGAAAACAGTAATAGGAATTAAAATAAAATAGGAATTAAAACAATAGAAAATACCAAGTGATAATACCAGCCTCTATTCAGCAAGACGCGTAAAAAAGTGAAAGACAACAAGGAACAAAAACAAAATCTTCATTTAAGTACAAACCCAAATTTAGTTATTGTATTACAGACAGAAAATTCAGCATAAGCGTAAATTATTCACATTGAGAATTATGAGAGTTTATATTGAAAACAAAAATGTTAGAATTTGTTTATATTATACATGAATTTCTATCACTTAACAGCACGTATTATTGAATAGAAGTAATTAAGAAATAATCCAACAATCAATATTCAACAATAATAATACAGAAAATAAAGTATTTACATATTTACTGCTATGTACTGCCCTTAGACATTCAAATATTAAGGCAAGGATAAGCTTCAAGAGTTAAAGTTCTAGTTCTTCCAGCACAGTTGAGATAATTAATAGTTCTTCAATTTAGCTTTCTGCCCTTTATGTAGCTATCCAAGCAAACAACAACTAGCAAGCTGAGTTGTTGCTTGAAGGCGAAGAAAAATTGAGAGAAAAGAAACTTGAAGAAACTACTATTTAATGTGTGAAAGCAATTAAATTTAATTTTAATTCTAAAAGAAAATTGAAGAAAAAGGCAAACTTGAAAATCTAAAAGCAGTCTAGGAAACTTACAAAAAATGTAAAAGCTTAAATTAGAAGAAAACAGAAGAGATCAATATAAAAGACACCAAACTTCAATCTATGAAGCATCACGCAGCATGTCCGAACATTCTGAAGCAGTATAGATAGCCACTTTATCATCATTAAGAGTCAACTTCACTTTCAATCGGTCACCATTTAATAACCTGAATTTCTTAATAAGTTTTTTGACCAATAGCTTTTTACAAATTATGTTCAGTCTGCTAGCAGCAGGCGAATAATGATCATTCAGGTACACTCTGAGGTCAACATCACCATCTACCAGATCACGAACCTTTAAAGATCTAGTTTTGAAGTATTCATGCATGATACAATCCCGAATAGAAATACTATTAAATTTCACCAGTACCGATCTCTGTCTATTAAAGTAAGTAAAGGGAACATTATTGTTACGTTTTTCCCTTTTTTTTAGACAGAACAAACGTACGGATTATTTTGATTGCAAATACCACTGTGGCCAAATTCTGTCTTCGAACTTTATGGCTTTCTCTGGCTATACTTCTCGATCCTACCGGTCTTGTAAACCCTTAATCTCGTACTTACTAAACATGCGTTATCACCACAAACGCAGCCATTCACGCTACACTACTGTGTTACTCCGGCGATACATGAACTACTCGATGCCTTGTTTAGTAACCTTAACCATCCACAGACATCTCCACTACTCCTTTTTACCCAAGCCAGTCATCTCCTTTAATCCAGTAGCCACAACACACTTCTGCCATACACTGTTGTTATGCTGTTACATTTCCCCGCGCTAACCGGTATTGCTTTTACTTTTTATTATAAAGGGCTTCTTGACAATTATCTGTTACTCCTTTTATTAAATTAGACGTCTTCACTAAACTGTTTGCCATGGCTTTGACACAATAATTGTGTCTCTTGCCTCTCGGGAGGTTTGTACTGATGTTTATTAATTTTAATTGCATGATAGCAATTATTATTTTTTCGTTGCACGCATGTCCGAATGCGGTATCGAACTCAGGACCCTCTGTTTTGTAGTACGCACCTCTACCAACGCAGCCATTGAGGCTGCTCAGCTTTTGTTGGCTAACTTGTGGTTTTTATTCTATACACATACCGTTGGTTGTTGAATTAACTTTATTCACCACGTTCATGCGGAAACAACTACAGGGGTTGTCAGATTTTATTATTCGTAACATTATAAATAGAACCTAGTTTAAGGATAACTTCATCCAGGTCAATAACCCCAGAAGGCAAGCCATTAACAATGATGTCGGCACGGTTGAAGCGTGTATGTAGGGAGTTATTCTCATCTTCTAGGGCTGATATTTTAGCAGAAGTAGCATCATCAACATGTTTTATCAGTTTTGTGCAATCAATCATTTCAGCTTTTATATCATTCAAACAAGAAGCCCACTCAGCCTTGAAAGTTGCAATGGTATTAGCAAAAGCTTCCTTAACAGAATTCTGATCAAATTCCACCTTGTTAATAAAGGTGTCAATCTTAGCATCCAATGATTTAATCTCAGACCTCCAAGCACCTTCAAGACCAGGTAGAGGATTTTTTTACACGCTGTACATGTAAACGTTACTCTTTCATCATTGAAAGCACCAACAACATTATCAGGTATGCCAACGCAAGGACCATGACTCCTTAAAGAGCAAACCTTACATTGAACGAACCCAGGAATCTCACTGATATTTTTCATACAGACAGCACATTTGGATTTTTTTACTGAAGTCATATTAAAGCAATTGAGGTTAGGTTTACTAAAACAAGCAGCAAATTATAAGGAATAATTTAAAGTTGAAGTATAGATGATAATAATTGCTTAACAATCATAATATTTCACTCCACAGTTATTTAGATTTATTTAACTTCAGTTTTAAATTTATTTTGATTTAATTTCACACAATTTAAGTAAATTTATTTGATAGTAATCAGCAGCTCACAAAATGTATCTACACGAACATAAGGTTCGTATAGATACATTTAGTCAAATATAGTTAAAATCAAAAAATAGTTAAAATCAAAAATATATTTATATTTGAAGGAATCAAGCAGAATTAAAGTAGTTTAACATAAAAAAGATTCCAAATGATATTTTAATTAGTGCTATAAAGTTTGTTTTAAAGAATTTAATAGCATAAACTTACAAACAATATTCTAATCTCCAAGAACTCTTGTAACCAACACGTTCTATGGGAGCAACAGACCGAGCCTGGCTAAAACCCAAACTTACAGTTTGGCATAAATATTCGTTACTAAACCCAATTCCGCGTTTTCCGATTTCAGCATACTTTTCAAATCGATTGATATCTGAGAGCCTTTCTGTTATCAGTTTCTCTAGACGTGTACTTTCAGGATCACTGTTAAAAGTTGAGCTGTCCTTATTTGATTTTCCGGTAGGAAAGCGGACATCTACATTTTTAAAGAAAATAAAAAGGTTTTATTTATTAAAAGGATATTTTATCTATTTCAGTTTTTGACGCTTTACAAAAATTTACTTATTAAGCTTTGGGTTATGATTCTTCAAATAATTATTTTATATATAATTTTTGATATTTTGCTTCTTCATTGGATAGCATCCATCGTCAGCAAACAAAAAATCAAAAATTAATATACAAATTAAACTTTAAAATTAACGATGTTGATTATTGAAAGTAAAAACCCGTCTCAATGGCCATTTCGCTACCGCTTACTTACTTTGGCGGAAACTTTTTACAAATATTTTAAATAGTAAATAAATAAATTAAAGATAAACATGAAGGCTTAAGCAAAAACAACAATAGTCAACAATGATTTTACTTTTCTTTATCCACTGGCTACGGCTTACTTTTTTTCGGCTCCTTTATACAGTTTAAAGATGTTGTGCTTTATGCACGGGCACTTGCAATTTAATAATTAAAATAAATGAACGAAGTTTTAAAATCTATTATTTGTTCTTATTGACTTCTTTAAAGAAAACATTTCGTTTATTTACTAATACAACGTCATAACTCACATAACACATAAGTTTAAAATTTTGGAGTTAATCACATAGAATTGTTCCCTATTTCATGCTTTGTATTTTGCACAAGTTTCATTTTTAAGTCTTTTGTACTTTCCACGCTTCAAGAGAATAACCCATATTTCATTTTATGCTTGGAAACGTTGTGGAGTAAACTTTATAACGTGACTGTGACTTTCGTGACTGTAGATATGAAAAAGTTATTCTTTTAAAATGTATCGATTTTTAGCATATAAAATGTATTATTTTGAAATATATATTATATAACTGATTAAAGTTTTTGATTTTTTATTTAAGAATCATTTCGCTAATTGTAGTGAGAATCTGAGCAGTCTGATATATTTCTAGATGATGAAAACGAATCAAAACCTTAAACTGCGATTATCTCGAAATTAATTTTTTTGAGTTAAGACGCAATTACAAAAAAATGGAATAAATGTCTGGAACTTATAAACTACTTGTACGATTTTCATGAAATAATTTGCGATTTATAGAGGAGGACATAAGCGTTTCGCCTATTCCGTTTGGATGCACCCTGTGTCAGTACCGCGAAGTTTCACAGGGCGTCAAAATAGGTAACCTCGAATTTGAAAAATGTTTCACAGCTTATAGCTTTATCAAAAGTGAACCGATCTTACGAATTTTTTTATTAATGAACACATATAGATAAAGGAAAAACGTGCTTGAAATTTGCATGGTATCTTTTATACTTTTAGAGAAATTCGACTTTTAAGTTTAAAATACAAAATTTTTACCTCGGCATTTTTTAGTTTTTCATCTATAGTTTTTTTTTTTTTTTTTTTTTTTAACATAAGATAGAACTATTTTAAAAAAGATTTAAAAAGCTAATACTATGTAAAAGAACTTGTAGAAAAACTGTTTGCTCTGACCTCATTACTTTAGTATTAATAATTTTTTTAATTTAAAATACATTAAAAAGTTTAAAAAAATTTGAAACTTTTGTCAAAAAATACTTTCAGTTTTTTAAGTAGATTTTTAACGTTTTTTAGTAAATTTTTAACTTTTTGTTTAAGACAAGCCCTTCAGTAATTCATCTGATGTGTTTTTATGGAATTTTTGTAAAGCACCCTAGAGTCGGCATTGTTCGAATATTGGCAATTTTTTAACATAAAAGTCTGAATGTTCGAGACGGTAAAAAAATTGCACGCGTATTTTCATTATTTTTATAACCAAGTATTCTAGTACGATTGGTTTTAATAGTTTCCCAAATTTTTTAGACATCCTGCGCATACATAGTGACTGTTGAGGCGATTGAAGAAAAAATTACAATTTTCGGGATGAAATTATTATTATTTATATTATTATATTTATATTATTATTTAATTTTTTATTATATTATTATTATTTGAACTGTGGATATAATAAATGAATAGAAATTTTTTTTCTTAAGTTCATTTATCTTAATTTCTAAAAATCTTTTTTAGAAAGAAAATTTATTTTTACAAATGTATGCGAAAGTTTTCCAACGAAAACAAGAAAAATTAGACGCTAGCAGAATGAAATGCTGCACTTTCTGGACCGCTACGACCTCATCAGCATTCTTCGCATCTGTCTACCTTAGTTGTGTACTTTATAAACATCATCTATTTAACCAAATAACTTTGTAAATAAGAATAATAATACATTTGTAAAAATAAATTTTCTTTTTAAAAAAGATTTTTACAAATTAAAAATAAATGAACTCCAGCCAAAATAATTTCTATTCATTTATAAAATATATTATTTTAAAATATTGTTTGCAAAAATTTTTATTGGTTTTAGTTACGTACATATTGGTCTTTAGTGGGTTGAAAACCTGTTTTATTTATTTATATTATTTATTATTATTTATATAATTATTATAAAAAATTGCCCATATTCGAACAATGCTGAATGTAGGGCGCTTTACATAAATTCCGTAAAAATGCATCAGGTGGATTACACAAGGCCTTGTCGTAAAGAAAGAGTTAACAATTTTATAAATTTACTAAAGAACGTAAAAAATCTACTTAAAAAACTTTTTGACCAAAATTTTACATTTTTTTTTTTAATTTCTTATGAAACTTCAAATTAAAAAAGAATATTTCCACTAAAATAATGAAGATAAAGAAAAAAGTTTTTCTTCAAGTTATTTCTTATAGTTTAAGCTTTCTTAATCTGTTCTAAAAAAGTTCTCTTTTGTATTTTACAAAAACTACAGGTGAAAAACTATACTATACCAAGGTAAAAATTTTGTATTTTAAATTTAAAAGTCGAATTTCTGTAAAAGTATAAAAGATACCATGCAAACTCCAAGCTCGTTTTTTCCTTTATCTATCTATGTATGTTAATAAAAATTTTGGTAAAGTTATAAGCTGTGAAACATTTTTCAAATTCAAGGCTACCTAGTTTGACGCCCTGTAGTACTACCCAGTACTGACGCAGGGTGTATCCAAATGAAATAGGCGAAAAGCTTATCACCTTCTCTATAAATCGCAGTTTGTTTCATGAACACCGGGTAAGTAGTTTACAAGTTCCAGACTTTTACTCCATCTGTTTGTTTTGCACGCCACTGTTTTGAAATCATTCTTATAAAAGTTTTTAGTTTTTTTTTGTTTTTTGTTTTATAAAGAACGCTTGAACATCTGAGACCTACTTGTTGCGACGTATGACCAATGTGTTTTTGTTTTCCGTGTGAATATCACGGTATATTTAAATACGACGTTTTTGTTGTAGACTGCAAATTATCTTTCGTTTTGTTTAAGCAGTCTAATATTGTTGATTCATATTTTCATAATACCCATTAATAGTTTTATTTGCTTTTAGATTGTACTTTAATTAAATTGTTAATTGACTCAATTATGCATATAGTTGGTAGAAAATAAATACATTTTTTTTAATTTTGTATTAATCATTTAATTAAAAAAAGATAATAAAATTTCCCAACTAAATAAAAAATTGAATTGATTAAAAAATTAATTTAAGTTCAATCTAAAAAAGCAAAAAACTATTCAAATTTATGTGTTGCCTTGTACTTCATTGTCCAAAAAAATTTAAAGTGGGCGTGGTGTTTTGTCCGCTGCATCTGTCCGTCCGTGTTAGTGTTGATAATCAGCAAGATCGGTCCATGTCCTTAGACGCAGCGAAAAAAGCACCACGTCTACCTCTAATTTTTCTATACATTTTTTTTTGGAAATTAAGTACATATTTAATTTAAAAAAAACAAATATATGAGGAAATAGAGAATTAACAAATAAGAAAAAAACATCAAGAAAAAAATTGGCGCTTGCCATATTTTCCGAGTTACGGGGCTCTGAAATTTTCCAATTTTTTTTAGTATCAATATTGATATCATTATAAGGCATTTGAAGAGATCTTTAACGAAATACTATGGGATTTTATGTATAATAATATTATAGATTTACATAGATGTTGAAGGGTATATAAGATTCGGGATAGCAGAATATATCATTCTTACTTGCTTTAACTAAAACTATTTCTCAGACCTACAAAAGATCAAGAATTTAATGTAAAAGTTTTTACTTGAAGAACACTGCTCACTATTCACCACAATCGAATTTAAAAACGATCAAAATTAACTAACTAAAAAATAGCATACTTACCGCTGACGTTGGAAAGAGCATCATCCGCAGAAGTCAATGAAGTTGCAAGATTATCCTTAAATAAAAAAAATTTTTTTTGTAATATTTTCTATGCAGATTTAAATAAATATTAGTTTGACAACCGAAACGAATAAGGAACGTTATCTTAGATTTATTTTTAGACGGTACTTTTTATTGAACCAAGTGCTCAGGATGCTTCCTTTTTTAAATTTTGGATTCAAATAAACAAGTTTTTAAGAAATTGTTGATTTAATTATGATTGTTCATGTGTTTGTATCTTTAAAAAAAATGTGAAAATTAACTAAATACTTTTTTCAAATATCGATCTAAGCTTGTATTTATGTTTTAGGCGGGGCGGTTTGAAAATCGCTCAACGTACCAGTGTGTGCCAGTAGCACACACTCTAGAACAACCTCTGGGGGCACCCCATACAAACATTTCAAAAAAATAACCATTTTTGGCACTTTACAAGAGTGTGTGCTACTGGCTTGGGTGAGTCGGCCTTCCAAAGTTAATTGGGGTCGGTCATACATTTGGACTCGATTAGGGCAGTCTAAATGAGTCAAAATAAATTTTTTCAAAATTTGGCCATTCGGGTCAAAAGTCGGGACATAAAAATTCATTTTAGGGGTATGGTTCCCTGAGCAATGGTTCTTATTTTCATCCCTAGAATACGATTTTTCTTGTACGTTTGCATAATTTATGTTTATTTTAAAATTTTTTATTGCACAAATACTGGAACTAATAACGATTTCGGTTGTCAATCTAGATGAAAATAACTTTATATTATGTAAAAAGGTTATAACAAAAATTCAGTTTGTGAATTAACATTTTCCAATGTTTACAAAAGAATATTTACAATTTTAGTTCGATTATTTGGCTCTCATCATCCACTATGCTTCAGTTCTGTTAGGGTTCCGTACACAAAGCGCAAAAACGTTACCTATTGTTTTCGCTACAATGTCCCTCCGCCTGTCGCAGCTTATATCTCTAGAACCTTAGGGAGACTACCTACTGAAATTACTACAGCTGCTATAAAAAATACAACAAATTGCAGGGTGTTCCTAAAGTGGCGTAAAATTTATAAAAGTGTCGTTAAGTTGGGAACTGTGATAAGCAGACCCCTGAATTTTGCACTGTATCAGTAAAAATATGTGCGTTCTAGCAACAAGCAGAAAAAATAAACCAGTAAATTAAAGCGTCTCCCAGTAGTAGCATGATTTTCACGTACGTGGCCCTGTTTTGAACCACGATAGGTTGTCTACCTAAGTTAAAGCAACTTTATGTCCGCAATAAAAACAAGTACTAAAAAACATTTCTATAGTGATATGACTTAAGCGAATAATGTTTTACTTTTTTTTTAACCGTAGTAAGCAGGATAGTTAGTGGAGACCGCTTTAAATTTGTACGGAATATGTGCTGAAAGCAGCACAAAAAATAAAAATCAAGTCAAATTAAATAAAGGATATCCTGATAGTAATGTAATTTTTACATGTTCGCTGTTAACGAAAGTACAAAAAATTAAAATAAAACGGTTCCCAATAGTAACATTATTTTCACTAGCCATATTTCAAATTTACTTAAGGAACATTTAGGAATATTTTGCATTTTGAAAAAAAATTTTAAATTTTGATTCTAAGTAATTTCTAATGCTGTAATTTACATTTTATTTATTTTCTTTTAAAAAAATCAAAAAAACCAGAATTACCAGTTTTGATACAAAAAACTAATTAAATTTTTTTTTAGATTCATATATGTATTTCTTATATATTTTAATGCTTTTTCTTCAAGCGATCTGATGTGTTCACTTGCCTTAACCTTTAATATAGAACCAGGAATTGGAAATTTTAGACAATTGGGCTTTAATGAAACAATCACAGCACAGTTTGTCTCTAATAGAGCCAGCTGCTATTACGAAAAAATTAATTTGATGAAAATTTATTCCAGATTTCCAAAGTATCTTTATATGAAGTAGATGCAAGTCTACAACAAATACAACATTTCATGTATTATGTTAAAAAACAGTTCAGAGACGGCAAAGTGGGTAACATTCTATAATTTTTCTAACTAAAAAATTAATATTAATTTTACTTAATTATTATAAAAAAAAGTAAGAGAATGACCTTTTAATGACTACATTAATGTAAATTTAAACAAGAATTCAATAAAAGAGTATTCAATGCAACTTGAGTTGGAAAAGTGTAATTTGAATATTTCGTTTACCATCCCTGATAGAACATAATAGAAATGAAAAGAAATGAAAAGCAAAATAAATATTAAAATAAATGTAAACAAATTTTGACAAAAAACATGATAAACACGCACACCAATAAAACTATCAGCTGAACTCCTGCATGTACTTGTTATTGATATACTTTGCAGAGTTCCATTTGGAATAAATGGCTTCATTACTAATCTGCAACCTTGGCTTTGTCAATATTTAATCCTAAATAATAAAAGACGACTTGACTGAACTCTTTGCAAATTAACACAAAAATGAATCAGAGTTGGTAAATAAGAGCAACCTTTGCTCTTATTAACATAACAGTTCTGTTCCGTAACTTTATTAGCGAAAAATAAGAACGAGAGAGTAAAACAAAAACTATTAAAATTATTCTCCCAAATATTATAAAAAAAATTAACGCTTTACTAGCAAAACTTAGCAAAGGAAATTGTTGTGGCTTTGGGAATGATATCTGGGACTTAAAAACTGCATGAAATGAACATTATATAGTAAAATGTTTAAAGTAAATGTACTAGAGTGAAAAAATATATGAAGTCCGCAAAGGGATATTAACCACACGAAAAATTTTTAAATAATACTCTAAATAACCAAATAGTAAAAGTATGTACCTAAAATGTTTTGTATTTTTTCTATTATTAGGTAATTTTCAAAAGCGTTCATAATATATAAGAGCATCATAAATATATTTTTTTGCAGTTGGTTTTAATTAACATTCTTATTGTGATTTACATGTTAAAAGATATATAATAAAATAAAAGATATATAATAAAAATAATCTACACTTTATACATGTATGTAACATATTTACAACTAAACTATTCTAATTAAAATATTACATTGCATTGAATGTTTCATCACTGTCTTCTTTAATTTTAGTTCTTGAGAATAAAAGCTGATGCAAGGCTAGAAGATTCTGAATCAAATTTCTGTTACTTAGAATTTTTACTGTTTACTGCCCTAAATAAATTAAAGAAAAATAACAAAACAACAAAACAATATTATTTTTATATTTTATTTTTATATCAAATACCTGCATTTTTTAATGTTACATAAAATTAATTTTGCAGACAAAAGTTGAAACAGTTGTTTGACTAATTCTTGCTAGTAAAAATATTACCAGCCAAAACTTGAATCAAATGTTTTCCCTCTCACGTTTTTACGATATTTTTTACTCTCTCCATATAAGTTTTTCGAGTCGAGAACAGACCTAAAATTTTGATGAACATTTATTCCAGACTTCCATTTAGAACGAATGGCTTCTTAATTTTTATTGATTTTTGCGGCCTGTGTTTTTTTTATAGTATGCAATCATAAATTATAAAAGATGAGTTGACTGACGTCTTCGAAAATCAAAATGTGACTTTCTTTTATTAATTATTATCCTTTATCTGAACATCAAAATAATCATATATTTATTTATTTATTCAATTAAGATAATACAAAGCCTCATTAGGCCAATAATCTATATTATCAAAGCAATAAATCTTGAGTAAAGAATCCAATATAAGTACAATTAGAAACATTATAAAATTACTAAAATAAAAATATAACTTCTCTGTTAAATAATGTATTAAAATTACCATCTGGCCCCCCAGCCAAAGAATAAAAATAAAAATAAAATATTAAATGTCCCAAAATAATAGCTCAACTAAAGTTTTGTAATTACAGCCAACCCTGGAAAGTAGGCTCATTGCAAGTATACATTTATTCTTTCCAATAGGATAATTTAAAAAATAATATAATATGTTATTGTAATTAATGATATATAAAGTTTAACTACCAAAGTGAAAAAACAATTTTAAACGAAATGCGTTATTCGAGTGAGAAAAAACTCGATGTTCTGCCGGCAAATGATTCCAGATCCTAGCTACCTTAACCAAGAAAGATCGTTCAAAGAACCCATATCTTATCCTCGGAATAATTATTTGAGGATTCCTAGTAGAGCGAGTGAAACAAAATTTAGAAGAGAGCAAAACAGGAAGACCAACTTTCTTAACCCTATAAAACAATAAAATGTTCCGTATTTCAATAAATTTCTCGAAACTAGATCCCTAAAAATTCTTCACATAGTCAGATATATGATCACGTCTTCTAACATTAAAGACAAAGCGAACAATGGTATTAACTATTCGTTTTAGTTTATTAGTAAAAAGAACTAAGGTACCAGATACAACTTCTTATCCATAAAATATATGCGGCATTATTAGCGCGTAAGCCAACCTATAACGTACATGTTGGGGTAAAAAAACATTGTTAGAGTAAATTTTACGCAATATTGCATAAACTCGACCACTAATCTGGTTAATATGATTCTCAAAAGTCAGCTTACAGTCAATATAGATACCTAAGCATTTAATACATTCTACAAACAAAATTGTATGTCCATCAATTGAAATATTTAACTCAGTCTCTGTATTTCCAAACTGGATTGCCTTAGTTTTCGTGTAGTTAACACATAAAAAATTGGACGATGACCATTGTAAAAATAGTGACAAGCTATAATTAATATTAGTTTGTAGAACATCAACATTATCTTTATGAGAACAAAATAGCAAAAAATACGTCATCAGCAAATAAGAAAGATTTACATATACCAGAATCAATTTCCTCAGGAAGATCATTCACATACATAATAAAAAGAAGCGGCCCAACAACAGAGCCCTGTGGCACACCTGTATAGATAGGAAATGTCCCAGAATAACTTCCGCCAACATCAACAAATTGGCTTCTACCTCACAAGTAAGAATAAATCAATATGCAAGCAGACCTTGAGAAATTAAAATGATCCTTCAACTTCCTAATCATTGTAAAGTAAGAAATAGAATTAAAAGCTTTATATAAATCAAGGAGATCAATGTGGCTAAATAGTCCTTATTCACACTATCTCTAATAGTATCAGTTAAGCCCAACAACAAAGAGGTAGTGCTATGACCACGGCGGTATGCGTACTGAGAAGATGATAGTTTATTATCAACAAAAAGTAATATTTGGTTTTTAACGATATGCTCAACAACTTTAGATATAGCTGGCAAAATAGAAATAGGTCTTAAATATGCTATTTCCGTAATATTTTTTGACTTAGGTATAGGAACTACACGAGCTACTTTCCAATCCGTAGGGAAAACCGATGAACTTAGTATAGTATTAACATGAAATAGCAGGACTTGGGATAAGTATGAAAATACTAGTTTAATGAAAGAAATAGGAATACCGTCAATCCCAAGAGATTTTGATTTAACTTTAGACAACGCTACCAAAAGCTCAACCTCATTCACACATCTAAAGGTAAATGAGCCATTAAATCCACCCAGAGCGTTAAAATCAATGACATAATCCGAATTTAAGTGAGGAGCATCAACGAATTGGGTATTAATATCATCAATATTTAATTCAGACAAAGTTTGATTCTGATGGGTAAAACCTCTACCTTTCAAAAATCTCCACATAGCACCTGAATCAAGTCCCGAAAATAATTTCGTATAATATTTCCTTCTCTCACGTCGTATAATATTTTTCGCTCTATTTCTGTACCGACAAAAAATCCGCAAATCTTCGTTCGAACCGGATAGGCTAAAAGCTGAATAAGCCAAATCCCTTAAGGACATTGCCAAAACTACTGTATTGGAGTTCATCCAGTTGTCTATCCCACTGGGAATTCTTTTACGAACATTCGGAACAAAATTGTGCAAGTTTCCCAGAAGCAAACTCAATTGGCTCCATTGAGAGTCAACAGAAATCGTATTAAAGAAACAAATAAAATCAAAATTGGATATAAATGAAAACAGTCCATCCCAATCAATCTTACTAAAATCTCTGTATTCAAAAAAAAGCTGAGGAGAATCATTTTCAATGTCAAACACACCAAATATCAACGCATAATGTGACACAGATTTGCATTGGACTTGATCCGAGTACCTTAATAAAGACGAGTCACTAATCAGAAAATAGTCTAAAAAGGAAGTGGAACGGTGAGCTATGTCAAAGTATGTTGGTTTCGAATTATGACGTACTGACAACTTGCATCTTAAACACATCGATCTAATTTGACTAGCCTTAGAAGTATCGAAAAGATTACAATTAAAGTCGCCAGTAATTATAATTCTAGAATACTTCACAAGCAGATGGTGATGACTATTCTCGAAGGCTGTAAGGTCACCAGACGGCAAATAAACCACACCAAATAGTGTACTAATACCAGAATCAGCAATCTCAATAAACAATGATTCACATGCATCTCTTTCAGAAACCTTTAGCACTATCTTATATTTCAAAGAACTCGATACATAAATACCAACCCCGCCCGCTCGGGAATAAGCTCTATCAGTCCTAACAAAAGTATAGCCAGGTATATTAAGAGCACTTGTAGACACATAGGGCTTAAGCCAGGTCTCAGAGATGGCAATAAGTCCAAAGTTTCCATTAACTATATTTTTCAATTCCTCAAACTTTGTTGAACTCCTGCTAGGCCTTATACTCTGACAATTGATATGTGCTACTTTTAGCAATTCTGGGTATGGTTGCAAAGATTTTTCAATATATGAGCCATTATTAACAACGGGAACAAGATTCTCATTATATATACACGCAAAGAAAAAATATGGTTGAGGTAACCATAATCTAAGAGCAACATACTATGGTTGCGTTATATGGTTGATAACAAAACATAGTATTGTTACATTTGCAACCATATTGTTGTCCAAAGTATAAATTTTAATTTCAATTAAATTCATTAATTATGTTCAAATTTAAACATTAAATTAAGCATACATACATACATAGATGCATATTTACTTCAACTTTTTTTAAATGTTGTAGTTCCCTTTTTTTGTTTTCATTTTTGATTATTTATTTTGTATATAAACTTTTATTTTTTTTCACTTTCTTCAACAATAAAAAACAATTTCAAATTTTAGCTACCAGAAAAATTACTAAACTGTCAAGTATTAGAACAAAATATTTTTTAGCGCAAACATTATTCTGTTGCTTTTAACCATACTTTGATTAATTATAATATATTATGGTTAAATATTTTATATTATTTTTAATAAGTTATAAAGCTTTGGTTGTGGTTGGAATTTTTTTAAAATAAAACCAACCATGTTGCGTTTTTGGTGCACAGTAACCATATAATCGTTAAAAGTTAACAAAAAATGTTTATCGTGACTAAAGTTTTGTTGAAGACAACTATAATTGGTTCTCCGCAACCATACATTGTTACAAAGAACATAATATGGTTATTGTGACCATATCACAACCATGTTTTTTTTCTGCGTGTAGGCATAGTAAAAAATGTTAAGAAGCGAAGTGGGGAGCCAAATGTAACAATATATTCTGGAGAAATGCATACAAAATCTTATGATACAATTCATAACACTCTTAAATAATACGTTTGCAATCATATCGCAAAAAAAAACTAAGATCACAATATAAATATGCATTTATGTTATACAAAAAATAATTAAATAATTAAGTTGCTAAGAAAAAGGAACTAAGAAGTTTGTCTTAATGACTAACAATGCTACCAAAATTGCAAATAATTCAAATAATGCCATTAAAACGAACTAAATAGTAAAATAGTTACACGAGTTAATAGCCAACTAGACAAGTGCTGCGTCATTACCGCCATCATACAATGCTGCACAGTCCTCAATATCAGAAGTAACTTCTTTGCCATCAGTTAAAGTTAGCTTCGCCTTCACCTTATGGAGGTTTAATATCTTGTACTTAGAAATAATTTTTTGTTTCTTTAATTTTCTGCACAATGAGTTTAATTTAGATGCAGCAGGAGAAAAATGCTCATTAAGGTAGACTCTGCTACTAATATCTCCTCCAATTATATCCGAAATTTTAAGAGATCTGCTTTTAAAATATTCCCTCATAATCTGGTCACGAACATGGATATTATTAAATTTAACAAGAATAAGTTTTTTGTTATTCAAGTAACAGACATGATTAATATCTTTATCAGATATATCAATACCAAAAAACTTGCTTAAGGAACAAACTGAAACAATAAGATTATCTAACCCAGCAGGCAGACCGTTAATAATAATATTTCCACGATTGAGCCTTCTATGTAAAATGTCATTCTCTAACTCCAATGCATCAATTTTAGCAGCATATTTAGAATAAACTTTTTTTATAAAGCTATTACAATCCGCTTTCTCAGATTTCATCCCGTTAATGCAAGTTGAAATTTCCTGCTTAAATTCGGTTAACATTTGGTATATTTGTTCCTTAAAGTCGACAAAACCGTTGGTCACTCCTCTCATTTCATTTCGAATCACACTTTTGTCATCATTTTCGGGAGATTCTAAACAAGCGGAACAGATAAATGTAAAAAATTCAGGTTTATCCGTATACAAGGCCACATGCTTTTCAGTTAAATCAGTGCATTTGGGATGAACATAGTGACTGCACTTGGTGCAAAAAATATTGCCCTTCTTGGTCACAGTAGCCTCACATACACCACATTTAAATACAGGCATTTTGTTAATAAAAAAACAGATGCAGCAAAAACAGCAATAAACAGCAGAAACTGCGGCAACAATAGCAGGGAAAAAGAATAAAAATTTGAACTCCGTTTATTCAGCAACACCGCAATTAGTACAACAGCAACAATTGCCTTATACTTTTTCCAAAGATTATTATAAATAATTAGATCGAAAAAGATTAAAGTTTTTTTTAACAACTTAATACAAATAGTTTGTTTAATCAAAACGCGAGAATTTGCTCTTTATTAAGCTGTGACTAAATTAAAAAGTAATAAGAAATGACAGCCAAACTAACACGCACGTTTACTCAGGCATAGCGTTGCCAAACAAGCGCTTGAATATAACGATAAACGTAAATTAAATTAAGCAAACATATGGACATTTCCATGAAACCGTACTTGATACTTGTACGCCTATAAAGTGGAATAAATGTTGGAAATTAATTAATATTCCTATAGTATATTTGAAACGAAGCTAAACTCATTCGACACATTTTTTCCCAAATATCTATTATATTAACAATATATCGTATGTTACATAAAGCGAAAGAGATTTTGAGGAGCAACGAAAGATTTGCCAAATTCTGCATACTTAAGGAG
The DNA here is from genome assembly GCA_916610165.2 of Gymnosoma rotundatum. Classification (NCBI taxonomy): domain Eukaryota; kingdom Metazoa; phylum Arthropoda; class Insecta; order Diptera; family Tachinidae; genus Gymnosoma; species Gymnosoma rotundatum. The sequence goes on from OU744336.1 coordinate 34,701,031, forward strand.
ATGTATTTTTTTATTGTTCTTGTACTTAACCAAATATTAAATTTAATACCGCGATATATCGTACGACAGAGCTGTGTCGTTCCTGATTGTTAAATTGACCGAATCAAAGAAGTAAATGGAATGATCCGGTTATTTTACTCTAGTCTTTTCGTCCAATAGTGTAAAGCGGCTATTATACGATCAAACTTCGCCTGTGAGCACGGCCTGTGACAAGCCATCACACCCGTGTAATAGGGCAAATTTCGTGTTTGTCGCGCTGAATGAAAATAAAAATTTTTTGATATTTTGTGTTTGCCATCAGGCCATCCAACTCGTTTAATAGCGTGTTTGCCTAACACAGTGTAAATTTCATTTGTGTTTTTGTCGGCGAACAGTAAAGATGGGTTGGCTAGAGCGCATGAGTTAAATAAGGATAATATGTATTGACAAATTAATAGAAGTAGATAATAGGTAAATTATATTACACTGAACTTCTTATTAATTGCTAGGTTGAAAATAAAATAAAATATTAACAATTTAAAACTTGCTTTATTTTAAATAAATGATATTGCACTCATATTTTTATAATGCAATACAATAAGTTAGTGAATTTTTTACGATAATGCAAGTTTGAATATAGGTAAACATAACTTAATTTGTAATTTTAGCTTTAAGTTTTATCTTCTTCTGTTAATATCATAATAAAATCTTTAATAAAACAAACTATAAAATAGTATATTTTTGTATATTTTTGAAATAACTAAAAAAACATTATTTAATTCGAATTTTAAAAGTATATAAAAGTTTACCGGAATTATGCAAATAAAAAGTGATTTTTATAATAATAGAGATTTTAAACAAAAGTCTTGAAAAAGTTTTTAGAAAAATTGAAAAAAAGTACAACCAAATGCAACAATTAAAGTTATAAAATAAAATGAACATATTGCAACTAATTCATGCGCTATCACAAATACGAACTTCACTGCTCAAAATCTGCTTGCATACTAATGTTTGACAAACTTTGCCTGATCGTTTAATAGTAAAATACTCTCTCTCTCATCAGGCCGTGCTCACAGGCAGCGTTGCCGCTTTGGTCCAATCGGACCAAACTTGGTAGTTTTTCGTTTTTAAAAAACAGTTTGGTAGTTTGGTTGGTTTGTTGCATTTTTTTTAAATTTTTGGTAGGTTTTCCTTCTGTAGCAATTTTTTAGCAACAGTAAATTTTTAACTTTAAAATTCAGAACATAAAATAAAAAAATGTAACTTTGAATTAAATAAACAATAACTGTGAATAGTTTTACCACTGATTTCAAAAACTGTTTTAGGTGTAATAAAAACATCTCTGCTTTTGTGCATAAAGATGATTAAAGCTATAGCCATCTTTGGTTTAAGAAACGCGAACAATATTATGAAATTGAAGTTAACAATATTTTTGAGTGAAGGCTTATTTACAAGTGTTTGTATTAAAAAAATTAACAGACAAAATGGAAAAGTAAGTAAACTTTTTTAATTGTATATATGTACCTATTAATTACATAAATATTTACTAATATTGCAGTAAAAAAAAAATTTAGAACCCAATGGTTGAGCGAATTTGATTGGCTCCAGGAAAGGGATGGGTGTTCATTCTGCATAGTATGCTCTAAAACTATTTTAAATCATAACATCCATCTTAAAAATCACCAAAAGACAAATTTCCACCTCAAGAGTTACGAAAAAAAACCAAGTGAGTATAACAGAGTTTATGTGCAAGAAACGCATTTTTAAATTTTTGGTAGGCTGTAAACGATTTTGGTAGGATTTTTGAAAATTATTGGTAGGAAGTCAATTTCTTGTGTGGCAACGCTGCTCACAGGCGAAGTTTGATCGTCTAAATCAGTGATGCGCAAAATATAAAATGTATTTGTATTGGTGAGAAATATAAAGATACACTATGAGAAAAGTTGTTTAATAAAAAAACGGTGTTAGTTAGTAATAATATAAAATATTGCACATAAGCATATAATATAAATTTAAAGTATTTTAAATTTAAACAAAATTGTAAAAGAATCCTGAATGTTATATTCTATACACTAGAGTGTTCGACTATGGACCAGTGTGTATTTAATTTTAGTGATCTATTTGTTTATTTATAGCTAAATTATGTTACTGTGTGTATGTGAAATAAACAATAAAAAAAAAATTTTTTAAATTTAAGTTAAAAAATTTTAGTTTAAACAAATTTTAGCAGAATTATGTTATAACATAATTTTCATCTCTTAAACGTAAAAAAATTGATTAATGAAAAAAAAAAATGCTGTTACTTGGTAACATTATAAAATAGTGCACATAAGCAATTAAATTAAAGTTTAATTTAAATTCAAGTAAAAATTCTAATTCTTAAATGTAAGAAAAACTACTTAGTGAAAAAAATATGCTACTTGATAATAGCAAAAAACTAAAGTACAAGTGAAAATTCTTATTAAAAAAAAAACCTCATGAAAATTATATATGAAATTTTCTATTTTCATGTTTTTTTTTTGCAATTTCAAATGAGCATAATATTTTTTAAGTTAACCGACTTAACTTTGTTCCTTTCAAGTTCTAAATTCAATTTATTTTAAAAAGCGGCTACATCAGTTAAAATAGCAAGATCTAAGATGAATTCTTTTCTATTTCTTTAATATTATATGTATTATGAAAAGTTCCAAAATGCCTTTTTAAAATATCCTCTCTCTTTTTTTAATGTTTTATAACATAAAAGGCAATGCATACCGCCAAAAGCATTTTCAATCCTAAAGTATTTTTGAAATGCCATACTTCGCTTTTTTGCTGTAAAAAACTAAAAAATTTTTCTTTCAGTGTGTCAAAAGAAAAAATTCATACATCCGCGCACATGTGCATTCTTCGATGTTAAATCGGCGACTAAACAAAAGAGCATAAGAATGTGTGTAAATTATTTTTCCACAATTGTGGTATGGCTTGCGCACAGCGTTGCCGCTTTGGTCCAATCGGACCAAACTTGGTAGTTTTTCGTTTTAAAAAACAGTTTGGTAGTTTGGTTGGTTTGTTGCATTTTTTTTTAATTTTTGGTAGATTTTCCTCCTCTAGCAATTTTTTAGCAATAGTAAATTTTTTACCTTAAAATTTCAGAACATAAAATAAAAAGAAATGTAACTTTGAATTAAATAAACAATAACTTTGAATAGTGTTACCACTGTTTTCAAAAACTGTATTAGGTGCAATAAAAAACATCTCTGCTTTTTTGCATAGAGATGATTAAAGCTATAACCATCTCTGGTTTAAGAAACGCGAACAATATTATGAAATTTAAATTAACAACACTTTTGAGTGAAGGTTAATTTTCAAGTGTCTGTATTAAAAAAATTAACAGACAAAATGGAAAAGAAAGTAAACTTTTTTAATTGTAAATATGTACCTATTTATTACATAAATATTTACTAATATTGCATGTAAAGAAACAGTCAAAAGAATTTGATTGGCGCCAGGAAAGATATGGGTGTTCCTCCTGCATAGTATTCTCTAAAACTATTTAAAATCAAACAAACTTCCATCTCAGCAATTACAAGAAAAAAACCAAGTGAGTATAACAGAGTTTATATGCAAGAAATGCATTTTTAAATTTTTGGTAGGCTGTGAACGATTTTGGTAGGATTTTTGAAAATTATTGGTAGGAAGTAAATTTCTTGTGTGGCAACGCTGCTTGCGCATCACTGGTCTAAATTGAACGGATGACTTAAGTGAACGGAATGAGCCAGATATTTAATCGGCTCCTTTCGTTTAATAGTGTACGGAACAGCGTTGCCGCTTTGGTCCAATCGGACCAAACTTGGTAGTTTTTCGTTTTTAAAAAACAGTTTGGTAGTTTGGTTGGTTTGTTGAATTTTTTTAAATTTTTGGTAGGTTTTCCTCCTGTAGCAATTTTTTAGCATAGTAAATTTTTCATCTTAAAAATTCAGAACATAAAATAAAAAAATGCAACTTTTAATAAAATAAACAATAACTTTGATAGTGTATCCACTCTCTCTGCTTTTTTGCATAGAGATGATTAAAGCTATAACTCTCTGGTTTAAGAAACGCGAACTATTTTGTGAAATTGAAATGAACAATATTTTTAAGTGAAGGTTTATTTTCAAGTGTATGTAATAAAAAATAAATAGACAAAATGGAAAAGTAATTAAACTTTATTAATTCGTATGCTCTAAAACTATTTTGAAACCAATGAATTATATGTGATATTTTTTGTATTTTAAATTCCTTTTGTTTTTTTTCTGTATACATTTTGCTTTTATGTTGTTATTTTATGTATATTTTTATGTTTTTTATAAAAACTGGAATTTTTTATTATATTGCTACGAGTATATAAGCCAAAATAAAAATTTTCATTTTATTGAAGAATTGCATTTTAAAATTTTTGATAGGCTGTTAACGATTTTGGTAGGATTTTTGAAAATTATTGGTAGGAAGTAAATTTCTTGTGTGGCAACGCTGGTACGGAATATATTTTGGTGTACGAATCACTTTCGTTCTGTTGTTTGTTCTCTTTTTTTTGCGTCATGTTCAGCGTTGCCACACAAGAAATTGACTTCCTACCAATAATTTTCAAAAATCCTACCAAAATCGTTCACAGCCTACCAAAAATTTAAAAATGCGTTTCTTGCACATAAACTCTGTTATACTCACTTGGTTTTTTTCCGTAACTGTTGAGGTGGAAATTTGTCTTTTGGTGATTTTTAAGATGGATGTTATGATTTAAAATAGTTTTAGAGCATACTATGCAGAATGAACACCCATCCCTTTCCTGGAGCCAATCAAATTCGCTCAACCATTCGGTTCTAAATGTTTTTTTTTTTACTGTTTCTTTACATGCAATATTAGTATATATTTTTGTAATTAATAGGTACATATATACAATTAAAAAAGTTTACTTACTTTTCCATTTTGTCTGTTAATTTTTTTAATACAAACACTTGTAAATAAGCCTTCACTCAAAAATATTGTTAACTTCAATTTCATAATATTGTTCGCGTTTCTTAAACCAGAGCTTTAATCATCTTTATGCAAAAAAGCAGAGATGTTTTTATTACACCTAAAACAGTTTTTGAAAACAGTGGTAAAACTATTCACAGTTATTGTTTATTTAATTCAAAGTTACATTTTTTTATTTTATGTTCTGAATTTTTAAGGTAAAAAATTTACTATTGCTAAAAAATTGCTACAGGAGGAAAACCTACCAAAAATTTAAAAAAATGCAACAAACCAACCAAACTACCAAACTGTTTTTTAAAAACGAAAAACTACCAAGTTTGGTCCGATTGGACCAAAGCGGCAACGCTGGTCATGTTCTTTTATTTCAAATGATTTCCTGTGCTGTATATGGATATATACGCATGTAAGTATATATTTCATTTCTGTTTGAAATAACAGTCTTTAAAAAAAAATTCTTTTGTGATATCGTGTTTCTTTTTTAATTGAAAATTGGTCATTTTCAAATTAATAAAAAAGTAATTTTAAATAAACTAAAGAAATAGCACAAAGAAAAAGAAGCGTAATTTGTGCTGGAATTATTTCACACACAAGCAGCCTATCACATTTAAAGCAATTTAATACTTAAATTCTTTATTTTTAGGAATAACATTTTTTTGTGTGGAAAAGGAACTTTGTGTGAAATATTAAAAATTCCCGATATTTAATTTTAATTGCTAGTGTTGCTCTGTGATATTATAAAAAGCTGTTATACCTTAACATAGTGAGTATTTGTATATTTAATTTATTTTAAAAATAGTTTTTTCGTACATTTGCCCCTGGTTACAATATGTACGTTTTCAAAAAAGTAAAAATAATTGATGATAACGCATGATAACGTAATATAAAAATCAATATGTCATTTGAAGCTTTATTATGGAGAATGTCAATTATTCATTAAAGTGTCGACTAACATAATAAAAACAATTTTATAAAAAAAGGCATAATAAACATATACAATCTTTAGGACGTTTCAAATTGCGATTGTTACTAATTTCATCGAATAGTGTCTTTTGAAAAAAAGCTACATCATAAAACATAAATAATCAGTTCATTTGTTTACGTTTCCTGTAAAATCTAGAAACTGAATATATGCTGACTAATTTAAAAAAAAAATACTCTCAAAATAGCCTTTGGCCAAAAAAGTAAGGGAACGGGAAAATTGTAAAAGCTTATTTTTATTAAGGAATGTAGCTGATTCCAAATTTATATAGTGTTGCAAATTTTTTTTTTTTATAAAGGAAAGAAGTGGTATTTTGCTACTATCTAAATTTTCCGCACTACACTTTTCTGCAGAAGAAAACACATTAACTTAAAATTTTTTAGAAAAAGGTTTTGTGTCATACAATATAATTTAGATATCTTTTCCATTTTCTTAAAATACAATTCAATAATACAAGTCTATTGAGTTTGTTAGTAATTCTTTTCCTGATTTGCGCAAGTAGTTAATAACTGAAACCTATTATTCAACAAAAGATTCAATGATTAAGCTTTGGAACACAACATCTCTTTAACTAAAATATTCCTGTCAAAACCTAATAGAACTGAAAACGGCTTACAGACACAAACGGTTAATCTCTGACAATATTTCAGCTGAAAACAGTGCATTTGAAAAAAGAAAGTAAAAAGAAACTATTTTCCTGTCCCACTATGTTTGTTTTTCATTTAATTGTTTTTTATTTGCTTGAAATATTGACCGAAAATAGAGTGAAAAATATTAGTTGAGTAGTTTTTGAACATGAATTATTTGGAAATTTTTCCACTCCTTGAATACTTACTAGATTAATGGCAGCCAAAAGGAAGAGAACTGAAAAAATTTGTAAAAATTGTGCCATGACTCAAATGAGGAATTTCTGATATTGTGGCAGCTCTTGCTATTGTGTTTTTTTTTTTTTTTTGTTACAATACTTGATAGATTCTAATTTGGTTCAACTGGCTTCCCCAGATTTTTTTTTATCGGTTTTACACAAAGAACTATTGTATAGATTTATCAGAAAAACTTATTTATATTATTTTAAAGACTTTTTAAGTTAAACTTAAAGATATTAAACCGTCTTCTTTAGGCTTCAAATGTGCACTGACTGATAGTTTTGTCAGTATTTCAAACAACACTTGGTAATTAATTCTACTCATTTTACAACAATTCATAAGGTGGGTGCAATAGCTGCTTTTGACATTGGAAATACAGTTTTTTAAGATATTTTGACGTCTGAATTAGAAAAGCTTTAATAAAAAACTGACATATGTCATCAACTGTCAAAAGCAGTAGAATATTTTTGTAGAGAGTAACCGGCAGCCCATATGCTATAGTTAAAGTGATTGCAATAGCACTATGCAAAATTCGATGTTCCCTCTTAACTTTCTTCTTTCGCAAATGTGCTTAATTCAAAAAATACAAACAGAACTTATGTTTCTTCAAATGCTTTTCGTGTGGTTGCCTCGTCTGTACATGGTTGCTGGCCATGTTCCATTTAATGTTGCATCTTTGGTACCTATCTTTAAAACTAAGAAAGTTATGTCATGTGTAATGTTTGGTTTGCACCTTTTGAGCATTAACAGTCATATTGCATTATACTTTCACTGCAATCAAAATTTCAATAACCAGTAAATTTTCACTGATTACTGAAAAAAATCGAACGACCATCCAGTCATGAATGTATGAGTAATAAACATGCTATTTATTATTACTACCATTGCAGTAGTCAATTAGATTTTATTGGTAAATCAAATTCGGTATCTTAAAAACTTACTGATTATTACAATTTGTGACGACAGGTAAAAGTGTAACTATCTATTAAACTTGAAAATAATAATTAATACTCGTATATTCATAAGCGGAAAGTTTTTTACTGGTAATGCAAATAAGTTTTCAAAAAAAAATCTCATTGATATATAATTTTAGTCTTAGTGCTAAATTACAGTATCAGTAAAAATAAATTTTTAGTCTAATTTAACAAAAACTGCCACCAGTCTTTGTTATTGAACTTAGAAATATAGTTAAAATAAAGCTGCAAGATGCAGCAGAAGGTTTCGTTTTGAAAATTTCGACAAAAACATGACTATATTTACTGTTAAATCTCAAAACTTAATGGTAAAGTCCAGATTTACACTTTGCAATTTTTTGAGGCATTATTTCTTCAATTTTCCATTTAAGTTACAGCGTTATGCGTTATATAAAAGTAAACGTTAGCAGCAGTAACATCCACTCCAAACTCAAGCAATACCATATTGCTTACTCCTCCTGCTTTACCAACAAACAAAAATTGCATGCTAGTTTCATGAAAAATTGCATAATGTAAATGCCAAAAAAGCGACTTTTTTAAAATAAAATATAATATCTTACTGGATCGAGACAGCCTTAGAATTCATATAGGCGTGAGACTTAATACCCAATAAGGGAAAATATATTTCAGAAATTGTTTTAATAATAATTTAACTGACTTACCTTTGTTTACTGCCGGGTTATCAAAACATTTCTTGGAATAAAAGCGATAAGTTTTATTTATTTCATTAAAATCATTGCCTTTAGGTAAAAATTTAATTCGTCTAAGATAAAAAGAAAGCCGTCACAACATAAGGTATTGCGCCATTTTTATTTTATGAAATTTTTTAAAGGATTTGCAAATCTGACATATACTTTTTAGACAAACGTGCCATTTTGACAGATTTAACGACTAAACCTCGCAGAGTATAATGACTTAATGTGGCAAATTAACAAAAATTAACTAAACTTTTCAAGTATCTTGTAGAATGCTCATGAAATATCAACAAAAGAGTGCGTATGTGCCAGCAAATTGATAGTTTTAAACTCAAATGTCATAACCAGATAACACTTTAATTATTGATATCTTTATGAGAGAGGTAATTTAATATCTTTTAACTTAATGCTTTAAATATTATAGAAGTAACAAAAATATCCAAATGAATCATAATACATATTTAAAAGAGTATTTTTTATGTTTGCTAAAATAGAGAGATTTCCAAATCAACTTGTAGACAATATATTTGTGAGAATTCCAACTTCATAATTAATGTTAGTTAAAGCACTGCAATTCCACAAAATGTTTCCTCATGAATTAACATTGTCAGCACTGAATTATAAATGTGAATTTTAAATAGAACGGTTATCTTTCAAAACAGAAATTGCCTAATAAGTTAAAAAATCTGAATTAATCACTTACCTTTCAAACATTTTTAATTCGTTGGATTTACAGTTACCATTAACTATTATTTACCCGAATGAATTACCCTAAAATTAAATTTTTTACCGAAGTTTCATCTATTATTTGTCGACTTTTTCAAGAGCGTAAACTGAAACATTTAATCAAAATCAACATATTTAACATAAACACAAAATATCTGAACAATTTCACAGCAGGTTTAATAGGAAAGAAATTACATTTGTACACTTTTTTTACTTACCATCAATCATCTGAAGTGCACTAACAGAAGGTGAGCTAATTTTTTCGTAACGTAACCCTCGTATCACCTTTTATTAATCACTAACTTTTTGCATGCCATTTAACAATTACAATTATTTTATTGAGTGAACAAAACAACAAAAGGTTTGTCTCTTATAACTTATCGCTTGCAACTTATCAACCCATCATTTATCAAGAGAAAAAACTTAAAGCGGCTATTAGACGATCAAACTTCGCCTGTGAGCACGGCCTGATGATAGAAAGTGTTTTGCTATTACACGATCAGGCCAAATTTGTCAAACATCAGTATGCAAGCAGATTTTGAGCAGTGAAGTTCATATTTGTTATAGAGCACGAGTTAGTTGCAATATCCCAGCAAAAAATTTGACATTACCTTAAAAAGTACTTGCCATATAATAACTTACTTTTGTGATTGCCATATTTTGTTACTCGCTTACAAAACACATAACATTAGTTTCCAAAAAAGGAAGTAGTAATGGAACTATTTCTTTATGTTAAAAGAGACTACAGTACTAATTGCACTTATTACTTCCTACAATAATTAATATAATCGATTCTCAGGAATTGATTATAAAAGTCTCATGTCTTGTTAAAATCATTAAGTTGGCAATCTAGTTGGGAAGTACTTCCAAAAAAACAAAAATGTATAATTCCACACTCGATTACCTTTTCAAAAATTTTTTGATGGGATGTTTATTTTATTTTATAACTTTAATTGTTGCATTTGGTTGTATTTTTTTTTTTCAATTTCTCTAAAAACTTTCAAGACTTTTTCAAGACTTGTTTTAAATTTCTATTATTATAAAAATCATTTTTTATTTGTAAACTTTTATATATTTTAATAGATTCTTTAAAAATTCGAATTAAATAATGTTTTTTAGTTATTTCAAAAAGAAATATACTGTTTTTTTGTTTATTATTTTTATTTTATTTTATTATTATTTTTTTTATTTAAGATTTTATTTTGAAATAATTAGAAGAATATAAAACATAAAGCCAAAATTACAAATTAAGTTAAGTTTACCTATATTCAAACATGCATTATTATAAAAAATTTACTAACTTATTTTATTTAATTATTAAAATATGAGTGCAATATAATTTATTTAAAATAAAGCTAATTTTAAATTGTTAATATCTTATGTTATTTTAAACCTAGCAATTAATAAGAATTTCAGTTTAATATAATTTACCTATTACTTCTTATAATTTAACAATACATATTATCTTTATTTAACTCATGCGCTCTAGCCAAGCCATCTTTACAGTTCGCCGACAAAAACACAAATGAAATTTACACTGTGTTAGGCAAACACGCTATTAAACGAGTTGGATGGCCTGATGGCAAACACAAATTATCAAAAATTTTTGATTTTTGAAAAAAAAGTATTAAAAAAAGCTTTTAGAAAAATTTAAAAAAAAGTAGAAACATATGCAACAATTAATGTTGTAAAATAAAAAAAACATATTGCACGAACTTTACTATTCAAAATCTGCTTACGCACTTATGTTTGACAATCTTGGCATGATAGTGTAATAGCAAGACACTCTCTCTCTCATCAGGCCGTCTTCACAGGCGAAGTTTGATCGTCTAATAGCCGCTTAAGTAAATGACAATTGCAGAAGCTTAAAAAAATTATACTTAGCCACCCATTTATTTCTTAGTATGAATTTGCACTGTTGCTAAAGCTAGCTTAAGCACATTTTTTAAACGGACTAGCATCTCCATATTGTTTTGGTATTTTAAAATTTATCATTTAAGCTCACTAAAGATACATTTTCTAATTTTTTTTTTTTTAATTTTTTATTTTTTTTATTATTTAAAATTATTATATTTAGCAGACACAAAACAATCCTTTTATAATCGTAGCGTTAACAATATTAATTTTATGTATATTTATGTACTTAACTTATTTTCTATGAAAATAATCAATGAAAAGCTTTCCTTTTTTTTCTTCCTTACACTTTTTAAACTCAAATTAAATGGTTGTATGCATTTTGCAACATTCCGAGATGTAAAGTTTATTGATATTTTTAATAAGATCCTTAGATGAGTTTTATTTAATATTTGGTTTAAGATTTAAAATTAATTAATCACATCAGGAAATGGTGTTCTAATATTTAAATGTTTTTTCTAATATGTTTTAGCTGTGTAAATTTATAAATTTTTGAATTATACACATAATTGAATCGTACTTAATATTTAGTATTTTTATAAAAAATTATTTACGTTATGGCAATTGTGTTATATAATCTTAATGGTCGACAGCTTGGCCTGCCATTCATTCTTTTTTGTTTTTGGGTTCCTGGAAAATGTAAAAAGAAATTTTTTAAACAAAATCACAATTTTTATATAGAACAGAGTTGCGCCCGCAACAGAACCTAGGCGGGAATATTGAATATATTTATGTTATTATTTCTTCTTTAATTTCATTAACATTTCTCGCACAATTGAAGAGTGCAAATATGGGTCACATTTTGTTTTCAGCCTTTATCTTTTTCTTGTTTATTGTAGAAGATTATATGTGCCTGCATATATAGTAGTTTAAAATATATGGCAATGTCACTTTGTATGAATTCTAAAAAAAAAAAAGAAAACTGAAAAACTGAGGCCATGTGCGTTAAAATCACCTCACCTTTTAATATCGCAAACTTAAAACTACTCAAAACTAAAATGTCGGTCTAGTAAGGCTTAGCAACATGTATGTGAAAATTGTGTCACTATTGAAACACCCATTAATATAAAGCTTTTGTTTTAACACTTGTGGACATAGTTTTACATAGAGTGTGCAAATATGACATAACTCTCTATTACAGTTAAAAAATAACAAATGAATATTATGCCGCTCTCGAAACGCCTTTTTTTAAATTTATATTTTGCAGAAATTTTCAAAATATTCTTTTTATGATTCCAAAGATAGAGAGCTGTGACATAAGGACAGTAGGAAAGACATTGTAGCAAAAACAATAAGATTACGGGTTTGCTCCCTGAGTACGGAACTCTAAAAATGTATAGCTTTTTTGCTACGTGTATTGCGTTTGCATCACCAACAGTCGAACAGTTAACGTTTTCCTACAAGTGATGAATTATAATTCTAATACTTCGTAGCTTATACATAGTTTGATAATATAATGCAGGGAAGTATGTAAAAAGCAATTTCATAGCAAGAAAACATTTTTATTGTAAAAAATAAAAAAAATACATAAAAATATCCTCTTGCTAATGATTTTTTGCAGGATACAGACAACGCAAGGCACAAAATTGAACTATTTGCAAAAATAAATAAATAAAATATTTTAAGTTGTTACTCACAAAAAATCACATTTTGAGTTTAGACAGAAAGTTATAAACTTTTTATCATTGTGCCTTGATTACTCGCACGTTCGTAGTACACATTTACAACATGAAGGAATTCGAAATGCTTCCTTTACAACTTCATCATTTCTGTATGCAATTAGGTTCCGGTAGATATAGTGCTGTTCACACGTTGCGGTAAAACGATTCGGTAAACTTAGACCAGTATGTTGTCCACATGTTTGTCCGTGATCGCTAGTTTATTTAAAAAAAAAAAAAAAGATTTGTTTTAATTGTGTTATAAAGTTCATTTAAAAATATCTAAATGTCAACTTACAGGCACTCCTCTACGCGTATTCCCTGCTTATAATTTGGTACATTCACAACAACCAACCAATTGTAGTCCTTATCCATACCTGACTGTGGGTAAATAACTCTGACGCGGCTTCTGCATAAGAACTCTTCTTCGGGCTTATTGTTCATACGTTGACTGATATTTTGTGGCAATACGAAATCCTCGCCGAAAAATGGCTCCAAATTTGAAAACTTTTTTTTAATCAGTTCCTCTAGATGAGTTTTTTCGGGATAGTTGCGAAGGCGAGTACAGAGTACCTTGTCACTCTTGACTTGATCGTTATCCAAACAGTCACTGATGTCATTATTTTGCCTCATTATACTTGGTTCTTCCGTGGGAAAGTGAATAGCTACATTATGTTAAAGCAAATAAAAATATTTTATTAAAAAGTTATATTTAAAACGAAATATATATATATATATATGTGTGTGTGTGTGTATGTAAGTAGATATTTAAATGCGGTCACGTCTCAGCAGTTAAAAATGATGAATACTGAAATAATTCTACAAAAGAATTGTAAGATTCGCATTTGATTTTTTTTTTTTTGATTTTTGATTTGATTTTTTTTTTTTTTTTGTGAAAAGTTTGCCGGACAGACGGATATCGATCAATTGACTTCGCTATGCATAAGAAGTCAGAATGTATATACTTCATAGGGTCGGAAATGGATATTGTAGAAATTACACACGGAATGACAAACTTAGTTACACCCTTTTTCCATTTTGTTGGTGAAGGGTATGACAATAATATTTCTAAAAGAATGTAGTACACGTGAAAACAATAAAACGTTAAATTATTTCATATCGTGAAATGGACAGCACATTTTAAACCTCAAATTTTCCACATGAAATAATCAATCTTTCTCAACAATTTTACAAATTCAAATAGAGAACCAGCCTATAGACAAAACGTCCTGCGAAGAGTGCAAAAAAGAAAGGGGCAAAATAAAGATAATAATAAATAAATTGAAATACATACATACTCGTACATACGTATGTACATAATTTAAAAAACTTAATTGTAAGCAACAAAAAAAAAATTTTTTTTTTTAATCTGTCTGTCAATAAGAACGACACATTTAAGTTGTTTAGTAAACTTTATAGGGTGAAGAGCGTACCGCTTTCTAAAAAATTATCTCATATCGTTATGTGACTGCATATATACACATATGAAAAGGTGATCTTTTTAACCGACTTCTAAAAAGAAGGAGGTTATACAATTCGGCTGAATGTCCCGTTTTACAAACAGCTCATAATCTTAAAAATTAAAGGGAGTCCCCATACAACAAACATATTTTTTACATGTATTATGAATTGTAAAGGCCACTTCTGTAAAATTTACAATGACTGCGTATTACTAAAGCTCCCAAAAACAAAAAATTATACAATAATAAATCTAAAAATTAAAGGGTGCCCCCATAATTGATGTAAATTTACTTATATAGGCCTATCTTTTGAACCGTTATAGACAAACGCTTGCAAATTGGACAGTGTCGATTGCTATGGCCGTTATAGTAACAACTATTAATATTAAGAATTATAAATTAAAGGGTGCGCCAATAGTTCATTTAATTTGATGTATATTGCCAAACTTCTTAAGAGTTATAGACAGACGATTGAAATTTACAAAGAACCTGTATTAGTATGTGCGCTATAACAACAAGTATAAAATATGGATTTGAAAGTTAAAGGGTGTTCCAATAGTTGTTGTAATTTCAAGTGAGTGGCCGTACTTTTTAACCGTTATAGACAGAACGCTGAAACTTAAAAGGGACCTGTATTTCTAAGTCTGCTATATCAACGAGTTTATGATTTGAATTAAGAAATTAAAGGGTTTGCCATAATTCCTGTGGATTTACTTATATAGGCCTATCTTTTGAACCGTTGTGAATTTGACGCAATGTCGATTGCTATGGCCGTTAAATAACAGCTGATAATATTTAAAATTATAAATTAAAAGGTGCACCAATAGTTCATTAAATTAGGTATATGGCCATACTTTTAAACAGTTGTAGATAGACGATTGAAATTAACGAAGAACCTTTATTAATTACTCCTCTATAACAACAAGTATATAATTGGGATTTGGGAATAAACGGGTGTACCAATAGTTGATATAATATGATGTATGTGGCCGGACTTTTGAACCGTTATAGACAGACAGCTGAAATTTACAAGCGACTTATTTTGCTAAGTCCGCTATAACAAGAAGCTAATAATGTGAATTTAGAAATTAAAGGGTGTTCCCAAAATTAATGTTATTTGTTCTATATGGCCGTATTTTTTAAACCGTTATATATAAACACCTTAATTTTACACAGAATGTCCACTATTTTATTTGTTATAATAAGAAGTATAAAAGTGTTATAAATTAAATAGTTGATATAATCTGATGTATATGGGAAAACTGTTGAACCTTTACAGACAGACGGTTGAAATTTATACAGAACGTGATTGCTAAACCTACTACAACAGCAAGTATATAACTAGAATTTGTAAATTAAAGGGTGACCCTATAGTTGCTGTAATTTGATGTATATTGCCAAACTATTAAACAGTTGAACTAGTATAAGGTTTGGAGGTATAAGGGTGTCCCATTAGTTAATGTATTCTAATTTATGTGGCCATAAACTTGAACCGCTATAGGCAGACAGTTGAAATCTGTTTTGAAGTCGGGTTTTTTTTCGCAAGAATTTAGCGGATATATTTTTACAGCAATAATGTAATAATTCAAACATTCCAAATTGTTTGTTTAAGACATCTATCCCCTTTGATGAAAGTTTTCTTAAATGGAATTGTATTTTTTATTTATAAATCATTTTAATAATTGCCAACGTGATTACCACCAACCTCAAAGTGTCTTCATGCGTCACTTAAAAATGTCATTGACAATTGTTTCTTGCTGTTACACCCACTTTTTAGCGGCTATTAGACGATCAAATTTGGCCTGTGAACACGATTTGATAACATACCATCACACTAGTGCTGGATGGATTTCAAAGTTTTTTGGTATTTTTTGGTTTGCGATTATACCATCATTTGCAGAAATATCATTTCGCATATTTGAATTCTTTTTTTTTTATAAATAAAGAGCGTGTTTTTTCCAATAATTAAATTTAAACTGCAGAATACATTATTAAAAAGTTTTATAGCCGCTAGTTGCCACTGTTTCCAATTCTCTCAAAATTTTTGTAAGATATCGTTTTTTAGCAAACCATTTTCTTATTTAAATTTTTTTTATTTTATTGTCATCGTTCAACAATAAAGTAACTAATTCACGCGTGAATACAAATATGAACTTCACTATTCAGTACCCGGTTGAATACTGATGTTTGGCAAACTTGACATTATAATGCCATGCTAGCATGTGAAATTTGATCATCTTATAGCCGCTTTATATACTGAAACAAATTTTGTTTTTCATTACGCAAAACGGTTTTTTTTTATTTAAAATACAAAAACAAGGTTAACAATTCCGATAAGTAACAAAGTTTAGGTAAGTTTCGAAAACGTTTGTTATTTGTTTTTGTGGATAATATTTTTGAATTTAATTTTTGCATAAGAACTACTTACCGCTATTTATGATAGGAGTATGACCCGCCGAAGGAACTGGTGTTGCAAGATTATCCTTGAATAGAAAAAAATATTATTTTTTTAATGTTTTCTGTGAAGATTTACATAAAAATCAGAGTTGGAAACCGAAATAAAAACTGTCTAATTACCAGTATTTGCAGATTAATATCGGTATAATTGTTTTAATTGTGCCGCTATATTCTACAGAACAACGTTATTAAAATCTTTGTATGAAGGAAGCAAGATGGTCATGTATATTTTTATACTTTAAGAAAACTTTCGGTACCGATAACATATATTTTCTTTAAAATAGTAAATGAATTAGTTCAAAAAGCGTAGGTATTTAATGGGTTTCTCTTGCAATTATTTTCTACAATTCATTTTTAATAAGTTTGTTTATTCTTAGGTTATAATTTTTGAACTTATAAAAATTCTGGTAATAAAAACTGGCTATAAAATTAAATAAGGTAAAATAAGATGTATTAGCCGTCCCAAAAAATAAGTTTAAAAATTTAACTCCATTTTATTACAACAAATAAATGTTAATGAAATTAATTTTATTTGATAATATTTACGAGTTGCTTTTATATATTTTAGAAAATTAAAAAAATAAAATAATAGAAAAAAACGTATACTAATCATAGATTTTTCACTGGTTTTAAGCATTCATTTAAATGACGAACAGTTTTGTTAATGGGAACCAGTGCTCTCCAATAACAAGCTAATGTTAATGTCGTCATGGGCATACTGCATTATTTTAATAATTCAGTAAAATTTAGAATTTTACTGTTTACTGAAAAAAATTTCATCAATCAGTACTGGTTACTGCAATTTTTACCGGTTAATGAAATTTTTTTTAGTAACCAGTAAACTTTTACTGGGTTTTCGCAAATAAAATGTATAATTAAATTTTTTTATTATTCGTAACATAAGTAAAATTAATTTTTTTTCAGAAATCAAATAACATTTTCATTTACAATTAAAATTTTACTGGTTAGTGAAATTTTTTTCAGTTATGGGTAAACTTTTACTGCTATACATATAATATACTGCAGTATGCCCAAGTATGGTTTAAATAATGCTTTTTTCTTTCTTTGGCTTAAGGTAATAAAAAAAAAAATTAAATTGAATTGAAAATGAACCTTTCGGTTGCCAATCTGGATCAAACTAATTCAAGAAAATAAATTTTCGATCACTTTTTAAGTCATGAAACATTGAAACGTTTTTTATGTTAATAAAAAACTTCTTTTGTTAAGGACATTATTTGAAACTCCTACTGGTTAGTTATGGACTAAGTAAAAACTATAATGTTGACAACTGTTTATAAGTTGCGTATAAAAATATTCCATTATTAAAACCGATAAAATGCTGTGCATTATAAAACCTTCTCTTAATTAATAATAATTACAATAAAAGATGGTACTTTAAATAATTCAAAGGAGACAAATTTATTATAAAGGATGAGGGCAAAGTAAATCCATTAAAATATAATCAAACCAATTACTTTTAATGGTTCATGTAAAATTTAATTTGATCTAGCTTATTGTATCCGACATTGCCTAGGCCTAATGTTAGAGCCTTTCTAGGCACTGTATAATATATTATAGCCTTGTTTGCTATGGATCTCTAATCCGAACACGTTAGAAATCTATAGATTAAATATTTTTAGAAACTGATTTTGTTAAGATCGGTGAAGATACATATAATTGCGCATTTGTCCTCTTCTAAGTTCCCTCTCCTATTTCTTCTTTTTCAAAATAAAATAGAGTATTCTACCATATATTGAAAATTTCATTGTAATCGGTACGGAAGAAAACGGCCTTTTACCCCCCTTTTCTCTCTTTTAGGTCCTAGCTCTGAAAACACATATAGATAAAGATATATTTATGTTTCGAATTTTAGTAAAATAATTGATTTTACTTTGCTAAGACTTTGTTAAAATTAATTCAGACGAATAAAAATTTCCGCTTCTCCTTTTCTCCCCTCCTAGTCCGCTATTTAAAAATCTACATATATATTATAAATACCCTATTTAACAATGAGAACAAATATCTAACCGTGTTTCAAATTTTATTGAAATCGGTTTAGTCGTTTAGCTGTGATTCACGCACGTACAAACAAACAAACAAACAAATAAACAAACAAACTCACAAAGAGATTTGTAATAAGTTTATATTAGATGAATAATACATCGAAGAGGCCAAGGATATAAAGAAGCAGCATAGGATATTTGTAACTTTCCACTTCCCCGACAGAAATTTTTAGGAAGTCGTCCACTCCATTAAAATGGTTGTTAAGAATACGTAAGTATCAACAACTTAAATTTAATGTTTATATGTTTAATATGCCTTTTAGAATATTGTATTTACATTTGAAAGTACTTTTAAAAAAGCGATAACTTTTTATATTATGTTCAAAGGAATATGCAAATTAATTTGCAATAAAATAAATAATTTAAGGGTACACAAATTTAGAGGGCAAGAGACGGCAGTAACTAAGTACCCTTCTATTTAAACCCGTCGGCATTTTAAAAATCCATTTTAGTTTTTATTTTCCTTTAACATAATTTATTTCATAATATATTTCAATTTTGTGATGAGTTTTTTTATTTGTGGCCTTGAAAATCTGTTCTTCACTGTTGAGTTGCAACAACTACTCTACAAACTAAAGGAAACAAAGGCGACAATCATCACTCCCGCGGTGCATCGACACCTCTTTCAATATTTCATTTATATTCGCTTTAACGCTCTCTAATAATCTTTCTTATATACGAGTATCAACGCAAAAGAAGGCATTATTATCTAAAAAGCAATAACGCAACATTAGTAGCCCAGGGACCCCATTATTACTTCGACCACTGGGGTTCATTGCACTTCAGTTGAGCAAATAAGCCGCTCTTAAAGGTTTATGTTCGGCTCGTAGTCCGTTTAATACACACCCTGGGAAACTGTGTTTTAGTAGTTAAGTTAAAAATTGTTGTAAAATGGTCAATTTTAAATTACATTTGATGGAAAAAAAGATGGCCTTCCATCTAATAGTAGAAAGTTAGAACGTTATGTTCGGCTATGCCGTATCTTTTATATCCTTTACCATCTAGTTTATTGAAGTAACTCCAGTCAAAAAAGCCATTATAGGGGTGACGAAAAATTAAAAAATAGAAAAAATTTTGGTACTGCATTTATAATTTTACATAAAAATTGTAGTATTTCCTTAAAGATCTGTTCAAATGCTTTAAAATGTTACCCACATTGATATTTAAAATTTAAAAATTTCAGAGCCCCTTAACTCGGAAAATATGGGCGAGCGCCAATATTTTCACTTGATACTTTTTTTTTTAATTTTTTAAATCTCTGTCGGCCCAAATATTTATATATATATTTTTTTTGATTGGAGTTACTTTATAGTTTCAAATGACATAAAAAAATTAGAGTTGGGCGTGGTGTTTTGCTTGCTCTCTAAAAGGACATGAATCGAGCATGCTGATCTGCAATAGCACCTCTTTCACCACTATATCTGATCGATTGACATATTTTTTTTTTTTTTTTTGTGAAATCATGTCAATTTCGCGGCAATTTCATTACTAACACGGTCGAAGAGTCAGACAGACGGATATCGCGCAACTGACTTCGCTCTACATATGAAGTCAGAATATATATACTTTATGGGGTTGGAAATGGATATTGTAGAAATTACACACAGAATCTTTTTCACTTTTTGTGGTAAAGGGTATAAAAAGGGTACAGTAAAATAAGTAGAAACAGTGCAGCCAACCAAACAAAAGAATTTTATGTGTCGGCCTAAAGGCTTGCAACACTTCAAGAAAATCGTTCCAACGATATTTATCAACTCAGTTCTTATCTATTCTCTCTACTGTTTTTATTCAACCCGTTAAATATAAAAAAAATATGTACATACATATCGAGTTAGTTTGATTTATTTTTAATATTTTTACATTTTTAAATAAATTGAATCCAGCCTGTATAAATATTTTATTATTATAATAACTGTATTTTTTTATATAAATTAAATGAAGTATAATAACAGAGTGCATATGAAAATATATATTTAAGTAAATAACTTGATTTTATCAAAATATACTCTGTCCTAAACCAACACACTTATACAGACCCACAATCCAAATTATGCATTTAAACAGACGTAAGTATTTTAATGGGTGGATAATCAGTAATAAATTAATATTTAATAAAGAAAATTAAAATAAATATTACTTTAGTAAGTAAAAAGATATTGCAATAAAAATAAACCGAGCTTACGTCAAAATACATAGAAATAACTTGAATTACAAAGAAAAAGAGAAACTCACTTTTTTCAAAGAAAGTCCATCAGAAAATATCGGAGTTTGAAATATGTTATCTTTATTTGCTGCAATTGATTTCTTATTTTAGAAATTTATTTATTATTTGTCATTTGTGTAAATGAAATTTATTTCCATTTTAAAAAATACTTACAACCTCCCTTATGCTTACTAGAAGAAGAATGTATTTTTTCATTCTCCACCTTCGTTGCATTATCATCATTATAAACAACAGTCAGTGTTCCATTTGGGCTTCTTTGGACTTTAAAGAACTCCTTATTGTTAGTGGATGACGAAGATGGGAGTGTAAACGGATATGGTTGATCGCCAACCATTTGTTCGTTATATGAATTGTAATGTGATTGATTGACAAATGGCGCTGTATTCTACATATACAAATTAATATATTAATTCTGTACAGCTTCGAAATATTGCGTTAAATCTTACTTACATTAAATAAATATAAACCTGGACCAAAATCTGTTGAAAATACACTGCGTATATTTTTGTCCACTATGGACTCTGTGATCTTCTTTTCATTATTGTTTGTCGGATATTTAAGTTGAGATGTCGACTGTTGCCTATTATGGACTGTTCCTTTTCTCATTCGACTTTCTGTCAGCTCTACTGTATCATCCAAATACTGTTGACTATGTTCACTGGACCCTATATGTGGAGCCCGATCACGTCTTTCACTTAACAATTTACTGCTGGGACAAACTATCTAAAAGTATTTTATAAGTTTTTCTCATTTTGTAAAATTTTAAATAATTTGGAAAGTTAAACATTTTGGTAATAAAGTTAATTTAAATTTTCAAACATTTTAAAAATATTTCAAACCGAGTTTAGAAAAACTTATACAGTTTGTCAGGTAATTGTTTTTACAAGTTCTAACAATAAGAACTGAAAAACCATTCGAGTTTTCTTTTCACAAAATAAATTTTACGCAATAATCATATAACATATTTTGCATGTTGCCTCAACTTTAACTATGCCGAATCTTATATAACCATCATGTTAATCTACTCAAATGAAGTAATTCCAATCGAAAAAATCAAATATTGGGGTGACAGAGGATAAAAAAAATTACTTAAAAATAACATCGGCTCTTAATGGGTTAAGCATGGGTTAAATTTAGTATTTCCTTAAAGATCTCTTCAAAAGCTTTAAAATGACACCAAATTTGAATTTCAGAGCCCCGTAACTCGGGAAGTATGGGCGAGAGCATCCTTACATGAAATATATATTTATTTACATATTTTACACTTTTTCGTTCGACACAATTCTAAAAGAACATACTTTTGATTTACACTCTCAAACTTTTTTTTTTTTTTTTTAGAAAAGAAGACAAAGGTGTACAAAGTGTTGAAGAAAAGAAAACGCCATAAAAATTTTTCATTGAATAATATATATATATATATATATATTCGTTTTCAGTTTTTTTTTGTGATTTTTACTGCATTTTCTTATTTGGCAACAGGTGCTAAATTAACAATAACTAAAATTTGAACAGATGTTTTTAATAGTTGTTTTGTATATATGATATCTCCTCAATAATATTTTGTTTTATAGTAAATAAACCAAAAAAAAAAAAACTAAAAACAGTAACGTGGAAATGAGGTAACACGGCCGGCCAATTTTATTTAAACTAAGACTGAACTTTTATTAAACATATTTTTAAGTATAATTGTGTTGCTTTAAAGAAAGAAGTTATATTATACGTAAATTAAAATAAAGACAAAGTATGGCACCTTAAAGACCATAGAGGCGGAACTCAACTATCTGAAACCGTAAAAACACCATTAATTCGAGACAGAAGAAACATATAATTTAGTAAATGAAGTAGAAAAGGCTATTTAGGAGAAAAAAATTTCAACATAAAATTATCAGCAACAACAAATAAGCAGTAAGAATTTTTTTTAAACTTTTATATTTTTTAACCGACTTCAAAAAAGAAGGAGGTTATACACTTCGGCTGAATGTTGCTTTTTTTGTATTTGTGCCTCCAGAACTCAGTCATTTCTGCTCCGATTTCGAAAATTTGTGCTTACAGATTGGTCCTGTTTTAAAAACAGCTCATAATCTTAAAAATTAAAGGGTGTCCCCATACAACAAACATATTTTTTACGTGTATTATGAACTGTAAAGGGCGATTCTGTAAAATTTAAGATGACTGCATCTTACTATAGCCCCCAATAACAAAAAGTTATAAAAAAATAAATCTAAAAATTAAAGGGTGCCACCATAATTGATGAAAATTTACATATATGGGCCTATCTTTTGAACCGTTATAGACAAACGCTTGCAAATTGGACAGAATGTCAATTGCTATGGGCGTAATAGTAATAAGTTTTAATATTAAAAATTATAAAATAAAGGGTGCGCCAATAGGTCATTAAATTTGATGTATATTGCCAAACATTTCAACAGTTATAGACAGACGTTTGAACTTTACAACGAACCTGTATTGGTAAGTCCGCTATAAACACAAGTACAAAATTCAGATTTGGAAATAAGCGGGTGTCCCGGTAGTTGATATAATATGGTGTATGTGGCCGGACTTTTAAACACAACTGAAATTTACAAGCGGCATGTTTTGCTAAGTCCGCTATAACAAGAAGCTTATAACTTGAATTTAGAAATTAAAGGGTGTTCCCAAAATGAATATAAATTGTTCTATATGGCCGTATTTGTTTGAACCGTTGTATACAAACACCTTATTTTAAACAAAATGGTATTATTTATTATAATAAGAAGTATAAAATTGTTATATTATAAATTAAATAGTTGATATAATCTGATGTAAATGGGCAAACTGTTGAACCGTTAAAAACAGACGGCTGAAATTTACATAGAACCCGATTGGTTAATCTACTACAACAGCAAGTATATAATTTAAATTTGGAAATTAAAGAGTGAACCAATAGTTCCTGCAATTTGATGTATATTTCCAAACTATTGAATAATTGAAAAAGTATAAAGTTTGGAGATATAAGGGTGTCCCAATAATTAAAGTAATCTAATTTATGTGGCCGTACACTTGAACTGTTATAGGCAGACAGATGAAATCTGTTTTGAAGTCGGTTTTTTTCGCAAGAATTATTCAAAAAACAAATTACTAAGAAAGAGATATATTTTTATTTTTTAACCTCGTATTAAGCTACGAAAAATACCATAAAAATATTAGTTTTTAAATTCGGCTCCATTTACAAAGCTCCTTTCGTTCTATACGGCCAAAATATTTCGATAAAATTTTCTATAAAATCCAATTAAAATTTCCTGGGTATAATGGTGATCCAAATCCATGCTGGCATTAGTCAATATGACGCCTGGAACGGCCACTAAGTTGCGCTTATCCAATCGCGAGACTTATCAGATGAAGTATGCCAAATCGAGTCTTTAGCATATATGGAACTTAAATTTGCTATACCGTATCACATTTACAACAACTAAAAACTATTGCATACTTTTAAGCAAAGTTACGAACAATTTGGCCAACTCAACACTGTACTCCCATTAATATAAGAATTTTCCTAGCCAAAACAAATTTAGTTCCCGTTTTATTGTATGGATGTGAGCTATTTGCTAGGTGCGACTGTTGCAGCATGAGAAAGCTAAATATTGCTTTTAATAACATCACCCGGTATGTGTATGGGCTAGGGAGACGCTCTAGTGTATCTATATGTTCGCCAAAGTTATATGGGGTTACCTCTGATTTTTTTACTCTTTGAAATTCAATTCCCCATAGCACACAAATTTTAAGTTGCAAGTTAATTTTAATTTATTACTGTATCACTCATGTCCACTCTGTAATATAAGACCTAAGGTCTGGTGTGTGGAACTTCATAAGCTGAAAGAATTGACTCTGTTCTGTAAACCGATTCGCTTTAAAAAACGAGCGATTTTCAAAACCGATGAAATTAAAATTTGGTGCTCTGCAAATCACTCGTTTTGGCATTATTTGAAATTAAGTTCGAATTTTTACTTAAACTGTTAATTGAAAAAGTAAACAAATTTATTATTTTAAGGCAAGAATTGAAAATGCCCGGAGCATTTGTATTAAGTTACAATTATAAATAATATGGACATTTGCAGAAGTTTTGTGATTTGGTGAAAATTTGTTTTTAAATTAGATTTGTTAAAACTGAACTTTTGTTGTTCATTTGTGTTTGCATAAGATACTTTGTATGTGCGTTTAAAACTTTTACCAGAAAAGTTTTTTTATTCATGCACCTAAGTTTCATCAAGCTTGAGGCAAGAATATGAAGCAACTAAAGAGTGTTTTTAAATTATTTTTTTTTAATATAAAGTATATTAAAATATATTTACTTTAACTAAGATTAATAATAAAGACTTTAAATTTTTTATTCCAATGGTTCTTTACTAGTGTTTTCAGTCATTTTTAAGAATAAAACTGCATTTGATTTACTTTCGACCAGGTTTGTTTACTCAATTTTAAAACAAATAAAATTGTGTGAATTAGGTTTAGAGAACTCCAAGAAAATTTGAATTCGTTTTAAGACGAGAAATTTACTCGGGTTCGTCTCACAGCAGAGGGGCGAATGTTTCTGAAAATTAGCTGTTAACATAAATTTACAATAAATTTACATACATCGTAGATTAAATCGTTGAAAATTTGCTAGATATGCAGATATGCTACGAAGTGTGAGTTCCGCTAATAATTTATAAGTTTAAAATGTCAAATGGTTTTACAATAAAAGAATAAAAATAGTTCTAAGTGTTCAAAACTCTTAAAATAACAAAAAATGTATTACTGACGTAAAAAAATAGTACTAAACGCAAATCTGATCTTTATGTATTAATTTAAATTTTTTTTTTATTAATATAGTTATTTCGGAAACACATAATTGACATAAGTAAAACGATAAAGTCACATTGGAACGATCTCTATTTATTAACTTCATTAACTTTTATTGATACATATATATTACAAAATACGCTCAACAGTTAAAATTTTTCCGGTAAAAATAATAACGCAATTCAGATTAAACTGCACAAAAAGTTACAATATTTGAAAAACACACTAACAAAAATCATGTCACTATATTAATATTTTGTCGTAGGGCTTTTATTGCCAAGAAGAAAAGAACAACGCGTTCGGATGAAGGCAACTAAGTCTTCATATCTTTCTTGCTGTTAGCATTTATACACGTCTTTTGTGACATCAGTCCAAAGATTATCGATCGGGCATAAGTCAGGCGACTGTGCAAATTATTCCACGATATTAATATTGTAGTTTGTAAACCACTGACGAGCATATTTCTGCTGGTGTGAACAAAACAATTACTTCTTCTATATAAAGTAGGACCACATTTTTTAATATGTGAATGTAAACTGAATGGGTTCACTGTGCAATATGAAAAACATTATGCTTGTACCTTCATGTTTTTTGGTCTTGAACATTACTCTTGGATCGTATTCAACACATAAACGAGAACCTTTTGTGCAGTATAAAACGATTTTAATGTCATCGAATTTCTATATATTGTCGACTTACTAAAAGAAATAGTATGACTAATAACAGTGCTATTATTTATGCCGGCACTATAAATTTTTATATGGTTATTGGTAAATAATTAAAGTATATCCATTTGAATAATATTTTTTTTTAGCAGAGCCAGAAACGAAAACGAAAGGAATTTTGTTGTTCTCTCTCCTCGTCAAATTTATAAATCTTTAAGTGACGAAACAGAAATATTGATAATTGAATTCAATAGACTTAGGCTGTTCTTTTCGGTATCAAACTAACTTGTAGCTCTGTTTGTACGTATTATTAAAGACAAGGAGGCATTGATAATTTACGAGAAATGCTTGGGTAAAATGCTTTTTTTGGGCAATTAATGCAAGTAAGAAAAAATATAATAGTAGGATATTTGAGGGTAAAGTAATTTGGCTTCTGGGGATTAAAACTTTCAATAAGAAGATTCGACAAACGTGACAACTCTGTGTGATAAAACCACATTTTTAAACGTTTATGTCTGTATACAAGACTCCATCGTATATTTACATCAATATATGAATTTTTTGGTTTTTTTTATTAGTTTTTAAAACTTAATTGTAATCTATTTATTTATACAATGGATAGAAAAATTTTGTTTTACTATCAAATTAAAAAAAATATATTTTTTTTTTAATATTTATAAAACAAACACGAAACCCGATCAGTTAAAAATGATGACTTTTCCAATAGGTAAAAAAATATTTTAGAGACTAATTAAACCTAGACTTGTAGTGATAAAACAACTAAGCAAGAAAATAAAATATAATAAAAAAATTTTTTACTTTCATAGAATTTTGTTACGCTTTAAAGACAAATAGTTTTCAGTGGCAACGCTACTACATACTACTCATTGAAATTTTTGTGAAATATAGCAACAACAAAAAAACGGTATAACAAGATATAAAAATGAAAAAAAAAAACAAAATTCAAATTGAGAAATAATTTCAGAATGGATATTTATCATCTGGGATAAATCGATAACTGTATAATGAAAATTTGAAAAGATTGTTTTGCCTTTTACTTACTGACGGCGGAGCTAAAAACGGCAATTTTTATGAACGCTGTCAAAAGTTTCTTATTGTTTTTGCAATAAGAAACTGTTTCAGAGATAAGTTTTCTTTATAATTGTAAAACTACAAATAATCTTAATCGCACGACAAAAGTCTCACAATCTTTTCAGTAACTTACGTGTCTAATAATCGGACATGAAAACTAAATTTAGTACATACATTTTGTTAATACGAGTATGTGGGAATTTTTTTTTAAATTGATCAGTATACTATAAAAGAAATTATTATATTTTCAGTGAGTCATATGAGTAAAGGGTATTTTTCATAGACATCTACAACTTTTAATTGGAAACACTTTTGAGCTGGTACCTATTTTGTCAGCTGTCAGGTGATTTACGTATGTTTACTTGATGGAAGATTTTGTAAAAAGATCTTTGCCTGAGTGCTTAAAAAATCTAACTCTTGCAACTATTGAAGCCACGCATCCACTTAGCAGGGCGTAGATTCAGTGAACGACCCCAAAAGAAGATTTGGCGTTGACTGTCCTCAAGCGTGTGTTAAGACACCGTGACATCCAGAAAATCTGACTGTTTGGTGTGATTTATTGGCTGGTGGAATCATTGGTCTGTACCGACAGAAGTCATATTAAATTTATAATGTCAGAAGATAAAATAAAATAAATTTCATATCAATTTAAAAAATGCTTCTACATATGTATGTATGTGTAAAGAATACCCTGTACAAAGATAACCACTGTTTTAGTTGTGACTGCATACAATTATAAAGTTTAATGTAATGTTTAAAATCTTAATGACGTCATATTTGTATATTTAAATAACTTAACCAGATGCAGTTAAACCTGTTTTTAATTAGTTTGATGAATTCTAAAAATCCATGATTCTTTTAAGTCGTTAATATAATGTATCCGGAAATTATTTTGTATTTGCAGAACAAAATTAGGAATTTTTAAAAATCTTGAAAAAAAAACTTTGAGAGTATTATATTAAGCGTAATGGCATCTAGACTCCCAAACATACTTATGTGTTCTGGCTTCCAAACAAACTTACTTATGTATATACATTTCATTGAAAATACACTGCTGGTAACAAAAGTAATCAATTTTTTTATAGAATTATCTTTCTTAATATGTATAATAAAAGTTCAGAAAATACAAGCTCTAGAGTATACTCTGGTAGAATTTGTAATTTTCTATGCATTTATGAAAGCAATTTAAGCACGCCGCCAAAAATTTATTTTAACATTAACATTTTTCCTTTCAACTTTTAGCAGGTAGTTGACGACCAGTGAATTTGCGAATTTGTCATTAAAGTAAGCAATGGGAATATCTAAACGGCTGCATTATAAACTACGATGGTAATAATTGAACATTGGCGGCTTCCCTAAAAATAAATGCTTATAACGAGGTCCATGAGAAATATTATATTTACTCGTGAGATAAAAATTATCCGCCTTTTAATAAAAAATTTTGGGTTTGGAAATTGTTCTCCTTAACGTAAAAACGTGCAATCTATGTTTAAACTGTTCATATATGAAAACAGATATAATCAGGTGTGTCACACATTACGATCAAAATGGTTTTATTTTCATATTAGCCATTTCGTTGAACTTTGTTTTACCTTTTTCAGATGCTGATTGGTATTGCGGACTCCAAAGTAAACAACAAGTCTAATCTCAGCGAAGACACATCATAAAAGAAAATTTAAAAGTTCGCAAATAACAACATTTCGAAGAAACTTAATTTCGCTTTAAAATTTAAAAATGGTTTTATGCCGAAGACAATTTTTGTTGCTCGTGTTCTGAACAACCAAATTACGGAATAAAAGCCAATTTAAATCGAAATTCAGTTCAGTGTTGTGCCTGAATGTATTTTATTAATCCTACTGCCTTTTTTCTAGCGCCTATACGATGTGACATTCAACTCACCAATTAACATATATTTGTTTACAAGGCAGCCTTATCATTTTGTAATGCAAAGTTATTTAACTGTTATCTGGGCATTCTAAAATTTTCATTCATTACCTTGTTAGATTTCAACAGAGTGACACCATATCGGATGTCGTAAAAAGTTAAGAAAGAGCTAAGTTTTTGGTTTTGCTTCTTTTGTGAAGACAACTATCTTAAAACAAGTAAAGCTACCAGCTAATAATAATATACTCGTATTTAATCGTTTAATAAGGAATTATGTGTTTAATTTAAAAGGTATTTATTACATTCTCTGAACACTTACCGGATAAAAGGCAGCAAAAAGTAGAAGAATTGATAAAAATATTACCAATTGCGCCATTCCTCAATGATGGGATTGTTGTTGACAAACTCTATTGCTGCCGCAGTCGTCGCTGTTGGTTTCTGTTATCGATAGTAAAAATACTTTATTTTCGTTTTTTTGTTGTCAATTATCGATTGAATTGTGTTTCTTCTTTTATCTTGCTCTGGCCGATTTTTTGGCGGAGGTGTCAGTCGGTATTTCGTTTCTTGTCTGGTTATTTGGATTTAATTTATAATTTGTTTGTTTGCAAGAATAGATGTGTGTGTGTGCTCGTGGTTTTAAACGATTTGTTTTAATCGCAATTCGGCAATGAACTATTTAGCAGCCATTAAATGAAGACCGATCGTTAATATTTTATATTTTGTGGCTTTTGTTTGCATATTTTATTTTGATTTTATACATATATATATTTACATTCGTACAAACATACTTATATTCATTTGCTTGCTTTTGAATGTATTTACATGCATACTATTATAATTTTTTTTTTAATTTATTTACTCTTTATCCGCAACAGCAAAAGCAGCTGTCAGCAATTGTTGCGTTTATGTAATTACTTTTGCTTTTACGTATTAAAATTTTTAAAAACGATTTTAACGAAAGCGATGCAATACAAGAAGTATTAAAAATAATATTAAATTAAAAAAATATCAGATTATTTTTGTTAATTTACTTTTTCATACGTTACTTAATTAAACTTTTAAAACTTTAACCACTTTCGTCGGGTTTTAAACATACACTAACTGCCTGTATATAAAACAAAATACTAAATTTATTTATTATTTTTTTTTTTCATCCATTCATCATTCCGCTGTTGGACCATTTAGTACTTTTAAAAATCTATATACACAACAACAATAATAATAATTTTACTCTTAATTTTTGTTTAATTTCTCACTACATCGATAATAATAGGGCTGCCAGGTAGGCAACAATAAAAAGACAAATATAAACACAAAAGACCATGACGCAGATCTGTTAAACATGACACGTGTGTCCATAATATATAATAGTATTTGAATTTAAAATGTGTAACAGCTTTTTTAACAGCTCTTTACGAGATTCAAACTTAACATATATTTTTTAAATTATTTAATTTATTTAAATTATTTAATTTTCATAAAAAACTATTTTTAAATTATCCCGTTTAAATTGATTGCCAATATTGATTATTGTGGGTAAAAGCACGTCTCGATAGCTATTTCGCTTCCGCTTACTTAGCTCTTCTTAGTTTTAAATAAACTTAAAATTTGTGTCCAAATAAAAATCAAAATTTAAGCAAAAATAACAATAACCAACAGTAATTATATTTTTTTTTCTCCACTGTATACGGCTGACCTTTTTTCGGCCCTTTTATACAGTTGAAAGAGGATGAAAAATAAGTATCAAAAATCACGATAATAATTTATTTCTATGTATAGGCACTTAGCAAATTATTAAATTAAACACACGGGAATATTTTTTAAATTATTTAATTTTTATAAAAACTTATGTGCCATTTTTTTAATTATTCCGATTAAATTAACAACCGATAATTATTACTGAGGGTCAAAGCACTTTGAGTTTTGTCTTTGCTTTTTTGTTTGGACAAAAATTTTTAGTTTATTTAAAATGTTAGAAGTTGCCTGAAGAGATAAGACCCTCAATAGTCATTATCGTTAATTAATTTAATCGGGATAATTTAAAAAATAGCACAAATTTTTTTTTTATGAAAATTAAAAACAATTTGTTTGTCCATGGCTCCATCAGGAACACGATTTTCTTTAACCAACCAAGCAATTACCCAACTAACATACCCACCCCGGCAGCTCAACAACAATTAGCTAAGAATGTTTTTTATACTGTTTACTGTATAAAAGAAAGTTATAAAGTCTGAAATTATATGTTATATGCTTCAAGAGCACATTTCAAGGATTGAATATAAACTTATTCGTGTTCAATATTTTCAATGTCACCCTGTTTCTTCGTGACCTTACCGAGGTACATTTCGTATAATCAAAAATTTAATTCAATTCAAGTTTTCTCTACTGAGTTTCATAAAGACCAAGTGCACCAGAAGGAATCAGAGCGAATTTGGTTAATTCCTTGATGCACATACATTTGTACCCAACTTTAAACATACGAAAAAAAAACTGCCAGAGATTTTATAAAGTATTTAAATTAATTGATTTAAGTTCAATGATTCCACTTATTTTACCCGTTTATTTTTATTAAGTATATTTTACCCGTTTATTTTTATTAAGTACATTTAGTACATATTTTATAAGAAAAATATTTTAGCGTTCCGTTACTAATTTTAACTATCAATTTTTTTCAGTTCGGCTAACTTTATCCGTCTGGCAAGTTTATTTATTTATTTTTTAAAGATCTCTCATTTTATATGAATGCTTGTGCTTTAACTTATTTATTTTTGAATGTTAATTAAATTAACTTTTTTAAAGCTTTGCTTAGTACACAGCTTTTTTGGTTACTTGCTCTTTTTTTTCGTCACTACGAGTAATCTAGTTATGCTCTGCCTTATCATTTATTTTTGTTTCTTGTTTAATCGAACAACTTAACGAGAAAAAGGCAAATTAAATTCGAAAAATTTGTTTAAAAACACATAAAGCTGTCAATTCAAAGTTACTTTTGATAGACATTTTTTATTTAGCATGTATATGTATACTTATTTATAAACTTGAGAAATAGATCATTATTTCGAATTCTCATAAACAATACAAAAAAAAAAAAAAACACACTAAATTAAAATAAAAGAAGAGCCATTTTACACCACGTAATTTTTCATGCAACTTGTTTCATGAAATTTTTGTTTGCTTGCAAGAGTTGCACCGAAACAGGTGGGGATAAGGGGATGTTTTTACACTTGCTTTGTGTATATTCTCTGCAGTCGTTTTTTGTTTGTATATTATTTGAAATAACAAAAACAAGGAAAACCAAATTAAAAACGAAATGTGCAAATTCCAACGCCATGAAAAATTTCATTACATAGGGACACGATGAAACTCCCTGAAACTTTTAAAGAGAATTAAAATTATGGCATCTTCTAAGTATGTGTAAAGTTAAAATATTTATTTATGGAAGACTTGACATTTACATAATATACATATGTTAATAGTATATGATCATATGAGATACAGCATATACAGTACTTTTCGAAACCTAATCAACTTTTCCCCAGTAAATACTTATGGTCGTATATGTTCTCTTTAAATAGATTAATGAAAAATTTCTCTTTTGTTTATTATTATACATATAGTCTACAACATACTAATAATAACAACAAAAAATACATTTTATGTCTTTGGAAGAAATTATAAAACAAAAACAAAATTAACTTTAAAATTCGCTGTTCGAAACCTAAGCAACTTTTACATTGTTGCATTTGTTGAGAAATATTAACTAAAACAACAACAAAAATTTTAAACAAAAATTTTAGTCCCGTTATGATTGCTATTGAAAAAAGTAATTTTGGTTGATTTTATGCATTTAAGTAGAACCAATTCTTTAGACGACGCGACACGTTATGGATCAGCTTTTAAGCTAAAGATTATTCATCTTTTTAATAACGGTAAATCCCAAAATCCTATAGCAAACCAATTAAATATAAATAAATCAATAGTTACCCGACTTATAAAAAAGTATATAGCTACTGGGAAAGTAGAGAAGGCCAATAGCGGTGGGCAACCTCGAAAAACTTCTAAGCGAACAGACCAGAAAATTTTCCGTCTAGTTAATAAAAAATCCATTTATTTCGTCGAAAGACATAGTGAATGAGCTTGAACTTCAGATTAGTTCTTCCACAGTAAGAAAAAGTTTATTGAAACAAAACTTAAGGAGCTTCATGCCATCTAAAAAGCCCATGCGGACTAAGAAGCATCTAAAAAAGAGGGTTGCTTAATTGATTGCAACGTAGTCTCTGATTTTCTCAGCTTTTCGTTAGTTTAAGGTTGGATTTTGCTAGAGCACATATGGATTGGACTATATCCAAATGGAGAACTGTTTTGCTTAGTGGTGAATCTAACTTTAATTTATTAAATTCAGATGGAGTTTGCCACGTGAGAAGACCAAAAGGAAAGCGGCTACATCCTCGGTACTCAAAAGCCACAATAAAGCATGAAGTGGAAATGTGATGGCTTGGACTTCTTTTCGGCAAGTGGTGTTGGTCCCTTTGTAGAAATTCAAACAAAAATGGACCCTTTTGCTTACAGAGACATTTTAGAAACTCACATGCTTAACTATGCTAAGTGGGAAATGCCACTTCGATGGGTGTTTCAACGTGACAATGACCCAAAACACTCATCGAAGTTAGTCAAGGATTGGTTATCAGCTAATGGGGTTCAAGTTTTGGATTTGTTAACTCAATCGCCACACTTGAATCCCATAGAGAACCTCTTTGAAATTTTAAAACGGAGAGTTGGAACTCGACGCTTTAAAAATAAACAGGAGTTGATGAACTGTCTAAGATCGGAGTGGGAAGCTATAACAACATCTATTCTATGAAATCTTATTGAATCTATGCCCAACAGATGCGCTGAGGTCGTAAGAAACAAAGGCTATTATAGCAAATATTAAAAGTTGCTTAGGTTTTGAACAGCCAATTTTTTAGTTAATTTTGTTTTTATTTTATCATAACTTCCAAAGAAATGGAATTTAACTTTTGTTGTTATTTTTAGGTTGTAGACACATTGTGTAGTAGTAAATAAAAAAATACTTTCTATAAATTTACTTAAAGAAAAGATATGAGTCTATTATTACTTAGTGGGACAAAGTTGCTTAGGTTTCGAACAGTACTGTATATAATTTTGAATTTCTGCAATGTCGAATGTTACATTTGTACGCATAAAAAGTCAAAAATAAAACATCTGTCAAAATATTATTTTATTTTGAGAAGAGACGAAACTTACAGCTCTTGAAAAGCACTATAAATGGTGGTAAGGTCAATTTTAGGTAACTGTTCATTTTAGAAAAATATTTTTTTTTTTTAATTTATAGATTTTACACTTAGGATTGTCGCACGTGACAAACTTTTAATAAGTACCAAGAGCAAAACGATGATTATTTTTCCACCAATTTTCTTTAAATTAATTTGCAATAAATATATATATTTGTTACTAATATTTGATGGCTATTGTACAAATACCTCCGGCACACTGATAACAAATGTTCCTTTTTCAATGTTGCGACATCGAAATATACAGTAAAGGAAAGACTAATATTTGCGTAATTGGCAATCACATCGTTCTTTTTTTATTTTTTAAACAAACAAAAAAATTAAAAGAGCAAATGTTAATGTATGATGTCACTTGGTTGGAAAATTCATCAAAACATATTTATACATAGGTTCATAGTATATGTCTTTTGCCATATATATTTTGAATTTTTATTTACAGAATTCACTAACACTTTTGCTTTATGAGTATGCAAAAAAGTTTGAAAATTTTTGCAACTTTCATCAAAGTTTATTCTTCAGCCTTTATTAAGTCGAAAGATAATCTATATCTCTCCTGAGAGTATAAATTATTTAAAATACTAAAGGTACTTTCGCAAAAACATTGCTTATTGGAATGGAAAAAATGAATAAGACCAATTTATACAGATTTTGTACTTTATTTTTATCACATTTTTAAAAAGACGGACCATATCTTATCGATTGGAATATTTTTTTTTTTTGGCAAATTATCAAATATTCCTCGCAGGCAGCAGAATTAGAATGGTACTAATTGGACTTAGAAAAACATAAAATCTAAACATTTGCAAATATAGTTGTAATTTCATTGTATTTAGAATGCAATTTTTCTGTACAAAATATTAATTTCATTATAAAAGAATATGAAAGAACTGGACTGATTGCATTTTTCCTGGAAACTGGACCAGACATAAAAAACTGGAAAATTCAGGCGAATCCAGGCCATCTGACAAGCCTAATGTACGAACATATCCAGCAAACCCTATGAATCAGAGAGGAAATTTTCAGAAATAAGGGCCTTTTCAACTTAACTGGTTCATTTTAAAGAATTATAAATTTATTTCAGAAAATACTCTTTTTTTAAACCATTCTTTGTTTCTAAAAGAGCTCTTATATTTTCAGCTCCGAAGATAGGCATGTGCCATTTTAAGGCATGCTCAGAAACAACTCCCTAGGTAAATTCCTTTAAGAGTATTTTTTATTGGAGCGCTCATTTAATGGTTGGCAGCGTAATATATTTTAAATACGAGTGATTTTGATAACAAGCCTCCTAACTGAACGGAAGAACTACCTTGATTATTTACTGTATATATATACATGTGAAAATTGTGAATGAACTTTCGGAAACAAAAGTAGGATG
Organism: Gymnosoma rotundatum; assembly: GCA_916610165.2. Classification (NCBI taxonomy): domain Eukaryota; kingdom Metazoa; phylum Arthropoda; class Insecta; order Diptera; family Tachinidae; genus Gymnosoma; species Gymnosoma rotundatum. Next base: position 34,737,158 of record OU744336.1, read on the forward strand.
GAACAATCTGGTGAAGAACTATTTAAACTCACAAGACAAGAAGTTAACAATATACGCAACCTAAGGAAGATAGATGCGAAGAATGATGATGATGGGTTTAGCGATCCAGAAAATGCTGCTTTTCATACAGCTTGAGCCGAAAAAAAAGTCAGCTGTCAGATGTCAAATGTCGTCAAACCAATTTTTTAAACTTTATGTTAAAACTGTTCTTAAATATGTGCTCATATTTTTCATTATTCGTTTTAGTTTCACTCTGAAACTGGCCAGTTTCGCTACCTGAGCCATTTGCCGCCGGCCCCATAGCCTGTTTTTTTTTAACTTGAGTCTCGATGATGCTGCTAACTGTTTTTACCTTATCCCGACTACTAAACCGCTGCTGTCATTGGCGGCTACGTTACCCGACCGTTATTTACCCTTCATTGTAATTTTAAATATAAGAAGAATAAAACGTAATCTGACGTTTTCGAAATAAAAATTGTTTTATTTCTTTTTTATCCAAAGATGATAAATAAAACCTCAACGACCCTGGACTCCGCTGCAGCTATCCTAGCAACCAGAGTAGAACGTATCATTACAGCGTGCATATTTAATTATTTAAATAAATTTATATCTCTTCTTTCAATTTAAGATCTCTCTTTATGATCTCTCTCTTTTATGTGTGACGTAGGCATAGAATATTTTTTGTAAACAAACCTCAATTGTTTATGGAAAGTGCAACAAATTTAAAGTAAAAAAGGTGAAAATTTATTTAAAAAAAGTGTTAACCGAATTAGAGTATGATGGTCACGAAAACCTCCCAGGCTATATTTGACACAAACTTAAAAATAGTATCCCAGATATTGCAGTGGCACAAAACGAGTAAGGTCCAACGTGGGTTGATCATGTAATAAATCCGACACCTTAAACTATAAAACAAATTGAAAAACTGAACTAAATATTTCAAAAAAAAAAAATAATAATAAAGACGGTTTTCTCATCAAAAAAGATTTTGTAACAGATTTACTCTACACAGGCTGATCGTATTAAATGTGATGAAAAAGTAAAAACCTATTTTTTAGATCAAGAATGTATTTTCAAATACGAAAACTTAATGCAAAGCTTAAAGACTACAGCATGACAAAAAAAAATTATCTTATATTTTAAAAATTTTGGTTTTAATTTTATTTTGAAAACAATTTTATTTTACTTTCAGTTATTTGGCATTAAGGTTATTAATAATTATTATATATGTATTTCCTTTATAAAAAGATTAATTTAGAATAACTAATTAAATAATTTCTGAAATTAATAATAATAATAATAATTAATAAGCCAAAATTTAAAGCTTTGGTAGCCCCAAATAGATCTTATTCTTCTCGGGCTTCAAACCAAACACAAAATTTTTACTCGACTACATCCTTTTTCTTCCCATTTAAAATTTTGTTGAAATTAATTCACCCGTATAGAAGTTATGCAATTATTTCCAGTTTTGCGCCAAAAATCTCCTACACTTTTTACAACAAACACTTATTTTCATTCTATTATGACGTAGATGCGCAGTAGAAAAATGAATGAATGAGCAATCTTGTTTTCTTGATTCATGATTGTGACCGACATATCAACTGTGGCAGCTATATCCATTAAGTGTTATTAAAGCTTCTATCATCGTTAAATAGTTTACAGCAGTAGTGTGAGCAGTGCCGATATCTGTATATGTCTTCTAATTGAGAGAATTCAAAAGTTCGAGGGAGATGCAAAGTCATATGAATACAAAAGTATCTCATATTTTCATTTTTTCTTTAAGAATGTTTTACGCAATGACCATTATTCCGATTAATAATGGTGTTCAAATGATCGAGTAAATGACTGTCACTATTCCTGTAGAACAGACTTTAAATTCACAAGTTTGATCATTTAAGCTTTACATAAGCATCTTATGCAAACCTGAATTTGTTACTTAAGTAGAACTTGAAGATATAATACGAAGTCAAAAACTGGGCCTGAGAGCTTTAAGTTAAGAGTGTAACAATGAATACAGACAATTGACTTTCGTTCTTTTCATATTTTAAAGACCATAATCTAATGACTATAACAAAAACGAGTATATATTAAAAATTAATTTATAAAACTTTTTATATTTAAACCAAAGTAATATTCCAATATTTATTCATATTTTTATTATAAAATAAGTTTTAGTACATAAAAGTTATTAATTATACATAAGCAGTTTTGTCAACAACTGTGTTGTAAATTCATAAAAAAATAATAAACTAATTTCGGCCTTCATATCATTTCCAAAAGCTTTTAAAATATGTTCATAAAATTCATACAAAATGTTTTGGATAAAGGTTTTTAAATTCAGTATAATTACATTTTAAACAAAATGTTTAGATGAAATTTAAATCAAATAAATAAAAATTTGTTTATATTTAATTATTAAAATCAAGAAGAATTTAGTAACAATTGATTTAAACAGAAAATGTTGTTCTATTTTTTCTTAACATTTAATATAACCCCATTATTCTTTTTTTTTTTTTTTTTTTATTTCGAATATTATTAAATAATAGTAAGTAAGCATTATTTTATGACAAATTGTTAATGTAGCTTAGTTTTATGATTTCAGTTTTAAACCGTTTGGCCGCCTTGCATCCAGTTGGGCTTCTACAGAAAGGAACAAAAATAAACAAATATTTCTTTATTAAACAAAATCATAATTTTTCACAAAATACAAAGTTGAGAATATAAAAAAATTAATGATCAAATAAAAAAAATTAAAACTAATTAAAATTTCATTATTATGCAATTAAAAGCATATTACAATTTAACACTTTTTTGACCAATTGATTCAACGTGTAAAACATTTTGGTCTACATTGACGAAAGAACGCTTAGAGCCTCTTCTAAAGGGTTTCGTAGAGCAAGGTTTGCACTTGATGTTAGCGATGTTATAGACAAATTTGCAGGAAATGCTCCGCAAGGGAATTACAACTTAAATTATGAATCTTTAATCTGATACAAAAAAATATCAATATGTAATAATTATGAAACAAATATTTAATATATTGTATTTTTGTTGTTGTACAATATCAATTATTATCACAACACATATTTTTAATGTTTAAATTACGATGGCTGCTCTATATATTTCTGGCTTAATAGTGAAAATGCGAATATTTATAATCAAAAATGGTTTTATTGTTTTTCAAAATATTCTCCAGCATGATTTATGCACTTTTGCATGCGCTCAAACCAGTTGTCGAAGCATTTTTTCCACTCCGATTGAGACACCTCTAAAACATGGTTTTTGAACATTTCAACAGCTTCTTCTGGCGACGAAAATCGTTGACCACGCATTTTTTTCTTGATGTGCGGAAACAAGAAGAAGTCATTAGGTGCCAAGTCAGGGCTGTACGGCGGATGACTCATTAATTCGACGTTTTGGCCGGTCAAAAACGCTCTGGTTTGAGCCGATGTGTGAGAGCCCGCATTGTCATGGTGAACAATGATTCGTCTTCTCTTGTTGGTTTTTTGAATTTCCCCGATGACTTCAGGCCAACAAATTGTAGTGTACCACTCAGAAGTGACCGTCCTACGTTGCCCTAGCGGAACAGTCGCCACATGACCAGTTTTGCCGAAGAAACAAGTGACCATTTGCTTCGAAGTGCTTCTTCCACGAACAACTTTCGTTGGATCTTGCTCGTCTTTGAAGACCCACACGGTCGATTGTTGTTCCGTTTTGGGCTCATACGCATAGATCCATGATTCGTCAACTGTGACGATCTTATAAACGTCTTTTGAAGCACCGCAATCATTTTTTTGCAACATTTCTTTGCACCAATCGACACCAGCCTTTTTTTGAGAGACTTTCAAATTGTGCGGGATCCAACGAGAACAAACCATTTTTACGGCCAGGTGTTCGTGCAGTATCGAATGTATGCTGGTGGAAGAAATGTCCAAGGATGTCTCTATCTCTCGGTATGTCGCATGTCGATCTTGCATTATGAGTTCACGCACGGCATCAATGTTCTCTGGCACAACAGCCGTTTTTGGACGACCTTCACGGAATTCGTCTTTGAGCGAGCTTCGGCCACGATTAAATTCATTATACCAATTTTTCACAGTGCTATAGGATGGTGCTTCATCGCCATACAAAGATCTAAGTTCATCAATGCACTCTTGTCGTGATAATCCACATCGAAAGTTGTGAAAAATGATGGCACGAAAATGTTAACGAGTTAATTCCATTTTTTTCTTTATTAATTTTTTCAAGTCACTGTAAACAACACAAATAATGGTCGTATGTCAAAACGTTTTGAGTACGATTATGCTTAAAAAAGACAAACTTTCCAATGGAAATGTCAGATTGCACTTGGCAGCACTCAGTGTTGCCAGGCCAGAAATATATATAGCAGCCCTCGTATCATTATTATTATTATTAATTTGGCGCCTGAAATTTAAAAAGAAGTCCGTAAGTAAAAACATGTATAAAATTTGTATTTGGAAATTAAAGGGTGTCCTAATAGTTGATGTATATGGCCGAACCTTTGAATCGTTATAGGCAGACAGCTAAAACTTACAAGGGGCCTCTATTAGCTATAACAACAAGTTTATAATTTGAATATAGCAATTAAAGGGTGTTTCCAAAATTATTGTAGGGCCTGTTCGTAAATGCATCACTGCATTAATATTTTTTAGACTCGAAGATGATGATAAGATTTGCCATCTTTTGATTAGGACACGATTGGACATGGATGATGAAATTATTAGTGGGAGGAAGAAGAAATCTCTGCTTTTGGAGTTCGTCTTTTTCTGTTTAATATTTTTTTTTTTTTTTTTTTGTATGTTACACAAACTTTTATAATTTTTTATATCATGTAGTTCACAAATTGAGTTTATTAGTAATTTTTCCATTATCACGGTATTTCTTCGTTCGTTAATACAAACACCAAAATGAGCAAAACAAAGCATACGCACCAGCTGATTAGCAGTGGATTTGCGTAATAATCATATAATGCAGCGCAGTTATGCATTTACGAATAAGCCCGTAATTTGACCTACATGGCCGTATCTTTTGCGCCGTTATATACAAATATTTAAAAATTAGACAGAATGTCCACTACTTGGTTTGGTATAATAACAAGTATACATAACTTAAATTATAAATAAAAGGGTTTTACAATAGTTGATGTAATCTGATGTATGTGGCTAAACTGTTGGACCGTTATAGACAGAGGGTTCAAATTTACAAAAAACCTAATTGCTAACACTACTAACTACAACGGAAAGTATAAAATTTAAATTTCGAAATTAAAGGGTGCCTCTCTAGTGACTGTAATTTGTTATATATTGCCAAACTCTTGAACAGACATACGGTTGAATTTGGTTATGGAATATAAGCGGATCTCAATAATTAAAGTAATTTGCTGTATGTTGCCATTATTTTGAACCCTTATAGACAGATGAAATATGTTTTGAAGTCGGTTTTTTCGCAAGAATTATTTATTTGAAGATGTCAAAATTGCTTCCACCCAAGCCTCGATTACCAAGTGAAACTCAATCTATCTGTCGAAAATTCTCATATATAAAAATATCAAAAAATTATTGTACTGATTTCTAAATTTCCGGATTTGAAGTTTAAATCACTGATATTTATTATTAAAAGAGACACCAAGTCTCAATGGCTATTTCGCTACCGCTTATTTAGCTCTCCCAAATATTTTACCTAAACTAAAGATTTCTGTCTAAACAATAAAGTAAATACAAAAATCAAAGTTTTTCCTTTTCCACTTTATACGGCTGACTTTTTTCGGCTCTTTTATACAGTTAAAATATCCACTATAATTTATTTCTATGCACAGGCGCTTTACAATATAATTATTTAATTAAAAACACGGGAAATATGTTTTAAATAAATAAATGACAATTTAGTTATTTTCTGTTAATCTAGCAGTTTAAGCTCTTTTTTATTTCTATACTGTGGCTTTATAAAATAAAATGAGTTAGCAATACTATTCAAGACACAAAATTGGCGCCAATGGTTATCATTTCTAGGTGCTCGCGATCGCGAATTCATTAATATTGTCCAAAACCCTAAATGTCAAACTCTATATCATGGCGAAATAATACCAGGTGCCCGTAATGGCGAATTCACTAGTTTTCGCCGCATATGCTAAATGTCAAACACCATATACAAAATGTATAGAGATTTTTTATATATGAAGTTTTAGATTTTGCGTTTACGGCGAAATTAATGAATTCGCCATCGAGACCACCAGTATTATTTCGCCAGGGTTAACGCTTTTATTTACATAGGTATGACATTTCAGTGCAAAAGATTTGGGCACGATTTCTTTGCGCTTTAAGCGCTCTTTTACGTTTGACTGTTACTTTTGTATTGTAACTGTTTAACAACTGAACCAAATTTTGCCACGGCGAATTTGTTTTAAAGCTAATGCAACCAACGGCTATGAATTCGCCCTGAAACACCTTGTTTAAGTTTATATGACAATTCAAAAAGTAATGCCATTTAAGAAAAATAAACTCGCTATGGGTGAACTCAGCGTTACGGAATTTATACAAATTCCATGTGTATTCCAATTTACATAATTAAAAAACTGTATAAAAATCGTGTTTGATATATTGGAGCATTTTTTAATTTTTAACTCTATTAATTCTTTTTCAAAAGGACCAACATGTCTGTTCCGTTTAAAAATGACAATGTTTTGAAGTAACAAACAATAAATCACGATAATTGAACTCGACTTTAATTTAACTAAGTTTGCTTTCATGGTTTCAGGTCATTAAAGTTTTTGAATTGGATTGAAGCCAAAAAATTAACACGGCTTACAACAGGACCGATTGAAATATCATTTATATGGAAATCTTTGCATCACCAAATATGTTTTCTCTTATTGTTCACTTTAAAACAATAAATTTGAATTTTAGTATGAATTAAAATTTATATTTGACTTCATTACTGAGTGCAAAAACAAAAGGCGCCTGTTTTTTATTTGTGAAACTTTACAGGCAATTCATGAATTAAAAAAAAAAACAAGATTGTGCATTGTGCAGGTCCGTTAGTTTCTCGTATAGTGATCTCTTGTTTGTAGGACGTAGTCATAGAAAATTTATTGTAAACAAAGAATATTTGTGTATGAAAAATGCAACAAATTAAAGAAAAAACCGTTGAAATTTTAATTAAAATAAAATGTGCAGTTAATAAATGTGATAATAAAACAATTCAATAGCATATAAAAAGATTTTTCAATACGGTTTGCTCATTAAACAAAATTTTGTAAAATATTTGATTAAACAGGTTCATCATTAAATTTGATGAAAAAGTAAAAAAAAACTCTTTTTTAGAAAAAAAACTGTAATTTTGAATTTGAAAAGTTAGTGCGAAGCTTAAAGACACTCAGTATGTCTAGAGGAAGAAATATTGAATTCTATTTTAAACATTTTGGTTTTAATTTTATTTTGAAAAACATTTTATTTTACATTTGGTTATTTAGCATTAAGGTCGGTAATAATTATTATAAATATCCTTTAAAGATATATTATAACTCATAATAAATGAACAACATCAAGAATTTTAACAGAGACTACACCAAGGGGAACTTCAAGTTATTACTTTGCTGGCACAATAATTTTAAGTTTTTCTGCGCTCACTTTCTAAATTGTTCTTTTAAAGATTCAATTTTGTTTTGAAACTGGCAACGTTGTTCAGGTTCAAACGCTCTTAGATCAGCATGAAACTGTTCGGCTAAATCTAAAAAACACTACGTGTCCTCTAGCATCACAGAGAAGAAGTATCAATGTTTAGGAGGGTTCATCGTCAGATATTTTAAAGACAATTAATACATTTTACTTTGTTTATCAATGTTGATAATGATAAACATCTTAGTTGTTCCGCCAGTAAATATTATGCTGTTGTTATATCTTTCGGTGAAAACCATCGTCTCTTGCTGTATAATTTATTAGTACTAACAAAAACGTGGCTTGAAAATGATGTTCTGACATCGGAAGCGCTCGCAAAACGTACTAAGTATACAGCCAGAGACGACGGTTTTCACCGAAAGATATAACAATAGCATAAACATCTTACCTTGATATTTTATCACTTATTGGTGTCTACATTGTAGTGTGTGGAGTTCTTAAGGTAGCCCTGTATAAGTATATCCTATAGTCTGTGGTTATATTTATACAGGTGCCAAGGTGGACAGCTTAACTCTATGCGTTCAAAGGAACTGCGGAAATACTGAAATTTAAAACTTATAAAAAGGCTGTTAAAGCCGATATATGTTTATACCCTTTTAAAATCTTATTTATAAAAATGTTGTTTCAGCTTATATACATACTACTTATGAAAATAATTCTTAACCTTTCTGGCTTACCAATACTACATCATTTGTTTCATTCAGTATCATAAAATTTCCAAGAGTAACAAATCACAAATCAATATGCTTAAATGCACTCAATTCAATTCGACACTCACTCATGATTGAAATTGAGTGTATTGAATTTAGGGCAAACAATATTGTGCCTGGCCAGCACATGTCGACTGCATTTATTAATGTTACAATGGGCGGTGTGAATAAAAATATAGTTCTAGCTAAAACTATCAAATTTTAAGTTTACTCTAGTTTTGAGGTGAATAAAATTTCCAGATAAAGCTAGTGCATTTTTGTTGCCTACTTTAAGGTGGTTTATCTAGTGTCTGCTAACTTATGTGTTAATTAAAACTAGTAAGTACTTAAAATTACTAGTTTTAACTAAAATTTTTGTAAGCATGTTCCACCACAGGTGGAAAAAGCGTGTATCTAAGTGTAATTTCTACAATATCCATTTCCGACCTCATAAAGTGTATACATCCTGAGTTCTTATGCATAGCGAATTCTATTGAGCAATGTTCATCTGTCCGTCCGTGTTAGTGTTAAAATCAAATTATCCAAAGCACTGGATGAGCTAAAGAAAATTTAAATACCGCAATTGATCAGACATAGTTTCGAAAATTTTGCTAATGAAAATCAGCGGGCAAAACACCAAGCATTTTTTTTTTTTGCCATATCATTTGAAACAAATCTAGTTAAGTGAAGTAATTCCTATCAAAAAATATATGGAGCTACAGAGAATTGAAAAATAAGAAAAACGCATCAAGTAAAGAAGTTGGCGCTCGCCCATATTTTCCGAGTTAAATATAATTTTATGCTTTTGGACCATATCAAAAATATTTGCATTATTTTTGTCACCCATCATGATAATAAATAATCAAAACAAACTTTTATAATAAATACTTTATGCATATAATAAATAATCAAAACAAATCATAGTGTTACCAAAATGTTTTACTACAAGTTTTGCTTAGAATTTATAAGGATTTTTTTTTTTTGTTAACAGAGGCTATCTCTTTTCTGTACTCTACCTAGTAGTAGCAAAGCTTTATTCACACTTTTTGTAGTGTATACTTTTCAGCCTTGCTAGTACTGAAAAGTTTAAGCTAGTGCTAGTACTAGGTACTATGTAGTATAAACTGCCTTTTTTTTCACTCTACCCAATATTTTCCAACTGCTTGTTGTTCTATTTATGTCTCATTAACACAGTGTGTGGCCATCACATGCAATACATCTTTATTATTGTTTGTTCGATTGTGCTGGAACACTAAAACATTATAAAAAATTATTACTCTTGAATACAAATTATTACTATTACAATTGCTTTTCCTATGCTTTTTTTTATTTATTGTCAACTATTTAATGACAACTATACGTAAATTTATACAAACAAAATACACGCGATTTTGTATATTAATTATCAAATTAATTGAATAATTAAACCAGTGAATGCCACAAGTACGGCCCTACGAGCAATTGATTTGTTTGCACATAAACAAAACATCGGCGAAATAGGGAGCAAACACTTGTTCATGTTTTTCTTTGGGGACAAATCGTGACGATGTTATTTTAATTAATTTATTATTTTTTTCTTGTTAAGTTACAGTTACATAAAGTTAGAAAAATTGAACGGGCTGTTTGGTTAAAAATCGCCTCATTTCTATTTTTTTTTTTTATAGAATTTCCAAAATTAAAGTGCAATTAATGGCAGATATCGTTGTATGAACAAATGTTCTGACAACGATCTTTGAACAAGATCATGACATCGACAACGATGGTCTGTCTACACAAGCCATTTTAGTATTTACACATGAAATTTTTCAGTCAAAACATCTTTTAAAATTAAAATAAATTTAAACAACAATTATAAATAATTTTTCTCTCTTTATAAATTTAGAAATTAAAATGATCGTGAATTTAAGCCCAATTAAATTTACTCATTTGCTGTTTTTGTTTATTATAACAGCAGACATAACAATACTTCCTCCATACAAATTTCAAGCATCTGCATCCTCCAAATCAGGTCATTTTGGGAACACGCATTAATTTCTAAATTTATTGCTTAAGATTTATTTTTATTACAGAAAAAGCAAAAGTTGAAAGTGAAAAACACGTCTTCCCTACCACAGTTCACAACATAATATTTTATAAATATCACTTCACTTTCGAACCACCTTTTAATTTGTAATTTTTGTAGGTTAGCGGCTATAGTAATGTATATTCTTGAACAACTTCAAAAGTCCTCGTTTTACGGTTCCAGAGATAGAAGACTGTGACAGATGTTGCGACGAAAACAATAGGATTACGTTCAAAAATTATGAAGATGTAGTATTCCTTTTTTAATGCGAAAAACATATGAATTTTTTCCGGCGGAAACTTTGTGGTGAAGTTTTCTAAAGTTAATGTTTTTCTTAATGCTAAAACAATTTATGAATTAAAAATTGAGTTCAAACATCTACTTAAAATTATAAAAAAAAAAACAAGTAACAGTGGTATATTTGGCTATGTCGAATCTTATATACCCTTTACCATCTATGTGAATCTAGGCTGACAGAGAATTTAAAAAATAAGAAAAAAAATTTTTTAAATACTACATATATATAATTTAACGTAAAATTGCCGTTAGCTGTTAAAGGGTTAAGGATTTTGAAAAAATATCAGTATTTTCTTAAAGATCTCTTCAAAAGCTCTAAAATGATACCATATTGATATTTTAAAAAATCTAAAAAATTTCAGAGGCCAGTAACTCGGAAAATATGGCCAATTTTTTTACTCGATGATTTCATTTTAATTTTTTAATATTATGGCGCTCTGCTTTGTTCCAACTAATGTGAAAAAATTAAAGGTAGGCGTGATGTTGCCCGCTGTCTCGAAGGAAATGCTAGTTTCCAATATCACCTCTTTCGACACTATGTCTGAACGATTGGCGTATTTAAGTTTTCTCTAGTGCCTCAGCAAATGTGATCAAGGTATAAAAAAGTAATTAAAGAAAACTAACGAAAAAGTAGTCATGATATTCGAAAGTACTGTCAACTATTTGTGGTAGAGAGGGTTTTAAATTAATTTTTAAGAAATATGTTCTTCATGAAAGAAATCATTTTTATCAAGAGTTGTTCTAAACAGCAATGTCCTTAAGAAGAATAACTTATTTTTAATCCTTTTTCTCGTCAAATTTTATTATATTCATTTAATGGCTCAAATATAAAATATTTAAAGTTTCTACTTACAAAAAAATACATTTCGAGTTCATCCATTTTTTATGGCGCACACTTTTTTAAAACACATCTACAATATGCTGGAAGATAACCAGCGTCTTTAGTGATATACTCGTTAGTTTTGTCCTGATAATAACCATAAAATTGTGCAGTTTCGCAGGTTGCTGTTACACCCTTTGGTACATTAAATGAAAAATATTGTCCACATGATTCTCCTGGATTACTAGCATATTTAAAAGAAAAAAATTATGTCTATTCTTCTTATAAATTTTAATTTAAAAATCTTAACAACTCAGCTTACACACACTCTTCCACAAGTACACCCGCCTTCGGTAAATTCGTTAATTGGGATACACGGTCATATACTGAAACCCAACTGTATTTACTATCCTCTGGTGATCGTGGATATATAATTCTGTTACGGGCTCTGCATAAAATTTGTTCGGTTTTATTATTACGTTCACGTACTTTTGGCACTACGAATTCTTCTGTAGGAAGTGACCGAAATTCCAGATTTATGAATTTATTATTTATTCGTTTTTCCAAATGTGTTTGATTTTTTACAATATTTGGCTCTTCCGTAGAAAAGAGGGAAGCTAGAAATGAAAAATGAAAATGAAAAGGAGTCATTAACAAAAAACACTTGATACAAATAAACCTTTAACTTTTTTGTGCAGGGCAAATGTTCATACATATTTTATTTATTTACTTGTAAAGAATTAATTTACAATTATAGGCTAATATACGAGGGCTGCTATATATATATATTTCTGGCCTGGCAACACTTAGTGCTGCCAAGTGCAATCTCACATTTCCATTGGAAAGTTTGTCATTTTTAAACATAATCGTACTCAAAACGTTTTGACGTACGACCATTATTTGTGTTGTTTACAGTGACTTGAAAAAATTAATAAAGAAAAAAATGGAATTAACTCGCGAACATTTTCGTGCCATCATTTTTCACAACTTTCGATGTGGATTATCACGACAAGAGTGCATTGATGAACTTAGATCTCTGTATGACGATGAAGCACCATCCTATAGCACTGTGAAAAATTGGTATAATGAATTTAATCGAGATAGAGACATCCTTGGACATTTCTTCCACCAGCATACATTCGATACTGCATGAACACCTGGCCGTAAAAATGGTTTGTTCTCGTTGGATCCCGCACAATTTGAAAGTCTCTCAAAAAAAGGCTCGTATCGATTGGTGCAAAGAAATGTGGCAAAAATACGATTGCGGTGCTTCAAAAGACGTTTATAAGATCGTCACAGGTGACGAATCATGGTTCTATGCGTATGAGCCCGAAACGAAACAACAATCGACCGTGTGGGTCTTCAAAGACGAGCAAAATCCAACGAAAGTTGTTCGTGGAAGAAGCACTTCGAAGCAAATGGTCGCCTGTTTCTTCGGCAAAACTGGTCATGTGGCGACTGTTCCGCTAGAGCAACGTAGGACGGTCACTTCTGAGTGGTACACTACAATTTGTTGGCCTGAAGTCATCGGGGAAATTCAAAAAACCAACAAGAGAAGACGAATCATTGTTCACCATGACAATGCGAGCTCTACACATCGGCTCCAACCAGAGCGTTTTTGACCGGCCAAAACGTAGAATTATTGGGTCATCCGCCGTACAGCCCTGACTTGGCACCTAATGACTCCTTCTTGTTTCCGCACATCAAGAAAAAAATGCGTGGGCAACGATTTTGTTCACCAGAAGAAGCTGTTGAAGTGTTCAAAAACCATGTTTTAGATGTGTCTCAATCGGAGTGGAAAAAATGCTTCGACAACTGGTTTGAGCGCATGCAAAAGTGTATAAATCATGCTGGAGAATACTTTGAAAAACAATAAAACCATTTTTGATTATAAATATTCGCATTTTCACTATTAGGCCAGAGATATATAGAGCAGCCCTGGTAATAATAAAAGCAATAGCAACAAAGGCCTTTAGCTTTAATCTGTTTATTAAAATGTGTCGTGTAATAGCAAGTTGTCGCCAGTTATTAATTATCGTTAAATTGATAGATTAATGTATTCAATTAAAAGTTACACAATTATATTCTTACTTCTTTTATCTAATACTTTGCTAGAGAATGAATGGATGACCATCTATAGTACAATGGTACTAACTAAAATTATACACATTCTTCTGATCTATTGTTTATTTGGCAATAATTTAGCGATGAAAGCTAATGTTTGACATGCACTAAGGCCCCACTATAATATGCATAAACTGGCTTAAGCCAAAATAATAAACTGTGCAAATAATATAATATACTTAACAAAACTTTATGTAAAATATCGGTTAATGTCTAATAAAATACACGGGAATATTTTTTAAATTATTCAATTTACATAAAAAACTTCGTGCTATTTTTTTAAATTATCCCGATTAAATTAATTACCGATATTGATTATTGAGGGTCAAAGCACGTCTCGATGGCCATTTCGTTATCGCTTACTTAACTCTTCAGGAAACTTCTGACAAACATTTTAAATAAACTAAAGATTTTTGTCCAAACAATAAAGCAAAGGCAAAAATCAAAGTTTAAGCAAAAACAACAATAATCAACAGTAATTCTATTTTTCTTTCTCCACTGTATAAGGCTGACTTTTTTTTTGATCTTTTATACAGTTGAAAGAGGATGAAAAATAAAATATCAAAATACACTACGATAATTTATTTCTATGCACAAGCGCTTTGCAAATTATTTAATTAAAGGCACGGGAATATTTTTTAACCGACTTCAAGAAAAGAAGGAGGTTATACAATTCGGCTGAATGTTTTTTTATGTTTGTGCCTGCAGAACTCACTCATTTCTGAACCGATTTTGAAAATTTTTAGTAATATGATAGAATATACTTACAGATTAGTCCCGTTTTAAAAACAGTTCATAATCTTAAAAATTAAAGAGTGTCCCCATACAACATACTTTTTTTTTAGGTGTATTAGTGACTGTTAAGGGCATTTATGTAAATTTTAAAATGATAGCGTATTACTATAGCACCCAATAACAAAAAGTTATACACAATCGGTGTCCCCATAACTAATGTAAATTTACTTATATGGGCCTATCTTTTAAACCGTTATAGGCAAACACTCGCAAATTGGAGAGAATGTCGATTGCTATGGCCACTATAGCAACAAGTATTATTATTAAAAATTATAAATTAAAGGGTGCCCCAATAGTCAATTTAAATTTATGTTTATGTCCATACTTTTTAGCAGTTGTAGACAGACGCTTTAAATTTACAACGAACCTGTAATTCTAAGTCTGCTATAACTAAAGGTAAAAAATTAAGATTGGGAAGTTACAGGATGTCCCAATACTTGATGTAATTTCAAGTATGTGACCAAACTTTGGAACCGTTTTAGACAGAACACTGAAAATTAAAAGGGACCTTTATTGCTAACCCGGCTATACAAAGGAGTTTATAATATGAATTTTGAAATTACAGGGTGTCCCATAATTGATGTAGATTTATTTATATGGGCCTATCTTTTAAACCGTTAAAGACAAACACTTGCAAATTGAAAAGATTTTCGATTGCTATGGCCGTTATAGTAACAAGTACTAATAATAAAAACTTTTAATTAAAGGGTGCGCCAATAGGTGATTTGGTTTGATATATATGGCCATAGTTTTTAACAGTTGTATACAAATGCCTAAAATTTAGAACGAACCTTTATTGCTGAGTCTGCTATAACAACATGTATAAAATATGGATTGAGAAGTTAAAGGGTGTTCCAACAGTTGATGTATTTTCAAGTGTGTGCCCCTACTTTTGAACCGTTAGAGACAGAACGCTGAAACTTAAAAGGGACCTGTATTTCTAAGTCTGCTATAACAACGAGTTTATAATTTTAATTTAGAAATAAAGAGTGTTCGCAAAATTAATGTAATTTGTTCTATATCGCCGTGTTTTTTGAAGCGTTTAATACACAGACCTTAATTTTAAGCAGAATGTCCACTAAATAGTTGATATAATCTGATATATGGGCAAACTGTTGAACCGTTACAGACAGAACCTGATTTCTAAATCTACTATAACAGCAAGTATATAATTTGAATTTGGAAATGAAAGAGTGACCCTATAGGTACTGCAATTTGATGTATATTGCCAAACTATTAAAGAGTTGAAAAAGTATAAAGTTTGGAGATATAAGTGTGTCCGAATAGTTAATGTAACCTAATTTATGTGGCCATTCACTTGAGCTGTTACAGGCAGACAGATGAAATCTTTTTTGAAGTCGCTTTTTTCGCAAGAATTATTTAATTTATTTTACAATATTAATACAATTTGAGATAAATTGTAATTGTTTATGAATGTATAAATTGCACACATTTATGCATTTTCTATTATTATACCAATATTATAGTTCATTTTTGGCTTTTATAAATAAATTTATTTTCTAATTGTTCAGTAGGTCAGTTTTTTTTAAATAAAAATATATTGTTTATTCTTTTTTTTTCGATATTTCGTCACACCGTTGGGTGGCATCTTTAGGAAACAGGAAATAAAATTATTAATAATGTAGTGATCTATGTATCTAGTAGCACCGGTGACCTGGCAACACCGTCAAAGAAGGCAACACTGTATGGTTTATGTAAAAGTGACATTAACTGCGAACTGCAGCTAACTTCACTTAGAAGCCAAGTAATTATGTATACTCATTTTTTCATTAGCATTGGTGAATTAGAAGAATAAACACTGCTTATATATAAAAAAAAGAATATTAAAGTGCCTCATTACAAATCAGGTGTGGGGTACAACTGAAAAACAAGTATAAAATTTTTTCTAAAAAATCAAATAATAAAAGTATGGATTTGCGGCCTACACGCCAAACATTAATGTCTTGGCTCACTGCTGCTGGTGTGGAATTCCCCGAATCTGCTACATTGGGTCAACTGCGTGCTCTGTATGAGTCTGCGGGAATGCGGTGTGCGGACTCAAAAGGGACAAAACAGGGCGATGGTGCTAATGAAGAAACGCCAAAAACTGCCATAAATATTGTGACAAAGGATTCCGCTGCCCCCGATGAATTTTTGGTAAAGGATACAACTGCTGTCACTGATGCAACCGCTGTCTCCGCGGTAACTGAGGCCTCCTTGGCAAACAAAAAGCCAAAAGAAATTTCCGACATTATTAATGCAGGTTTTTTCGGGAAACTTCCTTTGGCCAAAGTCGACGAAAATTTAGTAAAGGCGGCAAGTGATGTCGCCGCCGGTAAAAAATTGTGTTCGACAGCTGCCACCGAAAATTTGTTGACGCCGTTGTCTGATACCACTGCCGGTAAAATTTTACCAAAACCGATGACTTACGAAGCCGCGACGATGGAGTTAATGCCGGCACCACAGTCTATGAAAAATCCTCTGAAACTGCCGTCTGATGATATGGCTGGAGAGATAAGTTTTTCGACGAAACCGGCTGTTAATACAGCCTATAGCCACACTAATAATTCTGCAGCGTATATACTCAGCGATACCAGACGCCACAATAACGAGCTAGAAGAGGAAATAAAAAATTTACGGTTGCGTGTCGAGATGCTAAAACTGCAGCAGCAAATAAGTGCAAGTGAAAATCAAGAAAACCGATCAAGTACTGTGCACCGAGTTGACTTGTCGGAACTGGATGCGGCCGTGCCCATATTTAGCGGGGACGACCACTATGACGTCACTAAGTGGTTGGCCCATTTGGATAATTATATCGACGCATGCGGCTACTCTGACAAAGAGAAATGCCTATGTGTACGCCGCCGACTAGAGGGCACGGCTAAAAAATATGCCAACAACTTGGGTCTAGTTAACTACGATCAATTGAAATGCAGTCTACAAAAAATGTTCAAGCGCACAGTATCGCGTCAAGACGTTTACCGCCAGCTGCGCTCTCGTACATTAAGACCCAATGAATCCTGTTTGAGTTACGTGGTAGAGATGCAATCGATAGCAGCGCAGACGAACATTGATGAGTCAGAGCTGGTTGATTTCATAATCGATGGAATACCGGAGGGTGAAAACGCCGTAGCACGCCTCTATGGAGTGGAAACAATTGAAGACTTAATGAAGCGCATGGACCACTTTGAGAGCCGACGCCGAAAAATGCGAAGTGAGCTTGCAAAAACCACCGGTAAAAATAAAACGGCTAGTGATACTGCTTCAAAAAATACGGAAATCAGATGTTTCAACTGCTCACGTTTTGGACATTTCCAAAGTCAGTGTCCGAAACCAAAGCGTCCACCAAACTCATGTTTCGTATGCGCCGAGGTGGGCCACTATCACAAAGACTGTCCAAAAAAGGGGAACTTTGCTGCTGCAATGACTGGTGCTACTGAGAATAATCACCTGGAAGCGTATCAAACGGTAAGTGTTACCTTCATTCATAAGCATAAGCGCACTGAAGTGATAAATTGTTACTCTTTATTTGACTCGGGTAGCCCTATTAGCTGTGTACGGAAATCTTTAATTCCATTTGTAGCAGGGAGAAGAACTTTAACGTCATATCGTGGTATCGGGAACCATAAAATAAGTACATATGGTACTATTAAATGTGAAATTGTATTTGAAGATAGAAGAGTAATTCATGACGTTTTTATTTTACGGGATAACGAATCCCTGGTGCCGATGCTAATAGGAAGAGACATATTAAAAAAATTAAATATTCACTTATGTAAAACGAAATATACATATACAAAAGAAAAATTACTGAATTTGAATACTATAAATAAAAATGAAAACTTGAATAAAAACACTATCAGTGCGCTTGTAGCTCTTGATTTAAACAGACTACCTATGGATTTTCAGAGGCTTCCTACCAATTTCTCTAATTATGAACTACTAAAAGCATTACCATTTAATATGGAATGTGAGAATACCGATTCAAAAAATACTACGGTAAATGGTAAATATAACTCTAAAATAAAAGAATACATAAGCGATTTGAACACAACTGTTTCTGAGAGCAAGGGATTTGAGAATGTTTGTGAATCTGAGTTAGTTGAGGTCGAGGAAAACAGCGAATGCGAGGAGATAGTAGGGAAAGTTTGTGCGGTTGAGGCTGAGGACGTAGTAAACATTAATGATGAACTTAGTATGGTCGAGCTATCAGAATTGGAGTTAGTGATAAAGGAGAGCTATTTGAGTGGTATAAATGCTTCCCCGGAGCCAATGGACTATTGTATGGAAATTAAATTGACCAGTGATGTGCCCGTATATACGGGCCCTAGGAGACTTTCTTATCGCGAGCGAGGCGAGGTGAGAATGAAACTGGAGGAGTTACTACGAGGGGGAATTATTCGTCCCAGTAATTCCCCATACGCATCACCCATTGTGTTAGTAAGAAGAAAGAATGGCGAATTGAGAATGTGTGTGGATTACCGGGCACTGAACAAAATAACCTTGAAAGATAACTACCCCTTGCCAATCATTGAAGACTGTTTGGACCTACTGGGTAATAAGCGATTTTTTTCTACAGTGGACTTGGAGAATAGTTTCCACCAAGTACCGATGCATGAGGATTCAATCAAATACACGGCATTTGTCACGCCCTTGGGTCAGTTTGAATTTTGCTATATGCCCTTTGGACTCAAAAACGCGGGTTCCGTATTTCAGCGGTTTATTGATAGAATTCTCAGGAAGTTTATCGACGAAAGGAAAATCGTGGTTTACCTTGCTGATATTATTATCGCGACGGAAACTTTTCGGGAGCAGGTGGACATTTTAAGGGATGTGCTGCGTACACTGAAGGAGGCCGGATTAAAACTGAACTTGAAAAAGTGTAGATTTGCTTACGGCGAATTGGATTATTTAGGTTATAGGGTGAGCTCAGAGGGTGTAAGACCTAACGGTGACCATATTAGGACAATTCAAAATTTCCCAATGCCAAGTAGCCATGAAGAGTTAGAGAGGTGCTTGGGACTTTTTTCATTTTTCCGCCGATTCGTGTCTGATTTTTCTAGGATAGCTAGGCCACTAACCAATTTAAGGAACAGAGAGTTCGAATGGTCAGATGAATGCACTAACGCGTTCAACATTTTAAGGGATAGGCTGATTAATTCGCCGGTTCTAGCCGTGTATGACCCCCTTCGGGAGACAGAACTACATACTGATGCGAGTGCAAGGGGTTACGGGTCAGTGCTTCTGCAGAAACAGGGGGACAACAAGTTTCACCCGGTTGCTTGTTTTTCTAAATGCACCACGCCAGCGGAGTCTAGGTATCACAGCTTTGAGCTGGAGACGCTTGCTATAATATATGCCTTGAGGAGATTCCGCATTTACCTTGAGGGTATTACTTTTACGATAGTAACTGACTGTAACTCACTTGCATTGACACTGGGTAAGAGATTGGTGAACCCAAGAATTGCACGCTGGGCTTTAGAACTAGAGAACTTCGATTATACAATTAGACACCGTAGGAGCGAATTGATGACTCACGTGGATGCATTGAGCAGAACCCCAGTAATTGCGGCTATCGAAGCAACAGATGTTGATATAAATATACAAATTGCTCAGTCCAGGGATGGTGAAATTATGAAAATTCGTGACAAATTGGAGAAAGAAGATATCGTGGGGTATAGCCTGGAAAACGGACTGCTTTTCCGATGTGGTGTAAATGGACAGAAGCAACTATATGTTCCTGAGGAAATGGAAAACAGTGTTATGCGTCTAATTCATGAGAAGCACGGACACGTAGGCATAGAGAAGTGTATAAGTCAAATCCAGAGATATTACTGGTTCCCGAATATGAGAAGTAAACTTAACCGATTCATAAGGAACTGCTTGAAGTGTATTTATTACACAGCACCAAATAAAAGAAATGAAAGGAATTTGTACAATTTGAAAAAAAAGGCAGTCCCCTTTGATACTCTTCATATAGATCATTTTGGCCCTTTACCATCAATAAAATCTAAGAGGAAACATATATTGGCAGTTGTAGACGCATTTACAAAATTTACGAAATTATACGCGGTAAACTCAACAAGCACGAAGAAAGTATGCTGCGCATTGAGGAAATACTTTGAGTATTATAGCCGTCCTAGGCGTATTATAAGTGACAGAGGTACGTGTTTTACTTCTGCCGAATTTCAAAAGTTCGTTTCCGAGCGTAATATCAAGCACGTGAAGATTTCAGTGTCCTCACCGCAGTCAAATGGTCAGGTGGAGAGGGGAAATAGGGAAATTAGGGCCATGCTGGCGAAGTTAGCGGAGCCACTTGAACACGCCGATTGGGCAAGCAAACTAGCTCAGGTTGAGTTCGCCATTAACAACACAGTTCACTGTACTACGAAACAGCTGCCGAGTGAGATGTTGTTCGGGATAGAACAGAGAGGGGAATCAATAGACGAACTGACGGAATATCTGCAACAGGTTTATGCGAACGAGAAAACGGTACTGGATGATATCCGAGGGAAGGCCTCGGAGGCTATTGAAAGGTCTCAATCGTATAACGCTAAATACTTCCAGCGACGCCATAAGCCCGCTAGGTCATTCGAAATCGGCGATATGGTAGTTTTAGAGAACGTTGATACAGCCACGGGAAAGAATAAGAAACTAACGCCAAAATTTAAGGGCCCTTACGTTATTCGGAAACAGTTGGGTAATGATCGATATGAAATATCGGACGTCGAGAATTGCCAAGTAACACAAATGCCGTACGTTGGTATTGTTGATTCTACTCGCTTGAGAAAATGGGTGGAGTCTGATGGGAATTTAAATAAGGTAACCCAGGAGTCTGAAGGTAGCACTGACCAAGATGAGTGTGTTGATTATGAATTTTTAGAGGACGGAGCTTTAGATGATAATAGTTGACAATCGAGTTCGATTGTGCTGTCAGGTCGGCCGAGATTGTAGTGATCTATGTATCTAGTAGCACCGGTGACCTGGCAACACCGTCAAAGAAGGCAACACTGTATGGTTTATGTAAAAGTGACATTAACTGCGAACTGCAGCTAACTTCACTTAGAAGCCAAGTAATTATGTATACTCATTTTTTCATTAGCATTGGTGAATTAGAAGAATAAACACTGCTTATATATAAAAAAAAGAATATTAAAGTGCCTCATTACAATAATAAGTTTTTTCAAACATAGAAATTATATTGAAAAAAAAAATTTTTTTTTTTGTTAATCGAAAGACAGAAAAAAACTAATTATAAATGTCTGTATATCTTATAGATGTTACAATGTTTTCATTTTATGAATGTTATAGAGATTAAGTGGATAAAAAATAGTAAACATTGGGAGGAATCTAATTGTTTTTAACATTTTTATCGTGAAAAATTATGTAAATGTATTTGTATTGTTTTCTGTTTTTTATGTTTTTAAAATTTTTTAAGTAGTTTGAATGTTTTTTTAGTTTTTAAAACTTATGAGAACCCAGTTAGCATTTTTTTTTTTATTATAAATCATATTCGAGGCTTTTTTGAATCTTCTACACGATTAAAATAATCGGTTATATGCTCGTTTTAGAGTCAAAAATGATTGTTTTGTTGGGAGAAATTGGTACCCTAGCCGCTACTCTTCTGAACGTGTCCCTTATGACTCGCGTTTTTGACTAATTTTCGAAACCATTTTCCATCGTACTTCTAATCAAATACGAAACTTTTTCGAGTCATTTTTTTATCATATTACTAGGCGTATGCTAGTCGTTTTCCTCTAATATTATACGGACATTCCTAATTGTCTTTTCTCAACGCTAAACATGTAAAATAACGTTTTGCCAAAGACTATAAATCAGTGTTCGAAAAAAAACTGTACACAAACCATAGCGTACGGCACTGATAAAATACTTTAAAATTCCATTTTAGTGTTTGTGAACTTGTATGTGTACCCATTACGTACACAACGTCTACAAAAAGAAGAACGCAAACTCTAACAAAACGTACTGAACAAAGTTCACAAACACTATTTTTTAGTGTTTGTGTACAAAGTACGCTAAAATGATCAGTACAAAACGAAAAAATTGGGTTTTAGTGAACTTTTTTGCGTACACTAACATTTTTTTAGTGTACGCGAGATTTTTAATTTGTTGTTGTTTGTAATAATAGAAATATTTCGAATATTATGAATAATAATAATAAATGTCGTTTAGTGAAATGCAAATAAATGTTCTATATAAAACTTAATTAAAAAAATTAATTAATTAAAAAAATTAACTAATTAAAAAAATTAATTTTTAGAATATATAGGACATTTATTTGCATTTCACTAAACGACATTTGTTATTATTCATAATAGGCGAAATATTTCTATTATTATAAACAACAATAAATAACCTCGCGTACACTAAAAAAATGTTAGTGTACGCAAAAAAGTTCACTAAAACGCAATTTTTTCGTTTTGTACTGATCATTTTAGCGTACTTTGTACACAAACACTAAGAAATAGTGTTTGTGAACTTTGTTCAGTACGTTTTGTTAGAGTTTGTGTACATGTTCGTAAACACTTAAAGAGAAACGAAGTGTTTTGTTCTTGTTGTAGTGAATGTGTTTGCGTTCTTTGTATATGACGATCAGTACAGTATATAAACGTTGCGTACTTTAGAGTTTTTTTTCGAACACTGCTATAAATATACTAAGATGTTTCACTGCCATACATTCTACATCCAGTGCATATTTTGTCGATGGACGTACTGCTTGCTACTGCCACTTTAAGAGTAAAATCACAAAGAGAGATTATTATTCTCAGCAAACTTGTTACTCTCATCTCACATTAATTTATTTGTATATACGTGCATACGAGTGTGTATATATTTATATTGTAAAATATCCAACGTAAACCAATGTTACCGATTGTGTATTTGTATGGTAACAATATGTGTTTTGTTGTTGTATAAAAGAAATAACATCGATTTACACCGAATATTAAATTCATTTATTATCAATATGAAAATTTATTATTAGATTTAAATTTACTTTTCTTTTTTAATACATTTCAATTTCTACTTTTAAATAAAAAATGTTTCATGAGAATATCATGATATATTTATATTTGAAGCAATCAAGCACGAATAAAGAAAATTAAATTCATTTATTATCTAAATTAAATTAGTATATACATATAAATTATCGTGGCGTATTGTGATATTTTATTTGCTGTCTTAATTTATTTTTCAGCCTTATACAGTATATTAAGAAAAATAAAATCAGGTAGCAAATTACGACACTCGATATCGATCGAAATTTCAATTGAATTTAAATGTAAATTTCGATCGATATCGCATGCCATAATTTGCCCCCAGTGTTGATAATTGTTGTTTTTGCTTAAACTTGGATATTTGTCTTTACTTTATTGTTTGAACAAAAAATTTTAGTTTATTTAAAATGTTTGTGAGAAGTTTCCTGAAGAGCTAAGTAAACCGTAGCGAAATGGCCATCGAGACATGCTTTTGTCTTCAATAATTAAAATCGGTGATTTTAATAATTTGTTCGTTATAATTAGAACAATATTTTTAAAGATTAAAATTAATTTTTTTTGTACGAAATTTTAGGTGAAATTATTTCTTAATGGCTTTTCAAACGAAAATAGAAAGTTCTTGGTGTAAAACATGGAAAATTGCAGAAAATGCGATATTTCAACGATATTCTTGCTATTAATGCAGAATAATAGATATAATTAAACCTTCACAAATTCTGACATATCCATCGGAAATGTATATAGGGAAAAAATTTCTGTGAGCGCAACCAAAACTCAAGAGAGCACAATATTAGTTTGTAAACAAGACAGATTCATACACACATGCGTTTAAAAATGTGTGTGGATGTTCATAAGAAATGTTTTGTTAAGGGAAAGTATTGAGAGACAAAAACACACATTTAACATATAGAAACGTACATACATAATTTCATATCTACATATAAAGAAGAATGTGCTTCATAAAATTTTATTTCTGAATTCTATTTTTCCTACTTATTTAAAAATTGTTTGTAAAATAAGATTGAAAACGAAACTATATGACTGCTCTTGTTATTGTAGGGTAACTATATATTTTTATTTGTGTATTTTTAGAAATATGCATAATCGCACCGAACTAATTATACCCTAAATTACGTAGTAATTTTCTTAGCATTTATTCTTGTGGATACTTAATATGTTTTTTAAGAAATTTCAAACAATGGTAATAAAATAAGGTACTTAATTAGGTATATTTATTATTATTAAATTTTTTGTTAAGTTTATTTAACCTGCATATAGGTATAATATATATAAAAATCACTATATAAACCTCAATATAAATTTAATAGCTAAATTTATAAATTAAAATTGCCAAACAAAATAAATCACTGGCGCTTTAAAATTTTGACTTTCCCAGTACTTGTTACTTTACACTCATGTGTTTCTCATGAGCAATGCTTTCTTAGCAACATAAGTATAAGCAAATTCGGAACTTCCAACCTGTTTATGTAACAAGAGTTATTCTCGTCAAACCAGACATAGTAATTTTAGTACACTATGCACATTGCTTCGTAATATATTTTTTATGTTTTTAGCTGCTGTTTTTACAAAATAGTATTTATAAGACCTTTATGCGTGTTTTTATAGTTCTTAGAACGGATATACATTTCCGATGGATATGTCAGAATTTGTAAAGGTTTAATTGTATCTATTATTTTGCATTAATAGCAAGAAAATCGCTGAAATATCGCATTTTTCGCAATTTTCCATGTTTTACACCAAGAACTTTGTAGTTTTTAATTTGGAAAGCCATTAAGAAATAATTTCACCCGAAAATTCGTACAAAAAAATTAATTTTAATCTTTAAAATATTATTATTCTGAACAAATTATTAAAATCACCGATTTTGATTATTGAAGGTAAAAGCACTTCTCGATGGCCATTTCGCTACCGTTTACTTAGCTCTTCAGGAAACTTCTCACAAACATTTTAAATAAACTAAATTTTTTTGTTCAAACAATAAAGTAAATACAAAAATCAAAGTTTAAGCAAAAACAACAATTATCAACACTGGGGGCAAATTACGGCATTCGATATCGATCGAAATTTACATTTAAATTCTATTGAAATTTCGATCGATATCGAGTGTCGTAATTTGCCACCTGATTTTATTTTTTTTTATGTACTCTATAAGGCTGACTTTTTTTCGGCTCTTCTATCCATTTAAAAGATGATGAAAAAGAAAATTAAGACAACAAATGAAATATCACAACACACCATGATAATTTATTTATGCCTTTTATATGGGCACTTGCAAGTTAATAATTAAAATTAAATTACGGGAATTTTAAATTAAATTTATTATCTTTAAAAAATATTGTGCTAATTATCCCGAACAAATTATTTAAATCACCAATTTTTTGATTTCTTAAATTTTCTGACTTTTCTGGAGGGATTTTCAAAAATTTTCTTCCGTAAAAACCTTCTACTTGAAAATACGAACAACTGACAAAAAATGTTCCAGAAATCGGCATTACTATACATTTTATAATTACTATATAAAGTATATTCATATGGCAATTTCACTACTGCTATTTTAGCTCATTAGTGGATTTTACCCAAATTTTGTATAGAAAACTTAAAAGTCTTATATCAAAAGCCAAATTGATTAAATAAGAACTCTATTGAATCAATAAAAGAAAAAGACAGGAACAAAAAGACAGTATACAAAAACACAGCAAACATTCAGAAACTAAAAAAATTAAAGTAAATTAAAATCGAAAAGGTTCCGAATAATAAATTTTCATATTGATAATAAATGAATTTAATATTCGGTGTAAATCGATGTTATTTCTTTTATACAACAACAAAACACATATTGTTAACATACAAATACACAATCGGTAACATTAGTTTACGTTGAATATATATACACATATATATACACATTCGTATGCACGTATATACAAATGAATTAATGTGAGATGAGAGCAGCGTTGCCGCTTTGGTCCAATCGGACCAAACTTGGTAGTTTTTCGTTTTTAAAAAACAGTTTGGTAGTTTGGTTGGTTTGTTGAATTTTTTTAAATTTTTGGTAGGTTTTCCTTCTGTAGCAATTTTTTAGCAATAGTAAATTTTTTACCTTAAAATTTAGAACATAAAATAAAAAAATGTAACTTTGAATTAAATAAACAATAACTGTAAATAGTTTTACCAATGTTTTCAAAAACTGTTTTAGGTGTAATAAAAAACATCTCTGCTTTTTTGCATAAAGATGATTAAAGCTATAACCATCTCTGGTTTAAGAAACGCGGACAATATTATGAAATTGAAATTAACCATATTTTTGAGTGAAGGCTTATTTACAAGTGTTTGTATTAAAAAATTAACAGACAAAATGGAAAAGTAAGTAAAATTTTTTAAGTTTATATATGTACTTATTAATTACATAAATATTTACTAATATTGCATGTAAAGAAACAGTAAAAAAAAATTAGAACCGAATGGTTGAGCGAATTTGATTGGCTCCAGGAAAGGGATGGGTGTTCATTCTGCATAGTATGCTCTAAAACTATTTTACATCATAACATCCATCTTAAAAATCACAAATTTCCACCTCAACAATTACAGAAAAAAACCAAGTGAGTATAACAGAGTTTATGTGCAAGAAATGCATTTTTAAATTTTTGGTAGGCTGTGAACGATTTTGGTAGGATTTTTGAAAATTATTGGTAGGAAGTCAATTTCTTGTGTGGCAACGCTGGATGAGAGTAACAAGTTTGCTGAGAATAATAATCTCTCTTTGTGATTTTACTCTTAAAGTGGCAGTAGCAGTCAGCGTTGCCACACAAGAAATTTACTTCCTACCAATAATTTTCAAAAATCCTACCAAAATCGTTAACAGCCTACCAAAAATTTTAAAATATAATAAAAAATTCCAGTTTTTTATAAAAAAACATAAAAATATACATAAAATAACAACATAAAAGCAATATTTCATTTAAAATAACGGATGTATGTATGTGTATACAAAATGTATACAGATAAAAAAACAAAAGGAATTTAAAATACAAAAAATATCACATAATTCATTAATTTTAAAATAGTTTTAGAGCATACTATGCAGAATTAACACCCATCCCTTTCCTGGAGCCAATCAAATTCGCTCAAGCATTCGGTTCTAAATTTTCTTTTGACTGTTTCTTCACAATGTTCACTAAAAGTATTATATTATTTAAAAATGTTTTAAAACAAAAATTTTAAGAGTGATTCTACCTGGTTGATGGAATGTCGTTTCTGAAATTATATTATTATATTTTTTTCATTTAATTTTGGAGTTTTTGATAAAAACCTGAAAAAAATACATGCAATATAAGTAAATATTTATGTAATTAATAGATACATATTTAGAATTAATAAAATTTAATTACTTTTCCATTTTGGTTATTAATTTTTTAATACATACACTTGAAAATAAACCTTCACTTAAAAATATTGTTAATTTCAATTTCATAAAATAGTTCGCGTTTCTTAAACCAGAGATTGTTATAGCTTTAATCATCTCTATGCAAATAAGCAGAGATGTTTTTTAGTACATCCAAAACAGTTTTTGAAAATAGTGGTAACACTATCAAAGTTATTGTTAAAAGTTAAATTTTTTTTTATTTTATGTTCTGAATTTTTAAGATAAAAAATTTACTATGCTAAAAAATTGCTACAGGCTGAAAACCTACCAAAAATTTAAAAAAAATCAACAAACCAACCAAACTACCAAACCGTTTTTTAAAAACGAAAAACTACCAAGTTTGGTCCGATTGGACCAAAGCGGCAACGCTGGTAGCAGTACGTCCATCGACAAAATATGCACTGGATGTAGAATGTACGGCAGTGAAACATCTTATTATATTTATAGTCTTTGGTATTACCTTCGTCACACACACACACACACACACACCATATACAAAATGAAAATATTTTCGAATTTTTTTCTCAAGCCCATTAACGATTATAACATTTAAAGTATTTAAATAAGTTTTTTCGGATGTAGAAATTAAATGGAAAGAAAACTTAAAGTTTAGCTCCCTCCAGCTTATTTAATAATCCGCAAAAATGTCAAACTGCAGATGAGTAATTCGAAAGTCCATGACTGTTTATCCGGTTTATTTTGCTTTGCTTTTCAATTTGTTAACAAACATTTACAAGAACCTATTTTTTATTTTTTTATTTCTACATTTGTAATTTTAGCGGAAGTTATTTATTTTTTATTATTTACTCGTCTCAATTAAAAAAAAAAAAACAATTTTATAAAATGGAAAATATGTAAATTCCCACCAATTCATGCCATTAGATATTTATATGATCACTTAAATTTTGTGCGTCGCTTCCATCTTTTGCGAACTTATGTAATAAATACTAAGAAGCAGCAGTACAAACCTCCCGGAATGGAAAAAACAATTATTGTGTGGAAGCCATGGCAGGTAATTTAATGGAGACGTCTTATTTAATATAAGAGTAACAGATAATTGTCAAGATGCCCTTTAAAATGAAAAGTAAGAACGGAAGCACTTAGCGCAGGAAAGTGTAAAAGCATAACAACAGTGGGATGACTGATTGGGTTGGTTAAAGGGTGTAGTGGAGTTGTCTGTGGATGGTGAAGGTTACTAAACAAGGCATCGAGCAATTCATGTCTTTTCAATGTAACAGAGTAGTGTAACGCGGATGGCAACGTTCGTAATAACGAATGTTTAGTAAATACGAGATCACAGGATTCAAGGGGTACAGCCAGATAAAGCCACAAAGTAAAAAACACAGAATTTATAATAAATTTATAATACAGTGGTATTTGCACTAAAAAATCTGTACGTTTGTCTAAAAAAAGCAAAAACGTCACAATATATTATAAATGGTGCGACAATCACGGCTTAAGGCTGAATGAAATTTAAAGAAATTTGCAACACGGGTTGATATTTGTCGCATAGTGCCAGACTGTGTTTATATTTTTAAACAGCATAACACGAGTGGTAAAAATGGGCAAGCGGATATTTTTATGCGTCTTAGTCTTAAATTTTAATGAAATTCGGAACATCTATAAGATCCAATACATATTTGTAACCAGCTCTAGGACCTAGATGAGAGAAAGCGGGGGGAAACGGTAATTTTTGCTGTACCGAATATAATAAAATTTATTTTGTGCAAAAAAAAATATGAGGCAGAGTGGGATTTAATGCATCTTATCTGATTTTAACAAAATGCGATTTTAAATGTATTTAAATTAAATCAGCATCAAATACGGAAAGGCTGTCTATGCAGATTATATATCTTTTCTGTGTGAAACTTGTCACAACTGTAGGTATTCAATTATAGCTATGGTTTCAGCTTCAAATATGGTTGTTTTCAGCACACTTCCTGATTCGTCAGATATGGCTTAGCGAACGGGCTTAATGATGATGAGTTGCAAACTAGCATGCTTTCATGATTATATGTCTGTTCAGTAACGTGTTCACGCCGGAAAACCATCCTTTCAAGTTGTTAAGAAATTAAAGTGTATTTTTGTTTCAATTCTGTACGGGTATTAAAAATTCTTTCGTAACAATACTTTAAAAAGTGGAAAACATTTAAGTTACTTCTGGCATAGAGAATTATTTTAATTATTTCATATAGCTTGGCATAGCCGTTGATCATTAAATCGATTGAAATTTTTTTAGTCTACTTACCGCTTCCTTTGTTAGAAGTATTATCCACCGTCGATAAAGTTGTTGCAAGTTTATCCTTAAATACAAAGCAGAATATGTTAGTTTTGTTAATTTCTTTTTTATAGATTTAAATAAAAATCAGGGTTGGCAAACAAAATGGACAATTGTAGTTTTTTTTGCGGACACCTCCCGGAAGCGGGCACCTCTACTGAACGGACAATTTCTTCAGTCCCTTCGATGTCCGATGTCAAATTTGTTTTATTTACATATCAATACATTATAGAATATTTAATAGCAGTGAATGCCGATCATTTCTTATCAACTTTCCCGTACACGGACACCTCTCTACAACGGACAAATTTGCTGTGACGGTCGGTGTCCGCCCACGGGAGCTTTCACTTTATATGAAAATCGTTTTTGGTTGCCAACAACAAATAAGAAGAAAGTCAGCACTTGAAGTAAAAATGAATTAAGTTTTTTTTTTTAATGAAAACAAGATAAAGACGTGAATTTCTTCGGCAACCGCGACACAACGACTGAAATTAATTTGTCCTAAGCAGTGTATTTGAAATGGGGACAAGGAAAGGTTTTGCTTGTAAAAATCCTAGAACAACTGTTAAACAAAATTTCTGAGCTAGACGAGCTGATTTTACCTCTTATTGTTCTAAGCTTTGCTTTTCCTGTTTCTTTAAAATAAATAGTACAAGAAAAAAAATGACAAGCTTTTTTGGACCTTTCTTTTGTCAATTCTCTATAAGTATCATAACCCAAAGATCGAAATCATAGATAAAAATAATATGGAACTCAACAAAGTCTACTGCGTTACGCGAACTCTTATTTTTCAATTTCGGTCCTAATGAAAGACCTAATTGTGTTAAAAAACTATATTGGGTCAACAGGGAAATTGTGATCAAAATCCACATGCTTTTGGAGTAGATATTAACCGACGGCGAATATTATCAAATTGCGTCACTTCTATATCCAACAAAGCTTGGCTTTCGTGGGCAACGTTTTAAAGTTTCTTACATTTTACAACTAAAGATTATTTACATTTTTTGTTTTATAAATGAATCACAGATGAACGTGATGTACACAGATTTCAACAAAGCTTACCACAAATTAATTCTCGATATATTACTCCACAAATTAACACTCACGTACTTCAGTACTAAGAGAATAAAGTGGCTAAAATCTTATCGTTTAATTAGAACTCAATCAAGGCAAATTGATAACAGGTATACTCACGGCGAAAATTTTTTTCCTTCTTCGAGTGTCAAAAGTTAAAATCTCCTTTGATTTTGACAGCCGAAAACTATTTGTACAAAAACAAAATGTACATGTTTCTATCGCAGTGTTGTATTTATTTTCGCCGTGAGTATACCTGTTATCAATTTGCCTTGGAACTCAATAATTAAAATTATTAAATACTCTCTCTCTCTTTCTCTCTCTCTCTCTCTGAATAAATTTGCTATGAAATCTACAAAATGAAAATTTGAAACGCAATAGACATTAAATACCGTTACATGAATTAAATTGTCTCTTTAGTTAAGAATATAATATTTATTTATCTTTTATGAAATATTGTTTAAATTATGCCAATTGACGCTTTTATAAATATTTATTCTCCACAAGAAAGCTTCAAATGACACTCTGATTATCATAAAACACTTTTATATACTATTTACTTTTATACAAATTTGTAATTCTTTGAAAAATACTTTTAATCAAGCAAATAATTTTTTGGAATAATTTTATAGGATTTTAACAGCATTAATTATGACACTTCGGTTTCTTTTAATCAAATACACGACATTCTAAAATGTGGCAAGCACTGGACAAAAAGACGTTTTTATAAAAGTTAGCATCCTTTTAATGTTTCATTCTATAAACGAATATAAAATTTTTCGACAAAAATTTTTACAAAAAATAATTGATTTTATATCGTCTTTTATTTGTATTATATTTCTTAAAAATTATTTATTTAATTATTTATTTTCAAAATATCACTTCATGCCTTTTTTTCTTTACGACTTGAAATTTATCTTTAACAATGAAATTTTAACTTTTGCCACTACAAAAATCCAGAAGTTATGTATTTCTCTGTGGATGGACATATTTACAATGGAACATACAATAGTAAATAGATAAGATTATTATAACATTTTTAAGTTAGAAGTAAATGTGTTTCTTATTTACTTCATTTCAGTCTGACAAAAATTTACAATTTTTCGAAAATCTAAAATTATTGCCTCTTCCAAAAGCATATTTTAAAATCGGTCTGAAGCCGAAAATATGTATGTATGCGTCTTATAAAAATAAAAGTCCTTTAAAACTTTTAGTCATGTCTTTTTGAAGTGTAAGTTTTAAAGATTAGCGTGATTTTATGTAGGAAAATGAATAAAATTTTTTATTGTTACTAAACAAAAATTTTTATGTTATCGTTAATGGATCTGACTGTGGCTGCAAAAACAAGAATGTCTAAATGGAAAAAAATATAAGCTTCCGGTAATAGATTTTTCTTGAAATATAAGCCAAATGTTCGATCAACAGTAGTAGATGAGTATTAATTTTATTTTTTATATCCATTTTATAATTTATTAAATTATTTTTTCAGGCTCTCAATACTTACCGGATAAAGGGCAGCTAAAATGAGAACTAAAAAAAGTGCCAAAAGTTTCGCCATGCCTCAAACGTGCGTTGGATTTTAAGAAACGTAAGTAAAACTCTGGTGTTACTGCAGGTATCACTGTTGATATAAAAAAGCAACTAAATTTTCTATCTTTAATTTTTTATTTTACTGTTTCTGGTTAACTTTTTTATTTTTATTTTGTAGAAGTGCCTTTAGTTTCTTTTAGTTACATAAAATAAACTGTTCTGGAATTTAATATTTCCACTAGTGTCATTACAATCTTTATAGAAGGATAATCAGCTTTTTTTACTTTTTAATAAATTCTCAACTGAAATTAACAACAATTAAACCGTTTCCGTTAGGTTTAAAATTCGTACTGACCGATTGAATCTAAAAGCAACATATTTATACTTTTTTTTCGCTACAATAAAAATTGTACACCTTATTTAGTTAAGTGGATTTGTTTACTTTTTGGTAAATTTGTTACAATTACAAAAATAATATGGGGATTCCAGATAAGCAACATAAACAAAAACATCTTGCCTGGCAACGCTTACATTACAACGCTAATTTATTATTATTTTTTTTTTTTTGCTCCATTCTAAATATAAATCGGCTTATAAAGTGTCAAGTGTCAAGTGTGTAGTACTTTCATTGTAATAGTACTACATAGTGAAGTTAAGTTTTGTATCAGCTTGTTGTAAATAAAACAAAATTTTTCAAAGCTCATCCTGTCAAATATGTATATGAATGTATGAGGAAATTTTAAACAATTTGATACAAACAAAAAATGTGAACGTGAGTCTCAATGACGACATTGACTTTGAAAACAAAAGTCTACTTCTGGGTGTTTTTGTTAAACAAAAGATTTCTAGCTCAAGCTCACTGCTAATAAAAAAAAAAATGAATTTATTGAAAATTTTGTGTCATTTTACATAGAGTTACATATGTAAACAAATAATAAAACGATTTGATTTTAACGATACGTTTTTAAAAGAGCTGCCATGACCCTTGACCCTTTAAAAATTATAAATAGAAAAATTTATTCTCTGACAATTTTCCAAATTTAATTAGTGAGGAGGATATTTAAAATTTGTTCCAAACTAAATAAGTCTTCCAACTTCTTCAGCAAATATCGAACAATTATTCTCAACAGTTAATTTAAACAAAATTAAATGAAGATTCTAGAAGTAAATAACAATGCTCACTAATGTGATTGAGATAAAAATGGCAATGCAGCATCTTCTACTGCGCAGCAGATGGAGGTAGAAATTCTTGAATATTCAAGAACGCCTAAAAACAGGCAACACTAATACGTGCTGATGCATTTTCATTGTGAACGTTATCTAGTTAAGATCTTGTGGTATAACAGTGTTGCCAGCGTGTATTATTAATCGCGAATAGTTAAATCGTCAAATAATTGATTAAATAAAGTGTAATATAATTAAAACTCTAAAAGTTGTTTGTGTAATTATTTTGCAAAAAAAAAATTCATATATAACACGTTAATAGTTTGAATAAACGTCCCAATATGTTTTATTTTTAAATATAACTAAACAAGGCGGATTATAAAATTATAATTTTAACTTTTATAGATGTACAACTTATAAGCACTCCCCTGAAAAAGGAAATTGAATAGGAATTATGTGACTTGTGCAATGCTGCGGAGAGGCTGTCAATTTCAATAAATAAAGTCTAGATTCGGATAAAAATTAACCTTATATATAGTTTTTTTTTTCTTTAATATAAGCTCTAAAATTTTTCTTAGTGTCGATCATATGAAAAATATTGTTACGTTTATTTAAATTATAAACGTGTTATTTATGAGTTCTTTATTTTCAAAATAATTACACACACAACATGTAGAATTTTATTTAAATTACGCTTTATTTATATAAAAATCGAATTTTTATAAATTGTTTTAAATAATTAAAATTCATTTTTTTTTTTTTATAAGTAATCACAGATTTTTTTTATTTAAGCTGAAGGGCGAAAAATTTAAAAGTTTTTTGTACAACAATTCCTCTATTTGGGCTCAATGCCAAATTTTTATTTTATGGTTAATCAAATATGTTCTTTATTAAAGCTTAAGGACGCCTAGTTTACGAGTAAATTAGGCTTTATAGTTTTTAGTGCAACATTTTTTTTTTTGGAATCAACACGGAATTTCTATAAGTTTTATATTTTTTATTATAAAATCACATTTTTATATATTTTATAAGATTTTCTTTATTTAAGTTCTCCCATGAATAGTTTATGATTAAATCACATTTTAAAGTTTTAAATATAAAAATTAATTTTCATTCATTCTTGTTGCAGCCCCACAATAGGGGCGGGATGTTTACGCGCAAAGTAAGGAAACTACCTATTTTAAACTTAACGTCATTCTCTTTTGTTAGTTCTTGCCGCTTCAAAGATACTATGGTATACCCTGCTTAGGGTACGTTGTGCACATTAATTAATTTTTACAATCTAAGAATTTTTGCATAACATTAAACTTCTAAATAGCGTCACGAACTTAACCGTAAACTAAAAAATATAAAACAAAATTATTATTATAGAAATAAACGCAAAAGATTACTTAGCAATACGAAACTCTTCCTGCTATAATGTAAAAATTAACTAAGATATTATTAAAAATATGAAACCCTGTATATACTAGCAAAAGTAAAGTAGTAAAACTTCTTTGTAAAACTTCGTACACTCTTAACAATAGTAATTTAAAAATATACAATGTATGTTAGTATGTGTTTATTAATTATAATTTTTAAATAAAATTTTGTATTGAAAAAATGATGACTTTTTTCCATAAAATATGATTTTTTTTTTTTGCATATGATGATTTTCTTCTCAAAGCTTCTGGCAACACTGGATATGAGACTCTGAGGTTTTCTTTACATATTGTAGTTTTTTAATAATAAATATTTCATTAGAATATCATGAAATATTTGTTTTCTTATGATTATTGTCGTAATCAGTACGTGTCCGTCAACGTCAGTGTTGCCAAAACTATCGAACCATTTCCCGCTAGATATTAGTTTAAAAACCGCTAGAAACCGCTAAATATTCGAAAAAAACGCTGACATAAACTGCTTAAAAAATTTCTTGAACAATTTATTTTTTACCCTTCACCCAGGCTAACTTAGTCACAATAAAAAAAAAAAATAAATGTGTCAATCGATCAGATATAGTGTCGAAAGAGGTGCTATTGTAAATCAGCATTATCGGTCCATGTCCTTCGAGGCAGCAGGCAAAACAACAGGCTTACCTCGAATTTTTTTCATATCAATTCATCATCAAATCAAATTAATATATGGGGGGTGATAGAGACTTAAAGGTAGGAAAGAAACATTAAGTGAAGTTCGAACATACGAAATAAAAATTATATCCGAAAAAAATTTAATGGAAACGTTTTTTTTTAAGTTCACATCCAAACTCTGAGTATTAAAAGTTCATTCTTCATTATAATTACGTCGCTCTTGCATCTGGTTTTATTTAACTTACACTTCCAAATTTAAAAACGGTTTATTCTAAAAAATATATTTTTCAGTTGGGCTTATTATTTATGGGTATAGAAGATATTTGCAAATGGTATTTCTTTCAATATGCGATGCTATGGAAATGCCCACTGGTTAATGCTAAAATGCATAAGACAAATTTGTATAAAAAACAAAAATAAATCTTTTCAAATAAAAATAGAATCATTTCTATGCTCCGCAAAAATAATAATGCATTTTTAATAAGTTTTAGCATTAAGTTGCAATTTTTTAACTCAGGAAAATTCATAAAAAAAAAAATAAACTAAAATAAATAAAATAAAATGAGTTGTATGAGGCCTAGCCCTCCCAATAAAAAGTTTAAAAATTTAGTTCCATTTAAATACAACCAATAAATGTTAATGAAAACTTTTTAAGTTGGTAATAAATATGGGCGGCTTAAATTTATTTAAAGAAATGATAAAAAAAAATATTGAAAAAACGCATCCTATCATCGAATTTTCACCGGTTTTAAGCATTCATTTCAATGCCAGGCCGTTTGTTTAGATGAATCCATGCTCGCCAATGACAAGTTTATGATAAAATCATACATTTTTTCTCCTAAATTTAAACAATTCATTTAAAATAGAACTGTGTCTTTTTCTGCCGGTTGAGGATTTGTGGGAATAAAGTAAACTGTCTTCTGCGGATTTTATTTGCAATTTGTTGTAAACAATAAAGTGAAAAGTAAGTATTTGCATTACATATGCAATTTTAAACAAGTTTCCAATTATTTTCTTGAATTACTTAAATTAAGAAAAATCTAAAATAAATTAAATAAAATTACAGATTCTGAAGTAAGAGGTGTGGTCAGCGAATTAAGAAATAAGAAAAACAATTAATTTCTACATATATATAATTTTACATAAAAATGTCATCGGCTCTTAATGGGTTAAGCGTTTTTAAAAAATTTTAGTATTTCATTAATGATCTCTTCAAGAGCTTTTAAATGGTACCCATATTGATATTTTAAAGAATTTGAAATTTTCAGGGGCCCATAACTCGGAAAATATGGGCAAGTGCCAATTTTTTATTGGATGCTTTTATTATTTTTTTAATTCTCTAGCGCCCCATATATTTTGCTTTTTTGATTGGAGTTACTTCATTGTTCTAAGTGATGTGAAAAAATTAGAGGTAGGCGTAATGTTTTGCCCGCTAACTCGAAGGGCATGGACCGATCTTGCTTATTGCCAATAGCACCACTTTCGACACTATGTCTGATCGATTGGCGTATTTAAGTTTTCTTTAGCTGATCTACCTTGCAAACTTGATTTTAACACTTAGACAGACGGACAGCGCTTAATCGACTTCGCTATTCATAATAACTCGGAATATTGTATGGGGTCAGAAATGGATATTTCCCCATCAACTTTTGTGGTGAAGGGTATACAAATTTAAAGAGTGTGTCGTTAGTAATTTTTTTATCGTTTTCTTGAGTATAATAATATTCGAACCAAACTGGCTTTATACATACTTAGATTTCACATTGATTATTTTTGTTCTTCTTTCTTGTTTAGTTGTTTTCAGGTTCTATTTTATTTCAAAGACTGTTTTAATCCAATGACACTAAACCTGGGCGCAAATTACGGCATTCGATATCGATCAAAATTTACATTTAAATTCTCTTGAAATTTCGATCGATATCGTGTGCCGTAATTTGCTCCCAGCTATTTTCTTATTTTTTATAGCATAAAACAATATATTAAAACCTAATTTATAATACTTTTCATGTTTAAGGTAAAATAATATTCCAATATATGTTAATACTTTTTGTATAATATGAGTTTTATTACAAAAAAGCTATTTATTACAAATAAGGAATTTTATCAATAACAGTTTTGTAATTTAATATAATATTAAACTATTTTCGTCCTTCACACCATTCCAAACAACTTTTAAAATATGTTCCTGAACTTCCCATATGTATTATTTAATTTTTACAAGATGTTTAGAATCTGAACTTTAGATGAGTTTTAAATTAAACAGCTTACATTTTTTTTATTCATAAAATTCGTAATAACAAAAGCCCTAATATGGCCGAAAAACATTACAGAGGGATTAAGGTTTATGTGCGAATGAAAAATGAATAAAAAAAAACAAAAAAAAAAAAGTATAAAAAAAGACAATTTTCAACAAAAAGATTTATATTAGTGGTAAAATAGAAGAAGGTTTAGATGTTCGTTTAAGTTTTTTTTGTAAACCATTGCTGAAGCACCAAAATATTTTAATCTATTTGGCAGGCCATTCCAAATGCGGGCAGTTTTACCGAAAAAGATTTCTCAAAAAATGAGTTGTTAATTCTTGAAATGAATTCTTGGGTATTTCTTGAGGAGTTGATAAAGTTTATACGACTGTGCAAAAAATATGGGTTGGAGCTTTTCATAATACAGTAGAATCGTGTCAGCAATCTCACAACCAGAAGGTTGAATTGAATTGAATTTATTGTCTAAGATCCCACCCAATACCTTCATACTATCGACATAACCTATTTCGGTGTGACATACCAGAACTTTTATCATTTCCGTAGAAGATGGGCCAAACCTCAATACTCCGGTCTTTGATGCATTAATTAAAAAATTTTGTGACCTCATCCAAACTTCAACATCTCTCAATTAATTATTAATATCAATCTGCATATTTTGTAGTAAGGTAGATTGCGAAAATAAGAGTTGTATATCATCTGCAAACGCATATGTCAAACATGAAAGTTAATCAATAATACTGAATAGGCTATTAAGGGACATTACAAA
This sequence comes from Gymnosoma rotundatum, assembly GCA_916610165.2. Lineage (NCBI taxonomy): Eukaryota > Metazoa > Arthropoda > Insecta > Diptera > Tachinidae > Gymnosoma > Gymnosoma rotundatum. The sequence continues at coordinate 34,776,242 of OU744336.1, forward strand.
GAGTAAGGGTCCAAGAACCGATCCTTAAGCTACTCCCGTATGAAAATTACGAGTTTCAGATTCGATTCCACAAAATGAAACGAATTGATGACGATTGCTTAAATATGAAAACAAGAGCTTACATGCCGTTCGTATGAATCTAAAATCATGGTGTAGCTTTTTTATAAGATTATTGTGATCTACCCGGTCAAAAGCCTTTCAAAGGTCAAGGGAAACTAATAAGCAAGTTTTATTGTCATTCACTTTATCCCTAATTGACTCAGTGATACCTAAAAGAGCCAAAAATGTGCTGGAGTTTGCTCGTAAACCAGTTTGTTTATCATTGAGTAAATGATGCCTTGATGACTTTCGATAGCACCGGTAAAATACTTATGGGTCTAAGGTTGCTCATGTCATAAGAGTTACCCTTTTTAGGAATGGGAATAACTTTAGCACATTTCCATCTGTTAGAGAAAGTTTATGTTGTTAGAATACAGTTAAAAAGATGCAGAAAACAGTCAGATAATAAAGGAAAGATTAGTTTTAAAAAAAGGTAAAGTTATTCCATCAACTCCACATGCATCTTTCCAGATCATCTTACTCAATGCAGGAGAAGGAAAACGTTTCATGAAAATTTTCAAACTCATGTACGAGTAGATCAGAAGAATTCATGCTAATTGAACTGTAATTTTCATGGCTACTAAAGGATTCATTTAAGTGTCTAAATTTTATCGACTTAGACGCATCAAATAGATTGGACCCGTAGTTAAAATAAAATATACTTGAAGGGAACTTAAGTCGGTTTTACTTAAGAGTCGACTCTAACTCATTCATAGACAATTTAAAATATACTTTTGGCGTTAAAGTTAACTCTAAATTTAAAACTAGCTAAAGCTGTTTTTAACTCATTTCTCCATAATTATTTTATTTGGTTTAAGAACACAATACTCTTTATCTGATGTTTATACCAAAGTGAACAAAATAAAAACAAGATTACTTTTCTCTGATGCCTGTTTAGAAATTGTATGAAAACATTTATCAAATTACAGTTGATACACAGTGGAAGCCGGCTAAACTTAAAGTGTACTTTATTCTAGACAATGAAAGCAAAAAAGATAACAGGAGCCTTTTATTTTAGCGTATACTTTAGCAAGAGTCGATTTTAGTCTATCAGGTATGTTCTGACAATCGCAAATCGCTTTAAGCTGGCAATGCGAGTTGAAATCGCATGAATGGTGTCCTGTAGTTCACAATCGCAAGAAATTTGGCGACTTCAAATCGCAAGCACATACTGAAGTGAAGTTACGAATTTTACTTAAAATAAACTTGAAAGCAACAATAAAATTATACACAAATGAAAACTCTCTTTTGGTTTTAACAAAATTTATTTTAATTTTTAGACAATTAATGTCGCAAATAATTAATTGACAATATGTTATTTGTTCTATTAATTGTTTGCTTAGATTGTTTTCTTGAGTACTGGCGATTTCATAGAAACAGCTGTTTTAACTGATGTTCGAAATTATACTAGCATTAGTGCGGTTGAACGTATAGTCGGTAGTCAAAAACATATGTGGTTATTTTAATTTTCAATTCTTATAAAATATTCGTTGCTTATTAAATGTGCGACTCAAGTGTTAAGGGAACTTAAAAAATTTATTTAAATTATTTATGGTCTCAAATGCTTCTAAATTACCGTTAGGTTAATACACCACGCCAAATAAAATAGTAATACCTGTCATATACATATCTACAAAAAGTACCTCACATTCACACTATTGAGATTCAATGGAAATGGTGTTCTACGATATGACTTGCTTTTTTTTTCTAAACTGTTCATCTTAGCTTTATTATTTTCTTATTTAATTATTTATTTTTAATTACTCATATTATTTAATAGTAGTAAGCATTTTTATAATTTTATGTGCAATTATTTATACAATGATGGCAAATAGCTTTATTATCTAAGTAATCGAACTTTTGGGCTGCATAATCGACCTTTTAGACTCCCATTCTAAAGAACAAAAAAAAAGAATATTTTTTTATTGAACAAAATCTTAATTTCTATAAAATACTCAGAGGGGGGTTTACTCTGTATTTCGAATCGAAAAGAAATTCATTCGAATTTGTATGTCTTTTACATTGGGTTTCGAAAGTCTTTTCTTTCGAATCGAAATATAGATTATGCACCCAAATTTAAGATTATAAGACAATTAAAGATTAAATAAAGAATTTAAATGAATTATTTATTTAACTCAAAATTAAAGTTATACATTTTTTGTGCCAATCGAAATGGAAAATAACTCTGATTTCTTAAATTCTTGAAGACTTGGTTTTATATTCACCCCTATCATGAATATTTTTTCACTCGAAATTTTTCCCTTTTCCCCAAATTGCAATCGTGAATAATTCACGTGAACAATTTTTCACTTAAAGAAAAATTTCCCTTATCGGGATTGATTTTTTCCCTCGAAATTTTTGGGAAACTGTATACATTATGCAAGTTTTTATATGTTTTAATTAGAATATTTACATCAAAAACACATTTTTTTAATTCAACATCAGTTACTGCAGTGCAGACTAATATCATGCTCGTCAAGATGCAGACTTTTTATTGGAAATATTTTTTAAATGATCAGATTCAAAAATTTATTTTATTGAAATGGGTCAGTAGCAATGTCTTGGGTAGGTTAGACAGGCAGCCGTGTTGCCACAGCCCACCTGGGTCCGTTGATTGAAGCTATTGTCCCTAGGGTAACTTCAAAACCTTTTAAGCGTCTTGCACGTCACGTTCTTAAAATGAAATTGTTCTCTGTTATAGTATCTCCTACTCTTGAAACATCACAATAGCAGGAATCATTAACATTCCTAAATTTTTTATAACTTTTTTATAAATTTGGAATATTTTTTTCCCTTTTTATATTTTCTTCTTTCTAATTTGTATTCAATACGAATTGATAGCGGGAACAAACGTTCCCATGAAACTCACGATAGCAATTTTCCCTTCATGCGAAATGAAAATTTAATGGGAACAAAAATTTCACATTTTGTTTACGATAGGGGTGATTATTTAAAATTTGGAATTTCACAATTCTTTTTCTAATGCCGAATTTATTTAAATTAAAGAGATTTACATTTAAAGTATTAAAGTGGAGAAGACAAGCAATATAAATAACATGTTTTTTAATAACATCGCTGCACTCTAGCTAAAGGTGGTTCATTTTTATTTAATAGCAACTGCATTGTTACAAATATTTATTAAGAATTCAAAGTCAAACCATTTTTTTAATTTTGGCAATAAATATAAACTATTTAATGTTTCTACTTACAAAAAATTAACTTTAGAGTTTATCTGCTGTCCAGCACCTTTTCAAAACACATCTGCAAAATATTGGAAGAAAACGACGCGGTGGAGCTTTCTCCCAATAACCTTCCATTTTTTCTTGTTCACAGGTTGCCGCTACACCCTTTGGTATAGTTAACGAAAAATATTCTCCACATGTTTGTCCTGGATTTCTAGTAAATTTAAAAGAAGGAAAATACATACATATTTTTCTGCTATTTAAAAATTTTAATCTGAAAATCTTAATAATTCAACTTACATGCACTCTTCTATAACTACGCCCACCTTCTATCCTGTTACATTCATGAATTCCTGATTAGTGGTATAAATGACTCTCTTACGGGTTTTGCATAAAAATTCGTTGGTGTTATTGTCACGCTTTCATCTTAAATTTGTAATTCTTTAAAAAATACTTTTTAATCAAGCAAATAATCAATGGTTTTCTTTTGGAATAATTTTATAGGATTTTAACAGCATTAATTATGACACTTCGGTTTCTTTTAATCAAATACACGACATTCTAAAATGTCGCAAGCGCTGGACGAAAAGACGTTTTTATAAAAGTTAGCATCCTTTTAACGCTTCATTCTATAACCGAATATAAAATTTTTCGACAAAAATTTTTACGAAAAATAATTGATTTTATATCGTCTTTTATTTGAATTATATTTCTTAAAAATTATTTATTTAATTATTTATTTTCAAAATATCACTGCATACGTTTTTTTATTTACGACTTGCGATTTATCTTTAACAATGAAATTTTAACTTTTGCCACTACAAAAATCCAGAAGGTATGTGTTTCTCTGTGGATGGACCTATTTACAATGGAACATACAATAGTAAATAGCTAAGATTATTATAACATTTTTGAGTTAAAAATAAATGTATTTCTTATTTACTTCATTTCAGTCTGACAAACATTTACAATTTTTCGAAAATCTAAAATTATTGCCTTTTCCAACAGCATATTTTAAAATCGGTCTGAGGCCGAAAATATGTATGTATGCGTCTTATAAAAATAAAAGTCCTTTAAAACTTTTAGTTATGTCTTTTTGAGGTGTAAGTTTTAAAGATTAGCGTGATTTTATGTAGGAAAATGAATAAAATTTTTTATTGTTACTAAACAAAAATTTATATGTTATCGTTAATGGGTCAGACTGTGGCTGGAAAAACAAGAATGTCTAAATGGAAAAAAATATAAGCTTCCGGTAACAAATTTTTCTTAAAATATAAGCCAAATGTTCGATCAACAGCAGTAGATGAGTATTTATTTTATTTTTTATATCCATTTTATAATTTGTTATATTATTTTTTCAGATTCTGAATACTTACCGGATAAAGGGCAGCTAAAATGAGAACTAAAAAAAATGCCAAAAGTTTCGCCATGCCTCAAACGTGCGTTGGATTTTAAGAAACGTAAGTAAAACTCTGGTGTAACTGCAGGTGTCGCTGTTGATATAAAAAAATAACTAAATTTGGTGTCTTTAATTTTTTATTTTACTGTTTCTGGTCACTACAATTTTCATTAAATGATAATCAGTTTTAAACTTTAAATTTACCGTGCTATTTTCCCGGTATTGATTATTGAAGGTGAAAGCACGTCTCTATGGCCATAATCAGTTTTTTTGCTTTTTAATCAATTGTCAACTGAAATTAAAAACAATAAAACCGTTTCCGATAGGTTGAAAATTCGTACTGACCGATCGAATCTAAAAGCAACATATTTATACCCTTTCGCTACGATAAAAATTTTACACCTTATTTAGTTAAGTGGATTTGTTTACTTTTTGGTAAATTTGTTACAATTTCAAAAATAAAATGGGAATGCCAAATAAGCAACAAAAATAAAACAATTATCTTTCCACTACGCCAGCTTGCTGTAACATCTCGTCTGACAACACTTACAAACCTAAAGTCTGGCAAGTTTATTTAATTATATTTTTTGTGGTCGTTCATTATAACCTTACCATAAAAGTGGAAAAAGGGTATATGTATATAAGTTTGTCATTCCATCTGCAATTTCTACAATATCCATTTTTGACCCCAATGTGTATGTATATTCTGATTTCTTATGCATGGCAAAGTTGATTGAGTTGTTTCCATCTGTCCGTCCGTGTTAGTGTTGCCGAGGCAAACTTGATTTAAAATATGAAATAAATCGATCGGACATAGTGTCGAAAGAGGTGCTATTGGTTATCAGCATGATCGGTCCATGTCCTTCGAGGCAGTATGCAAACCATCACGCCTATCCCCAATTTTTTATGTTATTTGGCACAAAAGAGTAACTCCAATCAAAAAAATAAATATATGGTGCGATAGAGAAGTAAAAATAAGAAAAAAAAATCGGGTAAAAAAATTGGTGCACGGCCATATTTTCCGAGTTACGGGCCTCTAAATTTTTCCAATTTTTTAAAATATCAATATGGGTATCATTTTAAAGCTTTTGAAGAGATCTTTAAGGAAAAAAGCTTAACCGATTAAGAGCCGATGGCAGTTTAGATTTACATAAATGGTGAGGGGTATATAAGATTTGTCATTGCCGAATATAGCACTCTTCGTCAAAAATACTCATACTCGTATAAAATGTTTGAAAATAACTGAAATAGGGTTCATTGAAATATCCCACTATGATAAAAAACTAGGTGGTAAGGTTGGATGCTTTTTGTTGTCTTTTGTTATTTACTTTTTCTTAAGCAAATCTAGCAATTTTATCTTTATTATACCCTTCACCACAGGTGGAAAAAGGACGATGTCCATCTGTCCGCCGGTTCATTTCCTTCGACGCAGCGGGCAAAACACCATGCCTGCCTCTAATTTTTCCATATCATTTCGAAGAATGAAGTAACTAGAAATAAAAACATCAAGTGAAGAGATTGGGGCTTGCTAATTTTTTGCGATTTATGGGCCTTTGAACTTTTCAATGTAGCTTTTGAAGAGATCTTTAAGGAAATGCCGGTAACATTTTTGTATTATAGTATGAAATTAATTTTTTTCTTATTTTTTAATTCTCTGTCACCCTAACGTTTGTCTGTTGTAAAAAGTAAGAGTTCTACACTTTTTTATTTCTTTTTTGTTGATTTTATTAGACAAGATAAATTAACTTTACTGTTCAAGGCATTGCATCATCGCTCTTATTTATGTCTAGAGTATATGAGAACAAAACGCTACTGAAGGATTGGTGATTATAGGATTCTTTTTTAACGAATAAAACTATTATGTCATGTATTGATAATTCCACAAGGAAAAAATTCGAGGAAGCAAATATAATCGAGTAGGTGGAAATCTAGGCCCAAATCATCGCATTCGTGATCGATTGACTTTGATCGAAATTTTACATTTTGAGATCGCCGACCTCGATATCAAATAACTTGTATCGAAATTTAAGATCATGGCAGTAGATAACGGGTAGTCGATCGAATAACTTTACTTAAAATGTTATTCGATAGGCTAAGAGGTATCGTTAACATGATCATGTATTTTATAAACAAAATAAAAATTACATTGTAATTAATAAATAGTTTTGCTTTAAATAAATAATAAGAAATGTAAGTAATAACATATTAAACTTTATTTTCCAGAATAATAATATCAAAATCATGTCCTTTTTGCTAAGAACAAATGTCAATAAAATAAATGGCAAGCAAATGAATGTTGCCACACAAACGAATCATGATTAGCTGCTCCCCCGAGTTTATAATGGAAACTTACCACCGTAGACTTAAGACTGTGAAATCCTTTTTTATTAAAAAACGTATGTTCATTATTGGACAGCCTCTGCAAACCAAAATGTGTGCCGTCTACACATCCTATAACTATCTAAACCAAGAAATATGAAACATTATTTTAATATTTAACCATTTCTACCAATCTCCCGAAATCTAATACTCTTCCATGAATGTATTTATACATTCATAAGAATTCTCCACTTTAATCTTTATGAAACCGGGGAATAGTTTTGCCTCCAATTCCTTTACACATTCGTTACCGCACTTGCATACAGTACTTTGGCACATTTCCACTTAATAATTATTTCCAACGATGTACTGGAAACTTGCAGCAGCTAAAAGTGACAGTATAGCTGCTAAATGAAGTTTTGGTAGTACTGCTGTTGACTTGCCGCTCGTTAAGTTCAGTTGAGACAACTTTGTCAATCTAAATTGTTTTTTAAACCTAAAATCATTCACATTTATATACATTAGAAATTTTTTTACTCAATTTTTCTTAAATATTCCATACGCTGTGTGGGATCGATTTTGTTTCACTTTTGTCTTCGGATGCGCATGACACTTTCATCTTATTTTTTAGATGAAGACAAATAAAATAAAAATATATTTATTGTTCCAAAAATAAGATCTGGCAACCCTGCTGTTGTTATCCGTGTGAGCGTGATAAATTATTAAATTTAACTTATGGTGTGTGTATAGAGCAATACCAGAATTATCCAACAAAAGCTGAGCAGACTCAATGGTTGCGTTGGTAGAGGTGCGTGCTGTAAAACAGGAGGTCCTGAGTTCGATCTCACGTTCAGACATGCGTACAACAGAAAATAATAATTGTTGTAAGGCAATTAAAAATTAATAAAAATAGCAGTACAAACCTTCCGAGAGGCAAGAGACAATTATTATGTCATGCCATGACAGATAAATTAGTGGAGACATCAAATTTAATATAAGAGCAACAGATAATTGTCAAGAAGCCCTTTATAATAAAAAAAGTAAGAACGGTAGCGGTTGCGCAGGGAAGTGTAACAGTATAACAACAAAGTGTATGGCAGACGTGTGTTGGAGAGATGGAGATGTCTCTGGATGATTAAGATTACTAAACAAGGCATCGAGTAGTTCATGTCTCTTCGGAGAAACACAGGAGTGTAGAGTGGATGGCTGCGTTTGTAGTAATGACGCATGTTTAGTAAATACGAGACCAAGGGTTCACAAGACCGGTAGGATCAAGAAGTATAGCCAGTTAAAGCCATAAATTTTGAATACAGATTAATGAGCCAAGTAAAGGGAAAAACGTAACAGTATTTAAATATGAAAAAAAAAGAGTTTTACGTTTACTTGCCTTTATATTATTATATCTTTGTTTACATTTTTTAAGAATCATATGTTTTTATTCTATTACAAAGCAAAAAATCTTTTACATTTTTAAACAAATTTCGATTCGAACGCTATCGAATGCCGCAATCCGGTTATTTGATACGTCGCGAAATTTTACTCGATTACGAATGCCACAATTTGGCCGCTGCTATTTTTCTCTACAGACGCGGCGTAGGCAGCTAAGACAAGCTTAAGGCCGTGTCAGATAAAACTTTTGCTTTGCGTTGCGTTGCTAATTCGCTTTGACATCTAAGATAAAATGCACGAACTTATATGAAGTATGTCACATAAAGCACTTTTAACGCGAAGCAAAGCGCAAAGTTGGGCAACATTCATCTTTTTGCGCGCTTTAACAATTAGCTGCTATACATTTGTATATTATTTTTGGCAAAATCGAACGTAAAAGAGTTAAGAATTTTAAAATATTATTTTTTTTATTATATATTCATCCTTTATTATTTTTTTTAGAAAATTATAGAAGAAAAACTTATAAAAACCAACAATAATTAGGCGCTGTTGAAGTTTTTATTGTGACATACCTCTTGCGTTATACGCTTTTTTTTCAAAGTTTGAAACGTCACGCAAAGCTATAAAGTTTTATCTGACACGGCCTTTATTCTTTTAATGATAAAAACAATTGTTTGCTACCAAATGTCAACAGTATTTTAGAGTTTCAAGAGGCCTTAGTTTATAAAGAGTTACAAGTCAAATTTCATTACATTCCCTTAGAAATAGAAATCTTCAATTTAATCAAAAAATAATGTAATTCGAAATTGAAACATACGAAAACAAATTATTTTCGGAAATAATTTACTTTAATTTCGCTTGAAATGCAATCTGCTTGTCTCTTAAATTCTAATAAATAGTATACTCCTCAAAGACTTAAAATTAATAAGTCGCTCTTGAATCTGTTTTTATTCCATAGCACTCCAAAGTAAAATGTGGTTACCGGCAGAAAATAATAGACTTTCTGGTTCAACACAACCTTTGTCAGCACTCTTAGTGTCTAACAAGACTGTAGTTATCATTTGTAAAAATGTCTATTTACACAACTACTTAGAAGAAATAGAAAAAAAGAAATTTACCTATTCATATTGTATTTTATACACACAGAAAAAAGATTTGTAAATAATCGGTTGATATATTCAAAATTTAACTACTACTATCACAATTTATTTCTCGTTATTAATAGAATATATTAATGACATACTTTTTATACTCCAAACTTACAAGTAATATTTATTACTAAACATTAGCTGCAACAACTGTTTAGAAAGTTTACCTGACTGATTTAAGTCTTTACTTAAATGAATTATATTGATTGGAAGAGGCAACCAAACTAATTCAGCACATTACTACTGAAAACAGAATTTTGGTAGTCAGAATTATATAAATAGTTTGCGTTACTTCTTCTAATCAGTTTTTGACATAATAAAAAAAAAAAATAACAATAAAAAGATATTAAAAAAATGTAAGCGATATTTTGGCTAACAAAATATAAAGATTTATTGAAAATAGCGCAAAGTTCTTCAAGATTCTTCAAAGGTAAGTTTTCAATTGTCTTACTCGTAAAAGACATTTGCAAATAAAAATAAAATGTTTTGTTTATTTCGTAGTGACTGCAAGTTCGGCATTTGCAAATAGAATGTAAAATGAAAGTAGGTGGAAAAAAGAAATCAGGAGAACATAGACTGGCGTTGTGCTGAGGCTATATGGATTTGTATGGTTCGAATAATGAAACTTATACGTATCTTATTTCTGTAAATAAAAGCACATATGAAAGTTGTTAAAGCTGTTTCATTCACCACACAATAATATTTAAAATCGACTGTCAAATAACTTTTTGAAAAAGTTGTGAGTACCATATTCATTCAGCCATCTCAACCGAATTCCAAATAATACTCACAACCGCCAAAATTCGATTGGCAACAAATTCGGTTGTCGTAACGAATCTCTTTTCTCTGTGTACTGAACTAGAGCTGGCCTGGTCAAAATATGAACAAGTTCATTCATTTATTTCTTAAATACTGAACCGATTTAAATGAGATAAAGATGGTGTACGAAAGCACAACAATATCTACAAATATGTGTACGAATCAATAAAATCGCAAAAAAAAAAACAGAGGAGAAAAATGATCCCGAAGTTTTCTGTTTGTTTACATAGATGTCATAATTGAGATTTTTTCATTACCATTGAAATCTCATTGGTATTATTTGAAATAATGACAATGAAAAAAAAATTAACTACCATTTATTGCTAATGATTTTATTTTAATTATAACAATTTTTAATTATGGTAATGAAATTTTAATGAAATCGTTTAATTACTAATTATAATTGAATTAAAAATAATTGCTTTTATGAAACACAAATTGTTGATCGCAGATCTTATAGCTCACACGAAAACAAAAATATGTTTCCATTGAGTCACATTCCTCCTTATAAAGGTAAAAACACCAATTTTTTCTAATCAAAATACCATTTTAAAATAATGCTCTAATTTACTTTAAGATGTATATTAGTGTACAAAAAGACAAGGAATAAATTTATTAATGATAATGATTTAAAACCATTAAATCATTAGTCAATGGTAATGATTTTATTTTTTAAATAATTATCAAGGAAACCTTTCATTAAAAAAATAATTAAAATGCTATAAAATCATTAACATTATTTTTCCAACAATGCTAATTAAATCGTCAATTAATTAGTCCATCTATTTAATTATTTCCATGTATACTGCATGCTGCATGTACATACATTTAAAATACAACACTTTTTTATTTTTGCATTTCTTTTTTTAATTTGCATTTCAATTAAATTTGGTTATCTAGATATTTTTTTTTAAAGTACAAAAAATTAAAAAAAATGCTTTTTGAGTTTAAAAAATAACAATCATCCCTTTTCATGATTAGTAGCACCTTCTTAGTACACATTTACAACATGACGGAAATCTAAATGCATCCATTACAACTTCGTCATTTTTGTATCCAATTAAGTTCCGATAGATGTAATGTTGTTCGCAGGTTGGCACAAAACCGTAGGGTAAACTTATTCCTTTTTCTTTTCCACATAATTGTCCATTACCGCTGGTATTAATAGAAAAAAGATGTTTTTATTAATTATTAGTATTAAATTTAATCTAAAACCCATTTACATATACTATAACTTACAGGCACTCCTCTATGCGTATGCCCTGCTTAAAATTTGGTACGTTTATAACAACTAACCAATTGTACTGCTTATTCATGGCTGACACTGGATAAATCACTCTCTCACGACTTTTACACAAAAGTTCGTTTTCGGAGTTATCGTTCGTACGTGTCCGCGCAGTGATATTTTTTGGCAATAGGACGTCCTTGCCGAAAAATGGTTCCGTAGTAGAGTACTTTTTTTTAATCAGTTCTTCTAGATGAGGTGTAGCGGGATAATTACGAATACGAGTACAGTATACCTTGGCAGTTTTTTTGGCTCTATCGTTGTCCAAACAGCGACTGATATCATTACTTCGCCTTACTATATTTCGTTCTTTGTTAGAAAATTGGATAACTACATTTTTAAGGTATTAAAAAAGATTTTATTAAAAAAAAGATATATAAAGAAATATGTATCAAATTATTTTAGTTATGAGTTTTCAACCTTCACTGATATGTCCTATTCAATTATTAAGTTCTAAATTAATCAATTTAATAATTGAATGAATAAAGTTTTTCTTCGAATACGTAATTTGTAAATTGGGGAAAAATAATAATATTCATAGTTAACACAAACTGCTATAAAAACATTTACAACATTACAGCAGTAACACAGCCAAAATTTAGGTTCAAATAAATATTTCTTAAAATAAAAGTTTTTTATAAATTTTTCTGCGTAAAAAGAATTTTACGGCAAATCATCCTTTTGAAGTTGCTGGGGTGTTGTGTATAAAGATTTACCAATCTCGTAATAGGCCCTATTTCAGTAACTTAACTGCGCACTGGCTACATTAAGTACTGATAATGTTTTTACCACTCGGGGTTGTCGGATTAGGAAACTTTTTGCTATCATATTCATAAAAAATAAAACAACTTTGAAATGAGTTTTAAGAAAATTTTTTCCTAAAATACATTAGTAGGTAAAATTTGTTAGAAAGCATATTTTAAAGTTTTTTTGCATACATATGTGGCACTAAATGGGAATAAAATAAAAAAATGAATTGATAATAAAGTAAACGGTCTTCTGGAAATTGTTATTACTCGTAGTAGTTTCTTGCAAACGTTTAAGTGAAAAAATTTATTAGCATTAAATATCCATTTTTAAACATGTATTTGATCAATGTCTGAAATTACTTAAAATAAGATAAGATCTAATTCAGGCCAGTGTTCATCCAAAAATAATGAAATAAAAGTGAGAGTACTTAAATTTCTTTTTGCTTGGGACAGAATAAAAACTCAAAAGATGCAGTTTCCGCTTGATCTGGCATCAGCAGTTAATCAGCACGTCTTAAAAGCTTCGCATGAACATTTGACAAGCATTAGAAATACAATTTTTTTAAATACTGAATAAACTTTTGAGCATGTTTTAAACACTCTTGGGCTAAAGGACAAGCCAATGACTTATATAAGAAAATCTTAATCTGTGAAGCCAAGAAAAATCGTAGATGTTTCGATTTTAACTATTTTATTTGCACATTTCTACAGAGAAATCCTCTTTTAAATTAAAATTTTTTTGCTGCCAAGCGCGAAGAACGGTTCATGCCATTTTCATAACTACAACACAATTTTGTTTGTAAATTAATTTTAGCACTATTAAAAAATTAGTGGATAATAATTTTGCTTTCACATGTAGTATCTTGAATATCTATTTTCAGTCGAAAGCGTTCCAAAACCGAACCCAACAAGCAGACAGTATAAAGGGAAGATAGATTACTTCTAAAAAGAAAATACAACTACAACTGGAAACAACCTGACAATTGCTTTCTTAAATCTATAAAAAAATAAAATTATTACTTCTTTATTAAAGATATGGCAAAAATATTTATTTAAATAATTAAAAAAAAAGATTAAAGGCCGTATTCATAATCAATTTTTAAATTTATTTAAGGTTTATAAAACCAATTTTGTATAAAAATTTTGTTATAAATACCTAATAAAAAAATAAAAATTGATTATGAATAAGGCCTTAAAAATAATTTTATTAACTGCATACTTACCGCTATTATTAGTAAAAGTGTGATCCACCGACGACAGTGTTGATGCAAGGTTGTCCTTAAAAACAAAATTTGTATTTAGATTAAATATATTTTAAACAACAAAAAACATTTTTAATGTGCTGTTTCTATATTACAGGCGATCAACTCGTCTAAAAAATTTATATGGAAATAACTCAAAAAAGTGAGTGCTTTTCATATAAATTTTTCAGACGAGTTGATCGTCTGTAATACAGAAACAGCACTTAAATATAAAAAAATGAAATAAAAAATAAAAATAGTTACTGAATGTTTGCTGTGTTGTTGTATAAAACAGTTTTGAGTTGTTATTGTCTTTTTGTCTTATTGATTCAATGGAGTTCTCATTTAATCAATTTGCTTTCTGTTTTCTATACAAAATTTGGATAAAATCCACTGATGAGCTATTTGAGCAGTAGTGAAATAGGCATATGGATATGCTTCCCCCGCAGTAATACATTTCAATTTGTAGTTTTAAATAAAAAATATTTCATGAGAATGTCATGAAATATTTATATTTGTAGGAATCAAGCACGAATAAAGTAAATTAAAATAAAATGATTCCGAGTAATAAAATAAAAATTTTAGGAAAAATGATCTGTGTATATTTTTATACGTTTTGATCAATTTAATTCCCATTTTAGTAAAGTGTTGCCGCATTGAAAAAAATTTTATTTTGATGCCTGTATTTCGATATTAAAAAAGTAATTTACTTTAAAGTAGTATTAGTGCAGTACTGAGGAAGGTTTCAGTTTTTATTTCCCACACCCAATTTGTATTAAAAACTAGCGGTTCCGGCGATCTTCGCCTCGCTCCAATTTTAAGCCTTCACACAAACTATAGAGTAATAATACAATACAATTCCTTTGAAAAGCCATTAAGAAATAATTTCACACAAAATTTCGTACAAAAAAAAATCAAATTTCAATTTTTCTAATTTTTCAACTAACTTAGATGGATTTTCCAAAATTTTCTTCCGCAAAAACCTTCTCCTCGAAAATACGAACAACTGACAAAAAAAATTTACAAAAATTGGCCGAGCCGTTCTCATTTTATGAATTACTATACATTTTTACACCATTTTTATTTACGAGTACATATGTATACTTATAATATATAGAATAGATATAGATTATAAAAGAAAATGTAAACAGCTTTTTTTTATTTGATGTAGTTTATTAAAACAAAATCAGGTGTGATGTGTATATGTATATTATCTTTACACACAGAAAACAGATAGGTATAAATTCAATTGGTATGTTCAAAATTTAATTACTAATATAATAATTTGATTTTTAATATTAATAATTAATAATTTTGATTTATTTTTTACATTATTTATTTATTTATTATTTATTTTTTACATTAAAAGCCTTTTAAAAAAGCTGACCTGTCCGATTTGTATGTTTACTAAAACCTATTCTATGAAATAGAAGATGCAACTAAACTTATTCAGCATATTATTACTGAAACCAAATTTTGGTGGTAAGAATCATAAAAATCGATTGTGTCTTTTAAAATCGAAAAATATTTGACATAATAAAAATTAATTTGTACAAATTACACAAAAAATAATCAATATTTTAGTCTTAAAATACAAGATAAATTGTTAGTGGAAAAAAGTTCTCCAATATTCTTGAAAGGTAATTCCAAACACAAACCCATTTGTAAATTAAAAAAACTCTTAAATGTTTAATACACTTCGCTACAGCAAGACGTGCGGTATGGAATGGAAATTTAAAGAAACTATGTGGAAAAGAAAAATCATGGTGTAAAGGAAGGAGTAGGCTGAAATCGATGGCTCGAGACATGAAATGTAATGTGTAATCTTATTCTTACAATTCACTTTTAAAATAAAAATAAATATTAAAATATTTTATTTAATTCACAATAATACTTTATAGTCACCCAAGAATAATTTTTTAAATAGTTGTGAGTGCTATATCCAATCAGTTATCACAACCGAATTCAAGATAATACACACAACCGATTGGCAACAAATTCGGTTCTCATATCGAATTTCTTTTTTCTGTGTGTATATACAAAAATTATTTATATGTAAGTGATCGATAGGCCCAAAAGCTACTGGACCGATTTTGACCAAATTTTATACGCATGCTCTACGGGCTGTGAGGAGTGTTTCTGTGTAGTTTAAAATACGTCCGACAAATGGCGCAATATTTACTTTTTTTGTGTTTTTGCACTGTAACTCAAGAACTACTGCACCGATTTTGACCAGCAGTGCTTATATGTATTTATATGTTCTTCCAACAGATGGCGCAAAATTTAATTTTTTTGTGTTTGTGCGCGATAACTTAAGACTTATATAACATCGATTTCGACTAAATATTATATGTATCTACTGTTCGTGAGGAGTGTTTCTGTGTGTGTTGGCGATTAAGCGACAGATGGCGCCGGCAACGTGGACCGGGCCCAACTAGTAAATAATAAAAAATAAATTAATTAAACGTGCTATAACTCATTGATATTGATTATTGAGGACGAACGGATGGCTCGATGGCCATTACGCTACCGGGTTACTTAGCTCTTCAGGAAACTTCTCGCAAAATTTTAAATAAATTAAGGATTTTTATCCAAACAATAGAGTAAAGACATAAAAAAAATTTTGGCGAAAACAACAATTAACGAATGATTTTATTTTTCTTTATCAATTTTAATGAAAAATTAAAATAAAATTAAAAGATGTATATTTATTGCCATTTTTTAAATCCTTATATGCAGAAACTAGAAATTAACGCAGACACGTAATGCCAAGTCAGAAAATTTTATAAAAATTTGTAAATTTTGATTTTAGCGTTTGATAAAAAAGTAGGTTTTCAGTAATTTTTTTGGAGTGTTTTTTTTTAGCATAAAATCTTTTTTTTGTCATACTCGCTTACACTTAGATATTTCGCTGTTTTTTATAATAGTTATTTTTAATGTTCTGTTTTTTAATAATTTTTTTAAACGAATTTATTATTTATTTTGTATTATTATCCTTTTTTTGTGATATTTATTTTTTCAGGGAATTTAAGTGTTTTAGTTGAAGATTACCTTTATCAACTCTTTAGTGTATTTAAGATTTTTTATTATATTTTATTAAAATTAAAATGCTTCTGTTTTGAATTTAGAAATGATAATTTGAGAGGAGAGAATACCAAACAAAGTGCTAAAGCAATTCCTAAAAATAACCACGGAAAAAAACGTATGTGTTTATAATTATGACTTGGATTTTGAAGAAAGCCGTTGAAGTTATCTAAATTGTGTGACGCAAACTTAATAATTGTAATGAGTTTACCATTATTAATTAAATATCTATACGACTTTTTAATACATTAATGCATTTTGAAACAATTTTTATTATAAAGCAAACAACTTCTACTAACAACACTCTCATAGAAAGCAAGGAATTTTAATAAAAGTTTAATCGCGAGCATTCACAGAAGAGGTTTAAAAGAAATGCTTATTTTTTAATACTCTTAATAAATGTATATACATACATGCAAGAAGTAATCATCGAATCTACTGACTTCACTTCCAAAGCACTTTTAACAATATATTTTTTTGGAACCTAAGGATAGAAGTGAGTATAAATTTATTACTTATTAATAGAAACGAAAGTATTAAATTACTGTAGAGATTTTTAATCAATTTTAATCATCTTCAATATAAAAACAAAGGAAAATTTAGCATTTGAAAATTTAAAAAAGCAATCACACATATTCCACATGAACAAAACATTTTAATTATGCCTTCGTTAACAGAACCATGATGTCTTATTATTTTAAGTTTTTTTCTTGTCGTATAACCTCCAGCTTTATACTTCTATTTCAGCGATCGTCCTGCATCGTCATCTTTTAGTCAAGTTCATTTAAAATGTTCTTGATATGGCAGAACGTTTGCATTTATATCCACATATATCATCACGGCGAACTATATTTTCGTACTTTATAAAATTTATTGACTCTTGTACTTTGTATAATCTTATCGCTGAATTTTTTAAATGAACTTATTCTGTCCTTATTCCGCTACGCGAAGAAAGAAGTCCTATGGTTTTGATGTTTGACCTCTAAAGTGCCCTGGAGGTAAATAATAAAACTAAACAAAAATCAGTGGTCGTACTATTTCTGCAGCACGTACACGTTATCGGCAACATTCGATGGAAATCAAAACGTTTTTATTTTTATTTTTTTTCATTGAACGACTGATTATTTGAAAGTCTCCAGTTGTGCTTGATAAAAAAAGCTCTATGAATGTGTACGAATAAAAAAAAGAGATAGCATGCGTTTTATATTCATAAGATGTAAAGTTCTAACCGCGAGGAAAAAGACACTACGAATAATATTTACACACACTTATAAGGAAAAATATTCTCATCTAGAGTTCCTTTTTTCATATTTTTCCTACTCCTGCTCATCTTCCATAACAAAACTTCACACCACGTCAATAAAAACAAATGATCCGATGCTATGATATCAGAAAGCAAATTGTGTTTCACGTGTTTATTTGGGTGTGTGGTAAAATTTAATCACAAAACACTCACACATGTTTAAATTTTTTTAAAGAGTTTATTTGATTGTCTCTAAAATAACTAAAACTCAAAAATATTCCTATATCGCACTAACTAAATTTCCTGTAATTATATCCTTGTGCTGTTAGTAAGAATGTATATTTAAAAATTAAAAAAAGGCCATTTGTTTATTAAGAAATTAAGTTTAAAAATTTTTCGTATTTTTCCATAATCTCATAACTTACCGGATTAAAAACAGCAAAAAAGAGAACCAACAAAAGAGTTAAAAAATTTGCCATGTTTCAAATATAGATTTGTTGTTGATCAACGAAAGGAAAACTATAGTAGTCGCTGTGGTTTTCTGTTGTTTACAAAACAAAAGACTTTTGTTTCTGTTTGTATTATTATTTTATTAAACCTTATTATTTTATTAAACAAGTTGTACAAAGGTGCGGTCAGATTAGTCAAATATTTGACCAAAAATGCGTAACCACTATTTAAAAAAATTGTTTATTCAATCTTTTTTGGCACGAATCATTAAGAATGATGACTTTTAATATAATAAATGTGATATCCTATCTTTTACATTAACTAGGATCTTATATTTCTTAATAAGTATTCGAGAAGGAAACACATTTTTAACTATAAATTACTGTTTACGTCTTTTTTGGTCAAATATCTCACTAATCTGATCGTACCTTAAGAAACTTAATAATATTTTGTTAAAATAAATTATCACTTATTGAAAAAAAGTTATTTTAATTTAATTTATTTTTTTTTTTTTTCTTATATTTTTAAAGGTTTCTTAATTGAAACTCGAAACAATGTAAACGTTTCTTATAGGTTTCAAACAATCACTGACTGATTGTATAAAAAAATTACAACTTTATATCTGTTTTTCGACCCATTAACTCCATCGCTGATTAAATACTGGATTGTTTTGTACTTCTAAACAACAACACATAATTAAATAATGCTCTTACTAGGGTTGCCAGATAAGCAAGAAAAATTGAATGATTATTAAAATTATTATTTTACGGTGCTGATAAAAATTATTTGCAATTATTTACCACACTTTTTATACGCAAGTTATACAAATTATACAAGAATATTTTCTTTTTTAAGTGGTAACAAATAGCGAAATTATAATCAAATTATAATCATTGCTACAAGAAAAAAAGTAATCTATAGGCCTGCGAAAATCTGGTATTTTTATACCCTTCACCACAAAAAGTGGAAAAAAGTTTATATATAAGTTGGTCATTCCGTGTGTAATTTCT
Organism: Gymnosoma rotundatum; assembly: GCA_916610165.2. Classification (NCBI taxonomy): domain Eukaryota; kingdom Metazoa; phylum Arthropoda; class Insecta; order Diptera; family Tachinidae; genus Gymnosoma; species Gymnosoma rotundatum. The sequence goes on from OU744336.1 coordinate 34,795,659, forward strand.
ACAATATCCATTTCCGGCTCTATAAAGTATATATATTGTGTGTTCTTATGCATAGCGAAGTCGATTGAGCGATGTCCGACTGTCCGTCGGAGTAAAAAAATCGATTAGATGTAGCATCGAAAGCGGTGCTATTGGAAATCAGCTTGATCGGTCCATGTCGTTAGAGGCAGCAGGCAAAACACCACGCCTACCTATAATTTTTCCATGTCATTTGGAACAATAAAGTAACTTCAATAAAAAATAAATCTCTGCGGCAATAGAGAATTAAAAATGAGAAAAAAAGATTACGTGAAAAAAATGGCGCTCGCCCATATTTTCCGAGTTACGGGGCTCTGAAATTTTCAATTTTTTTAAAATATCAATATGGATATTATTTTAAAGCTTTTGAAGATATCTTTAATGAAATACTGAAATCTTTTAAAAATGCTTAACCCATTAAGAGCCGAAGTTATTTTTATGCAAAATAATATATATGCAGTACCAAATTTTTTTTAGTTTTTAATTCTCTCGATTGACCGATGTCCATCTGTCGTGTCTTGTTAGTGTTGATATCAGGTTTGCCAAAGCACTAAAGCAGCTAGAGAAAATTTAAATACGCCAACCGATCAGACATAGTGTCGAAAGAGGTGCTATTGGAAATCACCCAGATCGGTCCATGCCCTTCGAGGCAGCGGGCAAAACACCTCGCCTACCTCTATTTTTTCCATATCATTTGAAGTAACTTTAATCAAAAAAAAAAAAAAACAAATATATGGGGCGATAGAAATTTAAAGAATAAGGAAAAACATCAAGTGAAAAAATTGGCGCTCTCCCATATTTTCCAAATTACGGGCCTCTGAAACTTAAAAATTTTTTAAAATATCAATATTAGTATCGTTTAAAAGCTTTTAAAGAGATCTATAAGGATATACTAAAATTTAAAAAAATGGTTTACTTATTAAGAGCCGATGTCATTTTTATGTATATATGCAGTTGAGCTGTGTCATTCGTGAACGAACGGGTTAAATTTACCAAATCAATCAAGTGAACGGAATGAACGGTCACATACTTGAGGTCTTTTTGTTCAATAGTGTAGGGGTTAAATTGAACGGATGACTTAAGTGAGGCAGATGTATAACCGGCGTCTTCCGTTTAATAGTGTAGAGAATATAAATGGTGTACGAATCTATTTCGTTCAGTTAGTTGTTCTCTTTTTGTGTCGTGTTCTTTTATTTCAGCAGATTTTTTGTGTATTAAAACGAGTTGTTGCATATGTATATATAACAGTCTTATTAAAAAAAATTTTTTTCTATAGTGTTTCTTTTCTAATAGAAAATTTTTAATATTTATATTAATAAAAAAAAGTTGTTTTAAATATGTATTTTAAAGAAAAAGCACAGGGAAAAAGAAGCGTAATTTGTGTCGGAAATATCTCGTAAAGCCTATCACATTATTAAGCAATTTAGTAAGAAACTTTTCGTGCTTCTTTTTTTCTTGTTAAATATCTGTTTTTATCTTTTTTTTCTTCTTCTTCATAATAAAAAAAAGCACTACACAAAACCTGATTATGTTGTTTTCTATGTGCCAAGGGTTTCACCTCTGTATCAAAATCACAATATGATAAAAAAAAAAGAAAATCACGTACAATAAGCATTGTTATTCAGATTCGTTCAATCGTTTAAATTGGTTGAACGAACTGAACGAACGGTTCAGTCTTTGAACATGTCTAATATGCAGTACTGATTTTTTTATTTTTTAATTCTTTGTTACACCAGTATTTGCTTTTTTGAATGGAGTTACCTCACTAAACTAGATTTAACTATATGGTAAAGCGTATATAAGGCATAGACGAATATAGCACTCTACTTGTTTATAATTTTTTTTTTTTATGTTTATAAAACTGCCTGCTGCCTCAAAAAACCAAAATCGTAACAGTGTTTGCATCATATCCGCTTATAATTTCTTTAAAAGGATATTTTCTAAAGAATAAGTAATATGGAAACTATTTTCCTACAGATCAAGTCTAATTTTTGCTGTTATAGTGGATTATGCAAACTTTAACTGTCTGGCATGTAACATAGGGTCTACACTTGAAATTAAATTATCAGATATCTTAATAAACTTCAAATACAATTACAGAAATAATTTTCTTATTTGTAAACTTAAATAATTCGTATTCCAGTGCTATGATATTTAGAATGAGTTCGTTTTCATGCAAGATCTCATCAAAACAATTTCATAAAATCTCAATAAAAGTGAAAGATTTAAGAAATATCCATATGTGTGTATGTATGAACTGATGAACCTCGATTAACTGGTCCTCTATTAATCGGTTACCTCTATTAACATGCTCTTTTTATTTTTCCCTCTATTATCCGTGCTTTACATCTGTTATTTGTGCAGTAATTCATATGTTTTTTATTATGTAAATCTAAATCCGGTGTTTCCCCTTTTTAAGTTGATATGCCGACACATAAGCATATTCATACTCATATGCGTTTCTATTCATGCTAATACCTGTTGTGGAATAATGGCTCTTTTAAAAAGTAAATTACCAAAAAGAGAAAAAAAATTTTTTCAATTAAAGTCAACATTATTTTGATTCATGGCTACGACAAAAACATACGTACATATCTGTTGTAAAATGTATAAATTTTGTGTAGACATGTATGTACATACATATTAGTTAATCAACCAAATCATAATTAGTAAAAAAACCCAATTTTACGTATTTCATTTTGCATTCTCTACGACGATTTGTATGTTTTGTATAAAAATATGTGATATACTTGTTACATAAATCGAATGTCTAAATAAAAAAAAAATAAATTTCTGTATATCTTAATATAACCGTGTATTTCGATTATCCGTGCTGGTGCCGGTCCCAGCGCCCGATAATCAAGGTTTAAATGTATTACAAATAATAAAATTTTTTGTGAATAAAATTTTATTTAATCTGTTGTGACAGAAAGAAAAGAAAATCAGATAAGTTTATTGATCGACTGCTACATCTATGGGATTAATGTCAATTTTTAACCGACTTCAAAAAAAGAAGGAGGTTATACAATTCGGCTGAATGTTGCTTTTCTTTTTTATATTTGTGCCTACAGAACTCAGTCATTTCTGATCCGATTTTGAAAATTTTTTGTAGTAATCATAATCTTAAAAATTAAAGGGTGTCCCCATACAACATACATATTTTTTACGTGTATTATGAATTGTATAGGGCACTTCTGTAAAATTTAAAATGAATGCGTATTATTACAGCTCCCAAAAACAAAAAATTATACAAAAATAAGTCTAAAAATTAAAGGGTGCCCCCATAATTGATGAAAATTTACTTATATGAGCCTATCTTTTGAACCGTTATAGACGAACGCTTGCAAATTGGACAGAATGTCAATTGCTATGGCCGTTATACTAACAAGTATTAATATTAAGAATTATAAATTAAAGGGTGCGACAATAGTTCATTTAATTTGATGTATATTGTCAAACTTTTTAACAGTTTTAGACACACGCTTGAAATTTACAAAGAACCTGTATTGGTAAGTCTGCTATAACAACAAGTATAAAATATAGATTTGAAAGTTAAAGGGTGTTCCAATAGGTCATGTAATTTCAAGTGTGTGGCCGTACTTTTGAACCATTATAGACAGAACGCTAAAACTTACAAAGGACCTGTATTTCTAAGTCCACTATATCATTGAGTTTGTCGATTGCTATGGCCGTTATAGTAACAGCTGATAATATTTGAAATTGAAATATTTAAAGGGTACACCAATAGTTCATTTAATTTGGTATATGGACATACTTTTAAACAGTTGTATACAGACGATTTAAATTTACAAAGAACCTGTATTGCTAACTCCTCTTTAACAACAAGTTTAAAATTTGGATTTGGAAAAAAACTAGTGTCCCAATAGTTGATATAAAATGGTGTATGTGGCCGGACTTTTGAACCGTTATAGGCAGACATCTAAAATTTGTAAGGGACATATCTTGCTTAGTCCGCTATAACAAGAAGGCTATAATTTGAATTTAGAAATTAAAGGGTGTTCCCAAAATTAATGTAATTGGTTCTATATGGCCGTATTTTTTGAACGCCCTAATTTTAGACAGAATGTCCACTACTTTATTTGGTGTAATAAGATGTATAAAAATGTTATATTATAAATTAAATAGTTGATATAATCTGATGTATTTGGGCAAACTGTTGAACCGTTAAAGACAGACTGTTGAAATTTACACAGAACCTGATTGCGAAATCTACTACAACAGCAAGTATATAATTTGAATTTGGAAGTAAAAGGGTGACCCTATAGTTGTTGTAATTTGATGTATATTGCCAAACTATTGAACAGTTGAACTAGTATTAAGTTTGGAGATATAAGGGTGTCCCAATTTATGTGGCCATACACTTGAACTGTTATAGGCAGACAGATGAAATCTGTTTTGAAGTCGGTTTTTTTTTCGCAAGAATTATATCATATCAATTCTGTTATTCGGCTAGCTGTCCTCTACATAGTTTGCCAAAGTTAATCCAAGATGAAGATACGACGTGAAATTTTAAGAGTTTAGGCAGGTGACAAGTACTCAGATACTACAGTCAACTTAACTTATTTATAAAAAATAATGAGTGTGAGTTTAATATAAAAATATGGACATACTCACAGAATTCGACTAAAACATTTGTTTTTCTATTTCAAATTTTGGCAAAACTTGGATTTTTCCGAAATTTTAAGTTATTAACATTTTTTATTTTGGGATTCAATTACACTATTTAAATATTTAATTATGTATGTTTATGTATATAATATTTAATAATGAAAATGAAATTTATTTGTTGATTTGAAATGGTCGATCAACTCAGATCATCGGGAGACATTAACCCAAATTTTTTAGAAAAACTAAAAGCTCTTTCCTTAAGTTCAGAAATTTTATCAATCACATGAGAATTGTTTTTGTCTAAACTGATAACACCATGACGTCATTAGTTACAGAAAATTAATACAAAATTCGTTATATGTACGAACAACAAATACTTAGAAATAAGGTTTCTCTTTTAGAAGAACTGATACGGATTCAATACACGTTTTAAAAATAATTTTCGTTCATGTTTTAATTTTGTAATTCGCTGTCACCCCAATATTTGTTTGTTTTTTTTTTAAGGATTTACTTTATTAAACTTGATTAACATATATGGTGAAGGGTATATATCATTCGGTTTTATTTCCATTTTATTGTTTATTGCTGTTTTATTATATTCCAAAGAGCTGAATAATTCCAAATTGAACTGATGTCATTTTGGCTCCTTTCAGAATCATATAAAAAGTGAGTTACTGCGTCTAATAGCAGATATCGTTGTAAAAAAGTAGACCTTGACAATGTAAGAAAAAGTTTATAGTAAATTTTTTCCAGCGATCGTTGTGAAAAAACACGAAAATTTGAAAGGCGAGAAAGATATCTTATTATTTTTAAGGCAATTTTAACAATATTTGTGTGCGGATCTTTAAGGTCTACTTACAGGAAGCTTATATTTAACCGAATTATCGATGTCCGTCTGTCCGTGCTCGTATTATGAACATGCAAATGGCCTACAGAGCTTTTTAGAAAATATTGCAGGAAAAATGCGGAAGATGAATCTACGAGAACTATCCTTTTACCATTAACTTGATATTATCTACAAATGTTTATTTTTATCATATTTACATCCATAATTAAGTGAAAATTAGAAAAACGTTGTGATCACTCGATAGCCAAATGCGCTCATTACAGAATACACAAACAATTTCTGCAATTGCAGTAAAGGAGTAACTCGAACCTTTTGTTTTCTTTATAATCTAATTATTTTTAATGCGTTTTTATAAATTTAATAAATGCTTTTACAGTTGTTTTACAAAACAAATAAACATCAGGTTATTTTCCTCGTTTTATTATTTACAGTGGATTAAAAAAACAGGTCATAAAAAATCAAATGTTTTGCAGTCTTTGAAACCATCTGTTTTAATAACTTAAAAATGTTTAGATAGATAATTTTTTCAACATAAAAGTTTTATAGGCTACACTAAATAAAATGATCTAATATTTAAATTATGTAAAATTTTATTTGTTTTATATTATCAAAAAATTACTTGAAATTTTAGTAATCACCTCGTGATGTTTCTTTGCCATTAATGCGAAATTTTTTGGAAATTCTATTCAATAATTTTTTACAATTTAAAAAGCTTTCTTGTAAGCTGCTGTTAAAGGAAAGTTTTTTAAAAAAAATATTAAAAATCTAATAATTACATTTTGATGTGAATTTAACAAACTTGATCTTATTTGAAAAACGTTGGGCTTAAGTTCTTGTGTAATTTTAAGCAGAGTAAGAGTGCTATACTCGGGTATGGCGAATCTTATATACTCTTCACCATATATCGCACTTGATCAACAAGAGGGTATTAACTAAAAATTTTAAAATTTTCAGTAGAGTCAAAAAACTGTTTGTGGCCACATTTTAACAGAATTTAAAAATTCAAATATACCATAGGAAGCAAATTCCATTTAAAAATACATTTACATCGTTTTTCCTGGAAATCTGTGCAAGTATTGCAAAAATAAATCCATTTTTTGAGTTAATACCATTTTTCTAAAATTTTTCGATCTTTATGAAACAAATTTTATCAACTAGACAGTATCAACTCAAAATAAAACCAAATTGAAAAGAGACTCAACTCAAAATAATACCTTTTTTATGAAAATTTACGAATCAGTTCCATGTTAACTTTTGTATTAACTCGAAATAATTCCTTTTTGTTGAAATAAAGGTAATCACTACATTATCATGAATATGGTCTCAAAAGTGGTTTTCGAGATGAAAGAGTAAACGGAATACGTTGAAATTTTTACAGTAGATAGATATTGATGTTGTTAGCTGATTTCTCGAAAAAAGTAATATTTCAAAAATTTTGAGTTAATACCCTATTGTTGATCAAGTGCGATATGTAAATCTAGTTTAATGAAGTAACTTCAATTAAAAAAAAAAACAATATTAGGTCACAGAGAATTAAAAAATTAATAAAAATTTTGGCACTGCAAACATATAATTTAACAAAAAAATGACATCGGCTCTTAATGGGTTAAGTATTTTTGAAAAATTTTTGTATATTCTTAAATATATCTTCAAAGCCTTTAAAATTATATCCATATTGATATTTTAAAAAATTTGAAAATTTCAGAGCCCCGTAACTCGGAAAATTTTGACGAGCGCCAACACTTGATGTTTTTTTTTATATTTTAATTCTCTATATATTTAGTTTTTTTGTTCCAAACCACATGAAAAAATTAGAGGTAGGTGTGGTGTTTTGCTTGCTAACTCAAAGGACCTGGACTGATCTCCATAGCTCCTCTTTCGACACTATATCTGATCGATTGACTTATTTATTTATTTAGTTATTTATTTATTTTTTTTTTTTTTGTGAAATCAAGTTTGCCGGGACAAACTTGATTTTAACACTAATACGGTCGGACAGACGGACATCGCTAAAACGACATCGCTATGCATAAGAAGTCAAAATATATATAATTTAGGGGATCGGAGATGGACATTGTAGAAATTACACACGGAATGACAACTTAGATATACTTTTTTTCCACTTTTTGTGGTGAAGAGTATAATAAGTACTCGTTCTTATACCCATGAAATAGAATAGTTAGAAGTTAGATTAACAAGCCTTATTGTAAACGAGATGAAATAGAAATGATTTTTTTTTTAATTTAATATTTATTTGTAATATTTTGTGTATGTAGTATGTATCACACAGGACAGGCTTTAATTATACATAAAAATGTCATCGGCACTTTTTGTATTTTTTTTTTTTTAATTTTTAGTATTTCCTAAAACATTTCTTCAAAACCGTTTAAATAATACCCATATTGGCATCTTAAAAAATATGGTGCGCAATCGCTGCCCGAAAGACATGGGCCGATCTTGCTGATATTCAATAAAAATTTCTCTAGTTCATCTAGTGCCTTGGCATAGTTGATTTCAACCCGAACATGGACGGACAGACGGACATAACTCAGTCTACTTAGATATGCATAAAAGCCCAACTATAATGTGCATAAGCTAGCTTTAGCTTATCCAAAGAAAAACCTGCAAATGCTTAGGTAATATATTAAAGAAATTTAGGTGACTACAATGTACTTACATAAATTTAGTAACTTATTTGCCACAGTTGCACATTTATGTTTAATTCGTACTTTCGCAAAAAATAATTTCTATATAAATAAACAAAATTTTAAAACGAAAAGACTTTTAAGAAGAGGATTTTTATATATTTAATGACATTCACATACACATTTACATTTTTTAGTTCATGTTCTTAGATAAATTTTCATAAAAAATATTAAAAGTTATTTTCTGCTTTGTGTTTGTGGCCAACCATAATAAAAAACGCAACGGTGTTTATCGCTTATATCGTATATATATGTGTGTATAAATAAAAATTTAATATTAATTTATTACATTTGTTAAAAATTGACCAGACACAAAAATGTTCTTTTTTTTCTACATTTTCTATTAATTGAAAACTAAACATTTAACACTATAGGTCTTAATAACAACAAGCTGTTTCCGTACGGAAAGTGCGATCAATTTCGTACCTTGCTTAAAGAAATGACATTTAATGAAACTTGATGAAATGTTATCTTGTGTACATTATAGTTTACCACATATAATTTAATGTGCTTGCACAGTTGTTTAAGTTTGCTTAAGTTATTTTATGCACATTATAGTTGGGCCTTAAGAAAGAAGTGTAAAAATATTCGTCACGATCATGAAAACTCACGCTCATGATTTACCCACGAGTATAATTTTCGAAAATTTTATTTTATTAAAAACAACTGTCGGTGGTGTAGATTGGCCTGTCGAAGGAAGCTAATCTTCCCATTAAGAAATTTTTTTCTCTTATAAGAATACTAGTCAATGACACATTTGTACCCAGAAAATTGGTTCATTTACGCAAGTGAATAGCAAACAAGATAACACTACTCTTATTTGAATATCATAACTTTTCTATAGTATTTTGAAATCTAGAAATTGATATTTACAAAACTCTAGGTATACGAACTTCATTTCAAATATTTTTTCGTTTACTTTCGAATCTTTAATTTTTTTATATTATAATATTTAGAAAAAAAATTCTGAAAAACAAAAAGAATATCTAAAAATAATTTAAAATAAAAGCGAAAATTTTGATATTTTGTTAGGAAATTCTGTACTACTGGAATTTTTACCATTTTTAACTAGTTTGTCCAACATTGGGCTTTTTGTTTAGAGAATCGATGAACTTCATATTATAGTATTATGTTGAATTTATTGTTTGTTTCTTACGGTAATTTTTTTAAATGTAAGAAATTTTTTGAGTTTTTTGATTTTTAATTTGTATTTTACTCGACGTATTCTTTACAAAATAATATTATTCTTCAGTCAAACTTAAGTTTTTTTTTCTAAGCTAGCGGACCCGGCGAACTTCGCCTCGCCCCAATTTTAAGCCTTCAGACAAACTTTGGAGTAATAATGCAACACAATTATCAATTATCTTCAAATATTGTGATAAAAAAGAGGGCCGATAAATAAAATTTCATAAAAAAAATCAATTTTCGACTTTTCTAATTTTCCGCATTTCGCATTTTTCGCAATTTTCCATGCTTTACACCAAGAACTTTTTATGTTTTCATTTGGAAAGCCATTAAGAAAATATTTCACACAAAATTTCGTAAAAAAAATCAATTTTCCATTTTTCCAATTTTCCGACTTATCCAAAAGTTTCTTCCCTAAAAACCTTCTCCTCGAAAATACGAACAACTGACAAAAAATTTGTAGAAATCGGCCCAGCCTTTCTCATTTTATGAATTACTCTACATTTTTTACACCATTTTTATATATGTATATACACATGACTAACTGTAAATATTGAATATTATTGTGTTTTTTACAAGACGTTCAAATGACTTTAAAATAAATTCAACTATTGTTTTTTTCCTTACAGATTTAAATTTATTACCTTGTAAATTTTAAATAGGAAAAAAATATCTAAAAATAAAATAAATGGGCAGCACAGGATATAATGTTCTCTTATATGAATTGCTATTTTTAATAAGAAATGTTTTCCTTTCTTTTTCGAAGCCGACGTTTTTACAGGAAGACCATGATGGTGCCAAATAGTGATCCAATCCAGGAACGAATTATTAATTTGATTTTAAATATAATTACAACACAGATAATAAAATAGTATTTTTTGTTTGTTTCGGCTTCAAGAAAATGGAAATGTTTATTTTTATTAGACGTTTTTTAAATACAATGTGAACAGTTGACATTTTTAAAGAATAATTTAAAGTTACGAAGCGCCAGTTATTAAAAATAAATAAAAATAAATATATAAAAATAAAAAGAAGTGATCGTTTAAGGTGCAGTACATTTTTTTTATTTTTTGTTGTAATTTGCATTTGCATTTTATTTTTAATTTATTATTTAATGGCAATTAAAGTGCTACAAATACTGAGAAACAATTGAAACTTTTAAATTGTTTAAAAAGAAAATAAAATATTTTAACTTTACACTCATTAATAAATATACTTTTGTTCTTAAAATTATTGCCTTTTCAAAACACATTTACAACATGATGGAACTTTGAATTCCTCCGCTACAACGTCCTCATTTTTGTATCCAATTAACTTGCGATAAATATAGTCTTGTTCGCAAACTGCCTTAAAACGATTAGGCAAACTTATTCCACTTTGTTTTCCACATGCTTCTCCATGATCGCTGGTATGCAAATGTATTTGAAAAGAAGAAAGTTTTTTTTATCTCAATATAAATTTTATACCAAAATTTTTTATTATCTCAACTTACATGCACTCCTCTATTCGTATGCCCTGCTTGTAATTTGGCACATTTACAACAACCAACCAATTGTACTCCTTATTCATGGCAGACTGGGGATAAATGACTCTGACACGACTTCTGCATAAGTACTCTTCTGGTGAATTACTTGTATTTACCGGAATAACGAAATCTTCTCCATATTTTTGGTCTAAATCTGAGAACTTTTCTTTCATCAGTTTCTCCAGATGAGTTTTATCGGGATAATTGGAAATATGAGAGCATAATACTTTATCACTTTTGGTATTATCTTCATCCAAACAGTCTCTGATATCATTACTTCGTTTCGCCATATATCGTTCTTTGGCAGGTAAGTGAATATCTAATTTAATTTGTTTAAAGCAAATGAAAAAAGGCTTTATTAAAGAAGAGATGTTTTTTTTTAAGTACATTGACTTGAGTTTTCAATATTTATGTAGATGTTTCCGAATTCATGTTTATATATATTAGGGTTCGTAAACATTCTAAAAACTTTGCGTGTTTTTTATGGTTTAACGCTGTTGCTAAAGCTACTTACCGATTTCTGTAGTAGAAGAAGGATCCAGTGACGGTATTGATGTAACAAGATTATCCTTGAATAAAAAAGAGAGAGTTCTTTTGAAAATGTTTTTACGTATATATAAGTAAAAGCAAGAGTATGCTACATATCTTGCCTTTACCATAGCGATGTAACGTCTCCCAATTCCATTTTAAAGCAATAATAAAAAGGTGAAAAATTATCCAAATTTTTTTATTCATTTTTCTTTTAAAAAATAAACTAAAACTTTAATTAAACATTTATTTACGTAAAAAAAGAAATTCGCTACACCGAAGTCAAACAAAGATTTCTCGTTTAATAGAGAGTTATTGAATTTTTACCGAACTCTAAAACTAATGAAACTAAATTTTAAATTTTTTTATAAAAACGGTTTAGTAATATTTTGGTGAAATTATGGTAAATTTTCAATTCTTAAGTGAAATTCCAATTTGTAAATTTTTGGTTCTCAATATAACAGAGCAAAAAACATTAATAAGGACAGCGGAATATAAGTATTAGAAAAACTTAACTAAAATAGAGACACGCGATCCTTTTCTGCCATAGCCCCACCGTTACTTTAATGATTTTGAAAAACAAAATTCACAGAAATATTTCTAAAATTTTGGATAAGTAAGAATTTCTATAAATTACAATGGCTCTTCAGAAACAACATTTTATCACAATTATTTTTTTTTTTTTCAATTATTTTTTGTTGCTAAATACACACCGTATTAAAGGCAGCAAAAAGGAGAACAGCAAACAAAAGTGTTAGAAATTGTGCCATATCCTGAATCTGGGTTTATTGTTGACACTAAAAGATTTCTTCAACTGGCTCTCGATTTTGCGAAAAAAAAAAAAAAAAGAAACGATTTTAATTAAAACTTTTTTTTATAAAAACAAGCTGTAAAAAAATTAATAATATTTTGTTAAAATAAAATATCGCTTATTGAAAAAAAAATATTATTTTAATCTATTATTAACACTTTTTCGTAATGACTTATTTTATGTTAAAAACAATAACTTTATATATGTTTTTCGACCCATCAATTCCGTTGCTATTCAATTACTGCACCATTGGGTACTTCAAAAAAGATATATGCACAACAACAACAAATAATAATAATAATTGTACTCTTACTCGATTTGTTTACCTTTTGTTTAAATTCTCACAGTTATGATAATAATAGGGTTGCCAGATTGAAAATAAAAACAAAATGATTTATATTCGAATTCGTCCAGTGCAAATGTGTACTCATTAAAAAATTATTTTTATTTTGGTATTTAGCAGTCCAACTATTTTAGCTGTTTTAGTTAAAAGTGAGAAGAAAACAGAAAAAGTTAAACATAAGCAGAACGTAATGTAGCATTTTCTGGATTGCTACATCCTTCATCAACATTCTTCGTATCTATTTATTTAAAAAAATTAGCACAAAAGAAAAGTTTTTTTCTTTCTTAAAATGAAAAGTTTAGCCGAGTTAAAATTTTATTTTTGTAATAAAATTTTAGGTTGCATATCATAGCGTCCATGGACACTATGTTACTTTGAAAAACGTCATTATGGACATTGCGTCATTTTTAGCATGGACATAGTATTACTTATAAAAGCATATTAACAGATGATGATGCATTTTGTTGTAATGTATAAAAAATGTTTAGTATAGAAGAGAGAAAGCGGTGTTTTCGTTGAAAGAGCTATAAGTTTTTTGCATTAAAAAAATGATAAAATCCGAAAAATTCAATAAAAAGATGAACCTTACATTTCTCCAATAGACAAATGATACTTTCAGACATGTTTTCGTAATTGAGTAAATTTAGTTTTAATTGTGCAATTTAATTTGGTGTTCGCATATGCTCAATTAAGTTTATTTAATTAGCATAAGGCATATTTATTTTACTAGGTAATGTCGTCCGCCCAGCTGATTTTTCTTGTCTTTTATAGTTTGTTGTTGCTTTGAGGTTGAAAGTGTCAAAAGCGATTTTCGTGTGACGCACCATTTTCTTTTTATTTGTTTGTTTATATTTTTTACTTGCAGCTTGTCAATTTTATGAATTTTTTCTTCTCACTGAACATAGTTCCCGGATAAACATACATGTTGCATTTCGCATCTTATTCAATTAACGATGCAATTAAGTACTAATTGCTCAATTTATTAATTGACTTCTTGTATGGTAAGTTGAGCTCAATTAAGGCCATAATTGCGTAAATTCCTTAATTGCGCAATTAAGGCGTATGTCTGAACAGGGTATTACAATGCAGACAATAGTTTATAGAACTTATTAAAATCAAGTCTAATTAATAAAATTAATATATTCTTACTCGAATAAATATTGCAAGCAAACCTTTAATAATAATCTATGGGAAATTTGCTTGATTCCTCCAAATATAAATAATTTATGATATTCTCATGAAATATTTAAAATTTAAAGCTCTACACGAAATGTATAAATGCGCAAAAAGCATAACCACATGGCGATTTCGATACTGCTCATACAGCTCATCAGTGCATTCTACTCTAATTTTATATAGCAAATATAGTCTTATATAATAAATATTTCATGGCAATATTATTAAAAATTTGTATTTGAAGAAAACAATCAATAACAATTAACCTAGATAAACATAAAAACTATTCTTGTTTTCTAATTTTTTAAGCACTAGGTCAGTTTATAAATAATAACAAATGTTTATTTATATTTTCAATATTTCGCCACACCTTTGGGTGGCATCATCAGGAAACAGGAAACAAAAATTAAATTTTCTTTTTTTTTTAAATAACAAATTTAAGATGATTTTTCTGTTTTTGTTTGAAAAAATAATTTCATTTTAAATTTGTTATTTAAAAAAAAAGAAAATTTAATTTTTGTTTCCTGTTTCCTGATGATGCCACCCAAAGGTGTGGCGAAATATTGAAAATATAAATAAACATTTGTTATTATTTATAAACTGACCTAGTGCTTAAAAAATTAGAAAACAAAAATTAACTAAAAAAGGTCAAAAAACATTCATATATAATAAAAACTATTCCAATTATCAATTTTCATATCGCTTAAATCTTTAATTTTTTCCGTATTTCTTTTCATATTTAATGACAATTCATTATTTGTTGACATGTAAAGTGATGTAAGTCCATTTAAGATACAAATGAACGATTAAATTATAGTATTAAATTAACTTAGTAAATAAAAGACCAATCCAATATTCTTCAAAGCATTCAATAAAAAAATCTTAAGTATTTCCATATAATATAAAATAGACTTATTCCACTTTGCATACCAGTTTAGCAAATCAAAATCATGTGGTAGGTTCATTTTTTTCTCGCGATCTTTAATTTTTTCAATAAACGACTTCAAAGATGTTCGTTACTTTTGACGATTTTTGTTGTTTGGTCTCTATTCTAAAGGTTTAGTTGTAAAACAAGTTAGAGTGCTATATTCGGCTATGCAGAATCTTATATACCCTTACCATCTATGTAAGTCTAATTTAGTGAAGCAACTCCAATCAAAAAAATAAACATTGAGGTGACATAAATTAATAAATTAAAAAAAAATTTTTGGTACTGCATATATATAATTTTACATAAAACTGACATCGGTTCTTAATGGGTTAAGCATTTTTAAAAATTTTAGTTTTTCCTCAAAGATCTCTTCAAAAGCTTTAAAATGATACCCATAATGATATTAAAAAAAATTTAAATTTTTTCAGAGTCCTGTAACTCGGAAAATATGGTATGGTATGGTACGATATTTTTTTCTTATTATTAATTCTCTATTGCCCCATATATTTATTTTTTAATTGGAGTTACTTTATTGCCGACTGCCTAGAAGGACATGGACCGATCATGCTGATTTCCAATAGCACCTCTTTCGACACTATATCTGATCGATTTTTTTAACACTAGCACGGACGGACAGACGGTCATCAATCAATCAACTTTGCTATGCATAAGAAGTCAGAATATATATACTTTATGGGGTCGAATATGGATACTGTAGAAATTATATACGGAATGACAAACTTAGATATACACTTTTTCCCCTTTTTGTGATGAAGGGTATAAAAAACTCCCTTTATAATAAGTGCATTTCATTTGGCCAACAGTCAAAAATCTTCATTAAGTGGGATTCGCGGTGACTTCTAATAACTAAAGTCAATGAAGGGTGTACCGACAGAGACAGAAATTTACGAATATATTTTTATATGGGCTCATCTCTTGAACCTTAACAAGCAAAATCTTAAGATGTATATACATGCAGTCGCTTAAAAATTACACAGAGATTGCTGAACAGTATGATTACAGATTTGTCTGTCCGTTTTGAAATCTTTTTTTTATTCAAGTATCATTAAATTACTTATATTTTTCAATTTTTTTGAATCAAATAAACAGATTTGAAGTAATTAATTGACTTTACAATATGATAAGTAAAACAGCTCAAAGCATGTGTTATTTTAAGTGATAAAAATATTTTCTATTTTATAACAAAAAAAAAAAAAAAAAAAAACAAAAACAAAAAAAAATCAGGAAAAAAATTATTCGCACAGGTTTTGAAACCATCTTTTTGCAATAAATCTTCAATTTCATTTCTAGCGTTAATAAATTTTAGTTCTGTTTTCAATATAAAATTATTACGAGCTAACTGAGACTTTTGTGTGAAATTTTTTATTTGAAATGAAATTCGAGAAGATATAAGTTTATTTTTCTACAAACGTATCACAACTAAAAACAAGTGAGAGTGCTATGTGGAATCTTACATACCCTTCACGATATATATTAATCTTAAAAAAAAACAAATATTGGGGTGACAGGGAATTTAAAAATAGGAAAAAAACTAAGTACTTTATATAATTTTACATAAAAATGTTATCAGCTCTTAATGGGTTAAGCATTTTTAAATAAGTTCAGTATTTCCTTAAAGATCTGTTTAAAAGCTTTAAAATGATATTTTAAAAAATTTGAAAATTTCAGAGCCCCGTAACTCGGAAAATATCGACGAGCTCCAATTTTTTCTTTTTTTTTAACCCTTCACCACAAAAAGTAGGATAAGGGTATATCTAAGTTTGTCATTCCGTGTTTATATAAAGTATATATATATTGTGACTCTTATGCATAGCGAAGTCGATTGAGCTATATCTGAGTAAATGAGAAATAAAATAAAATTTAACAAAAAAGAAGTCAAGCAAATATTTAAAAAAAATTTTTTGTTTTAAGTTACAAAATAAAAATAGTTTGTTACGTTTAGTATTCACGATCTTGCTGTTAATAGTGTTTCATAGCAAAAATATGTTTATATCACTTGGAGCCAATTTACACCATGAAATTTTTCATGAAACTATCCTAAAATTTTTGTTTGGCGATGAGCAAGAGTCAAATTTTATTTTTCAATTCTTTAATATTATCCTGTGTTGATTCCTAACAATTCTGCCCGTCTGTAAACATGAACAAATAATTCCATTAAAAATATAAAAAAAAATTCTTTTCGACGAAACGAATAATCCTAAATTAAATTTGAAGATTTCTATTTTTTCGATTAAATGGTACAAAAAGTCTTACTGCACTTATTGGTTTAAAAGAAAAAACAAAAAAAATTAATGGTAAAATCCGGGATCTGAATAAGAAAATTTTGAAAAAAGCTTTTATGAAAGTCTAGCCTATTCCATATAATACAATTCTCTGAATTTATCCTTTTATTTAGCAGCATTGTTACAATAAACATTTTGTTTTTTGTGTATTAATGTATGTATGTATTAATCTTCCTTCAAATTCTTGATGCAAAGCAAATATACATACATACAATTAATACACTAGTAGTACACAGAATAAATTTAAAGGCAGATACAGATAATGTAGCTCAAATTTATAGACATTTGATAAATAAGAAATAATATTTTACCCCAGCAAAAATTACACATTAATTTAAAAAGTATTTGCCATATAATGACTTACTTTTGTGATTACCATTTTTACTTACTCGCTTGCAAAACACGTTAAATCAGTTCGCTAAAAAAGGAAGTAGTAACTGAACTAGTTCTTTAAGTTAAAAGAGAAAATCTTAAAATATTTCCTATGGTCGTCATAATTTCCAGCAATAATCAATGTAATCGATTCTCAGGAATTGATTATAAAAGTCTCATGCCTTGTTGAGATCATTAAGTTGATAATTTAGTTGGGAAGTCCTTCCGACGAAAATGCTTAATTCCACACTCGAAAAATAATAATTTTTTGTTTTTTGTTTTATGTTAGTTTGAAAAAATTTTTTTATTATTTTTTTTGTTGTTGTTTTATTTCATGTTTAAATAAATTTTTGTTTTTCCTGATGATGCTACACAAAGGAGTAGCGAAATATTGAAAAAATTAAAAATAAAAATAAAAATAAAAAGACCTTGTACTTGAAAAATAAATTAAAATATAATTAATTAAAAAGTCAAATAAAAAACTATATTAACACATCTGTTAACAAAATTTGAATTAAAAATACATCAAAATTGCATTGTTTACTGCTGAAATCCATTAATCTTTCTTTAAATTCTTGGTGCAAAGCAAAAAAAATATTAATATATTTTTGTTTTTCATAACTATTTTTAACGTACATAACTTTTTTCGTTATTATTTTTACAGACTGTTTTATGTTGTTGTTTTATATCTCCGTTCGAATACCAGACAAAAAAATGTAATTTTTTTCTTAGTCTCTGCTTAAGTTTTAAATATGTCCGCAGGCCGCAGTTTATGTGCACGTTGGCCGCAGGTTGTCCACTCCTGAACTACATTAAAGATTGTTTAAATTACATTAAAGATATTTAACAATTGATCGACACTGTGTTTTATAGAGTTTGTTAAAGCGTAGTTAAAGACTTAAAAGCTTAGCATACCTCAAGGCTTATTTAAAAAAATCTAACTGTTTTGTGTAATCCAGGCAAAAACTTGTTTGCGGTAAACTAGTAATATTTAAGATCCATCAACTTTAGAGTGCTTTACTATTTATTTGTATACATAAAAAAAAGAAAAAATTACCTAATTATCCTAATTAAATTTATTGCCGATATTGATTTAATCGGGATAATTAAATAAAAAGATAGCACGAAGTTTTTTATGAAATTTAAATATTTAGAGGATATTCCCATGTCTTTAAAAAAAATTATGTTTGAACCAGTTTGGAACCTTATTTAAAGCTGTTTGACAATTAAGATATTAGATATAGTTTTCTGATTCCTGTAAAAAAAAAAAATAAACAAAACAATAAGACAATTTTTCGCAATTTAAAGGCAACAAGAAATAGCGTCATGTTTATTAAATATTTTGGCAGTGAAACTTAAATCCTTTGAAATAACTCCACCGTTTCCATATTTGACAAAAAAAAAACAAAAAACTTAAATCCAAAAAAACTTTTGTGTAATTTTGACTACAAACTTGAAAGGCTAAAGCCAAACGTTACCGTTGTTGCTGATGTCTGAGATGTTTTGTCTAATTACTATTTCGATTTAGCACTTTGTTTATACTGTGATTGAAGTGGAGTCCCAGATTGAACGAAGGCTACATAGGATTGTCTATTCCATCAATGACAATGAATTATAAAGATTAAATATGTATATATACAGCATTGGGCAAAACCTAAGAAACGTTGTCCAATATTAGCTTCTGAGTCAAATTATGTTTAAACGGACATATTTCAATTCAATGTTTTAATGCAGTTTTATTAGTTTCTGTGTCATACAATATTACAAAAAAAAAATTGTAATTATCTCTCACCTAACGGTTCTTTTAGTACAACAACAAAAATTACTCAAAAATTCATTGGGCAAAACCTAAGAAACTTTTTGCTTTTGTACAATAAATTTGTTTTTTTTTTTAAGATAACGGTAACTTCTTTTTTTTCGATGATTTCTTATGAAAAAGTGATCTAGTATGCATTTAAAAGCGTGTAACGAATAAATTTCGCATTTAAAATTAAAATAAAATGCAACGTAAAAAATATTGTGAAGCATTTAAATTGAATGCTATAACGCATTATAATGCAGGCAAATCACAGGCTGAAATTGCAAATTTGTTAAAAGTAAGCAAATCAATGGTTTCCAAATGGATAAACCTTTATAAAGATTAAGGAACTGTACTCAATATTAATCCTGGAGGAAGACCTCGTAAAACATCAGTTCGAGATGATAGAAATATCAAGAAAATAATAAAAAAAACCCCTTCATCTCGTCAAAAAAAATTGTGTCAGAATTAGGCATAAGTGTTGATGCCAGCACAGTCCGCAGACGGGCGAGAGAGGCTGGATTGAAAAGTTATAAAGCTTCCAAAAAACCTCTTCTTACAAAACGTCACGCAAAAAAACGGTAAGTATTTTTAAGCTTACAAGTCAACCATTAATGCCTGATTTTTTAGGCTCGAATTTGCAAAAAAATATCTTGATTGGCCAGTTAAAAAGTGGAAAAGTGTGCTCTTTAGCGACGAAAGCAAATTTAATTTGTTCAACTCGGATGGCATATGTCGTGTGAGACTCAATACTGGTGAAAGGCTTAAACCCCGATATTGTAAAAAAACTGTCAAGCATGGGGGTGGCAATGTGATGGTGTGGACGTGTTTTTCAGGTCATGGTCTAGGGCAGTTCCACAGAATTTCTACCAAAATGGACAGATTTGTGTATAGGGACATTTTAGAAAATAAGATGTTGCCATATGCTGAGTGGAATATGCCACTTCGATGGGTGTTTCAACATGATAACGATCCGAAACACTCATCGAAGTTGGTAAAGGACTGGATACAATCGAAAGGGATTCAATTGCTTGATTGGCCGGCCCAATCGCCCGATTTGAACCCAATCGAAAACTTATTTTCCATATTGAAGAGGAATGTTGGATCGAAACGATTCTCCAACAGAGACGATTTATTTTCGTGTCTGGAAGATGAATGGATACGCATAGATCCAAAAATAATTGATAATTTAATCAAATCTATGCCGCGTCGGTGCGCCGCAGTAATAAAAAATAAGGGTTATTATACAAAATATTAAAAGTTTCTTAGGTTTTGCCCAATGAATTTTTGAGTAATTTTTGTTGTTGTACTAAAAGAACCGTTAGGTGAGAGATAATTACAATTTTTTTTTTTTTAATATTGTATGACACAGAAACTAATAAAACTGCATTAAAACATTGAATTGAAATATGTTCGTTTAAACATAATTTGACTCAGAAGCTAATATTGGACAACGTTTCTTAGGTTTTGCCCAATACTGTATGTGCTATATACAATGTTATAGATGGTTAAAAATTTTATTATTTGTTATTACTACTCAAGCATGAAATATAACACCTTGGCTTTCCAACGACTAAAAAAGAAAAATTAATAAAAATTTATAATCCTTATTAAAGCCATTTGATTATTAAATATCGTTTAAAAAACTTTAAACTTTTTTTGTTGAGGATATTATGAATATATCTTAATAAAAATAAAAAGAATATTAATAATAATTAGTATAATTTAATTTGTCAAAAATATACTTTTTTTTGCCTTGTTGATTTTATCTTATCCCATTGTGCAAACCTATGTAAACTTTAATGAATCAGTACGATATCGAAGATATTTGGCTTGACAAAAATTTTATGTTTTCTAAAAAAGGCACCATATTACTGTGTTTCTGTAGTGCATATGAATGACAGTGCTGAACTAACGGTTTTTGTTAAACAACACGAGTGCTTATGTACTCGAGCTTGTAAATTAGTTAATCAATAGGCTTTTGTTTAACTACAGTTGTGAGATACCAGCAAGAAAAGGTGTGATAAATAAATTAAAATAAAAATCATTTATTTTTTCCATGCGTCAATGATTTTACACTTTTAAACCGCAAACTTAAAAGATAAAAACGAATACATATATGCAGAATTAAAGAAGTTGTAAGCATATTATTGAGTTCTACAACTACCAAAACTTTAAAAGTTAACATCGCCTTTAACTGTAATTGAAATTATAGTGGCTAAAACACTATAAAAGTAACAGTTCCATTGAAAAATATCCAATATTCTTTTTATACCCTTTACCACAAAAAGTGAAAAAGGGTACATGTACGTTTGTTATTCCGTTTCTAATTTCTACAATACCCATTTCCGACCATATAAAGTATATTTATTCTGACATTTTATACAAAACGAAGTCGATTGAGCGATGTCCGTCTGTCCGTCCTTGTTAGTGCTAAAAAAATAATATATATATATATATATATAGATGATCGGGCCATGTCCTTCGAGGCAGCAGGCAAAACACCACGCCTACCTCTAAGTTTGTCATGTCATTTGGAACAATAAAGTAACTCCAATCAAAAAAATAAATATATGAGATGATAGAGAATTAAAAAATAAGATAAAACATCACGTGGAAAAATTGTCGTTCGCCCATATTTTCCGAGTTTAGGGCCTCTGAAATTTTAAAAATTTTTGGAAATATCAATATGGGTATCATTTTAAAGCTTATGAAGAGATCCCTAAGGAAATGCTAACATTTTTTTGAAATGCTTAACCCATTAAGAGCCGAT
The DNA here is from genome assembly GCA_916610165.2 of Gymnosoma rotundatum. Classification (NCBI taxonomy): domain Eukaryota; kingdom Metazoa; phylum Arthropoda; class Insecta; order Diptera; family Tachinidae; genus Gymnosoma; species Gymnosoma rotundatum. The sequence goes on from OU744336.1 coordinate 34,817,603, forward strand.
GTCATTTTTATATAAAATTATATTAAGTACTCAGTTGTTTTTTATTTTTTAATTCTCTGTCACTCCAATATTGGCTTTTTTGATTGCAGTTACTTCACTAAACTAGATTTTTATCAATGGTGTAGGGTATATAAGATTGGTATAGCCGAATATAGAGTTGGTTTCTCATTATTGTTTTTAATGAAAAACTTCTCATCATCTAGACCAGTGTGAGAGCTACCGTTAAAATTGCTAAAACTGGTAATATTGAAAATTGAAAAGAAACAAAGCAAGAACCTATGAAAGATGAAGAAATTAATTACCTAGAGGGAAAGAGAACAAGTTTTTTATAAACATACATTCTTATATTCGAATGCTTAGGACATGCATGTGACAATGAGTGACTAAGTCTGTTGTATCTTAATCATACCAACTACACTTTAAATAAATAATATAACGTAAAAAATTGTTTGAGTTTTCACTGTATTTTAGAATCCCCATAACTCGATAGAAATTTAGTAGGTTCTTCCAACACTGAGAAGTACATTAGTACATATAATTTTTTTTCTGTTTTCAAACACGTATAATACACTAACTTAATCTCACATATGAAAGTTAATTCGAATTAGAAAAAATATTATTTATGCTAAGCTTTTTGTCTCTTCTGAAAAATAACGAATTTTCTGAAACCCACATTTCAAATATTCATGGGGCTAAAAACAAATTGCAATAAAAGCTTTGTAACGGAATTAAACTTAAGATTTCCAAGTCATTAATCAATAAATTAAAAACACAGTGTCAAATAAATTAACTTGGTTTTGATTTATTAACATACATACATATATTGTTTCTAGAAAGCTCTTATAATGTAATAAATTATAAAAAATAATACTTATATCCTCATGAATTTAATTAAATTTTTTTCGTTAACCACTTCGCGAAAATATTTTAATTGAATTACAGGAAGTGCTTACAAAATGACATGAAATAAAAATAAAAAGTAAGTAAAAATAAATTCATTTGAAATAAACAGCCATTGTGACATAATAAGTGGATTCGGCGGCTTAAGAAAGGATACATTCAAATAACCAATAAAAAAAAACTACAAGTTACTATTCCACTTACATTTGAAACTCATATCATACAATGGAAAACTCTTTAAATTTTTAAACACTCCTGCTGTTAATGCGCTTAAAAAACTATTTTGTGAAAAACATGTTTACATAGCGAAAATTCAACTTTAAAGTAAAAAATAAAATACTTCCGTCAAACATTATTTTTTTTGTTTGTTTGTTTCCGATTATTGACTGTATCTTCGTGGCTTACAAGAGCTTACAATCAAGTCAAGAGGTTTCCGTTACAACAAAATTTGGTACAACACCATTTCGGCAATAAAGAGCAGAGTATTTAAAATATTAAATCGTTTACAGGTAATAATAAATAAAATAAATTAAAACAAACCAGTTTAATATTGACACAAACATTGGCATTTAAAGTGAGACACTATGCTGTGACCACATTATTGTAAATATGCAAACTTAGTTACAAGCAGCAATATGAGTGTCACTGTGATGAGGATAAAATAGTCAGTTATCTTAACAGTTTTAAAGAAACAGTACAAGACTCTTAATGCTCTGCAGTAAAAAATCCCTCTTTTAAATGATATCCATACTGATTGACTGGTTAATATTATTTAAATTAAAAGAGCATAAAAATTACAAAATACAAAATATTATAACGTCATAGAAAGGTATATGTGACTTTTGGCAAAAAATAAATAATTAATTAAATGTTATAACTAAAAGCTGAAGACAAGCTTCATTGAAACAACTTTACAAATTATATAAATTTGAAACTGTTATAAAATAAGAGGAATGTTAAGCACGTTTTTTTTTTATTCAAAAGCTAAAACAAGAGTTGATTTCCAATATTAATTTTAGTTTTAAACCGAAAATGGTGTTATTTAAGGTGAGAGGACAACAAATTGTTGCATTGTGGAATATATTTGATCTTTTTTTTTAAAAGAAGTAGCATTTCAAGCAATAATACCTATTTAGTTATTTTTAGTATTCTTTAGGAAAGGGATTGATGAGAGATAAGACAGGTGGTGAAAGACAGGCAGGCGAATATACTACGGAGAATTACCGACGAAGAAGGCTGCATGATGTAAATGTTAATTCTAAATATATATTTATACCCATTTTTTTATTTTTTTTATTGCCGCAGGGGTTGAACCCTGGCCAAACAGGTTTGTAGTAGACGTGTATTACTACTATGACTACCTTTAGTAAATATTTTAGTTATTAGAAGATATAATTTGTTTGAGATTGTTATTCTTTCGAATAAAATCAATCACTTATTAGTCAATATAATTTGCTAAATATCCGCAAAAATACAATAGATTGTTAATTAATTAAATATTATTTTTCATTATTTTAAATTATCAAGTTTACTTTAAAATTAGACATTTCTTTGAAATTGATACAAATTTGCTTATAATTTTTTGTACACAATAACTTCATTAAAAACTATCTTAACTGTTAACTTTAATCTAAAATAAGGAAGAGTGCTATATTCACCATATATGTAAATATAGTTTAGTAAAGTAACCAATAAAAAAATAAGAAAAACATTAAGTACTACATATTTAGAATTTTCCGTAAAAATTACATCGGCTCTTAACGGGTTAAGCTTTTTTTTAAATTTTATTATCTTCTAAAAGAACTTTACGAAAGCTTTTAAATGATACTCATACTGATATTTTAAAAAATATGATGCACAATTGAACTTTTCTATTGAAAAGTTCAGAGGCCCATAACTCGGAAAATATGGGCGAGCTCCAATTATTTCATTTGATGATTTTTTTTCTTATTTTTTTAATTCTCTATCTATTCATGTAGTTCTTTTTTTTTATTGGAGTTAAAAATGATATGGAAAAATTAGAGAGAGGCAGGTGTGCTGTTTTGCCCGCTGCCTCGAAGGACATGGACGATCTTGCTGATTTTTAATAAAAAAATTTTCAAAACTTTCTCTAATCGATTGGCATATTTAAATTTTCTTTAGCTCATTTAGTGCCTTGGTAAAATTACGAATTATAATTTTTGCTGGAAAAGAAAATTAAAATTTCAAAGGCATCGTTAAATAGCTAAAAAATTTTTAAATTTTGAAATTAATATTGTATAAATTATAAACTTATGTATATTCCTTCTACTCTTGATAAAGGGGAACAAGTTCAATTTGATTACATTTTGAAATTTTTATTGTTGTCGTTTGGTATATCCTGCCATTGTACCAGTACCAGGTGCCACTTTCGGCTTAAATAACTAAATTTAGTACTACTGATCTTATCAAATGCTTTAATAATGACAGTTTAAAAACTAAGTATAAAAAACAAGTGAACAAAATATTGCTGATCAACAAAATATTTCTTTCCTATTTTTAAATTTCCAATTTCAAGTGAAAAAAATAATACCCTCTTTCTCATCGATTCTTATAAAACATTACTTTTTGTGTTGACCAGGCTTAAAGAAGCAATGAAATTTTATATTCTGGACTGGAAATTTAAATTAATTTCAATTAGAAGGATTAGATAATAAAATGTGTAAGAAAAATATTATTACATTATTACGAAAATAGAATATGACGACTCTTTACACATAGGCAACAACAAAATCTTATGTTGTTGTGTGTTGATCAGCCACGGTGGTAAAGTTGACACGGGTAACTGTATGTTTGTTAACCAGAGTTCAAATCCCAACAGCGAAATTAATGAAAGCAGTTATTGCATATACCGGTTGTGAAAACTTTAACGCAACATTAGTTAGTGTGAAAATTAAGAATATCACGACAATAATTGTTAATCGTAAATGTCCTGGTTTATTTTCACTACTTAATTTTTGAAATTTACCTTGAGTATAAAACCAGTCGTACATAAATTCATTTTCATTTGGTCATGAACAAGTGATCAGTAATACAATTATTATTATTTTATATACCGTTATTATTTCCTTTTTAGGTTTTATTTGCCATATAATCTTACCTCAACACATTTCTAATTACTAACATTATATTAATAGCAAAATATTAAGTAGTGGGTATCGGTATCAAGTATTTAATTTTTTTTTTCTGGGTACGAGGGCTGCTCTATATATTTCTGGCCTAATAGTGAAAATGCGAATATTTATAATCAAAAATGGTTTTATTGTTTTTCAAAGTATTCTCCAGCATGATTTATACGCTTTTGCATGCGCTCAAACCAGTTGTCGAAGCATTTTTTCCACTCCGATTGAGACACCTCTAAGACATGGTTTTTGAACACTTCAACAGCTTCTTCTGGCGACGAAAATCGTTGACCACGCATTTTTTTCTTGATGTGCGGAAACAAGAAGAAGTCATTAGGTGCCAAGTCAGGGCTGTATGGCGGATGACCCATTAATTCGACGTTTTGGCCGGTCAAAAACGCTCTGGTTTGAGCCGATGTGTGAGAGCTCGCATTGTCATGGTGAACAATGATTCGTCTTCTCTTGTTGGTTTTTCGAATTTCTCCGATGACTTCAGGAAAACAAATTGTAGTGTACCACACAGAAGTGACCGTCCTACGTTGCTCAAGCGGAACAGTCGCCACATGAGCAGTTTTGCCGAAGAAACAGGCAATCATTTGCTTCGAAGTGCTTCTTCCACGAACAACTTTAGTTGGATTTTGCTCGCCTTTGAAGACCCACACGGTCGATTGTTGTTTCGTTTCGGGCTCATACGCATAGATCCATGATTCGTCACCTGTGACGATCTTATAAACGTCTTTTCAGCACCGCAATCGTATTTTTGCAACATTTCTTTGCACCAATCGACACGAGCCTTTTTTTGAGTGACTTTCAAATTGTGCGGGATCCAACGAGAACAAACCTTTTTTACGGCCAGGTGTTCATGCAGTATCGAATGTATGCTGGTGGAAGAAATGTCCAAGGATGACTCTATCTCTCGGTATGTCGCATGTCGACCTTGCATTATGAGTTCACGCTCGGCATCAATGTTCTCTGGCACAACAGCCGTTTTTGGACGACCTTCACGGAATTCGTCTTTTAGCGAGCTTCGGCCACGATTAAATTCATTATACCAATTTTTCACAGTGCTATAGATGGTGCTTCATCGCCATGCAAAGATTTAAGTTCATCAATGCACTCTTGTCGTGATAATCCACGTCGAAAGTTGTGAAAAATGATGGCACGAAAATGTTCACGAGTTCCATTTTTTTCTATATTAATTTTTTCAAGTCACTGTAAACAACACAAGTAATGGTCGTACGTCAAAACGTTTTGAGTACGATTATGCTTAAAAATGACAAACTTTCCAATAGAAATGTCAGATTGCACTTGGAAGCACTCAGTGTTGCCAAGCCAGAAATATATATAGCAGCCCTCGTACTTAACACTCAAAATTAGTTACTCGATACTTTCAGAGTTGTATTTTTTAATCTTAATTGTACGGAAAATCTTCCGGCTCAAGCACGCAGCTCTGTCGTCTATTAGAATAAAAAATAAATTTTGATTACTTTTCAAAACAAATTCTTAATAAATCCGAAAATCAATGACATATGACTTCACGTACACAAAGTATCGAGTATTACTCAAAATTAATGTTTTAAGTAGCATCGGCTGAATAAAAAAAATCATTTTTGCCAGCACTATAACACTACTAGCAGAGGCATTCATAGTCAGTAATCATAACCTTATTGTGAATCATTTTAGTTTCTTCCACTGTACTTTTGTGTTTGCTCCTCATGTGGTACTTCAAAAACTATGCATTTGATTTTCCTTTTTTTTTTTGTAAGCTACAAATTTTTTGTGTATTCAAAAACCAGCTGCAGGAAACTGGCGAATCCAATAACATTTTCAAAACTTAGTATTTTAAGCTTTCAGTCTCAAAGACCAACGAAGTTTAAGTTCAAGTGTTGCAACAATATTGTATGTTGTATTACATAATAAACCTGATTTATTCCAAATAAAATCAAATATTTCAATTGTCAGTGAACACAACTGAAAATTTTTTTAAGGAAATTATAGTTTCGCCAAAAAAAAATGTTCACAAAGAAAAAATAAACGCATCTATTTATTTAATTTTTTTTTTTTTTTTATCAATAATAATTCTCCATTGTGTATTTAAGTTTGTTAACTTATTGAATGAACTTGTTTTTAACAAAATTTTTTGGTTGTGAAAACTTTCAATTTACAATAGTAAACCTTTGATTGGCGATTTTGCCTTTTAAAAAAGTCACACTCTATAAATTTTATCATTGCATCTGCTACTGACTTCAAACAACAACAAAAAACATTTTAAATTAAGTTAACAAATATTTTTAATTAGACAGTTAAAATGTTTAATTATTTGTAATAGATAAATTTTCGGATATTTTTGTAATATAAAAAAATGCATATCTGATGATAATATAATTGAGATTGATAAGTGGGACCGCAAAATGTCGCAATTTATATTAGTTCACTTTTCAGCGTGCTAATAACCCAAATGTAATTTTTAAATAAAATTACTAATATTAATTATTAATGGTGAAGCTAATTGCTATAGCCATCTTGTTGATTGCTCAACTTACTCATAAGTGAACTTTTACAATATTTTCAATAAGCAAATGCAATAATGGACATTCTTATCATAAACACATTAAGAAAATAAAAAAATGGAAAAGAGGAGTCAATTCGCTCAACATTTTATCATCATTGGTCTTTCAAAACATTAAATATCAAAATAGCACCCGAACATCCATTAATTTCTGCTGAAGCGTGGGACAGAATCAAAATATTTTGGAAATAACTCAGCCGTTTTTGAAGGTTTAGGCCAGTTGATCCAATATGTATAACATTTAATATTTTTAGAAATGCCTATCCCTTTTCCAGGTATAATAATTTTTTTACAGATTTGGAAACACATTTTTATCTTCTATATCGTAAATTTACGAAGTGAGATACACATTAGACCACTTACATTTAAGAACTTGAGAATAATATCGTGATGAATCTTTTTTTGTTTTATAGGAAATAACATCCTCTATATTCGTATATATAAAAAATAATAATATATTAAAACAAAATTTAGCATTTGTTGCTGAAACCTGAAAATCAGAGTTCAGAAAATATACACATCATACGAAACCATCACTTCGCTACTGCTCATCAGTGGAGTTCTGATTTAATCAATTTGGCTTTTGATACAAGACTCTGGGGTTTTCTTTACAAACTTTCTGTAGAATCCACTGAAGACCTATATGAGCAGTAGCGAAATGGCCATATGGATGTGCTTTCTTCGCAGTAATATATTTCATGTTGTACTTTTTTTTAAGGAATCAAGTAAAGTAAATTAATATAATCTTAAAATTTTTTCAAAATTTTTAAGTGTTGCTCGGTAACTACCATAAAAATTTTTTTTGAAAATTGTACCCAAAATCGTAAAACAGCAGGACCAGAGTATCGAAAAATCAAAAATTTTAATTTTATTATGCTCACAAGTCGATCCTTATTATTAAAGTATTAAAAAAAAAAAAAGTCGATCATTTTAAAACAGATTAAAGCATTAGCTTGTAGATACTACAAACGCGAAGCATTAAAAAATTTTCGGGTGCGAGGTACCAATATTCGAGACCACATAGCGTCACTCCTGCCAGTGGATGGTACCCAGCTTCAAAACAAGCACAGATACTCCACTGCTATCCTCATATCAAATTTTAGATATATCGGCCTAGCCCAAAAGGCCACTGCGTTTAGTGCAGTTGATAAACATGCGTTTAAGAAAACGGTTCTTTATTACAATTACGAGTTCTTTTACATCCTAAACAGTGTTTGTAAAATGATCAGATTTCTTCTGATTATAATGATTAGAATAAATTAATCAATAACAAATTGATGTTGTTCGAAAATGGGTAATTCATTTTGTCGTTCGAAAATGCATGAGATTTGTATATTTTTTTTGTTTAATATTTTTGAAACTTTTTTACATAAGAGGCCACATGAATTGTAAACATAATTTAAAAACCATATTTCTTGTTTCAATACAGACGAGGCAACCGCACAAGAAGCATCAGTTAAAAGTTTATACCAATTTATTTAAATTTATTTAATTTTCAATAGCTATTAAATAATAAAACTGAATATCATTACAGACAAGGGAACCTTGTGTTAAGGAAAAAATACACGTCCTTAAGCGCCATCGTCTGCAACACTTTTGGTCAGAGATTTTTGCATTATTCTACATTCCTCAGTTACGTTAATAAAATAATACTTTAACCCTTCATACAATATTTTAAAAAAGTAAATTTCGGCACTCAACAAAGTAAACTTATTAACACGTTCTTAAACAACAACAATGCGTAAGTAATTTAAAATTTTTTTTAATACGTATGCGTCTTATATGTAGATTTAAAAAAAAATAACTAAAACTAGTTACTATTTTTAAAAAGCGCCTTCATATAATTAATTAACACTTAAAATCTTACATAACGTAAAAAGTTCAAAGAACTTAAAAACTAAAAAAGATAATTAAAATAAAACGCTCATTGTGGCAAGAGATCAGCTTAAATTAGGAAATAACTTACACATAATATAAACACTTTAACTTTTTTCATAGGAATTTTATTATCAGAGATGTCAAAGCATAAAATAATAATTGAAACTAGACTAATACTCGTATAAAGATTTTTGCAATTAAAACGGATTTCAGAGTTAAGAGAGGCCAAATTCAGTTTTATTAATTCTTTGAAAAATCACTAACAAGTCAAAAATTTTATAAGTTCTAGTCAGACATAAGAATTAATTTTTTCGAAGGTATAAAAAATTTAATAAAAACAAGTAAGAATGCTATATTCGGTTATGCCGCATCTTATACACCCTTCACCATCTATATAAATCTAGTTCTGTAAAGTATTTTTACTCAAAAAGCAAATATTGGGGACAGAGAATCAAGAAATAAAAAAAAATTGGTACTGCATTGATATAATTTTACATAAGAATGCCATCGGCTCTTAATGAGTTAAGCATTAAAATTTAGTATTTCCTTAAAGATCTCTTCAATAGCTTTTAAATCGTACCCATATTTATATTTTAAACAATTTCGAAAATTTCAGAGCCCCGTAACTCGGAAAATATGGGCGAGCGCTAGTTTTTTCACTTGATGTTTTTTTCTTATTTTTTAATTCTCTATCGCACCATATATTTATTTTCTTGTTTGGAGTTATTTTATTGTTTCAAATGACGAACAAATTTGAGGTAGGGGTGGTGTTTTCCCTGCTGCCTCGGACGAGGACCGCTCATGCTGATTTCCAATAGCACCTCTTTCGACGGATGGACAGTCGGACAGACGGACATTGCCCAATCGACTTCGCTATGCATAAGAAGTCAGAATATATATACTTTATGGTGTCGTAAATGGAGATTGAAATAATTATACACGAAACGACAAACTTAGTTATATAATTTTTCCACATTTTCTGGTGAAGAGTATAAAAAAGAATGTAAATGACATATTGTTGCCACAGCCTTTTATATTGTTCGTTTTTCACGACATGTGTGGTTTATAAGTTTTAATTTAATTAAATTTAATTTTTTACAATTCTTAAGATTTAAAATCATGTAAAATATGTAAAATACCTTAAAATATTTTACATTTCAATCGTCCCTAACATCCACTAGCGACCGAAAAAACCCGGATTTATCTCAATTATCCTATGCAGTTTAATATGAATCCGTAAGTTACGTTCACTTTTGATGTTTATCTTCTGAGCCATTAAACTGTTTAAATTTTATTATTATTATTTTATTATTATTATTATTATTATTATTATTATTATTATTATTATTATTATTATTATTATTATTATAATTATTATTATTATTTTATTATTATTATTATTATTATTATTATTATTATTATTATTATTATTATTATTATAATTATTATTATTATTATTATTATTATTATTATTATTATTATTATTATTATTATTATTATTATTATTATTATTATTATTATTATTATTATTATTATTATTATTATTTTATTATTATTATTATTATTATTATTATTATTATTATTATTATTATTATTATTATTATTATTATTAGTATTAGTATTATTATTATTATTATTATTATTATTATTATTATTATTATTATTATTATTATTATTATTATTATTATTATTATTATTATTATTATTATTATTAGTATTATTATTATTATTATTATTATTATTATTATTATTATTATTATTATTATTATTATTATTATTATTATTATTATTATTATTATTATTATTATTATTATTATTATTATTATTATAAAAATTTCTAATTCACAATAATGTAAGAAAATTAATACCATGTGAATTTATTTCATTAATTTTAAAATTAAGAAAATTATAACAGCTTTATTCATAAAATATCGAAATAGATTTAAAATGTATTTTAGGACAAATTTGTAAGGAAAATTGGTCATAGATCGATTTTCTAAAAATTACAAACATAGTTTTTTATTTGTTTGAAGAAATTTCTCGAAATTTTAATATTTTAACAAATCGATGAATTACTTTGGCTTAAGTTCATTTTTATTTTAAATTCTAAAATTGTTTATTAAGGAAGAAAAATTATTTACAAATATTTGGACACCAGCAGAATGTAATACAGCATTACTGGATCTAATTTTTGTAACTAATTCCACGAAGAATATCTATATTCATTCAATACTTATTTGGTGAAACAAAGTCCACCCACAACCTTACCCTAAGCTTTTCTTCATTTTTATCTCTACAAATCCTCACATACATTTGTTCTTGCTTTATGCCAACCGTCAGTGATTATTTATTACTACTTTTTCTGCTTTCTTTAAAAAATCCTCGCAAACGTTTGTAATTAAATTTTAAATATTAATAAAAAATTTTAGTAATAAAAATAAAAACAAGTAACAATGCTACACTCGCCTATGCCGAATCTTATATACCCTTCACTATATAAGTAAATCTAGTTAAGTGAATGAGCTTCTATCAAAAAAGCAAATATGGGGGTAACAGAGAATTAAAAAATAAGAAAAAAATAAGTATTTACATTTACATTAAAATGTCATCGGGTCTTAATGGGTTAAGCGTTCTTAAAAAATTTTAGTACCTCCTGAAAGATCTCTTCAAAAGCTTGAAAATGACACCATATTGATATTTAAAAAATTGGAAAATTTCAGAACCCCGTAACTCGGAAAATATGGGTGAGCACCAATTTTTTTAACTTAATATTTTTTTCTTATTTTTAAATTCTCTATCTCCCCATACATTCGTTTTTTTGATTGAAGTTACTTCAGTATTCCAAATAGTATAGAAAAGACAGAGGAAGGCGTGGTATATTGCGCGCTGCGTCTAAGAGCATAGACCGATCTAGCTGACTTCCAATAGCACCCCTTTCGACAATTTATATGATCAATTGCCGCATTTTAACACTAACACGGACGGACAGACGGACATCGCTCAATCGACTTCTCTATGCGTAAGGAGTTAGAATATATATACTTTGTGGGGTCGGAAATGGATATTGTAGAAATTACAAAAGGAATGACAAACTTATTTATATCCCTTTTCCACTTTTTGTGGTAAAGGGTATAATAACCTTATGCCAATGATTTAAAAAAACAAACTTCTTATGGTGCCCTAATTTTCAGAAAAGCTGCATACTCGCCTTTAAATATAAATTGTTTTGATCGCCAGTTAACTTTTTGATTTGTCATATATTTTAATTACATTTTATATTAATAATAAATTATATTATTCAACCGAAAGCCAGTTCAATTTGAATCACTTTTCTCCATAAACAGGTGTGGCATAAAACTAAAATAACATTTATTCAGCACACAATACACATTTTAATGTAACGCCAAATGTTAATTTTGGTTACTATCCTTTGAAAAAAAATTTGTCTAAAACTGTTAAACAGCTAAAATCAAAAGTTTATAAATTACATCTTTAATACAAAAAAGTAAGACTGCTATATTCGGCTATGCCGAATCTTATAAACCCTTCACAATATACGTTAATTTAGTTTAGTGAAGTAACTCCAATCAAAAAAGCAAATAATGGGGTCAGCCCAGAATTGAAAAATAAGAAAAAAAAAAAAAATAAGTAGTATTATTAAATGTTGCATAAAAATGCCAGCTCTTAAAGGGTTAAGCATTTTTAAAAATTTTTAACATTTCCTTAAAGATCTCTTTAATAGCTTTTAAATGATCCCCAAATTGATATTTTAAAAACATTTCAATATTTCAGAGCCCCTTTACTCGGAAAATATAGGCGAGCGCCAATTTTTTTACTTGAATTTTTTTTCTTATTAATTAGTTCTCTATTGGCCCATATATTTATTTTTTTATTGGAGTTACTTTATTGTTCCAAATCACATAAAAAAAATAGAGGTAGGCGTGGTGTTTTGCCTGCTACATCGAAGGACATGGACTGATCATGCTGATTTCCAATAGCACCTCTTTCGACATTATATCTGATCGATCGACATATTTATTTTTTGTGAAACCAAGTTTGCCGGACGGACAAACGGACATTGCCCAATCGACTTCGATATGCATAAAAAGTCAAGATATATATAATTTGTGGGGTCGGAAGTGGATATTATAGAAATTTATGGAATGACAAACTTAAAGTTGTGATGAAGTGTATAAAAATTTCCAAAAAAATTTAATCAATTTTGTGGTTTTTAAAACAGGTATGTGTGGTGAGTCTTTCATTTTATTTTTTCCTTGAACTGACATAACGGCCTGGAAAACTTTTATGATGTCTTTTTGAAAATAAATTTTGCACATAAAACCATTTTAAGTAAACTATGAATTAATAAAATAAAACATAAAAGTGCTATTTGTATCAAATTTGTTGTAACATTTGTGTAGAGCTTCCAGCTTTTTGATATAAAACAGTGGAGATAACTGAATAGAAAATGTAGTTAGAGTAAGCGTAAAGTACTATTTCCTCTTTATATCACAACTCTCAGGATATTATTGGGAATATATATGAGATGTTTTTTTTTTTTGTGAAAGTGGTATAAGTCAATTTTTTTATATTGAAATATTTAGGGGTTTGCGTTTGAATCAAGTTACGAGTAATGAATTCGAGTATTGTTTTTTATACTATACACCTTTTAAATTTTATTATGAAATAATAAATTCTAAAGTTATTTGAAAAAAATCGATTTTTTTTTGTTTCACATGGACTTACACCATTTTCAAAAAAAAAGCTTTTTAGATGAAACAAAAACAGGAGCAACATTAAGTCCATATTTTTATAGACATTAACTTTACTAAAAGAAAATTTTTATGTAAAAAGTAAAAAGTAAATTCAAAAGAAGACATTTATATACACGAATACCCAAATTATATAAAAGCTTATTTCCGTTATGCTGAAAATATAAAAATGCAAATTATTCGTATTTAAATAAGAAAAAGATAAGTAAATTAACATAAAAAAGATTTCGAATAATAAATTTTTATATTTAAGAAAAATATATATTTTACATAGTTTTCTTTAACATTAGCATATTAAAGTATTAATAATGAATAGGCGGTATATAATTTAATAAACTTATCATATCGTAATATTTCGCTCTTGTTATGCTCAGTAAAGTTTTATAAAGCGGTAACATATATAAATATTGATGAGGTATTTTGGTCTTCCCCAATATGTTCTAGGGCAGTTTAAAATTTCTCGTGAGATAAGGCCTTATCATTTCATTTCCAGAAAAATGAAAACTGAAGCTGTTTTTTTTCGGCAACTCTTAATTGCATTATAGTAGTCTTTGGCAGTGTAAAATTTGTCTTTTTATTTAATGCTGTTTCCACAACTGCAAAATATTTGTCAATTGGAAGAAATTAATAAAAGTTGTTTTAATTAAACTAATTGGGAATAGACTTATTTCACTTTCAAACGTAATATTTGTGCAATAAAATTGTATAGCAAAACTGATTTTGTTTATTTTATCTCAAGATACAGATCTACTGAAATTATGATTGTAACTACGGAGTGAAGGAGTCTATAGCTCATTAAAATTAGAGTTTATTTAGTTTCTTGGAAAAGTGGACTTATACTAATTTAAAAAAAAAATCAGCTTATATATAGTTGCAATAATACATAAAGGTTAACTGCCGTATTCATAGAAAATATAATAACTTTGAAATGTGTTTTATGACAAATTTTCTTTACAAATTTGTCCTAAAATATATTTTAAATCTATTTTGATTGTCTATGAATATGTCAATAAAAATTTAAATATTAACAAATGAATGAATTTTTATTTTTTATTGCGATTTTTTTTTTTTGATGCAAGACATGTAACTTTAAATTTGATACTTGAAGTGATTGAAATTTTGTTTTAGAATTGCCGGATATTAATGACAACTGCAAAGTGTATTTGTTATTATTCATCTGTCAACTATCTCGAATTAGCATAACTCACTCACATTTTATTTATTAAAATAAAATTAGAAGAACCAAGTATAAAAAATAAATATTGGTTTCTTAGTTACCGAATATTTAGTTTGAAACAAAAAAAATGTATATAAAGATTAAGAAAGAAAACAGAGAAAATAGCTTGTGTGTTAGCTTTATGTAACCAATTAAAAATCGGTTAATAATAAGATTTATATAGATTGGTTAGGTAAACAGATGATAAGATGTATAGATTAATGCGCAGAATGTGGATGTACGTAACGATTAAAAAAATGGATTACATACAATTGCTTAAAAATTGCTCCTTAAGAAATCAACATATTATTTAAAAATATTATTTTTAATTAAAAATAAAAACAAAACATGAACTGTTAAAGAAAATCAAATATTAAAATAATTCGACAAACAATTAATTTTAAATATACATATACATATGTAGAAACATAAAATAAAATAAAATTTTAAATAAACCAAGTAAGGGCGCTATATCCGGCTATGCCGAATTTTATAAACATAATAACAAAAATTGGGATGACAGGGTATCAAAAATAAAAAAATTAAGTACTACATACATATAATTAACACAAAAATGTCAGCGGTTCTTAACAAGTTAAGCATTTTTTTTAATCTAGTATTTCCTCAGAGATCTTTTAAAAAGCCTTTAAATGATACCTAATTGATATCTTATATAAAAAGTTCAGAGGCCCATAACATGGAATATATAGCCGAGTGCCAATTTTTTACTCCAGTTTTTTTTATTTTTTAATTCTCTATTGCAACATATACTTGGTACGTAGGGTATAAAAACCTTCACCACAAAAAGTGACAAAAAGGGCATATCTAAGTTTTTTCATTCCGTTTGTAATTTCTACAATAACCATTTCCGACCCTATAAAGTGTATATTTTCTGACTTCTTATGCATAGCGAAGTCGATTGACCTATGTCTGTCTGTCCGTCCGCATTAGTGTTGAAATTAAATTTGCCAGCCACTATATCATCTAAAGAAAATTCATATATGCCAATCGATCAGACATAGTGTCGAAACAGGTTCTATTAGAAATCAGCAAGGTCCGTCCATGTCCTTCGAGGCAGCAGAACACGATACCTATCTCTAACTTTTCCATATCATTTGGAAGAATGGCAAACTTAGATACACCATTTTTTAACTTTTTGTGGTGAAAAGAACTAAAAAATTTTAAATTTAAATATTTATCACAAAATATTGAATCTTAGGGTACTAATTTTAAATCAAACGGTTCTCGAGGATATAAATAAAATAGGAATATAATTTCTTTGTTTCTGTGGTTTTTATTTGCGTTTTCTAATATTTATTTATTTTCAGTTGATTACACAAAAAAATGACTTTAAAAAAAGGATTTTAATTTTATTATTAAAAATATTTCTACATTTACGCTTCTGTGCTTAAACAAGCTTTAAACGTTTAAGTGCAAAACAAGTTGTTTTTGAGAGGTTTTCCCATACACTTGAAATTGAGGTGTTTTTAATTTAAACACCTTGCAAACCACTTCAAATTTAGGATTCAGATATAATCGTGAAGTATGTTTACTTAATTTTTGGATTTTGGTTTTTCACTGCACAGGAATTTTAATGGCGGCAAGTCAAAAAATAAGCGTCGTGTCAAAAAGCGCAAGCAAAGTAAATACACACAAACATACTATTTAAGGCATTAATTTGCAATTAGAAGAATGCGCATACTCTGTGTGTTCTTAACGTAGGTGAAATGTTTGTCGATGTACCCGAAAATAGTTTTTAATCCCTTGTTCACTTAGGATTTGGCAATCGAATTTCCAAAATGAGTTTGTGTGATCCTAAGAATAATCAAATTAATTTTTCTGATAATATGAACTGTCATAGAAATTACCAATTTCCACAATAAGAATGCTCTGCCAACATCAGTAAAATTTGCTTTTGCTCCATTCTCCAGTCCATATCCTACTTATAGATATTTTTTTCTTACTTAAATAACTCATCAATATTTATCACTGCATTATTTATTTAATTTCGATTTTAAGACTTTTATCACTTTTCTGGAAATTAAAATTTAAAATGTACCATCTGTTTAAACAGCTGACCAAATGTCACTCTAAATCACTATAATTACAGTGTAAATCCTTGAGTTTAGTTTATTATACATCTCGCTTCAAAACCTCGTAAACACATAAGTGTGAACGGCATATAAATAGTGTTCATAGTGCTTTAATGCAGATTAAAACCAACAACAACAATCCAATTTACACCTTTTTTTAATACCTATAATTTTACTGTTCCACTGTAGTCTATTTCCAAAACAAAAATTCATATCCAAAATTTATGCTTATTTATACCAAAAAAAAAAAACAAAAAAAAAGTTCAAGGAAATTGTCAGACTAAAGAGTTCAATTTGATGTGTGCATTAACACAAACAACCAAATTGTAACATTAAGAGCAATAATGCACCAACAAAAAATAAGCTCAAAATAAAGATAAATAAAAGTCAAAAGAGCAGAGATTAATTGTTAGATGGTTATAATATGAAGTCATGTTTAAGAAAAAAAGAAACATATCAAACGAGATATAAACGAAGAAACAAGAGTCATACACAGACATAGGTACACAAATACATGTACACATAAACACACGTAAATATTAAGTGCAAATTTAAACTGATAGTAAAATAACTACTTGAAACAAATTTTCTTTAAAATACGCTTACAAGGCGGAAAAACTAACAAATGTATTCAAGACTTTAAACGAGTAACACCGTAATACCGATAATGCACAAAGCAAATCTTATTCAATTTATTTAAAATAATATAAACAAATGCGATAACATTTTAAAAATTAAAAGGCGAAAAAAGTTTAATTTTGCCGTCATCGAGCGAGCGGTGTGTTATGAAAACAAGCAGGCAAAAGAAAGTGTAAATTTAATATTCAAAATCCACTCAACAACCAAAAAAACCAAGCAAAAAGAAAACAAACAAAACTTAAGAAAGATAAAATAAAAAATAAGCAAATCGACTGCCATAGTTAACGTCGAGTGCCAACGTTACATATGCCGGTCTGCGTTAGTAAAAGTTAAAACGATACCAAACGTAACGGACGTGTTTTTTAAACGCACAACAGAATATATTTAACTAAAAACCTAAAACACTTATAATAACAATGAAGGTGAGTGAGTGTTACAATAAAGATTCTATAAAATATTTCCGAGCAACAAAAAGTGCAAAAAAACAACTTTAAACAACAATCAATAACTTAAACTGAAACTTAAAATTAAGTGAAAGTATTTATTAAATAAAAAAAATTAAAGCTGATAAAAAATTTTGTTGAAAATCAATAAACATCTTGTTTTAGTTTAAAAAGCAAAGAAAAAAAGTTAAATTGAAGTAAAATCAAATCATGCATCAATAATCACAATAACAATTTCTTAATGCTTAGCATAGACTTAAGCATTTAAAAAAAAACACAGATTAGATGTATTTGAATATAAGAAAATCTCTTTGTCAATAAGAAAAAGTAAAAATGCCACCACAAATATTACAATCAACTTAAATTATGATTAAGCAAGTTCAAGTGCATACACTCAATTCTCTACACTCTTTCTCCTAATCCCGCTTAATTCTCTAAATTATGTTAAAAATAAACTTTTTTTTTTATTGTGAGTGCGTTTGCATTAAGCTTTGCTTTTATGTTTTTATTTTCATTTTGTTTTCACTTTCTTTCAAGTTCGAGTGTAAGAGTTATGTGACCAAGTGAGAGTATTATATCCATATGCAAGTATATGCATGTACATATTTGATGAGTAAATTTATATTCGTATATGTATTTAAATGTTATGTAATTATTGAATGAAATAATTTCATTGACTTTTATTATGTTTCAAACTAATATGGCATGTAATATTTAATATACTGCAAATATATATATTTTTTTAATATTTCCATTAAATTGCAATTTTTTTTAATAATGAGGCTGTTTGTATGCATTTACATTATACATACTAACATAATATGACTTATAAAATTCTTTTATATTGGAGTAGGCTTCCAAATATTTTAAATACTTTTGGTTTAATTTGAATCCTTTTTTATTTTTATGTATTTGCAATAACTCTATGGAATTCAATTCCCCATAGCACACAAATTTTAAGTAACGCACGTAAATTCAAAGATAGTCTGATGAAACTGTTTCTAGATTAAATATTATTTCTTAACTGTTATTTATTAATAGGTGTATTTTATGTGTTAATATATCCTATGTGTTTTGGTAATAATATTAATTTAAATTTATGTAATTAAGTTTTTTTTTAATTTTTAAAATTTTTCTAGTTTGTTTTAGTAATTTGATGTTTAGGTAGTTTTTATAATTATTTCTTAAGTTGCAAGTTAATTTTAATTTAATACTGTAACACTCAGATCCACTCTGTAATATAAGACCTAAAGTCTTGTCTGTAGAACTTCATAAGCTGAAACAAATGAAATGTAAATTAATAATACATAATAAAATAAGTTTACTTTAAAATGTTGTATTGCATTTCGTTTCTTGCTTCATGCAACTAAAGACTTAAGAAACAAACTTATAAAACTAGTATATATTATGGAGATTCAATACGATCGATGTTCGGCAAAAAAAATATTTTTCAAGTCGCAAAAGAAGCATTCAAGTTTTATGAAACTTTGTTTCATTTCATTCCATCTGATCTTCTCGCCATCTATGTCACCTTTCACAGATCGAAAATAGAACACAACTCTCACTTATGAGCGGATGCTTCAAGAACTATTTTGAATTTACTCGACCGCGTTTAAGATAGAGCGAAAAAGCTCATCGGTGACAGTAGGATATCCGTTAAAGCATCAATGCAATGTGGGATATATTTCACTGTTTGATCATTACCATAACAGAATGTGGTCTTCTGAAATCATCCCTTTGTGGTATTTTGGCCAGTAAATCGAATTAAAGACAGAATTCCTTTTTAGGCGATTAAACATCCTGCAGAGGTCTTTTCTGTCACTTTATTTAAGCAAAGTTTCGTATCAAATTCTACAAGTACTACTCCCTCTATCATCCTTCAATAACCCAATTTCCTAGTTCTGGCATAATGTGTTGCATAAGCAGGAGTAATCCCCGGAGTGCTGGACCTATTAAAAAAGAAGCGTTACGCAGAATATCATTACAAAACTGTCGTTGCCTACTGAATATAATCGAAAAAAGGCATCACCAATTAAATCAAATTTCTGTCTTCCCTAAAAATTTATATTTCGATCTTAATTTACAATATTTTTTTCGTATATATACTGAAAGTCATACACTCAAAGAAAAACCTTCCTAAATACAACGATTTTGTTCACAAACACTAGGAAGTTGCTAATTTTCTTTGGTCCAATGCAGCGCTTCATCCACACATAAACAACTGTTTCATTAAGAAAAAAAATATTTTACGTATTATTGATGAAGAGGATAAAAAATTGAAATGACCATGCAATTACTGCATAGTGTAATTACTATAAATAAACTATTCTTGGCAATCTCTTATAGCATACTTTTTCTCTTTTTTCCTAAAGTTGTGTTTAGACGACGTGTACAAGTCATATGAAATGTCAGATTTTCCACATGTAAATTAGTTCACATAGTGTTAGCCTCATGAAATAAAACATATGTTATTTTCGTCTCTGTTATATTATGTGTTAGTTTTTTATTGAGAGTACGGTCTATTTTGATATGTAAAACTACACGGCAACCGATGGTTTTACATATCCGCTCAAAATATTTTTACGATAAAAGTTAGATTTCTGAAAATAAAATAAAAAATAAATTAAAGACACGGTTATATTTTTTTAATTATTTAATTTTCATAAAAACTTTGTGCTATTTGTTAAATTATCCCGATTAAATTAATTACCGATATTGATTATTGAGGGTCAAAGCACGTCTCGATGCAATTTCGTTACCTAAACGGTAAAACGAAGATTTTTGGGATCAATCCCCGCCGACGGACATGCGCACAACGAAAAATAAAAATTGTTATAATGCAATTAAAACTAATAACAGCATTACAAACCTCCCGAGAGGCAAAAGCCAATTATTGTGTGAAGCCATGACAGATAATTTAGTGGAGACATCCAATTTAATATAAGACCTACAGATAATTGTCAAGAACCCCTTATAAACAAAAAGTAAGAAGTGTACGGCAGACGTGTGTTGTGGCTACTGGATTAAAGGGGATGACTGGCTTGGATAAAAGGAGTAGTGGAGATGTCTGTAGATGGTTAAGGTTACTAAATAAGGCATCGAGTAGTTCATGTCTCGCCGGAGTAACACAGTAGTGTAGCGTGGATGGCTGCGTTTGTAGTTATAACGCATGCTTAGTAAATACGAGACCAAGGGTTCACTAGACCGGTAGGATCAAAATTATAGCCAGAGAAACCATAAAGTTTGAATACAGAATCATGAGCCACAGTGGTATTTGCAATAAAAAGAACACGTACATTTGTTCTAAAAGGGTAAAACGTAACAATATCAATTAATCGTAGGCTAAAAAATAATATTTAGGCATTTCCGTAAACATGTCAATTGCGGCGTAAACACAGAAATCCTTACACTTTTTTTAAACAAATACAAAAAATGAAAATGTGGTGTATTTCTGACCTTCTAATTTTTGATAAATGACTTAAATCCTTTGTTCGGCTTAAGGTCGTTTTGGGTAATCAAAACACTTTGTTAATATTATTTTTTTTTAATTTCTATTCCCAATATTTCGAAAAGCTTCGCTATTCATCTTCAATCAAAATACAAAAAATATTAAAATTTAGTGTTTGGAGCGCCAAAATATTTTTTCCTAAAAATGCAGGGAAATTTGGTAATCGTACGTATATACTTACGTAAAAGAACAAATAATAATGGTATCAGTTCCAATGTAAAAATTTATAACAAATAACAGAAAGAAGATTTTTTTGTGGAAGTAATGAGTTTGTATGAGTGTCCCTTACAGGTAGCGAAGACTTAAAAAAACGGCAAAAACGAATTTTTGCTTCAATGGAAATTTTTAAAATGTGTTTTTTGATAACTTATGAATACCACTCGCATAAATAATATTATTTTGCATTCACAATGAACGAAACTAATATGTTAACTGCAATTAGGGCAACTTAAAACTTCAAATGAAAAAAGGAAATTTGCCGAGTACCTTGACTTTGATTTCATAACATGTACTTCATACGAACTACGCCTAAGTGCAATTTATTTATTTTTATAATATCAACTTTGATATTAATAATAAGGAAAGGTAGTATTTTAGTGCATGTCGTTGTTTTTTCTAAATATTTATTGCTAAAAACTTAATGGTTGACAACACGGTTTTAAGCATTTAAGTTTTCTTTTCAATAACAAGAGGTTATGACATATGTACTTAACATATGTAAGTTTTAACATGAAAATTAAAAACCGTATGTTAAACACAGCTTTTGACATACATACCAAATTACATATGGAAAGCAATTTCGACATTCCTTATGTCTTGTACAATGGTCTAAACACCCACACAATTTTCTCTTAAAAATTTACTTCTCTGGCACCACAATATATTTGATACTGTAAAATGTAAAACACAGTGTGTTTGTTATTGTATTAACATAATTTTTCATTGTAGTAATGAAATTCTTCATACTGTAATTATACTCGTAAAGAGGTGAAGGTTAAAAAGTATTTTTCTAGTGGCTAATTTATCCTGCATTCTTTAAAAACTAACACATCAATTTTTAAGTAATTTTAAATGAGATTTATTTATTTATTTTTATGTGCTGTAATGTAAAAATAACAGCAATCTAACTACTAACTACGATTTCCATAGTGGTGATCTAGTAACTGCAGAGTGATAAAACTGTAATCAAGTTGGATTTATTTTTCCTTTTAAAGTATTAACAATTGTTGTTTGTTATCTTTCTAATTTCTAATTATTTATTTGCTTCAAATTTTTCGCACAAATATTATCATTAAATCTATTCTCGTTTCTACACTCAAGACTTTTCCTAGTGTAAATGCACAAGGGTTGCCAGATATTTATATTCTCTTCTTTAAAATCGAATATTAAATTCTGGAGATTAATCTTTTTTTTTCTTTTTTGTGATTGCATAAAGATTTTTTTTATAATATCGAAATATATAATGTATAAAAAAGGGAACTAAAAAGGGAACTAAAGAGGGAACCTAGAAAGCATATCAAAATTGTTGTAAAAATCCATGAAAAAAGCGAAGATTTTTTCAGCCAGGTTCACATACTATAATCGCGTTTTTATACTTTTAGACTTCTTCTGGCCACGTACTTTGTAATTTCACATAAAAACTTTTATTTTATGAAATCTTTTTAAAGATTCACAAATTTAGACACACAGTTCTTTTTTTGACACAACTATTAAATAAAGGACAAACTAAAATATGCATAAACTGGCTTAAGCTACCTTAAGCAAGAGTGCGAACACACATAAATCATATGTGTGAAACCAAGATGTACATACTAAAGAATTTTGTCAACTGTTCTTTGCTTAACCAAAGTGGGAAACTGTTTGCAAATTCCATACGGACACAGATGTTTTCACATAAAGTAAAGAGTGAACTATTTTTTTAATTTATTATAAATATTGAATATTGAATCAAAAATTGTTTGTATGACAAAAAAAATAAATTTAAGTTATGTAAACTATTTATAATCTTCCGTTTTTATGAACACACTATTTTTAATTGTTTATAATTCGATAAAATACACTGCTGCATATTTAAGTACTTATTCCCTTTTATCATACCAGTAGAATAAAAAGTGAAGCTTTGCTTTTAAATCTTTTTATACCCTTCCCTACAAAAAGTGGAAAAAAGTTATATCCAAGTTAGTCATTCCGTGAGTAATTTCTACAATATCCATTTCCGACCTCATAAAAAATATATATATTTTGACTTGTTATGCATAGCGAAGTCGTTTAAGCGATGTCCGTCTGTCCGTGTTAGGGTTAAAATCAAGTTTGCCAAGGCATCGGTCCATGTCTCTCGAGGCAACAGGCAAAACGCCACGCCTACCTCTAATTTGTTTATGTCATTTGGAACAATAAAGTAACCCCAATCAAAAATAAATATATATATGGGCAGTAGAGAACTAAAAAAACAGAAAAAACATCAAGTAAAAAAAATTAGCGCTCATCCATATTTTCTAAGTTACGGGGCTATGAAATTTTCAAATTTAATAAAGTGTCTATATGGATATCATTTGAAGCTTTTGAAGAGATCTTCAAGGAAACACGGAATTTTTTAAAAATGCTGGACTCATTAAGAGCCGAAGTCATTTTTATGTAAAATTATATATACTCGTATGCAGTACAATAATTTTTTAGTTTTTAATTCTCTGTCGCCACAATATTTACTATTTTGATTGGAGTTGATTGGCATAGCCAAATATAACACTCTTACTCGTTTTAAATTAAAGAAGTGATTTTAAGTATATAATATATTTAATTAATTTACTTTATTCGAGCTTGATTCCTTCAAATATAAATATTTTATGATATTCTCATGAAATATTTATTATTTTAAACTAAACTACAAAATAAAATGTATTACTGCGGGGAAAGCATATCCATATGGCCATTTCACTACTGCTCAAATAGCTCATCAGTGGATTTTACCCAAATTTTGTATAGAAAAACAGAAAGTCTTATATCAAAAGCCAAATTGATTAAATGAGAACTCCATTGAATCAATAAGACAGAAGACAATAACAACTCAAAAATGTTCTATACAAAAACACAGCAAACATTTAGTAACTATTTTTATTTATTCTTTCATTTTTCTACATAAGGGATCCCATTGGGAACCATTCATATGTATTTGAAAGATTCAATGAATGAATTCAAAAATAAAAAAAATGAAATTGTTGCAAAAAATTTGGTTTGCAAGCTCACGCAAGTTCATTATGGTCAGCAAAAAGTATTTTCAGTATTACTTAAGCATTTTACAGTTTTTTCGTTCAAATATGCTGTAGCTATTGTTTGTTTATGTATATTATAATTTGGCCTTAAATCTTATAGTGTTTCACAGTCTTTAGTAAAATACTTATTTAATTCTGTTATTTGAGGATTTTTTTTTTTAAAGTAAAGTGAGATTTTAATATTCTTTCTTTAGTGAGTTCGTTTCTAATTAAACTGATTCTGTTTAGGTTTGTAAGAAAACTTTTGTTTGTTTCTTACGTTTGATATGAAAATTAAAAAAAAGCCTTTGTGTTTGTTGGGCAGTGTATCTATTATTATAATGCAGATTTCTATCGTATAGTTTTAGCTGTTGTCTTTTAATAGTCATAGCATGGTTAAGAATGATTCCAAATACAATTTGTATTAAAAACGTTCGACTTAATTACACAGATAATATTATGAAATTAAAAACATTTAAAAATCTTACTAAATCAAAAATTTTAAATCGGGTCATTGTTATTTTAATGGAAGTAGGTCATTATAAAGAATCATTTAATAATGTATTTATTTACATCTCTTGTTTTTTTTAAGTAAAATTGTGTATCTTTTATATTCCTTTTGGTTTTCAATGGAAAAAATTTCATTATAAACACAAGTTAGTTGACAATTATGCACAGCGATCAATCAATACAATTTCAATGAATAAAGAAATGAATAAAAGTAATTTAACTAAAAACAAAATGTTGTTAAAGCATATATAAAGCAAATAGCTAAAGAATTTGATTGATGTATATAAAATAAAAAAGGATTTCAAGGAAACATATTAATTTGAGTAATTTTTTTAGAACAAGATATTCTGGTAAAAGTACGAATGTGAAGTAATTAAGTTTATGGAATAATGTTTGATTAACATGTGAACACACAGATGTAATTTGATGGGAAAAATTGGTTAAAAGGATTTCCATTCCGTTACAGTCAAGGGTCTGGCTAGACCTTTTCCAATTTATTTTACATTTCAAACGTGTTTGCACTATGGCTAGAGATTTGAATTTTCAGGTACCCTTTTGAAATATTCTGGGCTTTCTGGTGATAAAAAAATGAGACAAAAAAAGTAAACAAAAAAAGGAGTTAGAAGGATATTTTGAAACCTATGTCGTATTAGAACCACAGTGGGTCTGCCCAGACCCACATATATTTTGTATGAAAAATTGCAGTACAGTCGTATTTAAACCTTCGTTACTTGATTTTTCTTTCCATATAATGCGTAAAAAGCCATTAAAATTTCAAAATCAATTGACTAAAACAGGTGTTAAGTAACAAAGTTTTATTATTTCTCCGAAGCAGTCTTTGATTGTTTTGTTTTAGTTTGACGCGAACTATCAAAGTGTTTATGAGAATTTATTTTTTCTACAAAAGTGGTAAAATTGGAAACTTTGGGAAAATGAATGATGAGAATTTATTTTTAATACGCGACATTCTAGAAACTTCGGTACGGATTTTTATACTAGAATTGCCGCGGCCTTGGCAAATGATTTGGCGCGTGAAAGCGCTAATGAGGAAGCCGGACAACATGAAGAAGATGATCCATTGGATGAAAAGAAGATTATTTGCCAAACAAAGATCACGCATGTGACGTTGAAAATGTTTTACTCATTGAACCAAATGTAGAAAACGACAGTGATGAAGAGGGATGACTGTGGTTCTGAAATAGGCGAAGAAAAAAAAATTGTTTTATTGGAAAAAATAGTACTATATGGAAAAAAATCAGCCGAACAATGGTGTACGTACTCGTCAACATAATGTGATGCATTTTCGAGCTGGGCCTAAAGAGCAAATCTCTACTCCACTTGAAGTTTTCAACAAATTTTTAACACCAAATATTATTTTAAATTTCTTTAAAGTTTTATGTCTTTGCCTAGGCTTCAGCGTTGGTTCTGTTGAAACGAAATTCTACTTATTCGCATTTACAAAAATACATTTTTTAAACGTATGGGTTAAGTCTATTGCTCGCTTTGTGGCTTCATTGTCTTCAAACAGTACTAAGAGCTAAGCAAAATTAGAAAGTTCAAGAAATTTGGTACAACGTTATCCATAAAATAAAAAAAGAAATGATAAACTTTAGCCTCATTCATAACAGCTCTATACAAGAACATTTAAGTTCTCATTGAACCTTTGATTAATATTTAACAAAGTCCGAGTTTAAACAGACGAACATTTGGAAGAAAAACATTTCGAATTCTCTTTTGTTTTTAATAAACACCGCAACTTTTTACTGCGGTGTTTAAAATACTCGAGTATGAAAAATAAAGAGTAAGTATGCGGTATACTCATGGTTGCGGTGTACTCGTGCCGTTCTCTGGTTCAAATATAGAATCCTTTTTTTTTTCGTAATAATATATAATTTCGTAGAGAAAATAGAGATATAAATGTGAAAGCACCCAATCCTACCGGTATAATCGTAATAAAACAGTTGTCAGCACATTTTATTTTTGTAGATGGACAATTTTTAATACTGGTTACAGAATTTTACAATGAATATTTAAAAATACATTTTTCTAATTTAAAATTTTACGAAAATTAGAGATGACACGCTAAATATATTTATATATATTTTTCAACATGAAACTTATTATTTGGTATTATCGTCAAGTTTATATTTGTGGTTAATTCCTGCAAAAAATCACATAATTCAAGATATTCTCATGAAATATTTTTTGTTTTTTAATTCAAGCACAATTTGCATAAACAAATGTTAATTACACATTTTTAGTTAACTAATTTATATTTTACCAATTTTGTTGCTTTCATTTTACAATTGAAATTAAAATTTTGAAAACCTAATTCTTCAAGGTCTTGAAAGACCATGTAAAATATTACATCAACATGTTACTTATTTTTTTTTATTTATCATGAGTAAATTTTGTATAGACAAATGCCCACATACCATTATTATTACATATTTTAAATCATTCAGTTTTAAAATTTAACACAAAATTTTTGCCTATTAAGTAAAAGTCAAAGTTCAATTATGCAAACACTAGCCTTTGGTACACACTATTACGAAGTGCTTCAAAACTTTTAATTAAAATAAAAATCAAAAAGTAAAATAGAAAAAATATTTCATATCCTCAAATTTGAGATAAGACTCATTAAGTTATTACATACAACTAGACCAACGATTACTAAATGTGCTAAATGTTCAATTAAATGCTTCAGTTGTTGTTACAACGCAAATCAATGAGCCATAAATAAAAATTAAAATTTTTCTAAAAAATGTAGTTGAATATAAAAAATATATACACAAAATTTTGAAGTTCGTTTAACAAACAGTGCTGTAACAATTTAAATGTGAAATGACCACAAATAAATTAAATGCCAATAACGATTAAAAATATCTTTCGGGTAGCAAAAAAAAAACAATTAATTTTTTCTTTGTATTGAAGCAATCATTGTTTAATTAACAAATTCTTAAAAAATAAATGAAATTAGTTTTTTTTCATTATTATTGTATGATATTTGCGTGCAGTTTAAAATAATTTGATATTGTAAAAAAAAATTAAAAACATACCATTTGAAAATACCCAAAATTAGTGTTTCATAAAGCATGACAAGATGAAATTCACAATTTAGACCACATAACAGGTATTAATGCATGCATGCATGGTATTATGCAACGTATTTTACATTTGTGGCCTACATGCGGTTGTCACAAGACAGAAAATTAACACCCAAGACGGGTGTAGATATTTAAAAATACTTACACTTTGGATTTCTCACATCTCTTTTAAAAGAAGTATACCGAAGCAGTAGCTGTTACAAAAACATTCAACAACAATCAATCCTTCATGTAATTATACCAATTTATGGAACATCTCCTTAAACATATTGAAAATAGAATTTATGTAGAACAAGTAAGAGTACTGTATTCGGCTAGGCCGAATCTTATATACCCTTTAGTTTAGTAAAGCAACTCCAATTAAAATATCAAATATTTGGGGTGACAGAGAATAAAAAAATAAAAAAAAATTTGGTACTGTATATATATAATTTTACATAAAAATGACGTCGGCTCTTAACGGGTTTAGCATTTTTTTAAAATTTTGATATTTCCTTAAGGATTTCTTCAAAGTTTTAAAATGATACCCATATTAATATTTCACAAAAATTTTGAAATTTCAGAGTACCGTAACTCGGAAAGTATGGCAGAGCGCCAATTTTTTCACTTGATATTTTTTTCTTATTTTTTTTTTTAATTCTCTATCGCCCCATATATCTATTTTTTTATTGGAGTTACTTTATTGTTCCAAATGATATAAAAAATTAGAGGGTGGCGTGGTGTTTCACCTGCTGCATCGAAGGACATAGACACTTTATCTGATCGATTGACATATTTACTATTTTTGTGAAATCAAGTTTGCCTCGGCTGACACCCTGTCCAAAACCCTGTCACCCAGGTCATCCTAAGTTTTTTTTTTATGTATAGAATTTTTATTACTGTTTAGAGACTAGAAACATCCCTTAACAAAGTTGCTAGATAATTGTTTCAAAAGAAATTCAGCAACATTTATCTATCAATCATAATTTTTATGTTATGATTTTGCAAGAGAAGCGGAAAACCATAAGACTTACTTAGTTAGGAGTGGCAGCATCTCACGTGAAGCTCACTTGAGCCAAATTGAATGGCCCGTTGTGATACCACAAGGGAGACGGCGCGACTCCCCTTACTCAATTGAGAACCATGAATATTCCCGGATGAACTTCGCTATGTTTCCTATAGAGGAAGATGATAGCTCTGCAAGAGCTCCAAAGAAAGGAGAGCCCAGAATTCTAAATCTTCTTCTAGCCAGGAGGTGCAGTACGGTCTCTTCCTCATCCTCCGAACCACAGCTGTGACAGAAATCATTTAAGGGCAGACCCAGTCTTTCAGCATTCCCGCCGATTAGACAGTGACCTGTAAGTACCGAAACCGTGATACTTATGGATTTCCTGTTCAGTTCGAGCAATTGCCTGGTCCGCCTGAGGTCCAGTGTAGTCCACACTTGTCTTGAGATACAACTGGAACTTTCCTTCAACCATAATTTGCGAGCGAAATTGAGGTAGTGGACCTTTATGGCCATTTTAAACATTGCCGGAGGAATTCCAACGTCTGGTAACGAGGAGACGCTAGGA
Source organism: Gymnosoma rotundatum (assembly GCA_916610165.2). Taxonomy (NCBI): domain Eukaryota; kingdom Metazoa; phylum Arthropoda; class Insecta; order Diptera; family Tachinidae; genus Gymnosoma; species Gymnosoma rotundatum. Next base: position 34,847,179 of record OU744336.1, read on the forward strand.
AGCAATGTGCCCCGTTTGGCGAGATATCTCAGGGATATCCCTGTGACCAGGGACCCAAAACAGGTCAATCTGAGATCTCTCCGATAGTATGTCAAGTAAGACATAAACACAAAAATTTCCACAGAAAGAGAGCTCTATAATTATTAACAATTTAAAAAATCACTAAAAATTAAAATTTCGCCAAGAAGTTATCAATATCAAAAAGAGCAATCTTAATTGTTCTTATTGTGATATTTTAATAGTTACACGTGCAACCAAGTTGTTTTTACAATAAAAATAAACAGTGCAAAAGTTGCAGTTGTATTTGGAACATAAGTACGAAAAATAAAAGGAAATATTTCTTTAAAATTATGGTAACTTTTAAGTAAATATGAATCCACTTTGAGTTAATATGACACCAACATACAACTGGTTCCAAATGTAAACACTACACATACTTGCCATTGGCATACATTCCCATTTAAAGTAAAAATGTTTTTAAAAGTGGTTAGTTTTTTGCCAAACGCCACATTCGTATTTCAAAAGACTTGCAACAAATTTAGGCATAATGTTCACAATGCGACAAACAAAATCAACATAAGCCACAAATTGCATTGACTTAAACTGCCTAACGGTTACATAACAAACATTTTTGCTGTCTTAAATCTAACAACAAAATTTTATTAATTATCCTTTGCAGTATTTTTATTTGCTTTTACTAACACTACCATTGCTGACAAACGGATACCCAGCAGAAGCCAAAGAGAAGACAATTTCATTGGATGATGTAACGATCGACAGCGATTTATCGGCCACTGATAAAGACTCACAGTTACATAAACGATCGGGTGGTGGCAGCGCAGATTATGCCCTGCATATAAAACAAGGATTCTTATCTAGTCTGGGACAAGCGTCGGCCTCTATAGCTTCTGGTAGTTCAGGCGGTAGCAGCGCAGAAGGTTATGGATATAAATCATATGGCGGAGATGGTCATCATGTGAGTATAAATTAATTGTTATGAAAGATATTTTTATAATTTTTCATTTGAACAGGGGAATTCTGTTAATTATAATCCTTGGTCTTTGAAAAAGACCGTCTTGAATACCATATTCCAAGCGGTTAAGGCTATAACGGGTGGCGTTACAGCACTTAAAGGTCAATTAATAAAGGGCAGTGGTTATGCTTTAAGTGCCAGCGGACATGTTGTAGCTGCTTCGGGTGATAAAGTAACCGATGTTGGAAAATATATAATAAACTCGGCTCACAGTAAACTGCAACCCATTCCCAGTGGAGGCGCACATCCTTTTAGTAAGTTTGCTTCATTATCAGGTGCTTCCTCGGGCGGCAGCAGTAGTGGAGGTGTTGTCAAACAACCTCCAGCTCCACATGTACATACGGAAAGTAAGTATTAGTTATTATGGGTAACAAAACCCTTTTGATTAAGTGTTTGGTTAAATTGTTTAATTAAAAAACAAAGTTTTTTTTTCATGTTATTTATTAATTATATATATACAGCCCAATCATGAATATTCTCACGGAATTTCTTTTATAAGGAAAAAATTTTTATCGAGAAAAATATTAAAAAATGGCATTATCATTATCTGAAGGGAGATATTTTGTTTATTTACATGTTATTTTTATTTTATAATTCATGATACCTACTTTTTTCCCGAATTTTTTTCACTTTGCTTTCGATAGAAAAAATTAAGGTTTTGGATTTAATTTTTTTTTAACCAGCAACGGAAGAGATGTCAGCATGATATTGGAAATGGCAACACCCTTTATAAGGTTTAAAGAAAATTGCTAACAAATAAAATAACACAGAAAAAAGTTTTGCGTCTAATAATGGATTTATTTGTTTTCAGATCGATATTTTATTAGACCATTAATTAATTTAATTATATATTAAATCATAAAAAAATTTGCTTCTTTTTCTACTTAAATATATAACTGAATTATTTAATTATTTAATTAAAAAATTGTGTATTTATTTTTCAATTAAATATATATTTAAGTCAATTAAAAATTTAATTAAATCACAATCTCAAAATAAGTAAAAATTTTAATGGGTGCAAAAACGTTTTTTTTTTCTCTCAACATAAAAACAGAATTTGAGTGTTCGAAAAATAAACTCAATATAATTTATTTTTTTTATCTTTACAAATAATGTGTTAATTATCGCGAACAAATTATTAAAATAACAGATTTTGATTATTGAAGGTGAAAGCACGGCTACCGCTTACTTAGGTCTTCAGGAAACTTGTCACAAACATTTTAAATAAACTAAAAAATTTTGTCTTTGGTTTATTGTTTGGACAAACATTTTTTGTGTCTAAAGTTTGAATTTCAAAAATTTAAGCAATTGGTTTGATCTGAGGTTTCAATATCAAAATTTTGCTTTACACACATCTTCAATATTATAACAATTTCGTACTTATTGCGCAATAAGTTATTGAGATTTTGTAAGGAATATTGAGCTCAATAATGACTTTTATTGAGAAAAGCTGAATACTTAGTAATGTCTGAACAGGCTGTAATACCTCTGACTGTTTTGTTTTTTCTTACAACTCATAATTCTATTCTCATAAAAATATCGTTTCTAAAAGTAAAAGAGTAAAATTTTATTGAGTGTACCGATATCTACCAGGGTTTAATATTCAGCACAAACAACAATTTTTTGACTGGCGACTGAACTAAAAATAGTTTGAGTATTCATTTTCAACTATTTGACTGCTTAAAATAGTCTAACTGAGCACACGCAAAACTAAAAACCAACTGAATTAAGTCTACTATTTTCAGGAGCAAAACGAACGCACAGCGACTGAGTTTTGAGTTTGTAAGTTAACAGTACGCAACTGAGAAGCCAGTTCGTGTGCGTTAAGTGGACGTAGTTATGTTTTTCTAGTAACGCAACACAACTGAAAATGTGTGTGAATAGTCTGACTGAATAGTTTGATTGTGTGTTTGTACACAGTTTTTTAACAAATAGATATGTGTTGTTGGTATAAATAGAAAATAATTTCATTTCATACTGTTTGTATGAAAGTTTGATTGCAAATGTCTTGTGCATGTAGCACGTGTAAATAATTTTGAAGGAATAGATTTTCTGCTTATTTCTTTTTTAATTGTTGAAATATTAAAATGGTTCTACACGATTAGAATAATTTTACTTAAAATTAATTTTTGGTTTACATGATTTTGTTAGTAATTCCTATATACTATAGTAATTACTATATAACTTAAAATGTATTAAGAAAACATAGCTATTCATATTAAATCCCCAATAATTTCATCGAGAAGTATAGAATTAAGTTAAGCCAGTAAAATATTTTCAAGATTTTCTACGCCTAACCGATTTTTGCAGTCTGTCAAAATTTGCTTTAGCACGCCTGTTAAGTGTAGCCTACTAACGTATTATATACAAAAGTCTCAGTAAATAATCGTGCAGCCATAACTTCTTTAAAGATTTAAAAATGTTAAAATTTGTTGTTTAATTTTTTATTTGTTGAGCTAAAGAACTCGGAACAAATATTTTTTATATTTACAATGAGCATCAAACTAATTCTCCTGTACATTTTACTAAAATGATTTCGTTTGCTATAGTACAAAAAATTAATACTTTTTGTATATTTTTTTTAAATATATGAGCCAAATATTTTCTTTTTATGGGCATGCTTTAAAAACAGGCTTAAAATGCTTTTTATTAAGAGACGCGTACATAATTGCGTTATCATTATTAATTCATAACTACCCAGCAAAAAATTAGACATTACCTTAAAAAGTACTTGCCATATAATGACATACTTTTGTGATTACAACATTTTGTTACTTGCTTACAAAACACGTTACATCAGTTCGCAAAAGAAGGAAGTAGTAATTGAATTAGTTCTTTAAGGTAAAAGAGAATACCTTAAAATATTTACTAATGGTCGTCATAATTTCCAGCAATAATAAGTGTAAAAAATTCTCAGGAATTGATTATTAAAGTCCCATGCCTTGTTGAAATCAGTAGGTGGATAATCCAGTTGGGAAGTCCTCCCGACAAAAATGCTCAATTCCACACTCGATTACCTTTTCTAAAAAATTTTGCTGGGTATGACCCATTACAAAATTCATAACTTGTCCTAATAATTTATTTCTCTTATACACAAGCAAATAAACTAAGCTTTATCATTTTGGAATGTGCCAACTGTTATAAAAAATAATAGCTTAAAAATTATAAGTCACTCACAGAATTTAACGATTGCCTTTTAGTGTTTGACAGACGCTTAAAAGTTAAAAAGTTGTATGAGTGATACAAAAGCAGTTTTATAGTGTGCATTTATGGCGTGAAATTTCATTTTGATTTAACATCTATGATGTTATTTTTATGCAGCATAAAATTTTGCATCGTGTTGCTTTTGATACTTTTTAAAATCTCATGTTTAACACAACAAATAATAAATTTTGCAATTATTGAAAGATAGCAACAAGTCAAAATGGTGTAAGACGAACACAAATTTGCCAAAATTATGTCATCAATTCTACATCCTCAAATAGACTTTTCATTAAGGCAGCGCTAATTATTTTCATTTTAATAAAATGGTTATCAATTAACATTATAAAGTGATAAGCAGTGGTAAAAATTCTTTGATTAACTGAACCAAGAAATTACAAAGTAAAAAAAATGAATTAATTAACAAAAATTATTACAGTGTTCTAAAAACATTAATTACTAGGGAACCTGACGAACTTCGCCTCGCCCCAATTTTAAGCCTTCAGAGTAATAATAGAACACAATTATCAATTATCATCAAATATTGTGATGAAAAAAGTGGCCCTATAAATAAAATTTCATACAAAAAATCAATTTTCTATTTTTCCCGTTTTCTGCATTAGCATTTTCCGCAATTTTCCATGTTTTACACCAAAAACTTTCTATTTTTTCATTCGGAAAGCCATTAAGGAATAATTTCGTACAAAAAATTAATTTTTGATTTTTCCAATTTTGCGGAGAGATTTTTCAAAATTTTTTTTCGGAATTGGTCCAGCCGTTCTCATTTTATGAATGACTATACATTTTTTACACCATTTATATAAATATATAGATTTTCCAAAAAGAATTTAAAATTCTTTACCATTTTTGCACTTGAAGAAAAGGCAGAAACAGGCGCCCTTAGCCAGCTTAACAACTAAATTTTCCAGATCCGACAAATATTGTTACGTAAATAAGATCTGGAAACCCCTGTTGTTGTCCGCATGAGGATGGTGAAAAAGTTACTTCCACTAATGATGTGTGTATAGAATAATACCACAATTAGCTAACAAAAGCTAAGCATACCCCACAGTTGTATTGGTAGAGGTGCTTGCCGTAAAACAGAAGATCTTGAAATCGAGCCCACCTTCGGACATGAGTACAACGGAAAATAATAATTGTTATAATACAATTAAAAATTAAGATGCAGTAGGAGTAAAAACCTCCCAGAAAGGAAAAGACAATTATTGTGTGAAGCCATGGCAGATAATTTAATGGAGACTTCTAATTTAATATAAGAGAAACAGATAATTGTCAACACGCAGAAAAAAAACATGGTTATTATATGGTCACAATAACCATATTATGTTCTTTGTAACAATGTATAGTTGCGGAGAACAAATTATAGTTGTTTTCACCAAAACTTTATTCAAGACAAACATTATTTGTTAAATTTTAACGATTATATGGTTACTGTGCACAAAAAATGCAACATGGTTGGTTTTAACATAAAAAAATTTCAACCACAACCAAAGTTTTATACCTTTTAAAAATAAGATAAAATATTTAACAATAATATATTATTATTAATCAAAGTATGGTTAAAAGCAACAGAATAATGTTTACGCTTAAAAATATTTTGTTCTAGTTCTTGACGGTTTAGTAATTTTTCTGGTGGATAAAATTTGAAATTGTTTTTGATTGTTAAAGAAATTAAAAAAATAAAAATTTATGTACAAAATAAATAATTAAAAATAAAATGCAAAATATGAAAACAAATAAAAAGAGAACGAACCAAAACATTTAAAAAAAGTTGAAGTAAATATGTATATTGAAAGCACATAAATCTTTATTTTTGTGTTTGAAGCATAATTGTGAAATCATTTATTTGTTATTTTAAGCAAATAATTGATTTTTTATGAATTTATGTTTTTAAATAATTTTTATGACAAATCGTTTATAAATAAAAAAAGTAATCAGTTTTTTATATCGAGACTATATTATAATTCAATTATATAACATGACATTTTCAGCCATATTATTATATTTTAATTTAACCATTTAATGTTTATATTTGAACATAATTTTGCTTATACTTTGGACAACAATATGGTTGCAAATGTAACAATACTATGTTTTGTTAGCAACCATATAATGCAACCATATTATGTTGCTCTTAGATTATGGTTACCTCAACCATATTTTTTCTTTACGTGAAGACGACCCTTATAACAAAAAGTAAGAACGGTAGCGCTTAGCGCAGGGAAGTGTAACAGCATAACAACAGTGCATGGCAAACGTGTGTTGTTGCTATTTAATACAGGGAATGACTGATTGGCTTTGTTAAAGGGTGTAGTGGAGTTGTCTTTGGATGGTTAAGGTTAGAAAACACGGCATCGAGTAGTTCATGTCTCGCCGGAGTAACACAGAAGTGTAACGTGGATGGCTGCGTTTGTAATAACAGCGCATGTTTAGTAAATACGAGACCATAGCATTCACAATACCGTAGGATCAAGAAGTATAGCCAGATAAAGATACAAAGTAAGAAAACAGAATTTTTAATAACCACAGTGGTATTTGTAAGCAAAAGAATCCGTACGTTTGTTCTAAAATTGAAAAACGTAACAATATTAATAACTAAAAAGACGAATATACCAGTTCAGTTAATGAAGCACATTTTCACCCTGATAACATTGCTTATCGTAAAACTGCCAAATTTAGCGTTCTGAGACCCCTGACTTTTACTACTCGACGTCTTTGTAACTGTATACTGCTTGCTGCTAGTACACAATACCTTGACATGACAGCAGAGATTTTCCACCGTTCATGATTAAAACTACAGGTGATAATAAAAACAAATTAAAAGCCTATTTGTAAAACATTTGGAACTAAAATGCAAACTAACAGTTTTATAATGAACTCACGTTACAGCAACGATTGCAAATTGTTTAAATTAGTTTTGATAGTGAAGTTAATTTTCCATACAAAAAATTTTTTAGGTTAAAATTTGCGTCTATTTGAGTGCGGTCTTAAATAATTGTAACGTTTAAGATAAAGATATTAAATATTCAAGACATGATGCTTAATTTTTATTCCCTTCACCACAAAAAGTGGAAAATGGTATATCTTAGTTTTTCATTCCGTGTGTAATTTTTACAACATCCATTTCCGATCTTATAAAGTATATATATATTTTAAGTTCTTATGCATAACAAAGTCGATTGAGCGATGACCGTCTGTCCGTCAATCGATCAGATATAGTGTCAAAAGAGTTGCTATTGGAAATCAGTATGATAGCCCATGTCCTTCGAGGCAGCAGGCAAACCACCAAGCCTACTTCTAATTTTTCATGTCATTTGGAACAATAAAGTAACTCCAATCAAAAAAATAGATATAAGGTGCAATAGAGAATTACAAAATAAGAAAAAAATCCAAAGTGAAAAAATTGGCGCTCGCTCTTTGAAATTTTTAAATTTTTTATAATTTCAATATGGGTATCATTTTAAAGGTTTTGAAGAGATCTCTAAGGAAATACTAAAATATTTTTAATGCTTAACCCATTAAGAGCCCATGTATTTTTATGAAAAATTAATATATTTAGTACTTAATTTTTAATTCTCTGTCACCCCAATATTTGATTTTTAATTGGAGTTACTTTACTAAACTAGATTTGCATAGATGGTGAAGGCTATATTAGATTCGGCAGAGCCGAATATAGCACTCATACTTTTTTTGTATCGGACATTAATCTTACTGATATGCACATTATTCTTTCAGAACATCTCCACCTTACGCACAGACTATGATAAAATTAATTTACTTAAAGTTGTTTATTTTATGTGATGATCGTATCAATTGGCCACCCCGATCTTGCGATCTACTCCCAGTAAATTTTTATTATTATACCCTTCACTACACAAAGTGGAAAAATGGTATATATAAGTCTGTCATTCCGCGAGATTGAGCGATGTCCGTCTGTCCATCCGTGTTAGTGGGGATGGGAATCTTGAAAACAACTCGCGGTAATTAAATGTAATACTTGACTAAATTGAATCAGTTCGAATGAAATTTAAAAATCATACAGTTTTACAATATCTAAAATAAAACTTTTAAATATTTGCTGTTTGATTTTATGTTTCTACTCTGTTTAACTTAAAATATGTTAAATATTTTGACTTGTGAAGCTGACATCATTTGGGTAAAGAAATACAAAAATTAAAAAAAAATTTGCCAATGTTGATTGATTTCTTCCAACTAAATTTGTAATAAGTAAAGGGTGTTTTTTATAGACGTATAGAACTTTAAGTTGGCATCACTTTTTTAACTGGCGGCCATTTTGTCAGCTGTCAAGTGATTAATATTTAGTTTGGTTTGCCATTTCATCATGAATAGGTTGACAAAAGAACAACGCTTGCAAATCGTGCAAATTTATTTCGAAAATAATGGTTCAGTTCGCGAAGTTTACCGCAAGCTCCGTCCATTTTATGGTCGACATAATCGGCCATCAGAGCAATTAATTCGGTTAACCATGGATCGTTTTCGCACTACGTTTACTCTATGTGATAATACGCATCCGCAGAGACGTCGAACAGTGCGCACCGAAGAAACAATTGCCGCTGTAGAGCAAAGTGTTGAAGAGGACCCGAATGAATCGATTCGCCACCGTGCACAGCAATTAGAGCTTTGTCCATCAACTTTATGGAAGATTTTGCGCAAAGATCTTGGCTTGCGACCTTACAAGATCCAGCTTGTGCAAGAATTAAAGCCGCGAGACAATGCAATGCGTCGTGATTTTGGTGTATGGGCCGAAAATGAGATTGATCTCGATGCTGATTTTCATAGCAAAATTTTGTTCAGTGAATGGCTACGTCAACAAGCAAAATTGCCGCATTTGGAGTGAAGGGAATCCACATGAGACCCTTGAAACGCCATTACATGCACAAAAACTGACTGTTTGGTGTGCTCTATGGGCTGGTGGAGTCATTGGGCCATACTTCTTCCGAAATAATGCTGGAGAGTCAGTTACCGTTAATGGAGACCGGTATAGAGCCATGATAACCGACTATTTTGTTCCCCAATTGGATGGCATGAATGTGCATGAGTTGTGGTTCCAACAAGACGGCGCTACATGCCACACAGCGCACGTTACAATCGATTTATTGAAGGAAACATTCGATGAGCGCATAATTTCGCGGAATGGACCTGTCAATTGGCCACCAAGATCGTGCGATTTGACACCATTGGATTATTTTCTTTGGGGATATGTGAAGTCGCTCGTCTACGCCAACAAACCAGAAACGTTAGGGGACTTGGAAGCCAACATTCGTGGCGTTATTGCCAACATACGGCCCCACATGCTCAAAAAAGTGGTTGAAAATTGGACCTGTAGAATTGACTTTATTCGAGCCAGCCGCGGCGGCCACATGCCCGAAATCATATTTAAACATTAATGGCATAAAATTATCCTTCCAATAAAGCCAAATTGATGGACATTAAAACGATTTTCTTGTGTTTTATTTCAATTCGAAGTTCTATACGTCTATAAAAAACACCCTGTACATGTACTCGTACATCTGTATGTTTTTTTTTTCTTGAAGTCAAATAAATTTGAATATCTAAGCAATTCAATTTATGTTAAGAAAATATATTTGACAGTAAATAACACAAATAAAACTAAATGTAATGTTGCAGATAAGATCAAAAGAATATATAATATTAGATCCGCATAAAAGCTTAAGCGACAAATTTTTCTTAGAGCGTTTTTTTAACAAATGACTTTATTGGCGTCATTTGTATCACCTATAAAAATTTAATAATATATAATATATATAGTAATACAATTATACTGAAATATTATTTTAATACGACAAAGGTGAATAATTATTATTCGTGTTTTGATACAAAAAAAAATCTAGAAGTTTAATAAGCATTCCCTCGCTCCATATAGAGACTCAGACTCTTCTTCTGATGGGCATACAATTGTAGAAAATGACATTGAATAACAAACATGTGTGGAACAGAAAGGATTTAAAAGAGCAAGGAACACTACCTAAAAGGATCCAAAATAAAAATGTTCACAATACAAATGTTCTACCAAATCCGTGTAGGAACAAAAAATGTGGTAATTTGTGCATCGAGAACTTTTCCGAATCTGACAGGATAGAAATAAATGAAAAATTTTGGGGAATCAGCAAACTGTGGCAAAAAGACTTATTGAAATCTTGTATTAAAAGAAACAATGTTTAATGGAGAAGAGCAGATGGCAGAAAAAGACAGTTCAGTTTTCAATATATAATACATTTTAAAGTGACTAATATTAATGTATATATAATATAGAAAAGTCCTTACTCATGTTTTTTGTTTTCTTTGCAAACCCAGATTTTCGTTTATTTCAATAAATAGTGCGCTCTTCTTTCATGGTAAACCAAAAAAATATCGATATATAAACCAGCGATATGTACGTAGTAATATAACACGTATTTTCCAACATTAGGATAATGATTCGTAATATTGGACATTCACAGCATTATATTTAATCTCTAGTACAAATAAAAAGAGTTTTATTCATATTGTTACGTTTTTCTCTTTTTGAACAAAAGTATGGATTCTTTTGATTGCAAATACCACTGTGGCTAAATATAAATTCTTTATTCTTACTTTGTGGCTCTATCTCTGTACTTCTTGATCCGACGGTCTTGTGAATCCTATGGTCTAGTATTTACTAAATTACAAACGCAGCCATACAATGCTACACTACTGTGTTACTCTAGCTAGACATGAACTACTCGGTTCTTTTTATTGCAAATACCACTGTGGCTCATTATTCTGTATTCAAACTTTATGGCATTCTCTGGCTATACTTCTTGATCCTACCGGTCTTGTGAACCCTTGGTCTCGTATTTACTAAACATGCGTTATTACTACAACGCAGCCATCCACGCTACACTACTGTGTTACTCCGGCGAGACATGAACTACTCGATGCCTTATTTAGTAACCTTAACCATCTACAGACATCTCCACTACTCCTTTTATCCAAGCCAGTCATTTCCTTTAATCCAGTAGCCACAACACACGTCTGCCATACACTGTTGTTATGCTGTTACACTTCCCCGCGGTAACCGCTATTGCTCTTACTTTTTATTATAAAGGGCTATCTGTTGCTCTTATATTATATTTGACGTCTCCACTGAATATCTGCCATGGCTTTACACAATAATTGTCTTTTGCCTCTCGGGAGGTTTGTACTGCTGTTTTATTAATATTAAATTGCTCTACAACAATTATTATTTTCTGTTGTAGGCATGTCGGAACGCAGGATCGAACTCAGGACCTCCTGTTTTGCAGCACGCACCTCTACCAATGCAGCCATTGAGGCTGGTCTTACCTTTTATTATAAAGGGCTTCTTGACAATTATCTGTTACTCTTATATTAAATTGGACGTCCCCACTAAATTGTCTGCCATGGCTTCAACACAGTTTTTGTTCTATACACACACCATTAGTTATTGAATTAACTTATTCACCACGCTTATACGGAAACAACTACAGGGGTTGCCAGATTCTATTAATCGTAAAACTATGTTATTATTATTCTGTCCCTGCGCTAACCGCTACCGTTCGTTTGGCAAGAAATCGCCATATCTGACAACCCTGACTGCATTAACGAATGTTGTAGATGTTGCTCCAGTTTAATAAACTTTTTTGAACTTTCTATAAGATATTTTACTTTCTTATTTGCTCTTTGGGCCTACGTATGGTAGTAAAAATAATGAAGATTTTTATCTTTTCGATCTAATCATATACTTTGCAGGTGTGAATATTTATACAGTATCTACATCCGTTCAGTATTTTAGATGTCATTACCGGTTTAATGTTGATACTACTACATTGGCAAATAATACTTAAGTCATACCCAGCAAACTTCTGAATCATTATTTTGTTGGCATTTCTAAGAAGTACGTGTTTTTGATCATGTTCGCGCCTAAGGTTTGATCGAATGAGGCGATCTTCAAACATAAATACGAGTACTAGTGTATATAAAATTATAATTATTGGTGGAACCTTTTCAACATATGTTGCTCAGTACATATTGAAGCATGTATTTTGTTTTTTTTTTTTTGCATCTTTAAACTATAGACGTATAATTCCTTAATTGCCTAAATAAAAAATATTAAAGACTTTACTATAATTACACCCACATCTGTTAATATGCAATAATTGATGTACATTGACCTAAACAAAAAACATCATAATTTTGTTATTACTATTGCTGTTGTTGTTCAGTTTACTTTTCTTAAAGACAACTTTCCAATTGATGACAACATTCAAAAGAAACAACCAATAATAGTTGTTGTTGTTGCACGTTTCCTTTAACGAACATTTTCAATTGACGTACCATGTTATTGTATTATGTACATGATGATGTTCGTCATTTATTTAATATACGCATACGTATGTTCATATAAGATACATATACACATGTATGTGTACAAATATTGTATTTAAATGCGGTTAAATAATATTGAATTTGAAATATTTGCATGCGAGTTTTAATATGTACTGACTTGATTTGACATGTGTTTATGTGAATTTCCTTCAAAATATATCAAGTACAAATATTTTTCATTTTCTTGTATGTTTTTCTTTTAAATTTTATTATTTTTAAACATCAAAGAGAAAACTAAATTGATTTTTGTGAACAAAAGATAAGACAACCACGCAATATGTTGTCATTTGACAATTTTTATTTATTCGTTCTTTATAGAGTTCAAAATATTAAATTTATTCGTATAAAAATAATAATTTATTTTGGCTGAATTAAAATGAATTTAAGAAGTATAATGTCAAACTAAACAAAATTGTTTCAATCCCTTTTACTTTGCATCCCAGGAAAAATTCTTAATACACCGGATTATTTTCGCCTTTAAAGGAACTTAAAAAAATAAAATATCATTATTTAAGGTAATAACAAATAAGATAATTTAAATAATAAAAACTTTTTTCGTAAGCGAAAGAATAACAACAACAAAAATAACATTTTTGTATAAAAAACAATAAAATAGTTTTTACTATTATACCATAATGTATTAATTCTTATATAAATAAAAAATAATTTTCTTTAAGTATATAAACTTCAAAAACAACATGAGAGTTATTTTAAAACAACATACAAAAATGTTAAGGCCACGTTTTTACATTCTTTTCTGCATTCAGCGTGACTGTTGTTGCTTCCACAGCAGCAAGCCATCCAACGGTGTGGCGAAATATTGAAGAAATTGAATATTGAAGAAATAATAAAAAATATTTTTATTTTAAAAACTAATGCTTAAAAAACTAGAAAAGGGAATTAATAGTAAAGGTCAAGTAAACATTAACATTTACTCACGAGTATTAAACTTTGCAAGTAACAACGCAATTGCCTATGCAAACTGTTAACATCACTGTTATATTTTTTCTCTTGTGAGATTAAAATTTGTTGTTTTTATTTTTAATGCACCTTACGTCTGCCAAGAGTCTTCAAGAAACAGGAAATAAAAAAAGAAACAATAAACAACGTTTTTTGTTTTAAAAACTGACCTAATACGTAAAAATGAGAAAAGAAAGCTAAATAAGTTAATAGTTATATTGATTTTCAGATTAAAATGTTAATAACTTTTTAATTGATTCAATTATTTATTTAGTTAGAAAGAAAATTGGCCTTTTTTATTAAACATATAATTGATTAATCTGATTATTCAATTAGAATTAATTATATTTATTTTTCAATTAAATGTATAATTGAGTCAATTAATAATTTCATTAAAATTCAATATAAAACCCAATTAAGAGGCGTGAAAACTTATTTAACTTTATGGTGCTCAGTAAATTTTTACTGAAACTGTTGTTATTGGTAAAATGCATTTTTTTTTTTTCAGCAACCAATCAGTAGTAAAAATTTACTTGCAATAAAAATTAATTTTTAGTATCAATAAAATATGATTTTTACATATTTATTTATTTGTACTATTTATATTTTTCTCCTATCTATGATTTGTAATTTATACAGTAGCAATTTAGCAATTTTCTGTTTAAAATTTTTTTTTTTCATTACTGAGTTTGAATAGAGTATTTCGAACCGAACAATATCTCTTTTCTATTTCCGGTTTAACAAGATAAATTCAAATAATGCCAGCTTTAAAAATCACCTTTTGCATTTAAATGATTATAATGCTTGAAAAGTAAACTTCATGAGAAGATTTTATTATTATTTTTTTGTGTGCTCTGTTTCATTTTTAAAGTTGCCATAGAGTTTGCGGATTTTTCCCTTGTAAATCATTTACTGATACACTGATAAATTCTCTAAAATCGTAGTGTGTTTATAGAAATTTCGTTTTAACTCTTACAAATTTCATGAACCCATTTGGCATTAATTATTTAAAAAATGTAAAGTATCTATATTACGAATACATATGTACATATAATGTACAAAATATATTGAATAGAATCATTGTGTAGTGTACAAAAAACAATTCTGAAATATAATCTTTTGAAAATTTCACCTAAATGAGAGTGCTTACTATTCTTCTGAGCGTCAATACAAATTTTAATAAAATTGTTGAAATTATTCCAAGCGCTTCAGAAGTTCTTTTTCAGAATTTTTAGTTAAGATTCCGCTCTTAGATTTTGTCTAATGTAATAATTTTGAGAATTCTAAATCTCTAATAAGCTTGTTAAAGTTTCATCTCAGACCTGCTGCAGAATGAGAAAATATTGTTAATTATTTAATAATAATAACAATAATAATAATAATAAAAATAATAATAATAGTTATAAACGGCCAGTTCTACTCGGTTATTTCTGCTCAGTTATTTTCCCTCTCATTTATAAAATAAATTTATAAATTTATATATAAAGTTCGTTTATATTAGTTTGATTTTTTTTTTTAATATTTTGTTATAAATATATAATTTCATTTTTTATGTTTTAAAAAAATATTATCTCGAAATCATACCTGGCACTTACTCGTTTACCTGACTAACTTAATAGATTAACATTAAAATCAGCGGCAAAAGAATTTGACTTCCAATACACTGATAGAAAAAATCATCGTTGGTTTGATGACGCTATAACATCAAAATTTAAACATCAATGTTATGAAAGATGTCATCAATAAGGTATAAAATGGCATTAATGCAATCTAAGTTATAACTACAAGTCATCAACTTGATGCAATATTTCGTATACGATTATTTCGTAAAATATATATTTAAGAAAAAAGTAAATAGAGTTTTTATAATTCCAGTTAGCATTTTAATTGCAACTTGATTATATTTTTTCATAATGTTTATTTTTAAAAGCGTTTTTATGAATTTAAAAAATAAAATCACATTGATGTAAGTTCATCATCATTATTATGACCAAACAAATATATAACGCCAACGTAAAAAGTAATGAGAGGAAAGTGATAAACACAGAGAATTATCTCATATTCATAGGGAGTGATCATCATAGCATCATATTGTTGACACAAGAAATGACAAAATAAGCAAATAATGTCATGGTTGACATCACAACAATGACAAGTGTCACGGGGTCAAAAACGAAGACATTTGTCATTGAATTGATGTTAATTTACTTTAGCGTTATGATGATTTTTCTATCAGTGTACCAATTCTAAATAAATTTTATGTTGTGTGAATTATTTGTACATAGATATAAATAAATAGTTCACACGCCTGATCCAACACACAACGGGAGCATGTGATTTGAACTACAATATATTTAAAGAATATCCTTATATTTTTCGCGAAAATAATCATAATTATATAATAATTCTTTTTAATTATAATTTCTGTAAGTGCAAATAAAAGTTATGAAAGCAATGTAACAATTTATAGGTAAATTTAACGCTCGTATTTAAACATGATGATAACGATAATGTTGAAAATAGAAAAGAAAAGAAAAACATAAATGATTGTGCTCTTGTTAATTGTGTATGTCTCCATTACAGGCATAACAACATACGAAATACCCGGTGGTCACTCTAGCTATGGTCCACCACCATCCGGTTCTGGTGGTTACAGTGGTGGTGGAGCCGGTTTCGGTGGTGGACATGTAGCATTTGAAGAAGCGCCATCTTTCAATTATATACCAACAGCCTATGGACCCGATGGTGCGTATGAAACAAAAAAATCATTAATTTTATAATGATGGTGTCAAGAAATCCACAAACAAGGGTTTTAGTTTTTTTTCCTTCATTTCTCATTGGTGTGGCTTAAATACGATAATGATCATATTAAATCATTTTTATAATTAAACTTACTCATCTGAGCAAGAAGTAAAGCGAACCTTCATTAAATATTCATTACCATCAAGTAAAGCATATATGTTAAATTCATTATCGACCATTCAATATTCATATTCATCTTTTCATTAATTTTCTATGTATTTGTTGCCATATTAAAATAATGTATTTTATGTTAATACAGTATTGTTCATATGCCTCTGTAAAAAGTGTATATTTTTAATTGCAATTAAACATGTGTTAATGCACATACGAGTATTAAATAATTATTTTTATACTGTGCAATAGCTCTCTAAAAAATTTTGTTCATATTATATAAATATTTAATAAAATATTAACAGTCATACTCATTAAAATGAAAATAAATTCGAAATATGTTTTATGACAAATTTTCTATACAAATTTTTCCTAAAAAATATTTCAAATCTGTTTTAATATTTTATGAGTACGAAAATAAAACAAAACAATTTTGTTCATATATTGAAATAGTTTAAATTTTTTTAATTTTATCTACAATGCTTTTTACTCCTTTGAACTTTATATTAACATTAAAAAATAATATAGTAAATATATGTACTTGTGATTAATACCCATAAGTTAAGAATAATTTGAGTCCACTTAATCAGTACAATGCTATAGATTTACTTCAAACTTATGCCGTCAATTTAGAATTTTTTTTAGTTCAGTTAGACTATAAAAGTGACAGCACAGTCATCCGTCTTAAGCAGCTAGGCAACACATCAAATGAATTTATCAAATTCTGTTTTATCAAAATAGTTTTACTTTTCGCTACCTGCAGAAATTTTAAAATGGTTTGATGTGTGTGCGCGTAAGCTCTTCAAACAAAATTTTATTTTTTTTTTTTTGTCATCACAACATTTTTTCGGTATTTTAGAATTTATTAAAGCTTTCCGTTGCCTTTTTTATGGCAAGTTAAATGAAAGGAGTATAGTCTTTTTCGAAAAAAGTTTGAAATGTAGTTTGATGGGATGAATTTGATATGCTGCTGCAAAACAAATATAACAAGTATTGGTTAGGCAACTTCGTGCGTTATTTGTTTGTTCTTGTTTATTGTTGAAAAACACTTACTTGAGTTCCACACGTAAAATATTAGCTCTGGAATATATCTTGGATATTACTCCAGGGAAGTAAGTTAATACCTGCCAAATTCCTTCGCAGACAATATTTTGTTTTCCTGTGTGTAGATCTCTTATAAATGTTAATGCAGTACCATGATATATATGATTGTCATGAGAAATCTCATTATAGTAATTTTCTGTGATGAGATATAAAATAAACACACAAACAAACGCAATTAAGAATTCATTTTTTGTCAAAGCCCAAAAGTTGCGAAAATTTTAAAAAATATAGGATTTCATTTTAATAACTTAATTAAGGCATTTTTAAGCTTTTTCTTGAGAAATGATTAAACAAACAATACTGGCAGCACTGATTTTCACGGCTTGTAAGCTGACAATCGCTGTGTGCTCATAAGTGTAGTATGAAAGTGAAAGCATATTTTGGCTTCTGTCTGATTCCACTTTTATTTATTTACTCACTTATCAGCTGAATCGTAGTAATGTGACGACGTGGTCAATGTAAATGTGTCTGTGTGTTCACAAAGTATTGCCTGTTTGCTGTCGTACGTATGACCGTAACAACTAACGATATTTCTAGTTAAAAATAACTAATTTGATAATGAGTTTTTATATTGTTAATATTTTTCGTAATATTAATAGATAAATGAAAGCCATGTTTGGGGAGTTAAACTGTTTGGACGAATAGTCTCTGTTGTTTGCTATTGAATTTGAGCTTTAATGTTTATGATGTAATTTTTTAAGCAATAAATAAAAATTTGAATTTAATGAATTTTTACCGGTTGGATAGTTTTCAAACATTAATTTTTAAATGTAAAACAGTAAAATATTTAGTAAATTATTGATCAATATTTTTTTTTAATTTATACATTTTTAAGCTTTATTTATATTAAATTTTAAAGTTTGCAAAAATTGTATCTAGTTATTCTGACGTCATAATATTATAAATAAAAATATATGCATGAATATAAATTACATCAAAACATGTGTGCATACATTCATATTCGCAAAAGATGTGTTTATGAATGTAAATTTAAAAAAAAAATATTTTTTAAGACTGAAGTGCAAAGATAATTGCATAACCGCCACAGCATAATTGTATAATTAATATGATAACTAAACATATATAATAACAAACTCAAGAATAACTTAAAATTCAGAATTTATTTAAAAATGTGCTTTTAGAAAAGCAAAATTTGATTACCAAAAAAGAAGTCAGAAAGTTATCTGATGCCAGCTTGTTTTTCCAATCACTAACTCCAAACATTTAATATTGTGATTCAAATAGTCACAGCTACTTTATTTCGTTGTAATTTTATGTATTCCTCTTTGCTGTTCGAAAACTGTATGATTCAATCTAGTCCTTCTCTTCTTCGGTGATGGCTTCTTGTTTCATTTATTTCATTGCAAAAGAAATAAACAGAATAAATCTTTAATAAAAAATATACGATGACGGTTATTTAATTATTAGCAACGACCTTTTATGCATTTAAAAAAGTAATATTTGTGGTATTTTAGTTCGCAAACACTGTTGACAACTAATTTGTTTTCTTTTATACCGTTAATGCTAAAACAAAGGTATTAAATATAGTTTTGTGTTGCTTATAAGACAAACTTACAGGCACACACATCAAACCAGCTTCAAATTTCTGCAGAGCAAGTATTTCAAATCACATCAAACAATACTTGTACTTTTTTTCTAACCTACAACAAAAAAACTTAAAGTGATATATTCGGCTATGCCGAATTTTTTATACCTTTCACCATTTATGTTAATCTTGTTTAGGGAAGTAACTCCAATCAAAAAAATAAACACTGGGGTGACATAGAATTAAAAAATAAAAAGAAAAAATCAAGCACAGTATACAATTTTACATAAAAATTACATCAGCTCTTAATAGGTCACGCATTTAAAAAAAAATTTAGTATTTCCTTAAGGATCTCTCTTAAAGCTTTTAAAGATACCTTTATTATCTTTAAAAATATGGTGCACCATCGTACTTTTCTATGAAAAATTCAGAAGCCGACAACTCGGAAAATATGAGCGAGAGCTATATTGTTTTTTCTTCTTCTTATTTTTTAATTCTCTATCCCCCCAAATATTTGTTGTTTTGATTGGAGTTACTTCACTAAACTAGTTTTGTTCCAAATGGTGTTTTGCCAGCTGCCTCGAAGGACACTCACCGATTTATCTGATTTTCAATAGCAAAATTTTCGAAACTATGTCTGATCGATTGGAGTATTTAAATTGTTTTCTAGGCTTTCTTGTGCCTTCGCAAAGTTGATTTCCACCCAAACTTTAACGGAAAGACACACCTAGACTTCGCTATGCATAAAAACTCAGAATGTACACATTTTACATATGGAATGACAGACTTAGAAATACCCCTTTTCCACCTGTGATTAAGGATAGAAAAAACAGAGTTTGATGAACATGTTTGATATGTTGCTTTGCTGCTTTAAAGGCAAAACTAAACTAATATTTTGAATACATTGGATGTCTGTTGCAAACAGTGTTACCACTGACATTTTTTTAGCCAGATCTTTGGAATATATATAAATTGGCCGAAGGTCTTGTCAGCTACATTTTAAGCTAAGTTTTTTCTTTTCTTAATTTGGTAATAGTTGTTCTTGCCATGATTTATTGTGGTACTATTATTATCACCTTCTGAATTCCTGTCCTTTATAAATTTATTTAATTTTTTTACATACATACTCGTACACGAAAAACATTAACCCAGTGGTAGATCAAAATTCAAATAAAATTCTAGAAATATTAATACTTTTTAATGTTTAATAATGTTTGCTTTCATATATTTATGTACAAATTTCAAAGATTTTCGTTAAAAATTAAAATCAATTCCTTTTCAAATTTAAGAAACGAGCAATTTCATAAATGTCAGTAAATAACAACAAAATCATGTACTTACACGCACACACTCACATACACATTAAAACACATTAGTTACACATTAATAATGTACATATGTATGTACGTTTTTAATATTATTTAAGTCTAACATTACTAACTTTATAGATTTAAAAGTTCTAATTATTAAAGCTGCTTTTACACGACATGTTTTTTTTATATATTTATAACATGTCAAATAACACTCTGTAATATTTATGAACGCCGTATAAAGTCATGTTGGTAACTGGTGGTTGAAAAAAAACATAAGCATTTCAATTTAAATTAATATGCATTAATCCTAAAAAAAATAAAATATAACGTGTAAAGGCAGTTTCAATTGTATAAATTACTTTTTCTTCAACTAAATAAGTTTATCAAATGATAACGTATGAGATTGATTTTTTTTATTTTTTATGTTGCAACAACAACAATCACTCCTACCATAACAACAAAAACACTTAAACACTTTTATTCTACAATAATTCACATGCTTCTATTGCACCTGAAAAATAAAACACTCAACAACACCACAGATAATACTAACGGACAGGAATTTAATATTTATGGGCGTCATCACAAATTAACTGATGAAGAAGCCCGCAAGGCTGCCGTACAGCTGCAAGAAATTCTTAACATGTTGCCTAATGGTAAGACTGAGTATACAGCTTCTAAAACTGTAACACTGGATACATCAAGCTCCGGTTATGATGGTTCAGTTACTGGGGAGGGAGCAGATTTAAATTCGTATGGTTTACCAAATGAGTTGGGACCTCTAGAATCTGTGTCACACACCGAACAAATAACAGCTGCTTATGGAGCCAAAAGTCCCTACGATTTGTATCATGAAATGCGCAAACAAAAACAAACCGCAGAAGAAGTTTATATCGAAAAGCATCCAAATGAGGGTTATGACTATAAACCTTCCTCCCATAAAGAGGAAAATGCAAACACTTACAAGCATGATAACTATCATGCTACCTTGGGAGGTTCAAATAAAAATTCTCTTAAGGATTTTACACCCATCATAGCAGCGCTAGAAGTAGCTAAACATCAGCAACCATCTAAAGCGCAGGTTTCATATGCTATAGAAAAACATGTACACAAAACTCCTACAAAAAATGGACCAGCACAGTATTTACCGCCTGCAGTACAAAAAACGAAATATATTTTTTATAAACCAACACCAGCTAAATATGAATATCATAGTCATCATACTCAACATAATAGACCCGCCTACAATGGCCCCTATAAAGTTAAACGTAATGCGGTGTATGGGGGACCAGCAAACTTTGAGCGTGAGATGCCGATTTTTACTGGTCATGAATTCGATAATTCTAACACTCTTCTGTACAATCATATTTTGGGGGGACCTCTAAATGCTGGTGATAGCTTTTAAATTATCGTTTCAGGAACTCTTAATTTATTGTAAAAAAAAAACAACAAAAAGAAATCAGTTTCTAGTCTAAGCTTTAATTTCTTTTTTCTTTAATTTTGTAAAAATTTTAATTTATTTATTGCCTTTTTTTAATACATTTATTTATTTATTTATACTTTTAAATATACACACAAACAAACGTATGTATGAACACAAATTTATATTTGGTAATAAGAACAATTTAAGTTTTTCCACACAAACATATTTGCACAATATGGTGATGTTTTTTATTTTATTATTTAAGAGTGTTGTTATTTGACCGATTAAATTTCATTCATGCATGGTATAGTGACGATCAATTCTTCGTATCTTTTGCAATATTTACAATTCTCAAAACATTTTTGAAACCGGTTTGTTTATGATTGAGGAGAGCCTAAGTGTTGCTTTTACGCAACGAAAACAGTCAAACAATCAGTTTACCTTTTATATGTGGGAACACGAAAAATGCAAGAGCCAGTATCTCTTTCCCAATTTCACTGGCCAAATACAAATAGACAGTTCATTGATATTGTCCAGTTTTTCTGAAAAAGTAAGCGGCAATTTATTTTAAAGAACTCAAACATTAACAACATTTCATGGATTAAATTTATCTTGAAACCAGGGTTTAAATTGCTTACTTAAAAAAATAGCAACAGCACTGAAATCGTCATGTTTATCAGCAAATAAAAAAAAATATCTCAGCATTTACAAAACATTTCATTATAAACGAAGCAACAGCAAAAAGGAAATGCAAGAAAAAACGTATTTGCTTCAGCTTTCTTTCTGCAGCAAGGCAATCAGCAAATCATTTATTTTAAAAACGTTTGCTGTTTCTTAAGCAATAAGTTGATGTTTGTTTCTTCTTTTGCTGTTGATTTTTAAGAAAAAAAAAACACCATACAAACAACATTTTTAAAATGTATTTTCTTTCTTATTGTAAGTAAAAAATACATAAATACGTTTCCAATGTTAAAAGGGATGAAAAGCAGCAAGTTACAGCAAGTAACAGCAAAAAAAGCAATCGTAGTCAGTTATTACTTCATAGTAAAGAGTTAAGCAATAGCAAAAATAAAAATAAAAATTAAGAACAACTGATTGCTTAAGCAACAGCAAATTTTTTTAAAGTAATTGCTTTGCTGATTGCTTTGCTGCAGAAAGAAATGCGTTTCTTTCGTTTTTTTTTTTTTTTGCTTTTTGCTTTTGATGTACATTTTTTTACAGCAACAGTTAAGTAACTACATATGCATTGAAAATAGTCAAGCATTTTTAATCACTGCTAAAAACACATTAGAGATCAATTGGAGTCTTACGCCTATAGTCATATTTCGTCATGTGAAACAAATTGTTTACATTTTCTTGTAGCGATCAAGGTGAACAAATTCAAAATTTAAAACTTTGACAGCTGCAACAAGTTTTTATTTATTTCCAGCTACTCGTGCAATACTGAATGCAAGTTACTAACACTAAGAAAGAAGACAACAGTAATCTGATGGACAAATGCATCACTGCGCTGCTCTTTAATTGTAGCTTCGTTTTTATTCTGCATATTTGATAATTTCTTGGGTGTACAACTGCTTCAGTGACGCATTTTAGAAAATTTCATTGTGCTGATGTAGCGCAGTTTTGCGTTTACGAGCAGGTTCAAAAACAATTATTTATTTTTAACGATAATTTAATAATAATAACTTGAGAGAGAGAGAGAGAGATAGCAGAAGAACTGTGACTCAATAAAATATTATCTTGAACTTATAAAGAATTACCGCGTTATTGTTGTGGATGTTCTGTAAATTTTACATTACATATAACTTATCACGAGAAATATAATTTTCTTAGGAAACATAGTATGTACTTGAATTAAGAAAATGGAGCCAAACTATAAAAAACGCATAAACGGTAGCCACAACTTTTGGGTCAAAGTTTCTTTTAAGGAAAATGGATTTTTCAACGGTTTTTTCAAATCAGAGTCTTTAAAATCTTCACTGTAGTGTTTTTGTTTTAAATTTAAAATTTACTCTTAACATTTGCATACGAATTTATAAAAAAAAAAAACGTTTAATATTTAATTGATTTTTTTTAAGACTTTTCATTGCACTGCTCTTAGTAACATTGTTCAAATGTAATGCTTTACGAGCTATTCTGTCTTAATATTGGTGCAGGTAAACATGTAAACATTATAAAGTTTAAGGGACACGCAATCAATTCTTGATAATTTTGTGCTGCAAAGTCATAGGAAAATAAACGATTAAAAAAGTTTTAAATTTTGATCCACGGAGCCCACAAATTGTTCCATAAAAAAACATTTTAGAACTTGTGTTTAATTTATTAATTATTATTAATACCCCAAAGCTAACGATATAACCTAAGATAAATTTCGCAGCGCACACATTAGCACTGCCTGCTTTCGAAGTAAACAAATTTATTTTATATCAACAGGCATGTTGCAACAACCATACTGCATTGGAAGTTTGAAACGATAAATATTGGCTATGGCCGGTGCTCTACAGAATTTTTCTGTTAAATAATTTTAATGAGTATGTCATGCATATAGACCATACCGCCCGTAAGACCGCATTATTGAAAGTCACTGATCTCTTTTCATGTATTAAAAAATAAAACTAATGTATAAAAAAACGAGAAGAGCCTTCAGATCCTTTGGGACAAATTGCCCAATGTGATATTCACCATATACGATTTTATTAAATATTTTCCATAAGAACTTTGTGCTATTTCTTAAATTATCCCGATGAAATTAATTACCGATATTGATAATTGAGGGTCAAAGCATGTCTCGATGGCCATTTCGTTACTGCTTACTTAACTCTTCAGGAAACTTCTGACAAACACTTTATATAAACTAAAGATTTTTGTCCAAACAATAAAGCAAAGACAAAAATCAAAATTTAAGCAAAAACAACAATAATCAACATTAATTCTATTTTTCTTTCTCCACTGTATACGATTGACTTTTTTTCGGTTCTGTTATACAGTTAAAAGAGGATGAAAAATAAAGTATCAAAAAACACTACGATAATTTATTTCCGTGCACAGGCACTTTGTAAATTATTCAATTAAAGACACGGGAATATTTTTAAAATTATTTAATTTTCTTTTCTTTATTGTTTAGACAAAAATCTCTACTTTAGTTAAAATGCTTGTCAGAAGTTTTCTGAAGAGTTAAGTAAGCGGTAACGAAATGGACATCGAAACGTACTTTTAGCCTCAATAATCAATATCGGTAATTAATTTAATCGGGATAATTGTAAAAATAGCACAAAGTTTTTTATGAAAATTAAATAATTTAAAAAATATTTTCGTGTCCGTAATTTAAATTAAATTAATTAAAATTTTTCTCTTACTAGAGAAACGGATTTTATTTGCACAATTTTAGAATCGCTTATTTTGTAAATAGCTGTTTGCTTGAATATACATACATATATGTACATAGCTCAATGAACAATATTAAACTAAATGTCTAAAGAAATAATTTCGTAGTACTGGTACCCATTGAATACTGAAATCTCAAAAATATCAATAATAAAAAATTATTCAATAACATGGCCTAAAGCTTGCGTAAGTATTTTATTTATTATTTTCTGATCAGAGTTTAGTTAGATGATTTTGAGCAGCTATTTATATAAATTTCTAGATTCAATAAATTATTTTCAAAAAATTGTTCTTTAATTATTTACATATTTTAAATTCCATTCATTTATATTCTGTTTTTGATTAGAATTGGGTGTGTTACTTCAAATTTTCTTTTTTTAAGAAATGCAGGTTTATACAAAATAAATTTATTTGCTCCCTAAAGTATGCATTACGTATAATAATCTTACATGGGTCTATTTATCTAAATAATGTAGTGATGACAATTCTTAAATAATTCAAAAAAAAAAATTAAGTTATTCTCTTTTTAAAAAGCTTAATTTTATTTATTCCTATTAATTTTTACGTTTGAAATTTATAATAAAGCCAATAATAAAAAATCTTAATTTGGTTTTGCTTTCAACATAATTTGTAAAACATTGTAAAGAGATTTTTGTTTTTCACTTAATAAATTTATTTAATCCATTGCACAAAAGTTATCTTTTATTTTTATATAAATAACTTTGTATATTTATTATTTTCACTGTTTAGAAATTATATAAATTTCACCTGAGTTTGAATTTAAACAAAAGCTATTTTATCTTTTCCTTTTTCTTTTTAATAAGTTAACATTATAAATTAAAATTTATTATTTTTTGTTTATTTCAGGTTACTATTACCACTAAAGCATCGATAGCAGTATATTTTTGCATAAGCGATCTTAAAATTCAGTGAAAACTTTCGATAACGATTATCATTATTGAGTGACTTTGGTTTGCGGATGAGATGCTAAACATCTACCTTATTTTCATGTCAGCCTCCAATTATGCAACGGATTTGATTACATTTAGTTTATTATGTAAAAAAACTTTCCACTTTTTTACATCTGGCTGTTTTTATTGTTTGTTAAAACTTTTCCTTATTGTTTGTTAAACTCTCTTTTTGCAACCATTTTCTAAACATTTTCCTATAAGTATTAAGCTAACTAACTTTAAGGTCTTTCTTTGTGCGAATGTGTATAATTGTTAAATTATTAAAAGTAACGTCAAATGTATTAAAGCAAAAATGTTTTTAAATTAAAAAAAGTTTTTTTTAATTTCCTGAAAGTATGCAGCAGTTAAAAAAACGGTATGTGGTAAATTTAGGAATGGTAGAATTTTTTTTAATATTAAGCAGATTTTTAGCATTGCTTTAGCAAACAATTGAAATAAAATAAGAAATAAACATTTACTATAAAGATTTCACCAAGACAAATGGCAAAGGAAATTTTTTAATTTTATTAAAGAACAATCAATCAATTTTAAAAACACATATGATTCTCAACAGCATATTTTATAACTGTAAACAAAACACAAATTCGTGATATGACTTTCTTCGATTAAATTTTTAAGCTACATTTACACACACTCTAATAATAACCGAAAGAAATATCGTGCAGTGGCTGAGATGTACCCTCGGGCAAGGCGTAGTCACGAGCTAACTGATCCAATAAACTTCCGCCTCCACCACTACTGCGACTCTGCAATTGTGGCTGTTGGTAACGGGGTTGTTGCACAGGTATTGATTGTGATGCAGGTGCTGGCTGTGGAGAGCCTCCAAACTGGAATGGTTCCAAATGTGGCCGACCACCTGAAGAGGGTCCCAAAAAGCCTTGTGCTCGGGCACTAGAGGGTGCTGGCGTTACGGGGGCTGGCGCATATACTGGACGTGATATACGTATATTCGACTGGCCATCTCCAAAAGAAGTTGATTGTGAGTATTCCGAAGATTGTTGCTGTGAATAATCGGGACGAGATTGTTTTTGTAAAGGCGAGTAGACAACATCGGTAGTACGTTGAGCACCAGGTATTTGAAGCCGGGGTGGTGCTGGGCCCAACTGCGGTTGAGCGCGTGGTAGTGCAGCTGGAGCAATATATTGAGGTCTTCGTGGCGGCTCTGGTTCCTGTTCTTCATCTTCATATTGAACATATTGTGGTTGAGGTTGTGGACGAGGTTGCGGTGGTGGAGGTGGCGGTGCTGGTCTATATTGTGGTTGGGGACGATTAATGCGCTAAAAAAAATGTAAAATTTTTGAATAATTAAAATATTCTTAAGCAAAATATTTTTGGAATTTACATGCGGTCTTTGAGGTCTCGCGACTAGTTCATCTTCATAATCTGGTTCTAGTTGTCTTTTTGTTTCATCTACCAAAGTAGGCGGTGCCACAGTTATACCTTCACCAGATGGTTGAAATCCATATTTGTTGGCACCATACTCCACGACTCGCACTTTGCCTGTTTCATCGACGTAACCATATTTACCCTTAACTTCACCGGTGGCTAATTTCGTTTCAATTTTAAATGAACCATCAGCGCCTTCATAGCCATAAGTGTAGGAACCGTCTTCGTTGTGCCTTAATAAAAAAATTATGATTTATAATTATTTATTTATTGTTTAAATTATATTATTTTCAAAAGGTATGTATGTATGTGTGAACAAGAATAAATAAATGAAGTTAAAGAAGGTTCGAGACAGCAGGCAGGTGACATGTTAATTTTTGTTTCTTAGGACTTGATTTAAAATAAACATTAATCAGCATATCAACAATGCAGTATTAACCAGATTTAATTAAATTATAGAGTGTTTTAAGGCCAATAGCACATGAAAAATTTACGCAAAAAATTCACTTTTAATCAAAAATGTTTTTTTACGAAAGATCATTGGGACTCATTTTTAAGCGTTACTAGTCGTATGTCACGAACAACACGAACATTGTGGATCTACAAGCTTCAACCATTGCTGGCTTATCAGTATAAAAAAGTTACATCAGGATATAATAGAGAAGTGTCAAGTCACAAGACCTGTGAGGACAATTGATAGATCCATTTTCGAAACCAACTTATCGCTAAATATTAATATCACACGCAAAGAAAAAACACGGTTAAGGTAACCATAATCTAAGAGCAACATCTTATGGTTGTTAACAAATCATAGTATTGTTACATTAAAAAATAAAAAATCTGGTCTTTTAATCATATTGTTGTCTAGCATAACCATAATATGGTAAAATCTTAAAATAATTATTTTTAAATATAAACATTAAATGGTTAAATTAAAACATCAGAATATGGTTAAAAATGTCATGATATAAAATTGAATTATAATATAGTCTCTTAAATGCCAACATTTCCTAATATAGAAGACTTAAGTTTTGTTTCTGTATTACAGGCGATCAACTCGTCTGAAAAATTTATATGAAACACACTCAGTTTTTTGAGTTATTTTCATATAAATTTTTCAGACGATTTGATCGCCTGTAATACAGAAACAGCACATTAGTTATTCATTTTTTAATTTATTATTGATTTGTCACTAAAGTTATTAAAAAACATAAATTCACAAAAAAGGCAATTATTTGCTTATTGTATATAAGTAATAATATTATTATTTATAAGCCGAAATAACGGCATCTTCTCTTCATACATTCCTACGTGAACATCCATTGATGGAGTAAACGTCGTAACTGACTTCACATTTATCTAAAACTTTTAACACGTTATTCTGGCATCTGCGGTGATATATTTCGTTACATAATAGCAATTATAGTTGATGTATAATATGACAGCTTTACATGAAAAATATGTAAATGGTTTCGTAATTGAGCTTAAAACACACATATGCGCACATATATTTCAACTATTTTTAAAATGTTTTGCTCATCTATTTATTTGTTTTTATATTTTGTATGTTATTTAAAATTTTTAATTTTGTACATAAATGTTTAATTTTTAAATTTCTCTAACAATAAAATTAATTCAACTTTAAGCTAACAAAAAAAAGCATTCTATCAAGACCTAGAACAAAATGTTTTTTTAACTCAAACATTATTTTGTTTGTTTTTAATCATACTCTGATTAATGAAAATATATTATTTTATTTTTAATAAGTTATAAAACTTTGGTTGTTGTTCAAATTATTTTACGTTAAACCAACCATGTTGTATCTTTTTTTTGCACAGTAATGATATAATAGTTAAATATCAACAAAAACGTGTTTATCGTGCATGAAGTATTGTTTAAAAAAATTATAATTTGTTCTCTGTAACTTTACAATGTTACAAAGAACATATAATACTTATTGTGATCATATCACAACCATGTTTTTTCTTTACGTGTACATATTCTTAAAATTCTTATAGTTAAAAATTGTTTATTTGTATCGTGAAGACCTTCCTTGTTTAAGTTGCTTGTAACCACACGCATTAAATATTTTCATTTATTGGTTTTACATGTGAATTTTATCTGTAGACTTTAGAATTTTATTTATGGACTGTGACTTACTTGTTAATTTGTTTTAATATTGGCACTGGTGTCGGTTTTGGCGCATCTACTTGTCCGGAACTAGGACGCAGTCTTATAGGTGCAGGTCGAGGTGCATTTTCCTGATAGTCTTGATAATCTTGTGCTTTTGTGACGACACACAATATTGTTATTAGTGTTAAATTTATTAACTGTAATTACAAAAAAATAATAATAATAATATGAAAATTTATTATTCGGAATCCTTTAAAATTTAATTAATTTACTTTATTCGTGCTTGATTCCTTCAAATATAAATATTTCATGATATTCTCATGAAATATTTATTATTTCAAACTAAACTAAAAAATGAAATGTATTACTGCGGGGAAAGCATATCCATATGGCCATTTCACTACTGCTTAAATAGCTCATCAGTGGATTTTACCCAAATTTTGTATAGGAAACTAGAAAGTCTTATGTCAAAAGCCAAATTGATTAAATCAGAACTCCACTGAGTCAATAAAACAAACGAATAATAATAATAATAATATTATTTTATATTCATCACTTCCAAAATATAAAAAGTCCTGCACTCAATCGAGGCAGCTTTTGATCAGGTTTAAGATTTTTATAGCAGGAGTTAAAGGACGGACGGGAATGGAGAGGCTTTCTTCGGCCTCGCCATTTTCTGGTTTCGCACCATTTTGTGAAGTTAATTTAAATACTCTTATGTCCACAATTAGGTCAGAGAAAATATGGAAAAGTAGATACGTTTATCTTCAGGGTTACCAGAGTAAATATTGCCAACTCAAACCTTCTCTTAAAGGAACATTTTTGAACGTGACTAGAACTATTTGAGGATCAGAAACGCGCTTCCTCTATGAACACTTTGAGCTTAAATAACTTTAAGAATGGAGAATGCTGAAGAAATAGTCTGCTTGTCGACTCTTTTTTCTTTATGATTGTATTGCTCTTTTAAGGAACAGGAGGAAATTTCCTAGATCGCAGTGAGATTAAGCAGCTTTTCCATTACCTGTAATTATATTAATAAAGAGTGCTTTAAAGTAAGTAACAGAGGTGCAGGAAACCATGACACAAAAATTTGCCGTAGTGCCATCTACTAAGTCAGATCCATATGTGTTGATCAATCTTTTTATGATCTCTGCTGAACTGAAGACAGTTATTATTTCAGTTGCAATTATCTATCAATATTAGTTAATTGTTATTAAAGGTGTTGCAATATTGCAATGGCTTGACCAAATACTAAGAAAGCATCACAAACATTCTGTTGACAATAAGGAACCAAACTTCCGTCGCCCACTATTGGCCATGCCAGCCTATAATGAAATCCCCAAGGGAAACAAAATGTGGAATGACAGCGAACATAATGAAAAAGATTGGTAGATGCGAAGGATCGACAACAAAGTCTGAAGTGGCCAGAAGTCTAATACATGATACCGGATATAATTCACTAGTGAGTTTGCATGGTCCCGTTCCCCTCCACTTAACTTTATGAATATTATTTTTTTCAACTAGATTGAACTTGTTATTCTGTTTCTCCAATCTAATAATTTTTTACTATTGTATCGCTAGAAGCAAGGCAGATTTATTTTACTAGGTAGTAGCGGTAATACAACAAATACAACATTTACAAAAACAACATGCCTTTTTATTGTTGTTTTGTGTGTTGGAAACGTCAAAAACACAAAGAAAAATAAAAGATAATTACTCTCAATACACATGCTTGCTTTGTCTCGCAAACGCTTGTTGTTAGTGTTTTTTGAAATTCGTAAACAAACAAAGAAAAATACAAAAACTTTTGACATTTCCAACTACAAACCAGCTGGGCGGACGACACTACCTAGTAAAATAAATCTGCCTTGGCTAGAAGCTTCTTAAGCTCTTAATCTATTATAACCAGATAACCAAACACTTATTTTCTTAAAATTAAACTCTATAAAATATTTTTCAAAAAATTTCTTTAAATGTCATACATTTTAAATATAAAAACAAACTATGATAACAAATATAAAAAATTAAATACTTAATAATTATACGAGGGCTGCTCTATATATTTCTGGCCTAATAGTGAAAATGCGAATATTTATAATCAAAAATGGTTTTGTTGTTTTTCAACGTATGATTTTTACACTTTTGCATGCGCTCAAACCAGTTGTCGAAGCACTTTTTCCACTCCGATTGAGACACCACTAAAACATGGTTTTTGAACACTTCAACAGCTTCTTCTGGCGACGAAAATCGTTGACCACGCATTTTTTTCTAGATGAGTGGAAACAAGAAGAAGTCATTAGGTGCCAAGTCAGAGCTGTACGGCGGATGACGCATTAATCCGACGTTTTGGCCGGTCAAAAACGCTCTGGTATGAGCCGATGTGTGAGAGCTCGCATTGTCATGGTGAACAATTATTCGTCTTCTCTTGTTGGTTTTTCGAATTTCTCCGATGACTTTAGGCAAAAAAATTGTAGTGTACCACTCAGAAGTGACCGTCCTACGTTGCTCAAGCGGAATAGTCGCCACATGACCAGTTTTGCCGAAGAAACAGGCGACCATTTGTTTCGAAGTGCTTCTTCCACGAACAACTTTCGTTGGATTTTGCTCGTCTTTGAAGACCCACACGGTCCATTTTTGTTTAGTTTCGGGCTCATACGCATAGATCCATGATTCGTCACCTGTGACGATCTTATAAACGTCTTTTGAAGCACCGCAATCGTATTTTTGCAACATTTCTTTGCACCAATCGACACGAGCCTTTTTTTGAGCGACTTTCAAATTGTGCGGGATCCAACGAGAACAAACCTTTTTTGCGGCCAGGTGTTGATGCAGTATCGAATGTATGCTGGTGGAAGAAATGTCCAAGGATGTCTCTATCTCTCGGTATGTCGCATGTCGATCTTGCATTATGAGTTCACGCACGGCATCATTGTTCTCTGGCACAACAGCCGTTTTTGGACGACCTTCACGGAATTCGTCTTTGAGCAATCTTCGGCCACGATTAAATTCATTATTCCAATTTTTCACAGTGCTATAGAATGGTGCTTCATCGCCATACAAAGATTTAAGTTCATCAATGCACTCTTGTCGTGATAATCCACGTAGAAAGTTGTGAAAAAGTACGATTGAGTACGATTATGCTTAAAAATGACAAACTTTCCAATGTAAATGTCAGATTGCACTTGGCAGCACTCAGTGTTACCAGGCCAGAAATATATATATATATATAGCAGCCCTCGTATAAGTAAAATATCAACGTACAATAATTATAAATAATAATAATAGATAATAAAAAAAATTGTAATTTAAAATTATTATTATCGTAATTATTAATTTACAAGCCCTTTCACTTTTACTGGCCAATGACTTGCACAACCCATATTTATTTATACATTCATGCATGCACACACATTTTTTTGCATGTATTGATAAAAATATAGTCATACATAATCCGATAAATATTATAAAATATTTAATTACAAAAGAAAAAATTACCAAACTCAGCCGTGTTAATAAAAAACTTATTGAATTGCAAAGATACAAATAAATATACACACAAATAGCGTGATCAATGTCATTCATACAGGAAGAAAAGCAGTTGGATACAATAACTTTAGTTTCTTGCATATTTGATTACATTAAATTTTTCTTTCTTTTTATTAAACTACATATTTTAAAAACTTTTACAATAAATTGAATAAATTTATAACACAGAAAAGCATGTACTTATGTGTGTGTATGTGTGTAAAGCAGAATCGATATAATTAAAAAACAATATTATGTTAATGTTTTCTTGTTTCAGGAAGGTCCAATAAAAATATTGCATTTCAAAAGCAAATATTTCGCAAGTTTTTTAATAAAAATTCTAACAACCATGTGACACATTAGATTTAATAAGAACAAAATACAAACACAAGTAAAAGGGGGAAAATACATTTAACTAAAAACAAGTAAGAGGAACATATTCGGCTATGTCGAATCTTATATACCCTTTACCATTAATGTAAATCTTGTTTAGTGAAGTAACTCCAATTAAAAAAAAACAAATATCGGGGTGAAATGTCATCGGCTCTTAATGGGTTAAGCATTTTAAAAAAAGTTTTGCATTTCTTTAAAAATATCTGCAAAAGCTTTTAAATGATACTCATTTTGATAACTTAAAATATATGGTGTATAATCGTATTTTTTATGAAAATTTCAGAGGCCCATAACTCCGAAAATATGGGAGAGCGTCAACTTTTTCACTTGACGTTTTTTTTTTAATTCACTATCGCTCCATATATATATTGATTGGAATTACTTCACTTAACTAGATTTGTTCTAAGTGATATGGAAAAATTAGAGGAAGGCGTGGTACTTTGCCCGCTGCCTAAAGGGACATACATCGATCTTGCTGACTTTCAATAGCAAAACTTTCGAAACTGTGTCTGATCAATTGACAAAGTTGATTGCAACCCGAAGATGGACGGACAGACGGCCTTCGCTCAATCGACTGGCAAGGAGATTTGGTTAAAAATTAAAATTAAAAATTATATGGAAAAATTATATTCAAAATTTGAGCTATACATTGCTTAGAAAAATGTCGATGTCCCACTTGAAAGTAACAAGCCTCGGCTCTGAATAATTATTACACCCTTCACCACAAAACTGGAAAAAGATACATGTGTATATTAGTTTTTCATTCTGTGTGTAATTTCTGCCATATCCATTTGCGACCCCATAAAGTATATACATTCTGACTTCTTATGCATAGCAAAGTCGATTGAGCGATGTCCGCGTTAGCCTTGGCATACTTGATTTCAGAAAAAAATAAAATGTCAACCGATCAGATATAGTGTTGAAAGAGGAGCTATTGGAAATCAGCATGATCGGTCCATGTCCTTTGAGGCAGCAGACAAAACGCCACCCCTACCTCTTAGTTTTTCATGTCATTTGGAACAATAAAGTAATTCCAATAAAAAAATAAATAAATGGGCCGATAGAGAATTAAAAAATAAGAAAAAAAACATCAAGTGAAAAAAATTGGCACTGGCCCATATTTTCCGAGTTATGGGGCTCTAAAATTTTTAAATCGTTTTTAAAATATCAATATAGGTATCGTTTTATATCTATTGAAGAAATACAATTTTTTTAAATAATTAATCCATTAAGAGCCGATATCATTTTTATGTAAAATTATATACATATATGCAGTACAATTTATTTTTATTTTTTTATTCTCTGTCAACCAAATCTTTGATTGGAGTTACTTCACTAAACTAGACTTACATAGATGGTGAAGGGTATATAAGCATATATAGCACTCGGCATAGCCGAATATAGCACTCTTACTTATAATAAGTTCGTTTATTGCAGTTAAGTTATAATTTTTGAACTCATGAAAAACTCATAAAAATTCCGTTACTAAAATTTGGTTTTAAAACTAAATAAGATAAAATAAGATGTATTAGCCGTCTCGGTAAAAAGTTTAAAAACTTTGTTCCATACTTTTGCAACAAATGAACATTAATGAAAACTATTAAGGTTGATAATATTTACGGGTTGCTTAGTTTTTTTTTAAAGAAATTATTAACAATTAATGAATGAATGTTAAAATCATTAGTTTTTGCCCCCTAAATTGAAGCATTTCATTTCAAGTAGAACGAATGAATTACCTACTTCGTTTGCATGTCTTTTTTTGCTGGGATGACATCCGTCTCTATATGATAATATTTATAATGAGTGTCATATGTAATTGTTGATCATTAACCTGTGTTGTCAATTCCACTTACTAAATTTGGTATTTGGACCTGAAATTATCGGGATGCTGTTTGAGCTTTAAGGAAGAGAAAATATTTTTTCTAGTGGTGGCTTAGCTTTTCACAGACAGGCCTAACTTCAGCAAAGAAAATGAAGACTATTATGAACGCTGAAGAAGAAGCTGTACGTCTGCAAAAGTCAATATGAGTACTCAAGTGCTAGATGTTATGTCAGAGCCATACAACAAGTTTAAATACGAGTAAATATACATATAAAGGCCAATTTTTCAGTGTATAATGAGGATATGTTACATAGCTTTCTAGCAGCTTAAAGTTACCTTTGAGCAAATTTTATATTTACATAAGTAGTAAGCCTTGACGATATTTCACTTCAAATATTTAAGATACGTCGTTTAAAATGCAGAACAGTACTATTTTTACTTAAAGGTCTTTTTTGGTTTTATTCTCGGTCAAGATTTTTCAATGTTACGTGCAGATGAAATAACTCAATTGTGTGTTGGATTTATTTTTATTAAATATAAACATAAGCAAAACATCTTTCATAATGTTTCACACAGTTTGTTTATTTATTATAATTAAGACTTTTTGCTAATCTTTAACAATTTGATGATGTATTGAATTGATAAATTTTTTTGCTAGCTTTAACGTATTTCCCAGACCATTATTACAACCATTGATGCGACAAAAAAAAATTTTAAATAAACATTTGTTTGAAGTAGAAAATTTTATTAACTACAAAAATTTATAATTATAAAAACTAACACATACTTAATGGCACTCTACAAACATTTAAGCAAGGCCAGTTATTTTTCGTATTACTTTCAAGGTCAAGGTTATCAAATATTTGCTTTTTTGGTCTTTGAGTTTTTAAAATTTTAAATGACTGGTGCATTTCTAATAATACGAACAATTTTAATGAACTAGCCAGCGATAAGGCTACGTCTGCTTAAAATGTGCTTTAATGGAATATTTTCATTTAATTTTTATTTTACTAACGATGAATTATTATTATGAATTAAGCTTAAGTTCATTATTAATTGTCAGGTACTCGCAATATGTAATGTCTAGATCACTGCAATATTCGTTATTATTATTTTCTTTTTTATATTAATCAACTCGTTTTTTTCTTTTGTTTTTTTTTTTTTTGTGCCACATCGCTCGCAACTCGATTTCAGTTTTTAGGCGAGTTAAAACGTTTAGATTGTTCAAATGTGAAAAATCAAGTAGCTTATTTTAGTTGTTTATTTTATACTTATGTGTCTTAAGGTGTGTATAAGACAATCAAAATAATGCTGTTTATTAAATGTGTTTTTATGTGCGTGAATGACACACAGAATTTAATAAAAATTTTGTATTGTTGTTAAACCGCTACACAGTACTTTTCTTTCAGTTGTGCAAAGATATTAAATTTACATTTTTAACAATTAATAAGTTGCAACAATAAAGCAGAGTTTTGATTTTGATGCTGTGTATGTGAAACAATTTTTTGTAATAATTTTTAATATTATTTGTGCCAAATTCACAAATGTTCACTTTTATTTACATAAAACAATCTTTTGGTTAATGAACCGATATATGCCATCGAGTTAATATGGAAAAATTATATATAATCAAAAATATTATTTATGGCCTACTGTGCAAGATACAAATCTAGTACAGATGGAGTACATATTTAAAGAGGGAGAATGATTAATTTAAGATTTAAGAATTAAAAATGCATAATTCATCAAAAATTAAAGAATGAAGTACAAAACAATTAGCAAAGATATAAACAAATAGTACAAAGTTGATTACGAGTATTAAGCGTTGCCATAATTTACGCGAGATGTGAACTTGCTACAATTTGGCAACCTTTCAAAACAATATTATGGCTAATTTTTTAGTAAAAATGGAACGTTGCATAGAAAATAAAGTGTTTCAAATGTGCAGCAATATTTCATAAATTGTCAAAATTTAGCCGCCACTATCATTTGGTAAGCTAGTAATCGTTATATAAAGACAAGTTTTTTGTTATATTTATTTTAAAATTTTATATTTTGTTTTTAATAAGTGCAGCTCACATATAATCAACAAAGTTTAAAACATAATATTTTTGAATTTTCATTATAAATTTATGTAGAGTGCACAAATCATACACGGGTTTTCACATTCTCTTCGCGTGAAAATCCGCAAATTAAAGTTTTTATTCTACAATATTCACAGTAATTAGTTTACTATATCCCAAAAGTCACCCTGAAAATAATATTTTTATACCCTTCACCAAAAGTGTAAAAAGGGTATAACTAAGTTTGTCATTCCGTGTGTTATTCCTACAATATCGATGTCCGACCCCATGAAGTATATATATTCTGACATCTTATGCATAGCGATGTCGATTATGCAATGTACGTCTGTCCGTCCGTGTTAGTGTTAAAATCAAATTTGCCACGGCACAATATGTCAATATGTCAATCGATCAGATAAGTGTAAAAAAAGGTGCTATTGGAAATCAGCATGATCAATCCATGTCATCGAGGCAGCAGGCAAAATACCACGCCTGCCTCTAATACTTTAATGTCGATTGGATCAATAAAGCAACTCCAATAACAAAAATAAATATATGGGGCGATAGAGAATTGAACAATAAGAAAAAAACATTAAGTGAAAAAATTGGCGCTCATGTTTTTCGAGTTACGGGGCTCTGAAATTTTCAAATTTTATTGAAATATCAATATGGGTATCATTTTAAAGCCTTTGAAGGGATCTTTAAGGAAATACTAAATTTTTTTTTAATGCTTAACCCATTAAGAGCCGATGGCATTTTTATTTAAAGTAATTAAAGCAATTGTTAAGAAAAAATATATTTAATGGAAAACATATAATATATAAATAAATAAATTTTTTAAACATTAAAGGTATAGATTTAATATCTACCTCCAAAAAACAAGCAAATAGTCTGAATAAAAATTTATTTCTTGAAATTTATTTGTAACATTTATCATTATGAAAATAAACAAGAACGTTTGCTTTACCAACAATGAAAATAATTGTCCTATTTAGTTCTAGATTGTTTTTGCTCGTGAGCACAAAAAGAACATTAAGTTAAATGTAGTAAAGAATGCCTAATGCATTTAAAAACAGTACATTTTTTTACACAATGCAATTGTACGTTTGTAATCTATACATGTAATAAAATTGTAACGGAGTTATTTTTGTACCTGAAATATTTTCCGAAAATTTTGATGTTGGTGCAGAATGTAATCGATATAGAATAAAAAAACGCCTCTTTTTGGATTTTTTGTCTTTCTGTCTGTCTGTGTTCGCATCATCTAAAAACTGCTAGAATAATTTGAATTAAATATTGTAAAAAGATCCCTTAATAATAGAATACTGTTTTTTTTTTATTAAAAAATATCTCATTTTGGAGAGAAGCTAGCGATATAAATATACCCAATTTTACCGGTAATATGGTACTAAAAGAGTTGTCAGCACATTTTATTTTTTAAATAGAAAATTTATAACACTGTCTACAGAACTCTAGAATAAATAGTTAAAAATACACTGCTAGTAATAGTAACATATTGGCTCCAAATATATTCTATTAGTATTTAATAAAAAAAACTCTTTACTTTGCCTTAGTTATTGTTTAAATTGTATACAAATACTACACAAAAAAAAATTATTAATTTAAATTATTTCCAATTATTTTAGTTATTTTCATATGTATTATTTCTTTTGATTTATTTATTTATCCTTTTCATTGGTCAAACTGCAAAAACCCATTATTTTTATTTGAAGTTTTTTTATATTTTACGATTCTTTGGGTGCAGTTTAAATAGAGATATACTAAAATATTACTAATAATTTATAATATATCCTTAAGCAAATTAAAAAAAAAATATTAAAACGAACACATATACACAATCAATAATATGTTGCTTTAAAAATTTGCAATCCATGGGACAAATATTAGGAAAAAAACTTTGATGGGTCAAAGGACATTTAAATGCTGCTTTTTGTCACACAGACTTTTGCAAACATAATTTGTGTTTTTTTTTTTTGGTTGTTGCAGAATAAGTCTAACGTAACAAGCCAACTAGAAGAAATAAAGTATAATTTTTTTTTTATAATCTATGTTTAAGTTTTAGTTTTTCTGGTATTATTCTGATTTTCTTCTTGGTAAAGTTTTCTGACAACTTAGACTTAGAGAGGTCCGTTTTAAACTTTTTTGTACTCGAAGCAGATATTCCTACCTGTCTAAAACTCGGTTTTTAAATAAGAATTATTTTCCTAACAGTCAAGTTTTTGCGTTAAAGCCCAGGAGAATATTGTAAAAGAAATACTTATCATATCAACCAATATATCCCACTTGTGCAAAAATAGTATATTATATTATCAATTTCTAGGAAAAATGACATTAATATTCATATCTGTCCACTTGACAAAATTTTTGTTTTCTATTTGAACTTTAAGAAAATTAGAAATAACACGCAGACAACATCGTTGTTAAATAAAGCGATTCGATGAGTGAAATGCCAATTCTATCGTTTACGCTCTTTATCACTCAAAAAGTATTTGTCTTGGATTTATTTCTTTGCAAAACATTTTGGGTTTTTTTTTCATATACTGGTAACCAGCAGTGTTGCCAGAAAAATTCTAGCTCTTGTCCCCAATTTGACGATTGATAGCCACAAAAATACCCATTTCTACACGAAAATCCGCAATTTTGTCCCCAAAAAGAAACAATTTAAAATACGCATCTTTATTTGAAAAAAAATTTCATCGTGAACTTCTTCAACTCTTTTGTACATATTTTCCGATTTAAAACTTTTTATGATTGCTTCAGGAACTTTAAACTTGTAACAGCAGAGTTTGTAATTATTTAAATTGGATTTTATTCTTATCAGTGATTACAACATTTCACACTCCACAATTTGATTTTCGTAGTGTTCATGCAATAAAATATTCTTTTTAGAAATGTATTACTTATTGGCATAGTTACCAGATTGAATGCCGATGCAGCGATTTTACAAAAGAAATAATTTCCAGCATTATCTTTGTATTCGTAAACTATTGCCCAAAAGCCGAAAATGTCTTTGGGCATGGAATTTTATGTGCTTGATGCAACTTTGGAGTAATATGCCAACATATATGTCGGTGATATCCAAATTATTTTTCTTTATGAATAATTATAATGTTCGTTTTATCAATAACGAATTTAAGATATTGTGGCTTTAAAAATTTTAAACAAATTGACAGAAAAAGTAACACTGAATGCTTATATCCCGACTATATGTATGTAGATCAATATAATCGCCTTGAAATGATAAGTTGAACGCATTTACTTTATAATTAGAATTTAAAAAAACTAAACACAACTTATTAGAATTAATATTAAGCTCAGCCGACAAATCTTGTGTCATTTTATCATTGGTATTTGTAGCTATTATTTGAAAATGATGTTGTAACTCGATCCATTGCTTCAAGACTCTTTTCACAGTCATCTGGTATTTGATATTTGCACAAGTTTAAAAAATTAATTTGAATCAATACTTAAATTTATTAAATCAAATACTTGTTTACGCTTTATTGTTCGCAATGAAGAGGTGAGATTAAGTTATACCGTTCCTTCACAAGAAAGGCGACAGAGTTGGGATTGATTTTGCTGCTTCCGAGCTGCATAAGTTTAGTGAATGATAAACGCATTTAACTAATTAAATAGAACTATTTTCCTTTTTAAGCAAAACATAAAGCAACTTTTTTGCATCACACATCTTGCTTACACTGTCTGTTCCAATGGTAGTTAAATTATTAAGACTTAAATCCGAACAACGTTCAAAAATACTTAAACCACTATCTGGTGTGTATACATACAAATAAACATCATGCTTTTAACATGTTAACTCGACTAGACTGTAGTACATATAGAAGAAACATTCAAAATATAAAATTCAATGCCAATGCCAAAATGTTAATAATAAAAAAGATAGGAATAAAAAGTCCCCAAATCCCTTCGAATAAAAAATTATGATGAAATCCCACATGCCACTATCTGGCTGCACTGGTAACCAGTTAAATTTACAAGATTAATGAGGTTTTATTTGTCAATTTAGGAAATTTTCTAAGAATCACCTTGCTGGCTTTAAAAAAAATTTCGTTAGAAGTTCGAACATTTTATTACCAACAACACTTTTTAATTTTGTAATAATTTACTACGAAGTTTAAACCAAATGTTTAAGTAATGAACTGTTAATTTGATTAATTGAATACTTTATTTTTAAAACGTTTTGAACAATATAGTTTTAAGTTAATCAAAGAAAACTTCCTATCAACCTTGATATTAATTTAAAAAATCTAATATTTTTTCCGTAAAAGTTCTTAATATTTGTAATTTTTTTTTTTTTTTTTTTTTTGTATATGTACATAAAATATTTTTTTTTTTTTTCAATATTAACATACTTTTAAAAAATAATAGAAATTTTGTATTTGACAAGTTTCAAAGTTTGTAAATTTCATGTAAAATAATATATTTTTATTAGCAACTTCAAAAGTAGTATGAAGGTGTAATACTCGTAGCGCTATATTCGG
Organism: Gymnosoma rotundatum; assembly: GCA_916610165.2. NCBI lineage: Eukaryota > Metazoa > Arthropoda > Insecta > Diptera > Tachinidae > Gymnosoma > Gymnosoma rotundatum. The sequence goes on from OU744336.1 coordinate 34,889,299, forward strand.
CTGTGCCGAATCTTATATACCGTTCACCATCTATGTAAATCTAGTTTAGTGAAGTAACTCCAATCGAAAAAGCAAATATTGGGGTGACAGAGAATTAAACAATAAAAAAATTTTAGGGGTGCATATATATAATTTTACATCAGCTCTTAATGGGTTAAGCGTTTTAAAAAATTTTTAGTATTTCCAAAGCTTTAATATGATATCCATATTGATATTTTAAGAAATTTGAAAATTTCAGAGCCCCGTGACTCGAAAAATATGGGCGGCGCCAATATCTTCACTTAATTATTTTTATTTTTTTTATTTTTTTTATTTTTTAATCTTTATCGCATATTTATTTTTTGTTTCGATTTCAACGCTACACGGACGGACAGACGGACATTGCTCAATCGACTTCGAAGTGAGAATATATACACATTGTGGGTTCGGAAAGGGATATTGTAAAAATTACACATGGAATGACAATCTTAGATATACAATTTTTCTAATAGTATTGTCAAAAATATATCGTCACTTAAAATGCAATAGGGCGTAACAAGTAAAAAATTCAAAATTGATTTTCTGATTGATTATACTGCGACAAGTGGGTAAAGCTTATTCTAACAGCTTTTTTAAGGTTGGGTCTAATTTTTTTCACAAAATGACGTATTACCTTCACAAAGCCCTAATAGACCAAAAACTCATTTTTATTATTTTTTTTTTTTTTTTTTTTTTTGTTTGACACGTTTTTAAATTAACTGTTCATTTAAAGGACAGAATTTTCTACCAACATTTATTCGAAACTACACTGCGCAAACCAAACAAAGAAAATGAAATCAAGGGTGTATTAAAATTTAATAAATCTTTGTGAATTTTACTTGAAACCGCAAATAAACATGTTCTTTAAATTAGATTTTAACTAAAAGTGGCGCGTGACGCGCAACACTCTGTCGGTATCATGTTACGGACCAAACCAACATTTATGATAGGAAAAAAATAAAACTTTTAGTTTCTATTTTATTCGCACATTTGTAACAAAAGTTCACATGGAAACCTTTCACTTCTTTGGATTTAAAATTTGTAAGTTGCTGTTTTATTTTTATATGTTTGTGTCACAGATTCTTTTTTAAACGACTACTGCGACGATGTTTTAGTAACATGTAGTCGATAAATCTATCACAAACATTATTGGTAACTTGGCGACACATGTTGTAGCCTTGATGATGGTGGCATTTCGTATTTTAAACATTTTCTATAAATGCGGATGAAAACTAAAAAAAACAAAGCAAATAAAATCTGGAAAGAAACAATCAGCTGAAATTCAATACAATTTAGTACATGTAAGTATGTAATATAAATAGAAACCCACACTAGCGCACATATACAACGATCTACATATCTATTCATTCATCTAACCGTTTTGACAAACATTTTTAAAATGCACTTTTTTAACGTTGCTTACCACAAAATTGTTTACAAATATTGATTTAACGTCAGTATATTAGGGCCATCCGTATTATGGGCATAAATTAAAAATAAATCTGAACTTAAAGAAAACAGTAAAACTTTAAGATATAATTGATAACAAAGACGCTGATATTAATTCTTAAAGGAGCAATTAGTTCCTGTCGGCATTTCTTTGATTGCTCTAGTCTGTTCGCCAGAAATTAAATGTAAGTTTTTAATTGTTATTTTTTCGTTTCATATCAAGCAGTCCTGGTAATGATTCTTTAGCCGATTATTAAGTAAATATCGATCAGAAGCTCCCAAAATTATTGGCGCACTGTTTTTCTTTTGTGTTAGCCAAGTCGTTACGATAGATTTCCAGAACTTCAGTTAAACCCTTGATATAAAAATGTTTGATAAGTTTTCTAAACAAATTGAAGCTTTGTTAAATTCTCTTTAATGCAACTAAAATTAGAAATATAAATGCTTGTATATTTGGTTGTTTGTTGCTCAATAACGGCTAAACGATCAAACCTACTGTAATGAAATTTGGATCACAGACAAACTTTTCAGCATTTTGAACCAAGAGGGGACTAAATTGAGTAAAAATTAAATCCAGGCATTCTTCAAAGTGCCATAAAATTGTTTTGAGCTGTTAATTGAATAAATTTAAACAATTTAATAACAATAATGAATTCACTCAATCTGCCGATCTTAAAAAAAAAGATTACTTAAAAGGTTTTATTTTTAAATTGTTTTCTACGGAAGTTTGATTTCTTAAAGAAGACATCGACAATAAATTGCAATTTTTTTCTACTATTTTTGTCCTACACCTGTCCCAACCCTAATCACAGTTTTGAAAACTGAACGAAAGATATAATTAATTAAATAAGTAAAGTGAGTGTTGCCAAATATTGAATTTAAGCGATGCTCGAAATTTTAAAAAATAAGAGAAAAACCGTCGCCACCCTAATAAAGTTTATGTGTCTATAAAATCAGAGATAATGTTTTTATTATTTTATACTTTATATAAAGTAACCAGTATGTTAATTGCGGTTATAAGCCTTTGATATTTAACATGGCCTAGATCTAGTTTTTCTTTTTATTTTGTGATTTTTTTTTCTGCTTGACTTTGTATTTAAGTTTTAATTGAAATGAAATTTTCCTCATATATTTTGTAAGAGGCATTAAACTAAGCTTCTTGGCAGATTTTTTTTTCAGATGGACATGATAATTATTGCTTTTCAAATAAGCAGAGTTGTGCAATGAAAAAAAGAAAAAATTTGTAAGATCCGATTTCTTAAATTATTATTTTTTTTTTTGCTTCTGTCAAAAGTCAGTTGGCTCGCACACAGGGTATTTTTTTAAGAGAAGTAGAACTTCAGGCATTAATACCTACTTAGTTTGTAACCGTGCTACATTCTTTAGGAAAGAGATAGACAGAAGACAGGTGGTGAAAGGAGATAGATATAAACAAGGCGAATTAAATATAAGGTGATAGCGGTGGCGAATTCAATTCTTTTCCCTTGTATTCTAACTGTCAAACTCCATATATAAAAAATCTGTATAACAGTTAGATAAATTTTTTATATATGGAGTTTGACAGTTAGAATATTGGGGAAAAGAATTGTATTCGCCACCGCTATCACCTTATACTTAATTCGCCTTGGATATAACCATTTTATTAATTATTTTACTTCTCCGGCGAATATGCTATGAAGAAGTACCGGTTCAAGGCTGAGTATTCGCTATAAATCTTACTCGTTCTTTCTAACGTTTTCGAAATTCTTACTCTAGACCAGCTTCCGTATTTTTTTTACTTTTTTTAATTTCTAAGATATTTTATCATTCATTGCAGCACTTGGTTCTCCTGGCCCAAACTAGCTCAACGCCATTTGGAGGTGTACACCTTCAGTGGTATATATAATAGACATAACGCGGGGCCCTCAAGGCCAAAAGAGAAATTTTTTGGAGCTTTTATATGCCCACTGTATGACACCGCTGTGACCACCAACTCTATTAACATATCCGTCAAGCCCACCACTCCAAAGTTGAATAGCCGCTTGTACGTCTGTCATATTATTACTACGAATGTCTGAAATTTCAAATATTTAAAAGCCATGTCGCTAAGCACATCAAGAGACCATCATTGCTTGTTAATAATCTACATTCATATAATAAAACTGTAATGGGATCATTTCTGTACATGAAATAATTTTTGAAAATTTTAATGTTGGTATAGAAAGTAATCGATATGGAATACAAAACACCTATTTTTGAATTTTTGTTTGTCTGTCTGTGTTCGCATCACGTAAAAGCTACTGGATGGATTTTAACAAATTTTTATGAGGAGGTCCCTTAGAACCTTGGTTCCAATGTAGAATACTTTTTTCCTAAAAATAAGTCATTTCGTAGAGAAAATATAGATACAAGTGTGAAAGCACCCTTTTTACCTGTATAATGATACTAAAACAGTTGTCTGCGCATTTTATTTCTGTAAATGAAAAATTTTTAACACTGTCTACAGAACTCTGGAATAAATATTTAAGAACACGTGGATGTTGCTAGTTATACGAGGGCTGCTCTATATATTTCTGGCCTAATAGTGAAAATGCGAATATTTATAATCAAAAATGGTTTTATTGTTTTTCAAAGTGTTCTCCAGCATGATTTATACACTTTTGCATGCGCTCAAACCAGTTGTCGAAGCACTTTTTCCACTCCGATTGAGACACCTCTAAAACATGGTTTTTGAACACTTAAACAGCTTCTTCTGGCAACGAAAATCGTTGACCACGCATTTTTTTCTTGATGTGCGGAAAGAAGAAGAAGTCATTAGTTGCATAGTCAGGGCTGTACGGCGGATGATCCATTAGTTCGACGTTTTGGCCGGTCAAAATCGCTCTGGTTTGAGCCGATGTGTGAGAGCTCGCCTTGTCATGGTGAACAATGATTCGTCTTCTCTTGTTGGTTTTTCGAATTTCTCCGATGACTTCAGGCAAACAAATTGTAGTGTACCACTCAGAAGTGACCGTCCTACGTTGGTCAAGCTGAACAGTCGCCACATGACCAGTTTTTCCGAAGAAACAGGCGACCATTTGCTTCGAAGTGCTTCTTTCACGAACAACTTTCGTTGGATTTTGCTCGTCTTTGAAGACCCACACGGTCGATTGTTGTTTCGTTTCGGGCTCATACGCATAGATCCATGATTCGTCACCTGTGACGATCTTATAAACGTCTTTTGAAGCACCGCAATTGTATTTTTGCAACATTTCTTTGCGCCAATCGAAACGATCCTTTTTTTTGAGCGTCTTTCAAATTGTGCGGGATCCAACGAGAACAAACCTTTTTTACGGCCAGGTGTTCATGCAGTATCGAATGTATGCTGGTGGAAGAAATGTCCAAGGATGTCTCTATCTCTCGGTATGTCGCATGTCGATCTTGCATTATGAGTTCACGCACGTCATCAATGTTCTCCGGCACAACAGCCGTTTTTGGACGATCTTCACGGAATTCGTCTTTGAGCGAGCTTCGGCCACGATTAATTTCATTATACCAATTTTTCACAGTGCTATAGGATGGTGCTTCATCGCCATACAAAGATTTAAGTTCATCAATGCACTCTTGTCGTGATAATCCACGTCGAAAGTTGTGATAAATGATGGCACGAAAATGTTCACGAGTTAATTCCATTTTTTTCTGTATTAATTTTTTCAAGTCACTGTAAACAACAGAAATAATGGTCGTACGTCAAAACGTTTTGAGTACGATTATGCTTAAAAATGACAAACTTTCCAATGGAAATGTTAGATTGCACTTGGCAGCACTCAGTCTTGCCAGGTCAGGAATATATATAGCAGCCCTTGTACAATAAACACGATCATATTTAAAAAAATGTATTAACTCTTAAACACAAAAATTGTTTTCAGAATTAACGATTTTCAATTGCTGCTGAACGTAGGGTACGTGTTAAAAAATAATAATAATAGAAAACTTATCATGGTATGAATTTTTTTAATAAAAATTTTTTTTTGTCACAAAATCGAAAATAATGAAGATACTTTTTGCAAAAAAACATTTTTTTAGGTCTATTTTAAAATTTTCTTGTTTACCCTTTTTTAGACGTAACACTTTTTTTTTAGTTTTACTTAGAATTTTAGGAAGAATCGAATGGTGTTTAAAAACTGAAAGCGGACAATAAACTTAAAAATAATAAACAAAAAACCAAAGTTCAGAAAAGTACACTCACAAAATTCTCGTACATAAATGGAAAATACACAACATAAACCAACCCACACATATTTTTCTTTTCATTACAAACATGTGTGTCTCTAAATTTTGAAATTTTCCGTACACATCAATGAATGTGATTGATTAAAATATATTTTTGCGTACACTCACGTGAATGTACACGTATTCTTTGTGTACATGTACGAGTTAAGGACTCTGCAAAAAACATAAAAAAATCAAGACATATTTATTTTTCTTAAGTCAAATGTTTTTAATAATACGAGAGATACAGTAACAAATGTAAAGATATTATTTCTTTATATTTTAACATTTTTTAAATCGGGTAACAAGCATCCAAGAAGTTTGTTGAACGCGAGTTGGTGAACCTTATTCCAATTGTTTCTTGCTTAAGCCACAAGGACCCGAGATACAGTTTATTAAGGCTGGCTTATTATCCAAGCACGTATTTAAAAAATTTCGGATTTATTAATATTTATTTTGCAAAAATCTCTACTTTAAATTGTTTTAAAATGACTAAAAGCGCTTAAACAAAAAGAAGTTTAGATATTATATTTTCAAAACAAAGAAATATGGTTGTTGTACAGAAAGTACCAAAATACTTTGTAAAATTTTTGAAAAGCATTGTAAAAAAACAGAGAATAATTATCCCAATTAAGGGACAAAAAGCACCCCAAAATCGCCAAAATGGCATTATTGATAATGTACACCTACACTAGAAATAAAAACTGATTAATATTCGCAAATAGCTCGATCTTTTGTTGGCATTGCATACGTACATTTTTAAATTAGTACTTTTCTATTCCAGTTTACTACCAAAGTACGAAGTAACAATATTTGATGGAATTCATTCAAACTTTTAAAGAATAGTGTGGTTTGTAAAAAAAAAGTAAAAAAAAAATACAATGTGAAACAAAATTTTTAAAGACCTGATTAATTTTTAAGATTAAGATTAATTTTTTTATTCCGAACTGGTATTTCTACGCACACCTTATGACATTGGTACTCGTGCATTATCTACATATGTATATAAAAAATTGTTAAAGTATGTTGTGACTTTATAACCCACGATCCGTCAAACCGGATTTGATTAAATTTTTACGATTTGTTCGTGTAATTGGTTTATCTAAAGTTTTCACGAAATCGGTTAACTCGTTCGTGAGTTATGACTTTTCATGACAACATGTGATTTTGTCCATATAAAAAAAACAAAGACAAATACGGAGACGCCGAGCGTATGCAGTATGTATATTGTGTGCTGACTTCATACACACGGTATTCAATGTTAATAATCATGCGTAGCGAAGCACGCCGGGATCCATTAATTGTGTATGTAAAGACGATAGTTGTTTCATTTTTTTCCTCATAAATCATTAGAAGAAGATTAGGGACCTTATTACTCAGGAAACTGACGGATGTTTTTTTAAAGAGAAGTAGCACTTCAGTCAATAATATTTATTTAGTTATTTTTGTAGAGATCAGGTGGTGAAAGGAGAAAGATATAGCCATTATATTAGTTATTTTACTTCGCCGGCGAATATGCTATGAAGAAGTACCGTTGTTTTAATGTTAACTCTGAATATGTATTTATACCATTAAACAGAAAAAATATTTTTATTTTTGAAAACCGCAGGGGTTAAACCCTGGCCAACCAGATTTGTAGTCAACGTGCTTACCACCATGACTACAGCAGTCTCTTAATTCCAATAAAAAAAATTAATATTATAACTAAAATCCAATGTTTAAAAAAATTAAGAATGCAGAATAAAACTTATGTTTTATTTCAAAATCAGGTTTTCTTAAATGCATTTAAACTTTGTAATACAACAATCCTGTACTATAATTACAAGATTAAATGAATGGTTGCATTGAAGGCAATTAAATAAATGAAAAAAAAAATTGATTAATTATTAATTTTGTTGCATTATTCGAATGTCACGACATGTCGTATAAATAACACAAACTTAAGTTAACTTTTTTAATTTTTATTTTATGAGTGTATTAATTCACATCTGCATGTATTCAAATAAAAAAATATACACACATACATAAATATTTAACGCCATATTACTAGACTAGAAAATCGACTTTATATTATTGTTTCTACTCAATTTGGGCAAGTATTTAAATGTAACAACACCTTAACACAGTCTTTAAAGAACCCCAGACAATAATAGTGGCCAAAATAGCATGGTAACAGAAAACACTTATTTGGATCATTTGGACAACTGTTGAACAAAGTGAACTAATGCTGTTAGTGCTTAATTTAAGAGTGCTTAAGTTAAGTTAGTACGATAATGTGTGAAAATTCACTTCTAAATCAAAACACACAGACAGCAAACAAGTTATTCAATGTTCAAAAATTAGCAGTGCAATGTTTGAAAAACACACTCAAACACACACTCGTTTTATTAATTTGACTTAAGAAAAGACTATTATTTTTTTTAATTTTCCCAAGGAGTTAAGGTAATTTATTTAAATTGAAAACCAAAACCAGAAACAAAAAGAAAATCATTAAATTTATTAAATTGTTAAAGTTTTTGTAGTTTTATCATTTTTTATTTTAACTGTGACCTTTTAAAAATGATTGATTGTAATGTTTGGATAGATTTTATTAAAAAAAAAATCGTGTTTTCTTAACTTTTTTGTTGTTAAATAATTGAACCTACCACTTGCATTGTTAAGATTTGTTATTTTTATTTGCAAACAGATAATTATTTTGTTTAAATTCTCTTTATTTTTTCATTGAATTCTAAAAATATTTTTTTTTGTTTCTTTTAAAACTTTCAAATTCACCACAACTTTACGAAGAGTTAATTTAACCTGTTTAAATTGAAAATTTATTAATTGAACTTTTTGTGTTACTGGCACCTCGTTCGTTCTCAATGACTTTGTAAAACTTCGCGTTTGGACTGAACCGCCAGAAAACTATCTTGGCCTTTTTATAGCTTGAACTTAATATCAAGAAAAAAAGTACTCTTACACATAATAAAGAAACTCTTAATGGTGTTAGTGGTAGAGTTACAGTAGCTGGCCAAGTTGTTGTCTGTTTATCTGGCTTAAGCCACAGCTAATAGTCAAAACCAAGAAACCTTTTTTTTTTGTTTTTATTGAATTGTTGTTGTTGTTTTCTTACTTAGTTTATTGTCTAATAATACGCTGCTCTCTGTTTAAAATTGAAATTATTTCACTCAACACTTAACAACTTCAATAATATTGAAATTTTTCATTGTTTTTGTGGTTTTAGTCAATTTTAATTGACTGTATGACGTGTGTAAAAAATAAGTTTTTCTTTTTAATTAAAATTTTTATTGTAAAATGATTTCTTATTAAACATTGAAAACATAATATTCACCACCTTTTAGTTGTATAAAGACAATCAGTCACATTTTCATTTGCTAATGGTGGAAAAGCTTTTCTAACAATAAAAAACTCTTTTCAAAAAGCTTTCATATTTGCAAGTGTATGTGTAAGTCACGCAAATTAAAGTCTGTGCATTTCTTTAAATAAAATTTTAATATATTTTGCTTTTAATTCTCTTGTGCATTAAAGTTTAAATTAAAATTATTTTTTTCCTTTATGACTAATTTCAAGAATGTGAGAATATTGAAATGGAAACTTTCAAATGTTAGTGCGAGTGTAATATATTTAAGTTATAGCACATGGTCCTGAAATGGTAACAGTAAACTTTTTTCGATACTTTTATTTCTAAACTACAATTTTTTTGTCCTTAGAGATTACATTTGGATTAGGGACTTCAGCACTTGACATGTCAGCAAGGTGACGTCAGCGCAAATTAAACGACAGCTAAATGATTTCTTTGCTTCTATTTTATTTACTATCTATCATGTTTTTTTTTAAAGCCCAGTCGCATATAGCTTTCAATAGTTTTTAATTTATAAAATAGAATTGTATTTTTATGTAAATAATTTAAAAGTAAATATTTTTGCATCAAAATGTTGCAAAGCAGTTTGTATTAAAATTCCTTTATGCGAAAAACTTTTCGTAAATTTTTAAACTTATCTTTTTTTTATTATTTAATTTATAGTCAATTTAGCTGAAATAAAATTTCTGTCATATTTTTGCTTTATTTTTTTTTTTTGCCAATAGGTAAAAATTTACTACCATCAGAAACGGCGTTTTCGTAAGATTAATACAACATTATGTTTTTTTGGTTTTATTTACATGCAGTACACCTTTCGTTGCTAATGCTTCACAGTAACTTTTAATTGATTACAAATATCAAAAAAAGAACAAAAGTTATATCCTTAAACAATTTAAAATGAATTTCCTTTTAATTTGTATAAATATATGTTTTATGTACAAGGCGAATTAATACCAGGTGGCAGCGCCGCTACAACAATACAACAACAAAAAGAAAACTAGGCACTTAAATGTATGGGAAACTTCAACACATAATTAATTATTTCACTTTTTTCTTACCCCTTTCAGTAACGTTTTGAAAGAGTTTTGCTTTTTAAATTGAGTTAAAACATTTTTTTTTAATTATATTTAAAAGAACATAAAAAAGAACTTTTGTAATATAAAAAAATACACTTTTGACAGCTGCTTTACACATAAGAAAATTAAAAAAAAAAATAGTCAGCTGCCGCAACGATGCCACCTGATAAAATTAATTCGCCTTGTGTACATATATAGTTTTTAACTTCAAATTCAATTTTATAAACTTCAAATTCAATTTTATAAACTTAAAGTTCAATTTTAAAAATTTCAAATTCAATTTTATAAACTTCAAATTCAATTTCTATTTCAAATTTATAAAATTTTTTAATAATCTTTTAAAATAAGTGCATGCGCTACGGTAGCGTTATCATATCGCTCATTTACTTCAAGAACGTCATAACTCAAAAAAATTCATTTCCAGATAATCGTAGTTTAAGTTTTTGACTCGTTCTCACCACCGATAAAAATATCAGGCTGCTTAAGTTCCCACTACAATAAGTAAAATGATTCATAATTAAAAAAACCATTTAAGAAAACTTTCATCAATTATAAATTAAAGGGGAGATCGGGGACAAACTATCTGGGATGTTTGAATTATGACATTATTGCTGTAACCATATATCCGATACCGTGTCGTAAACTAAAATATGTCGTTATTTGTGAAAATAAAAACGGAGTTTCACTTAATATTTTTCATCAACACAGCCATAATTGAAAATAATACATTATATGCGAAAAGTCATACATTATAAAAATATCTTTTTTTCATATATACAGTCACAAGACGAAATGTGACAATGTTTTAGAAAGCGATATGATCTTAACGTTATGAAGTTTACTCCACATGAAATGAAATAACGAATTAATCTCTTAAAACGTGGAAAGTACAAAAGAAATAAAGATGAAAAATATACGCAATATAAAGCATGAAATGGCAAACAATTCTATTTTTAGTTATGACTTTCTTGAAGTAAATGAGCGATATGTTATTTTTTAACATTCATGATTTTAACAGTGTTCCCAAACGATAAATCTAAAACTATAGCCTGCAATTCGCTATAAGATGCAGAATTCTGTAGTCTGTCGAGTTGCTTATATTTTTACATTTTTTAAATTTAACTTTGGGTTTAATTTCCGGCTACATAAACAAAGCTTTCTTTTATCCAAGAATTATTCAAATTTGGTTTTAAAATATTTAAGGAAAAGCTCTTCTGGATTTTTATTAAAATATAAAATCCTAATATAATTTTAATAAATCTAACTGCCACCTTGATCTTAAATATTATTCAATGATTCCACGATTTTAAGGTTAAGTTATATAGCTTTAAGCAGTATTAATCATAATTAAAACTTAAATCATAAGTTTTGTTAGAAGAAACTAAAGAGCTCAATGATCCCTTCCATATAAAAATATGTATAATTTTAATAGCTTGCAAAGCGTTCTAGGATTTTTATCAATCAATGTTTATTTCTAAAAGTATTTAAAAAAATGTACACTGTAAAGATAATAATGAGATTAAGAGTTGTATATATTTCTGGCCTAGCAACACTGTTAACAGTGACTTGAAAAAATTAATATAGAAAAAAATGGAATTAACTCGTGAACATTTTCGTGCCGTCATTTTTCACAACTTTCGACGTGGATTATCAAGACAAGAGTGCATTGATGAACTTAAATCTTTGTATGGCGATGAAGCACCATCCTATAGCACTGTGAAAAATTGGTATAATGAATTTAATAGTGGCCGAAGCTCGCTCAAAGACGAATTCCGTGAAGGTCGTCAAAAAACGGCTGTTATGCCAGAGAACATTGATGCCGTGCGTGAACTCATAATGCAAGATCGACATGCGACATACCGAGAGATAGAGACATCCTTGGACATTTCCTCCACCAGCATATATTCGATACCGCATGAACACCTGACCGTAAAAAAGGTTTATTCCCGTTGGATCCCGCACAATTTGAAAGTCGCTCAAAAAAAGGCTCGTGTCGATTGGTGCAAAGAAATGTTGCAAAAATACGATTGCGGTGCTTCACGTTTATAAGACGTTTATAAGATCGTCACAGGTGACGAATCATGGATCTATGCGTATGAGCCCGAAACGAAACAACAATCGACCGTCTGGGTCTTCAAAGACGAGCATAATCCAACGAAAGTTGTTCGTGGAAGAAGCAATTCGAAGCAAATGGTCGCCTGTTTCTTCGGCAAAACTGGTCATGTGGCGACTGTTCCGCTTGAGCAACGTAGGACAGTCACTTCTGAGTGGTACACAACAATTTGTTTGCCTGAAGTCATCGGAGAAATTCGAAAAACCAACAAGAGAAGACGAATCATTGTTCACCATGAAAATGCGAGCTCTCACACATCGGCTCAAACCAGAGCGTTTTTGACTGGCCAAAACGTCGAATTAATGGGTCATCCGCCGTACAGCCCTGACTTGGGACCTAATGACTTCTTCTTGTCTCCGCACATCAAGAAAAAAAATGCGTGGTCAACGATTTTCGTCGCCAGAAGAAGCTGTTGAAGTGTTCAAAAACCATGTTTTAGTGATGTCTCCATCGGAGTGGAAAAAGTGCTTTGACAACTGGTTTGAGCGCATGCAAAGTGTATAAATCATGATGGAGAATATTTTGAAAAACAATAAAACCATTTTTGATTATAAATATTCGCATTTTCACTATTAGGCCAGAAATATATAGAGCAGCCCTCGTAAACTATTTTATGTAATAAAACAAACAAAAAACCAAATTAATATTAACAAAATTAATTTGTGGCAGTGACCTCAACATTGCATTAAAAAAATAAAAAAAAATTTTGGGCTCCTCAACCAGGATCACAGTTTCGTGATATAAATATATGTAAGTGTGTATATGGATGTATAAAAACGGATGTTTGTAACAGAAAGTAAAACTACAACAAACCGTAATGAACGCAAAAACAAACAAAAGCCGTTATTATCTACGTAGTAGTTAAAGTCAATACACATGCATGGATGCACACTCATGCATTTGGGCAAACTAATAATTAACAGTTTGAAATAATAACAATGAACTGCAATAAAAATTTTGAAATATTTTTTCTCCTCATAAACAGGGCTTTCATATCAGAACTCACACATACTTAAATTAGTATATCTGTGTGCGTGTTTATGTAAACGCAATTTATCGTAATTTATACACACGTCACACAGTAGGCCTGTTTTAGTTTATAAGATACAGATCAGAACAAAACGGGGTTTTACAGTAACCGAAATAAAAAAAAATATATGCGAAAGAGGTAGGTAATTAATGGGTTCTATTTAAAATAAACTGGTTCAATTTAGGGGAAAAACGCATGATTTTAACGTTAGTTTATAATTTGCGACCATGAATTCACATTATTAAAACGGCTTGGCATTAAAATTAATGCTTAAAACCAGTGAAAATCGATAATTAGGAAACATTTTTTCTTAGATTTTTTTTATAATTTCTTAAAATAAATTTTAGCAACCCGAAAATATTTTCAACTTAAATATCTTTCATTAACATTTATATATTGTAATAAAATGGAACTAAAACATTAGTCTTTTAATTGGGACTGCTAATAAATACATCTCATTTTATCTTACTTAGTTTTAAAACCAGTTTTTAATAACAAATTTTTATGACTTTTTCATGAGTTCAAAAATTACAACGTAACTAAAATAATCGAACTTATTAAAAAACGAACAGTGCCAGGACTTCGTTTGCGTGCCATTAAAATATTCTTAAGATTTTAATTTAGAAAAATGTGTTTTAAACTATTTATTGTAAAATTCTGTAAACAGTGTTAAAAATTTTCTATCTACAAAGATAAAATGTGCCGATACCTGTTTTAGTGCCATTATACCTGTAAAATTGGTGGTATTCAAATTTGTATCTCTATTCTGTCTACGAAATGACTTATTTTTACAAGAAAAAAAATTATTAATTATTATCAAAATTCATCCAGGAGTTTTTGGGTGATACGCACACAGACAGACAAAAATTCCAAAAATAAGTGTTTTGTATTGCATATCGATCTACACTAACATCGAAAGTTTCAAAATGTTATTAATTTTCATTACATACATTTTCATTATATGTATAGATTATATATTACACAAAATTTTCAAAAATAGGTGTTACTACTCGTATTTAATTAAAGACACGGGAATATTTTTAATATTTAATTTTCATAAAAAAAACTTTGTGCTATTTTTTTATTTAATTATCCCGATAAAATTATTTACCGATATTGATTATTGAGGGTCAAAGCACGTCTGGCCATTTCGTTACCGCTTACTTAACTCTTCAGGAAACTTCTGACAAACATTTAAAATAAACTAAAGATTTTTTTCCAATCAATAAAGCAAAGACACAAATCAAAGTTTAAGCAAAAACAACAATAATCAACAGTAGAATTACTTTTTCTTTCTCCACTTTTTACGGCTGAGTTTTTTTCGGCTCTTTTGTACAGTTGAAAGAGGATGAAAAATAAATTATCAAAAACACTAGGATAATTTATTTCTATGCACAGGCACTTTGCAAATTATTTAATTAAAGACACGGGAATATTTTTTAAATATTTAATTTTTATAAAAAAAAACAATAGTTTTATTTAATTATCCCGATTAAATTAATAACCGATATTGTTTATTGAGGGTCAAAGCACGTCTCGATGGCCATTTCTATTTATTTACTATTTTTTTAGAAAAAAGATGCATTACAGAAAATAAGTGCAAGTGAAACAATGAAAATACCCATGATTTTTGAACTCCTTCATTAGTTTATTTTAATTTTTTTTTTGTTTTTGTGTTTGCTGGGTAGATGGGTTTAAGATCAAATGCTTAATTTAAAACTTTATTTCTTTGATTGAAAATTGTAATTTTTAATTAATTAAAAATAAAATAATCTAAAGAATAAGTTTTCTATTTTGCTGTCTATTTTAAACTGACTCACTGTACCGCTTGCTATACATAAGTCAATGAATTGCATTAATGCACTTTGGAACAATGAATGGCATGTCATGCATTTCTTTGTATTGAAATTCATGGTTCAAAATTCCACAAATTTTAAAAGCATTTGCAATATGCTACAATATCACCTATAAATTCAAACCAAACTTTAAATTGGAAGTAATTATTTGGTTTTCATATGATTTTAGCTATTTTTATGCAAATTATCTTAAATATGATTCATTTAAAATAAAACATAAAAAAACCAAGTAGGTGTTCCCATAAACTGTGACTCTATTAACAAATGTAAGTTTTTTACGACACGTATTGCGGTGACTGGACCAATGCTTTTCGCGTTATAAAAAAGAGTTGTTTTTAGGAAAATAATGTTGTTATGAAATTCTTAAAATCACACTGTTTTTAAAGCAAATTTTGCAAAAATTTTGCAGCATTTTTTTTTTATTAAATATTGGTTAAGTAAGATAAGATAAAAATCAGTTTGCAGCAATAAATACATACACACAGAAAAAAGATTGCTAAAACTTTGTTTTTTATGTTTGTCCAAAATTTAACTACAGATATCATGATTTCATTTTCATTATTATTCAAAGATAGTCATAATATGCTTTTTATATTAAAAACTAACAAATATTATTTATTACTAAAAGTTATTGTTTAGAGAGTTTATCTTCACTTAAATCATTACAAATGTATGAGGAGATTTTCAAAGAAAAAAAGAAAAATTAGACACCAGCAAAAGGAAATGCAGCATTTTCTGAATCGCTTGATCTGTCATTAGCATTTTTCACATCTATCTACCTTAGGTTGTGTACAGTGTAAACATCATCTATTCAAGCAACTAGTTTTTGTAAATAAGAATACGAGGAATCTTCAAAATCAATTCATATTAATTAGAATAGACGACATCCACACAAATTTCAACTCACTTCTTCGTTGTTATCTCTGCAAATCGCTATATACATTTGTTCTTGCTTTGTGTCAACCATCGGACTATTATTTTTAATCTTTCCATAAATACCATAGTTACTTTAAAAGTTGACTGTATTTTACCTGCTCTTGTTATTCTATTTTCATTATATTATTTTTATACCCTGCACCACGAAAAGTAGAAAAAGGGTGTACATACCTAAATTTGTCATTTCGAGTGTAATTTCTACAATATTCATTTCCGACCCTATATATATTCTGACTTCTTATTCATAGCGAAATCGATTGAGCGATGTACGTCTGTTCGTTCGTATTAATGTTTGATTTCACAAAAAAATATATCAATCGATCAGATATAGTATCGAAAGAGGTGCTATTGCAAATTAGCATGATCGGTCCATGTCCTTCGAGGCATCCTAACTCTGATTATTTTATATCATTGGGAACAATTAAGTTCAATTAAAAAAATAATTATATCTGACGATAGAGAATTAAGAATTAAAAATAAGAACAAATAAAAACATCGCCTATATTTTCCGAGTTACAGGGCTCTGAAATTTTCAAATTTTTCATAGTATCATTATATGTATCATTTTAAAGCTTTTCAAGAGGTCTTTAGGGAAATACTAAAATTTTTAAAAAAAATGCTTAACGCATTAAGAGCCGGTGGCATTTTTTTTTTAAATTATATATTTCATATTTTTTGGAGTTACTTCACTAAAATAGATTTACATTACAGATGGTGAAGGGTATATAAGACTCGGCATAGCCGATTATATCACTTTTACTTGTTTATTTTATTTTTAATTTTTCGTCTATTTAATCTCTAGGACGTTTAGTCCCTTAAGATTTAAAATTTAAATTTCTCATATTTTATTTACTAAAATAGTTGTAGAAATAGATAAATTTACAATTGATAAGGCAGTAGCAAGTAGACACGAGGAATGCTGGTATATAATTCATTTGTAAAAATAAAAATCTGACTTTGTTCATTTAAGCTCTTAGACTTATAATTTACGATTACATAGAGCTTAAATTGTTTTATTTAAAAAATTAAATTTTGCTCTAAAACAAAATTCACTTTTTAATTGAAATCCATTAATTTAAAGTTTTTATTTAAAAATTAAATTTTTAAGCCAAAAATCGGATTATAATAAATTTTATAAGTTTAGATTGTTTTATATACCCAAATGAGAAGCCTTCCCACCAAAGAGGATATAAGCTAATATAAGGTAAAGATCCTATTTAGCATACTTTTATTTATGATGCAGCTTTTTATTTAACTACTCTCTAGCAAATAACCACGGAGGTACAGCGATTTTCACCTGCCAATAAGGAACATATTATAAGCAAAGTGTCAGACACAGTTAAAGACTAAGAAGCTTTCATTGAACAAATTTACTAAAGTCTTAACTTATCAATTGTAACGGATCTTTTTTTTTATCAAATCTGAACTAATATTAAAATGTACATATGTTTACCTCCTAGTCATTCTATTGTGTGATTTAGAATATAAACAAGAACGATTGGTTTTATATTCCCTTATATTTTTACACACTTACACCCCTCTCCATTTATTTTGCTATTTGTTTAAGTTTATATTAAGAAGGCACAGATTTTCGCATTTAATAGAAAATTCTTAAAATGTTTAATGTAAAAAATAAATTAAGTATTAATCATGCCCTATAATTGATTAGTTATTGATTTTTAGACTTTAATTCTAAAATAACAATATTAAATAAATAGAAATATTTTTAATTGTATACTCGCATGCTGGAGAACAAAGTAACTTAAAATATGAATATTATTATTGCTGCAGTTAGTGTATGACGACAATAACAAGTAAAAGTGACAACTGGTTAAATAGTGTATTTACTTACTTTGGTACTCAAATCAGTAGAATATAAAATTGAGTTGTTACACCAGCAAAAAATCAGTAAAAAAAGTGAAACACAAAAAACAAGTTTTTTCTTTAAGCTGCAACTTAAACCATAGAAACTTGAACACTTTTATTACCAGCAAAATATAAAAAAAATCATAACAAATGAAATGTGGTTTGTTGTTTAATGTTTTGTCAATGTGTTCCTTTGTGGCTTTTAAACAGAAAGTCAAACTCAGCTGCCACAAGTAGAATAAAATTTAAACACGCAGCAAAAAATTTAAGTAAAATATGTAAATTCAACACATAATTACTACGCATTTCAATATATATATATTTTTAATTTTACTTTATGAACTCATCAAGGTCATGTTATTGTTTTCTGTTTGATTATGTACAAAGAAACTTATATGAAAGTAAAATGATTTGTGTATATTTCCTTGTTTTTCAAATATTTACTGAATTACTTAACATTTTTGTTAGATAATTAAAATTTCTTTTTAAATAGTTTACTTTATATAAATAACAGTAAAAATGTTTAAATTTATTTGTTATTATAAATATTGTGCTAAAGTAAACTGCAAATAATTCAGAATTTATTTTAAGAATTTATAAATCGAAATTTTATTGACATTTTATAATGAAATGCATTATAAGCCGATTTAAACTAATATTAGGAAAACGATGTGAAAACAACTTATTTACTGTAAACAAATATTTTAAAAATAAGAATTACTTCTGCAGGGTGTTTAGTAGAAATAAAAATTTTATAAGAAAAAATTTTCTTGTTCGAAAGATCAATACTTGGGAACATTTTTCAGGCATATGGTCACCGCAATCGTTCTTAATGAAACACATTCTAGACGTCCAATTTTGGCTACTTTTTTAACTATTGTTTTCTATATGACCTCAAATTCCTCAATTGTTACTGATTTGTTTAGCATAAAGAAATGACTTCAGGTGGTTCCAAAGAAAATGATCAAGAGGTGTAAAATTGCAAGGCTTTTGAGGTCAATTAGAGATTCCTTTCTTCTAGTCAACATATTCCTAAATGTTGATTTTAATAAGTCGATACTTAGGGCCGCCGTATGGCGGGAATCGTTTTCGCTATCTCGCGGTGTGGTTACGTTCTCCATCGACTTTAACGCATGATCCAGCGCTTCATTTTTTATGAAATAAGGACTAGTGATACCACCAGCGTAAAAACCACACAAAACTGTTAATGTTCCTGGATGTTAAGGAGTCTGTAGAATCCTTTGTAGATTGATAACGCTCCACATGCATCAATTTTGTTGATTAGCAAACGAGTTAAGCCCAAAAGAGTATTCTCGCTGAAGAATTGATTTATGATTAAATTGATAACTGATTCTCCAAGTAAATTTTTTTGCTACGTCACCTAAAAAATATTCTACAAGTGATAGAATTTAACTGAAAGGAGTCTTCTTTTAAGTAAGAAAAGCCATTCTTAATCACTTTAATTTTATTTAAAAGAGAAATTCTCTGCTGACCATTGTAATTTATAAGGATTTGTATAACATTATTTTATTCCCACATTCGTAGCGCCTGTTTTTCAAGGCAGACCGTGAGGTGATTCTTTCTAGGGATTGATTGGTCACTGGCAAATTATTAAGCAAACTGATTCTGGTGAAAAATAATGTCACTGCTGCAAGTAGATAAATCAAACTTTACAATAGACCAAATTCCTTTGAAGCAAAGTTTACCAAAAAGATGTTTAATACTTATAACACAAAAACAGGAAAACCTACACGCCATCAGAATGTAATGCATCATTTTCAACTGATTATTTTTACAATAATTCTTGCGAAAAAAAACCGACTTCAAAACAGATTTCATCTCTCTGCCTATAACAGCCAAGTGTATGGCCATATAAATTAGGTTACATTAACTATTCGGACACACTTATATCTTCAAACTTTATACTTTTTCAACTGTTCAGTAGTTTCGCAATATACATCAAATTGCAGCAACTATAGGGTCAGTCTTTAATTTCCAAATTCAAATTATATACTTTCTGTTGTAGTAGATTTATCAATCAGGTTCTTTGTAAAATTCAACCGTCTGTGTGTAACGGTTCGACAGTATGTCTGTTTATAATGAACTATTGGTGCACCCTTTAATTTATAATTTTAAATATTATCAGCTGTTATTACAACGGACATAGCAATCGATATTGCGTCAAATTTACAAGCGCTAGTCTATAACGGTTCAAAAGATAGGCCTATATAAGTAAATCTGCAGTAATTATGGGACACCCTTTAATTTCTAAATTCAAATCATAAACTCCTTAATATAGTGGACTTAGTAATACAGGTCCCTTTTAAGTTTCAGCGTTCTGTCCATAACGGTTCAAAAGTACGACCACACACTTGAAATCACATCAACTATTGGAACACCCTTTAACTTCTAAATCCATATTTTACGCTTGTTGTTATAGCGGACTTACCAATACAGGTTCGTTGTAAATTCCAAGCGTCTCTCTATAACTTTTAAAAAGTATGGCAATATACATCAAATTAAATGAACTATTGGCGCACCCTTTAATTTATAATTCTTAATATTAATATTTGTTACTACAACGGCCATAGCAATCGACATTCTGTCCACTTTGCAAGCGTTTGTATATAACGGTTCAAAAGATAGGCCCATATAAGTAAATTTACATCAATTATGGGGTCACCCTTTAATTTTTAGATTTATTTTTGTATAATTTTTTGTTTTGAAAGCTATAGTATTACGCAGTCATTTTAAATTTTACAGAATCGCCCTTTACAGTTCATAATACATGCAAAAAACATGTATTTTGTATGACACCCTTTAATTTTTGAGATTATGAACTGTTTTTAAAACGGGGCCAATCTGTAAGCATAATCTATAATATTACCAAAAATTTTCAAAGTCGGATCAGAAATAACTGAGTTCTGGAAGCACAAATATAAAAAAAGCAACATTCAGCCGAATTGTATAACCTCCTTTTTTTAAGTCGGTTAAAAATACGAGAAACCCAAAGCTTTTCTTCATTGTTTTCTCTACACATCATCACACACATTTGTTCTTGCTTTCTGCGAACCTTCGGTATAGCCACATATGCAATTTTTTTGTTTTTAATGTAGTGTGTTTTTGTAAAAAGTTTTTAAACAATTATTTCAATCTAGTTACTGTATCGTAAATTTTTCTTCATCTCAAGATAAAAGTCCATCAACAAAAGGGTCACATTTCACCAAATAAATCGTTTTAATAGTTTGCAGTAACGCTGACGGACTTTTGCATAAAGTGGAATATTTTTTTTGCTCTGTTTCGAAATGAATCAAATGGCCAAGAGATATTCACCACAAAGCAAAATATTGATCGCAAAAGGTAAGTTTACCTGCAGTAGGAAAAATGTTGTGTTATTTATATATAAAAAAAATTCTTCTTCCACCTTTACATACAACAGTGGGTCTAATGGAAAACTTTATCGAAGTCTTTAACAAGTATGATGAACATTTTAATAGTAAGTTCCTCCACATCAGCGATCCCAAACGAAAAAAGCAGTCTTTGTAACTTTTAAAATTATGTTATAAGAAGTAGAGTCGGCTTTTGTAAATTTGTATCATATTTATTTGTTTTTTCATTTTTTTAAGCAAACAAGCTGAAAGAACTTCATAAAATTTTTCTAAATGTTTTATAAAACTTACAAAAAATTTAATTTCGAACTCACACTTAGATTTGAAATGAACATAGTGAACAAATTTACCAAACATCCAGAATTATATCTTGAATAGCTCTGTCTGAAATACGAGTATGGTCTTGTTAATTTACATTTCGTATTGAAATCTCGTTATAATTTAAATAAAGAATATTTTAATGACATAAGCCTTTCAGAAACTGTCAAAAAAATATTTACATCAATTCGTCCATTCCTCAACTTAGTTTGGTTCTCGATCTATGTGCACTTTTATTCACTTTAGCGTTAGTCCGTTTGCTGAAGATTATAATGTGCAATGGATAGCCAAAACTTGTTATCTAGTGAAGATACGTATACAAAAGATTCTTGACTTACAACGTAAGACAGATTTTGATGAACTAGGTTAACATCAGTTTCCAAACAACAAAAACATCATTCAAAAATGCTTATTTAAACCGAAACGGATTAATTTTAAAAACTCATTATTTTTCGTACAATTTTAAACAATATTCATGATTTTTTAGCAAAATTTTCTTGGTGTTGGCAATTTTTTTAAATTAAATTAAAAATTTTAAATTTTAAACTAACAGCTTAGCGAAAATTAACTGGTCCAATAAACTAGTTTTAGATTTTACTCAAATTATTAAATAAGTAATCACCAGTAAATATTAAAAACCAAACACACTTTAAATGCAAGGCCTTGTTTAACTATAGAGTTTGGTTTTATTTAAACTTTTAAGTATTACATTTTCAATAGTTTGTTCTATATGGCTAAATACGGATTTCCTTTCCAATTTGATTAAATTACACACAAACCAAAAGGTAGAACTAGTAAAACGTATTCAGCGTATCACAAAATTCAAATATGTTTTTTGTTTAATTTTACAAAATTTTTTAAAATAATTATATTAGATCTAGTAATTGGTGTGTTTCTGTTCGAAAGCTTGTGGTGTTTTATTAAGTGACTCTTAAAAGACCGAATGTAGTAAGACACTGCATTATAGAAACTTTTATTAAGAGTTTCCATAAATTAATGATTAAAGTAAAAGGGTCGCTGTTGACTAGATGTAAAGTAGAGCAGTATAGCCAGGTAAGGGGATTTTCCCCAAAATTGGGGATTTCAACATAAGTTTGGGGACAGAAATTTGTGGGAACGGATTTGCGAATTTCTCATTATTAGCTTTTTTATTATCAGCACTTTGATTTATTGGCATTGAATTTTATATTTTATATGTAAATGTTTCTTCAACCTGCACTAGTGTGTAGTCGAATTATTATACTAAAATATTATATAAATTTGTGTGTGTAGACACTAAATAGTGGTTTAAATATTTTGTACGTTGGTAGTGTCGTCTGCCCAGCTGGTTTGTAGTTGGAAATGTCAAAAGTTGTTTGTATTTTCCTTTGTTTGTTTACGAATTTCAAAAAACACTAACAACAACCGTTTGCGAGACAAAGCAAGCATGTGTATGGAAAGCAATTATCTTTTATTTCTCTTTGTGTTTTTGACGTTTCCAACGCACAAAACAACAATAAAAAGACATGTTCTTTTTGTCAATGTTATATTTGTTGTAGAGCCGCTATTACCTAGTAAAATAAATCTGCCTTGGGTTTAAGTCTTAATGATTTAACTACTATTGGGACAGACAGTGCAAGCAATATGTGTGATGCAAAAAAAGTCCCTTTATGTTTTGCTTAAAAAGGAAAAATAGTTCTATTTAATTAGTTAAATGCGTTTGTCATTCACTAAACTTATGCAGTCCGGAAGCAGCGAAGTCAATCCCCAACCTTGTCGAGTTTCTTGTGAAGGAACTGTATAACGACTTCTCGCTTCTTCATTGCGAACAATAAAGTATAAACAAGTATTCGATTTAATAAATATAAGTGTAGATTCAAATTAATTTTTTAAATTGTGTAAATATCAAATACCAGATGACTGTTAAAAGAGTCTGGGAGCTATGGATTGAGTCACAACATTATTTTCAAATAATAGCTACAAATATCAACATTTGTCGGGTGAGCTTAATATCAATATTAATAAGTTGTATTTAATTTTTTTAAGTCCAATTATAAATAAAGTAAATGCGGTCAACTAATCATTTCAAGGCGATAATATTGATCTACATGCATTCGGGATACAAGCATTTAATGTTACTTTTTTATGTCAATTTGTTCAAAATTTTTAAAGCCACAATGTCTTAAATTCGTTATTGATAAAACAAACATTTTAATTTGTCATAAAGAAAAATTATTTGGATATCAACGACATAGATGTTGGCATATTATGTTCTGAGGAATTGCGCTTGTTACCACTTTCGGACCAAATTGATTTTAAAGAAATTTGTTTTCAATACTTAACCGTACTAGCAAACGAAATGCTTAAAAGATTCCCCAAAAATATGAAAAACTATGTACTCGTCAAAAATTTACAGTTCAGAAATGTTAAAAACCGGAATAAATTTGATTCAATGTATAAAATTTTTAAAACATCCATTGGCTCCAAAGTTGCATTTAGAACAAAAAATTCCATGCCCAATGACATTTTCGGCTTTTGGCCAATTGCTTACGAATACAAAGATAATGCTGAAAATTATTTCTTTGTAACTAATGGTTTTGTAGAAGGAATATTTTCGTGCATGAACACTTTGAAATTTTGGAATCACTGATAATAATAAGATCCCATGTAAATGAATATAAAACCTGCTGTTATAAGTTTAAAGTTCCTGAAGCAATGACAAAAAGTTTTAAATTGAAAAATATGTACAAAAGAGTTGAAGAAGGGACAAAATTGAGGATTTTGTTTAGATGGGAATATTTGGGAATATTATTCGTCAAATTGGAGACAAGATCCAGAATTTTTCTGGCAACACTCAAGCTGAGCAGCTACTAAACATTTTTTTTTTTTTTTGGTTTGGTGACGGGGGTTCATATCCCAGCAGCCAGCAACTTAAATTTTTTTTGATATGTATTTAGGTATTTTGTTACTAGAATATATATACTACGGCAACCCCCTTAGTCAATATTAGCCTACAATATTAAATTGCCGGCGGAGTTAAAAAAAATTAAAATATAGCTGTATCTGCTTTAAACTATAAAACTCCCATTTTAACTAAAGTCGCTGTACCACTATCAAAAAGTAAAAAATGAAGTTGCAAGTCATTTCCATCCCCTCTACTTTTTTTTCTAAAGAACTTAACACACTACTGTTATTGCCTAAATGTTACTTTTATTTTAAAAGAAAACAAGAGATGATGGGTGTAAAATATTTACAAAATTCCTTTTTAATTGAAATGTAGTTGTACTTCATAAACTGTGGATTAGGACAGCATTATTCCAGCTATTTAACTTAAGCAAGGACCTGGCAAGCCTACAATAAAAAATCCCATAAGTGAATTTATGTCATCATCACGAGAGATAACGGCAAATCTTTGTTTTCAAATTTCATGTTGCCTACTTCCATGTTTTTAGTTAGAAAAATTTTCAACGGATTCTGGCAGAAGGGATAAAAAAATTATTTTTTTTTTTTTAATTTTAAACTCAGCTCTCTTTTAGTTGGGTTTATCTTGTTCACCCTTTAATACATTCATCATTAATCGGCATAGACAACTATACCACCGTAGTATATTTAAGGTATAGGAGTTTTTTTTTAATATTTTGAGTTTAAGGCTTTATTACACACAATTGCAAACATGAGCTAAAAGTTTTTATAAAGCCAGATTTTAGAGGGTTGGTATACATAAAAAATATAACACAAAATTTCGCCATATATCAACACACAAAAGAAAGCTTATATTGTAATGTACAGCTATTAATAAAAAAAATTTGAACAAATTTCGGTTTTTTGGCAAGTTTTTATTTTTTACATTTTCTCTTTAGCTCTAAACAGTCCATATCGTTTTAAAGAAGCTTAAAGTTTGCACATAAAAATAAAGTTTCAAAACTATAAAATATGAAAGTAAAAAACAGCAATACAAAACATATAAGTACAGCATAAATAATGAATTGAAAGACTAAAATCTAAAAGAAATTATTAGTTTTATATTTCACTAGGGGAACTCACGCTTCGTAGAAAACTGCTATTGTAAACCTTACAACACTTGCAAATATAGCATATATGCTATGTTTTGCAACACCACAACAACAAAATATATAGAATTGAAATTTGCTACACCATAGCACATTTACAACGCTAAATACTATTGCATACTTTCTAAAGCGAACCTTTGCAAATACTTTCAAGCAAAAAGTTTATATAGTTCTTTGTTTCTGATTCCTTAGGCATTGTATTTTAGTTGTTTTTTAATAAAAAATTTTACGATATTCAATTATAACTTTAATTTAACTAATTAATGTTTAGTTGTTAAAATAATTTTGCTATTTGTTTAAAAAACGGCACTCACGCTTCGTAGCAAAAATCGTTGTAAATATGCTAGACTGCAGATATGCTACGAAGAGTGAATTCCGCTACTAAAACTAAAAAAAATACTTGTAAAACAAAAAGAAAAATAAATAAATTGTTTTTAAAAGCCAATAACTTATTAATCCCTCTAATATTCACACACACAAACACCTATTTTTCAGCAAAAGAATCTAAAAAAAAATATTTTATTTTCGTTTTACTGCAAATATTGCTTCACATATTGCTCTGGAATTTAGCATTGCTGCTGGTATAAATGTATGAGTTAGTGAATTTCCTATTCACTTTTGCAATTTTTATTAACTGAACAGAATAAACAACTAAATAAAATGTTGACCACCAGACCAAACCAGACCACAACTAAATATAAAACATCACACGGCAGCACAAACTCCACCATCACCAATACAACACCACCGCCACCACGATAACTGACCGACATGAATAAACGTACGTTAAGTTAAAAACAAATAAACAACTAAAATTACTAGTGGATTTTGGTGTATTAGACCACCAGAGCAACAGTATTAGAAACAAATTGTGTAATTGTAGAAGTATAGCAGGAGGTGCAGGCTAGAGTTGTTTTTGCAACATCCATTAAATGATGCTGCTATTATATATTTATTATTATTGAAGTTTTTTTTTTTAGTTACTCTTTTTCTTTTTTTAAGTACTAGTCTGTCCTGCAGCCTTATTCTGTAAGTTGCTTAAGCTAATTCGCCATCTCTAAAATTATTCAATTTTGACAAAGCAGTGTTTTGCTACAAATACGACATTGGAACATATAACCCTATACTTAACACCCCCTTATTTATTGAAATAGACTTACAGATACCGATTAATTAGAGAAAATAAACATGGATAAGTTCAACATTTAAGCAATTTAGCTTAGGAGAATTACAGAATAAGGCCTCTGATTAACTTAAATTCATATTAAAGGATTTTTGAATTTTTGCAACAATTCCAAAGTTCTTGTAAGAATTTAACGTTTGTACTGTCTCTAGATAAATAAGTTACAATTATAAACAAAAGTTAGTAAACTGAATTAACTATTTCTTTTTCATTGAAGCTATCTTTAGAGTACCTAATTTCTCGTCTGAGTTTGAATGCTAAGCAGTGATCAAATAATGTAATACCATAACTGATAAAATTTTGTTTATTTTCTTTTTAGACTGGTGGGTAAGATATTTTTATTTTTAATTTATGACTAAGTTTAATCGCGATTTTAAATTTTTTTAAGATAGCTCAATTGCCATTTTGTTTTTTATATAATTATTTTCAACATATATGTAGATAAAGATATTTAAAATTTATTGGCAGCTCAAAATATTTTGAAACTAAGAATGCACAGCAATCAGCTGATCAGCTGTAGATTGAACAAGTAAGAGTGCTATATTCGGCCATGCCAAATCTTATATACCCTTCACCATCTATGTAAGCCTAGTTTAGTTAAAGTAAGTCCAATAAAAAAAGCAAATATTAGGGTGACATAGAATTAAAAAATAAAAAAATTTTGGTACAGCATATATATAATTTTACATAAAAATGACATTGGCTCTTAATAGGTTAAACATTTTAAAAAGTTTTAGCATTTTCTTGAGGATCTCTTCAAAAGCTTTTAAACGATGCCCATATTGATATTAAAAAAAAATAATTTTAGACCTCCGTAACTCGGATGTTTTTTTCTTATTTTTAAATTCTATATCTCCCCATATATTTATTTTTTTTGATTGGAGTTACTTTATTGTTGCAAATGACATGAAAAATATAGAGGTAGGCTGCCTCGAACGAGATGGACTGATCATGCTGATTTCCAATAGCACCTTTCTTGACACTATATCTGATCGATTGACATATTTTTTTTTTTTCTACAGAGGCAAACTTGATTTCAATACTAATACGGACAGACAGACGGACATCGCTCAATCGACTTCGCTATGCATAAAAAGTCAGAATATATATACTTAATGGGGTCGGAAATTGATATTGTAGAGATTACACATGAAATGACAAACTTATAAATACCATTTTTCCACTTTTTGTGCTGAAGAGTATAAAAAGAATTGTAATTTTGAAAAACTATGCTAATTAGAGCTGTGTGGTTTATGAACGAACGAGTACAATTCTACAAATCATACAACAGAGCAATTTTTTGCTCCTTGGAGCACCGTCCAATTTTATAAAAAAATTTTCATCGATCACACATTTTTTTGAATTTAAAGAGCAGGTTTATTGAGACTGGTTTTTAAACAACTAGAAAATCAGTGAATTTTTTTTTTTTTTTTTTTGTTAATTTTTAAGAAGTTTTCTTTCAGCGTTTTCACGAAACCTTTGTCGCAATTATTATTTCTATTTACTACTCGTCTCCTATTTTAATATTATTTTGATAAATAAGAGCTAACCAATTTAAATAATTTATTTTACACAAATTATTTGTATTTTAATTGAAACTGAAAAAATTTAGTATTTTTTCACACAAAGTTAGATTTTGCCTCGTTTTCTTTTAAATATTTTTGTTAACTTTTGAACATTTTTGCTACCATTCCGTTCACAGAGATCAATGTTTTTGCTCGCTTAGCGAAGTGAACGAAAATGATCACTAACTGAAATGAACAATTTGGCACAAATCTAATGCCAATAACGCAAAATATTAATTAATTTATTGATTGAAAAAAGTTGCGTAGCAGGCAGCGAAGGCTGCTTAAGTCTGCTCATCAAGAAACATTTATCTAATTTTTTTTAAAGCTAAAAACATTTTCCTTTAAGTATAGAAACTTCATCAACAACATGAGAATTAATTTTGACACTAATGCAAAAATTTTAGGTAGACTTTAGATGCAGATTTAAGGTTGATGATTATTATTATTATTATTATTATTATTATTATTATTATTATTATTATTATTATTATTATTATTATTATTATTATTATTATTATCATTATTATTATTATTATTATTATTATTATTATTATTATTATTATTATTATTATTATTATTATTATTATGATTATTACTATTAAACTAACACAGCTATTATTAAATCTCGCATGAAAAAAAAACTGTTTTTTACATTGCCCTGCTTTGGTAAATTTATAGTGTTAGAAAGAACTTATTATTAGGAATAGAAGGGATATCTTGATAGATGACGTATCTAGCAGAGGCCAGTCTAGGGGCCTTGATACGTTCTTAGCTTGAAAGCAAACTGCAATCTTGTGTAGAAACGTTTCTCAAAGCGGAATAGAATAGTTGCGATTTAAGCCAACCAACCAATTTCTTTATAATATTTAAATAATTTTCTTGTAAAAATAAATCATTTTTTTTTTATTTATTTATTTTTTATTCTATCTCACTCTATCTATTAATATGCGAATTCTTCAACAGTTGTTTTTTTTTTTGATATTTTTAATATGAATATGACTTAGCACATGGTTTTACACTAAAAAGGTTATAATGCCGAATCTTTAATTATAGCGTCCTACTTGAAAAGTTTATACAATTAATATTTTTGAGCGATGTTATAAAATTCATCTTTATCCCTGTTTGTGTGTATAATGTCTGTCCCAGTTTTTTTTTCGTAGAAACCGAGCTCAATTTACAATTGATAGTGCTACCTCAGAGATATGTTTTTACACGTAAAATTTAAAAACACAGAATTATGGCAAGAACTTTTCAAAAACTCTAATTCTAATTTTCTGTCATGGTATAAAATGTAGTTTTTTTTTTTATAAAGTCCACTCTTAGCAATTTTACTGATTTTGGTATCAGAATAGGTTTTACTTTTTTGTGTTTTTTGCAATAAACTTTGCTTTTACCTTGATTATAATCTTAAACGCTTGATTGGAGATGAAGTCACCTTTTTGAGTTAGTCAAGAGATTTTGTTCAGTACATTTTTATATGCTAAAACGTAAAAACCAGTT
The DNA here is from genome assembly GCA_916610165.2 of Gymnosoma rotundatum. Classification (NCBI taxonomy): domain Eukaryota; kingdom Metazoa; phylum Arthropoda; class Insecta; order Diptera; family Tachinidae; genus Gymnosoma; species Gymnosoma rotundatum. The sequence continues at coordinate 34,919,241 of OU744336.1, forward strand.
TTGTTGAAGCAAAAACAAAACTAAAAATACAATTTTTGCCAACTTACACCCACTTTCAAACAAACATAACAAATTTATTCAGAAAGTAACTGGAACCCCACCCATTTCAAAACCATTCACCTACAAAGTACAAAAGGAAAAAGAACAAAACAATTTTGCATATCTGGTATTACGAACAAAATAAATAGTTCAAGTATGCATACATCAACTCAAACGAAATAATCGAAAAAACTTACAATTTAAAACTATTGGTTTTTTTGCATTTTATTTATTATATTTATTTGAACTTTGATTTTGTATTTTTTTTTTTTTATAATTCCTTTGATATTTTAATTTGAGTTTATTTAAATTTACATAAAAGCAGGATAAAATTGATTTTATATCTGAAATAAACAATTTGAATTATAAAGAAAATATTGCTTACAGAGATAAAGTCAAAGGACAAATAAAAACTTGTTTGAGTTTAGCAGAAATATTGACTTTAATTTGAATTTTAAACATATTCCTGTGCGAAAACAGTTTTCTATCGAAGGCTGCGGTTTGGAGTGAATATTTTAGATTATAATGCAGGACATATTTCTTCTTCATTTTAGTTAGAAAAAACTAAGCTCCATGTGAAATAAAAATACGTCCGTCATTTATGTTTCTCTCACGTTCTCATTAACATTTTAGGCATTTCACTTTGACCTTCCAATAAATTCTAGCAATGCATTTGCATCTGCATGTGATATCTGGCTACATTCCTTCGGATCTAGTCAATCGCTCACTCTAATCACTTGTTTATTTTTTGGCGAATTGAAAAAAAAAACAAATAGAAAAAATTAAAATTTAAATAAAATATTTGAGCAGATTATAATAAAATATGGGGCATTCGAATAATACCACCTGCGTGCGCATTTGCAAAGAATCGTTATTTTAAAAGTAATCACGCAATTAAAAAACTTATTCGCAGTTGTAGAAAATTTCATGTGAAAAAAGTGGAAAAAAGTGTCGTTCCGTTTGTAATTTTTGCAATATCTATTTTCGATCCTATTAAGTATATATATTCTGAGTTCTTAGGCCTAGCGAAATTGATTGTCCGTCAACAAAAATTTAAATACTATAATCGATCAGACATAGTGTCGAAAGAGGTGCTATTGAATATAAGCAAGATCGGTCCTCAGACACAGCGGCGTAGGCGCACCACGCCTACCTCTAATTATTTCTTATTTGCAACATTGAAGTAACTCTAATAAAAAAAAAATATGTATATATGGGGCACTAGAGAATTAAAAAATAAGAAATAAACATTAAAGCCTGTTTATAGAACACGTCAAGAGCGAAACGAAACCGGATGGCATATGGACTAATACGTAATAATTAGCGTCCGCGTAACACGTACCGGTTTTTTCGTTTAACTTACGTTGAGTTTCGTATAAAAAATGTTGTGTCAAATCGTAGTATTGCCAATGTATACATTTTTTATTTTTACCTTAAATAATGGTAACCCTGCTTCGGCGCTCAGAAAGGAACAGCTGAGTTTAATAAACAAAACAAAATTCTCAAACAATCAATCGGTAAAAAAAATTTGTGCAAATAAAAAAGTTTAAACAATAAATAAATCAAAAAGTTTAATAATAAAAATAAATAATAATTTTTAAAGAGTGTACTGATTATATGTATGTATAATACTTTTATAGCAGATCTCTACGTAGATGTTTTATTGGTGAAAGTGTTATGATGGACAGTTGCCCAAAAATATTAACTCCTTAAAACTTCCTGAAAACTCCATAAATTTTATTTTATTTAACATTTTTAAACTACTTTTGGCAACACAACTAAGCATGTATATGTAAAATTTTTAAAATGAATAGTTTTTTTCTTCACTCAGTTTTGACGTTTCTGACACTACAATGCGCGATACATAAACCAGAAACAATTGTCATTTGTTACGTTTTTACCAAAAAAAAAAAAAAAATGACATTCGCGTTTTAAAAACCCAAAGATGAAAAAGGGTAACTTTTTTGAGCGTCTAAATGGCAGATTGTGTTCTGTAAACTGGCTGTAAGCGCTCGCCCATATAAGCCGAGTTACGGGCCTTTGAAATTTAAAATTTTTTTTTAATATCAATATGGGTACCATTTAAAAGCTTTCGAAGAGATCTTTAAGGAAATATTGAAATTTTTTTAAAATGCTTATTTATGAGTTAAGATTACTCTAAAATTGTATATGTGCAGTACTAACATTTTTTTTATTATTTTAATTATCTACTATCTATTATCTATTTACTTTTTTGATTGGAGTTACTTCACTTAACTAGATTTATGTAGATGGTGAAGGGTATATAAGATTCGGTTTAGCCGAATATAGCGCTGTTACTTGTTGTGCAACAATCTATATATATATATAAAAATTGTGTAAAAAATGTATAGTAATTCATAAAATGAACCTATTTCTGTAAATTTTTTTGTCAGTTGTTTGTATTTTCGAGGAGAAGGTTTTTACAAAGGAAAAATTTAGGAAAATCCATCTAGAAAAGTTGGAAAATTGGAAAAATCGAAAATTGATTTTTTTGTGCGAAATTTTGTGTGAAATTATTCCTTAATGGCTCTTCAAATGAATTGCGTTGTATTATTACTCTTAAGTTTGTCTGAAGGCTTAAGATTGGAGCGAGGCGAAGTTCGCCGGGTCCGCTAGTTTGTAATAAATGTTGGTTGAATGTTGCCAGATGTATTTCACATGTTTTTCGCAAAATAATTTTTACTTCATTAATATTTCATGGTATTTTTTTCTTTATGATGAAGAATATCAGGCTTAAAGAGTAGTCCATCCGTCAGAAATTATCATGCTCATGGAAAATGTATAAGACGAACCGAAACAGTGCGAAATTCAATTTGAAAGCGCGTTACGTAGTGAAGATGGCTGCTTGTTTGTTTGTTTGTTTGTTTTTCTTAAAATTTGTTTTTTTTGTTATTGTTGTAACGATTTTTTATCTCTCTTTAATTTTTATTCAGTAAGTATGAATAGATAACAAGTTAACCACACCGTTCAAGACAAAACGTTGACATTCTTATTTTTGTCTGTCAATTTAGTTAGAAAGCTTGGCGCTGGACACGTTGTGCGTTTATCGCTCTATTTTTTACAAAGCGAATTGATAGCAAGTGAATGCATTAGCTCAGATGGTCTTTTTTTATTTGTGGATATCAAAATTGTTTACTATTGCATTTTAACCAGATTTTGCAAAGGCAAAATCACTTGGTATGATTTCACCTTCTTGAAAGAAATTATGTTTCCTCAAACTAGATTTGCCTTCGTAACAGAAAAGGGTCAAAGTAAAAATTGTATATCAGAAAGAGCGTTGGCGTTTTTTCGCTTTATTTAAAATAATTAGCTGTGAACGAAAGAAAAAATTGGCGGGCTCTCCAAAATCAAAGCCGGTCCTATGTATAAAAAATTTCCGATTTATGTACATCATAAAATTGACTAAAACAAAAAAGATATTTTTAAACTGATTAAAACAACATTTACTTAATACGAGTAAAACCAAATCCTAATACAATTTAACTTAAATATTTTTTAGTTCCTTGTCAATGTATTTAACAGAATACTATTTTCATTCGTTTTATTAATTAATAATAAAAGTTTACAATAATTATGCATTTAGTCTTAAATGGGAGTCATTAGAGGATACATTTTATTTCTATTATTTTATGATTTCATTTGGACTTAAATTACTCAACTCTTGACACATCTTCAACAACAGCTTAAATCTGTGTATTTCTATTTTCTACCCGTATAATCCAAACTATAAGAACCGCTCCAAATGTCTAGACTTTTGACGGCTGGATGAAAGTGACTTGGTGAACTGCGTGGGTTGTAGGGATTATATTGTGGCGGATTATAATAATTAGGTTGATAATTAGGCTGATAGTGAGGCTGAGGTGGTGGAGGATTATAATATTGTGGCTGAGGAGCTGGTGCTGGTGCTGGCGCTGGAGCATGTGGTCTAAAAGCAGGTGCATGATTAAATGTTGGCGATGTTGGGTTATAGGTAGGAGCCTGCTGGTAAGCGGGTTGTGGTCTTGGCTGTTGTTGATAGTTGTTTAAGCTAAATTTACTGGCCGACACTGGACGATTGAATTTTTGATCTTTATAATATTCTGCAGGATCTTCACGATATTGGCCATCGTCAATTTCATTTGGACCCAAAGGTGTAGCTTTACTGTTGGTCAATGTGGGTGGAGGTACATTTATGTCACTGCCTTTAATGTGTTGGAAATAAAAGTTAAAATATTGTGATAATTTTTGTAAATTTTAAACTATTACCTGCCGGCTCGAAACCTCTTTTCGTCGCTCCATATTCTATTTCTCGCACATTTCCTTGATCATCCACATATCCATATTTTCCATAAACTTCACCATTCGGATATTTAGTTTCAATTTTAAAACTTTTATCGGCCGCTTCATATCCGTATGTGTATGAGCCATCTGAATTTTGTCTATCGATTTGTTTTAAAATTGGCACTGGCGTCGTATGTTGTTGTGCTTTAACTATTTGCAAAGCAATCACTAGAAAGGAGACTATAAACTGAAAGAAGAAGAATAGAAATATTATGTAATTTGTTACATGTTGAATATAATTCAAATATTATTCACGACACGTTGCAATTTTAGAAACTTTCTTTTCAGAAAAAATTATCGTTTTTAAATTAATCTTAGAAAATGTTTTTAATTTGAGGCATCAAGACGAATTTCCGTAGAAAATTTTCATTATTCTGAAAATTGTTTTGAAATTTGATAAATTTACATCTGATATTCGGTCGAATGAGTCGACGGCCGATAATAGAACGAAAATATGATATTAAAAAAGCATCTAATATTATGTAAATAAATATGTATGATGAAAAACATTAAAACAGAAAGCAGAAAGCAAGAACAAATACATATACATATGTGAATTTAATAAACAGAACAATGAAAAGTCTTTGGATTGAATGTGAACTTCGTCTAATCCAATTTTTATTGATTAATTACGAATATTCCTCGTAATAGAATTATTTTTTTTAACCGACTTCAAAAAATGTGGTTATAAATCCGGCTGAATGATGCTTTTTTTATATTTGTGCCCGCAGAGTTCATGCATTTCTTAACCGATTTTGAAAATTTTTTCTTTGTTTGAAAGGTGATGCTAAAGCTAAACAGATGAATGTTTTTTACGTGTATTATGAACCGTAAATCTTATAACACTAAATTTTAAAAAAAATGCAAAAACTAATAGAAATTTAAAACTAATAATTAGAGAGTTTCCCCATAGGCGACGTGAATTTGCCTATATGGACCTATTTTTTGAACGGTTATAGACAAATGCTTAAAAATTGGACATAATGTCGATTGCTGTGACGGCTATTGAAAAAAAAATTCAATGTTAACAAGTAAGAGTGCTATATTCGGCTACGCCGTATCTATCGCTATCTATGTTAACCTAGTTTAGTAAAAATAACTCCAATAAAAAAAAGCAAATATTGAAGTGACAGAGAATTGAAAATAAAAAAATTGGTACTATATGTATATTATTTTACATAAAAATGCCATCGGCTCCTTATGGGTTATAAATTTTCAAAAAGTTTTAGAATTTCCTTAAGGATCTCTTCAAATGCTTTAAAATGATACCCATATTGATATTTCAAAAAGTTTGATAACGTAAGGTCCCCGTAACTCGGAAAATATGGGTGCACACCAATTTTCTCCCTCAATGTTTTTTTCTTATACTCTATCGCCCAATATATTTATTTTTTTGGATTTTTTTTATTCCAAATGACTTCAAAAAGTTAAAGGTAGGCGTGGTGTTTTGCCTGCTGACTCAAAAGAAATGGTTCGATCATGCTGATTTTCAATAGGACCTCTATCGACACTATATCTGATCGATTGACATATTGCCGAGGCAAACTTGATTTTAACACAAACACGGACGGACAAACGAACATCGCTCAATCGACTTTGCTATGCATAAGAAGCCAGAATATACATACTTTATGGGATCGTAAATGGATATTGTAGAAATTACACACGGAATGACAAACTTAGAGACATATATACTCAGATATAAATAAAAATAGTTCATTAAATTTGATGTATATGGCTATACTTTTGAACAGTTATAGACACACGGTTGAAACTTACTAAGAACCCGATTGCTACAACAGCAATTTGAATTTAAAAATTAAAAACTGTCCCTTTAGTGGGTATATTACCAAACTGTTTAATAGTTGTAGACAGACGGTTAAAATCAACAAGGAGCTACTACAAGAGTGTCCAAGTAATTTATGTAATTTTATGTATGTGCCCATACTTCTGAACCGTTATAGATGAAATCTGTTCTGTTGTCTCTGTGTGTGTTTTTTTTTTAAGAATTATTTAATATATAATGCGGATGATGGATGTAGCGATCCAGAAAATGCTGCATTACATTCTTCTCGTGCCTAATTATTTTTGGTTTCTTTAAAAATGAACACAAAGCTAGACAACTAATTTTTTTTTTTTTTTGCTTAATAAATTTAGTAACTAATAAATATGTCAACTTAAAACGAATTAATAATATTTATATAAAAATGGGAGTATTTTTCACCCATTTCCTTCCTCTCAAAATTCGGTAAATATGTGACCAAAATATTTTACTTATTGTAACGAATGTTTGAAGTTTCTCGAGATTTCAGCACACATACATTAAATAAATCCTGAACTAAATAAAATTTTTATGAAAAATCGATATTATATTGTAAACTGATTCTATCATTCATATTAAAAATCCTGAAATCACTTCCAACTTAGAAAATTTTTCATACAATTATTAATAAAACGGAATTTAAATACTTATTCTTTAATTATTAAGTATTTAATAATGATATAAAATCATAGCTAAGGCTTTTTCTGAAGGTAATAATAAATTATATAAACTGATTGTAATTCTGCTTAAGCAGCCACAATTGTAGAGAATTCAATAAAAAACAATTCATAAAGTAAAACAATCTTAACTAAACGTCCTTGACTAACAATTGTTTGTATACAAGACCAATTAATAAATATTGATTATTCATAAGAATACTGTTGTACACCAGCTTAGCAGACTTTGAGTTGTTAATAAGAATGCATGTACATATGTGCTTACATGCCTGTGTGTATGTATGCATGTATTTATGTATGTATGTATTTATGTACATGTGTTTAAAACCGAATATAAATGTGTTTTAAAACCACTCGTTTAAGTATATTTGCAAACATTTAATTGGCTTTTGTACGGTTTATAAACCAGTTTAGTCTTTGAACCAACAACTGCAATATGAAAAACACAAGCATACGTTTCCTACTAATACAAGTGCATCTAAAGCAAATAAATAAATATTTTAAAATAATAGTTATTGATTTTGTGGTTCAAATATGTTACAATTAAAACTATTTTCCTTATCACTTATGCTAAATAGTAATTTAATTATAAAGTCACACACACACACAAACTGTAGTACAACACCATGTTTGCATATGTGTATGTGTGTAATTCTAATGCGATTTTGTTGTCGTATTAATTGATTAAATTTTTGTTGAATGACTTCTTAGGCAAAAAAAATATATTTCTCTTTTAGATTATTCAATGGACACACCTAAAAATTATTTTCAAAACATTTGGTTAATTATTTTTTTTAGATACATATACATATATACTGAAATTATTTAGAAATATGTAAGATTTAGAAATTTGTACTCTGAACATTACTTGGCAAATTAAATTATTGAGTAAGTTATTACTACAGTGAAAAACAACAAAAAGTCAGTGTAATTTACGTTGGAATCACGTAAGAGGCGTTCCGTGTCATGAAGTGAGGCCCCCTTTAAATAAAAATTTTATGTTTTTATGTATTTTTTTTTTTTTTTTTTGTCAAAACTATAATGTTCAAAAGATAAAAAAAAGTGTAAAAAATCAGGTCTTCCAGAAGAACACGCTTCTAGTTTTAAATTTACTTCTTATACTTTTCATTTGACAACACACACACACTCTGTAAACTTAAAATATCTGCCTTTAAATTTTTATTTGTCACATTTGTTGTTAAAACGAACATAGGGCTTCATACTTTGTAATTTTGCAAGTGTCTGACTATAACGGTTCAAAAGAAAAGGCCTTACATGTGAAAATCAAGTTTCTGTAGTAACATCCATTAAACTTTATTTTTATTTTTTAAAGTCGCCCTAATGGTGGATATATTACGACATACTCTCAAGTGTCTAGCAGCTGTTATGGGTCCAGAGATATTCGCCTGTAACAGACAGCAAATAACAGGCCAAACAAAGTTCAACAAATATTTTGTGCTTAAACCACATTATTAAAAAGCCACTTAACTGACAATAATGGAGAGTAATTCACTTCTGATAGTCGTAATACAGTGATCAAGTAGTTAGACTTAAAGACCGGGGCACATAGAAACCGTCATACGTTGTACTTTGACATATTCGACTGAAGTCAAAGTAACGACGGATGAGGTTGGCACAATGAGTACTCTGCTGAGGGATTTTAAATCAGCAGTTAATCTTTTCGTGAGTGTTGCCAGAGAAAGACAGGAAAACAGATGCTTTTTTCTTAAATATTTTAGAAATTTCTTAATTTCGAAATTATTTTAAAATTTTGACATCAACGTCAAGCATTAACAAAAATTAGCTGGGCTACTAAGACCACCCGTAAATAAATGCGCCTTGGTATAAAATTTAGTAAAAAGTTTTATTCCATATGTCAGGCAAAATAACAAAGCAATATTCATTAATTTACTGAACAAAAACAACACGAATATATAAAAGAATAACGTATGAAACAAAATTTCATACCGATGATTTAAATTAGGAAAAAATACTAATACTTTGGTATTGAAAAGTGCATGCTCTCACCGTTCAATAAAATTAGTTAAAGTACATTTTTCTTTGAAGGATTAAAAATTTAAAGATTTTAAAAATACCGTTATAAAAAAAATTTGAGACTTATTTTCTTATATCTTCAATATAAAATTACTGACAATTTTTCTGTAACATAACCCGGCACTTCCTGAAGGAAAATAAAGGACAACTTTCTTCTAAATCGAGGTATTGGAACGTACTATTGTCAAATTTTTCAAGCAAAATAACTGAAGTTGCTACCAATTTTCGCAAGTTTAAACAGAATGCTTAGTTTTACGCACGAAACGATATATTAGTATTTCCCAGTTGGGAAAAAATTGTTGCCTTAAACATTCTCACTAATAGAAGAGAGTAAAACTTAAGCAAATTTTGGGATTTTGATTGCACTTGCAAGTAACCTTTGTTAATAAAATCGATTTGATATGTTAAGAAAGGTTGATATGTTAAGTAAGATTTTTTCATCAAATAATGAAACAACTGACATTACTTAATTTTGCGTTTCTATCAAAAGTTACGAAAATTTGGCCTGATACTCGTATAACAAAGTTTTACAATAAATAAATAAAAAAAAAATTCAAATGTTACAAACGTTAAAAATGTAACCAAATGGCAATACTTCAAGAGTTAAAAGACAACAAAGAAGAAGAAGCAATTGATAGCTGTCAAAGTATTCAATGTACGTCAAAACTTTAAAGTTGACCAACTTTCATACTTTGCGTTGACGGAGACGTACTGATTGTGATAACACTCATATGAAAACATGTAATTTAGCTGACTTGTCAGTTGAATACGTTAAAGTTTAACGTAGGACGGATTCTATGTGCCCCAGCCTTTAAGAAGCAAACTTTATTAAAAAACATGATCGCATTAAAAGACTTTAGAAACAAACTTGAAAACTTAATTTACAGTAACAGAATACTGGACATCTGTGAGATTTTTAATAAAAAAAAAAGTGTTCAAGTTTATGCATTTTTAATTTTGGTAATTTATGTTTCATTTATTAATTTTATGTTATGGATAAAAACGATAGATTTAAAAGTTAATTAATCAAATTAAAGGTAACTAATTAACCTTTGAGTTGATTAATTGACTTACTGATCGATTATCGATATTTAGTCTGGGCGATGAACGCTATTTATTTTAAAGTTTTAGAAAAACACACGCATTTGTAATATTTAAAGGTCATATGTAGGTAATTTTTTTTTTATTTATTTTTTATTTTTTTTTTTTTTTTTTAAAATCAGGGTACAAATTGTATAAATGACGTATTTGTTACACAATGCATTCAACTAAATACAATAATGAAGGCAATTTAAATGTATTGAAGGGCTTCTAGCTTAGTGTAATAAAATTGGGTTGGAATTTTTTGCTTTGCTAATTTTAAGGATATTGTATAAGATCAAAAATATTTAACAATATATATTGAAATATTTAGGTAAATTATTAACTGTACAGGAAATGTGTTTTTTTTTTTTTTTGGTAATATGACTTAATTTAACTGAAAATTGTAATAACCCAGCACATCGGCCGGTACTTGTTTCTTTTTCCCTATTTTTAGCATTAGCATTCAAACCAATGTACCGTCCGGCAGTGTGTGTAAGGTAAAACTTTCTACCTTTTTATTAGTAAGGACGAGCGTTAACGTGTTTTAAAACTAATTCGTCAGATTTCGAGACATATTCTGGAATTTTTCATTAATTTCTATTCTCCCTTCCAAACACTTATCAAGTTTCATCACATCATAATTCAAAACACACTTTAACATCTACTCTATTATTTCACCAAAACATATACGATTGCAGTCAAAGTAACGCAGCCGATGCACGTTGGGTTGAAATTCCCAATAATGGCTCTTAATTGAAAATTTATATTTTGAAAAAGTAATCTATTTCAGGTTATAGTAAACAAAATTGTGCATCACTAGCAATCGTTTTCATTTTTCTATGTTATCTACTTTTCGAATTGTGCATTGTCAAAGTTGAAGTTTTTTTAAGTTTTTGAAAACAGTGGTAAAAACTGAAAAAAAAATTTTAATTAAATTTTTGTATTTTCCTAGCATAAAAAAAAATATTTTTTCAATGGAATCTTCAACTTCAGGTATTTGGAAACTCTAATATGTACCTCAGTTAAATATTTTCGTTGTAGAAATATTTTTAATATTTTTTGAAAATTGATGTAAAGACATTAAATTTTTACTTTCAAGTAGAAATTCAAATCCGGTTTGGGCAAGCTTGGGCAAAAAAAATTTTTTTGGAATTTTATATGATAGGTCTACTAACAAATCATATAAAAACATTTTGCGGGTTTTTTGCGATAAGAAGGAAAAAAATTGTTTTCTATTTCAACATCAAAGAAAAATTCGTTTATGCTTAGCAAGGCACTCACTGCATTAATCATGTCTGTATGTAAGTGTGTACATATACATGTTATTATTAAATAGTGAATGAAACCACACCAGAAATACAGATCGAGTTCAGACAAAAAACCGGACTTATAAATGACCAACCAAAACCAGGTTTTGGAAACTCAAATGTCGGGAATACAGCCAGACGTTTTTTCAAAATCCTGAAGTTTCTGCGAAAAATACAAAAATTGACGTTGAACTTATCAAAAAGTTACATACTATTTTAGTTGCTGTATCATGCGGTCATCACATTATTGTTGAAAAATTTAGAAAATTTACTTTATCGACTGCAAAATACTTTGTTGGAAAATACCCATGTCTCTCACTTTACATAAATTATTAATACATTGTCCGCAGATTACTACGCATGCACTGTTACCTATTGGCCAGTTATCGGGGGAAGCACATGAAGCTCGAAATAAAGATTTTAAATCATACAGAGAACATTTTTCAAGGAAATTCAGTCGTGAAAAGTCCAATGAAGATATTTTCAATAGATTTTTAATAAGCTCTGATCCTATTATTAGTAATACGAGCAAACATTACAAAAAGAAAATTAGCGTGTTACCACAGCAGATATTGAGCCTTCCAGTATTTGCTGAAATTTCCAGAAAAAATAATTCTAATTATATTTATTTTAGTAACAGCGAATACGAAGACTAATAGTTCTAAACATAAAATATAAATTTATATTAATAAAAACTTTTTAATAAATAAAGATTAGTATGGCCTATTTCCGGGGAAATTTTGCCTGTTGAGTTACTAAAAAATCAAATTGCCCATATTTAATTCATTTATCTTTAAAAATGGTGCTTCCAAAGCAATATAAATATTCATACGAGCTGACAAACAAACATCCCTCGCGTGTAAAAAAAAAAAATTTCAAAAATGATGTAGTAATGACCGACTTAATACTACGAAAGAAAAAAATAAGTTCTATCTCTAACGCCTGAATTAAAAGCCGTTTTTAACCATTTTATCCCAATGTGCGAAGGTTTAGAAACTTAATAGAGTTAGAAATGCTTCCATCATTGATGAACAGTTGTCTTCCTGTCGGTGTGGAAGCGACCAACTCTATTCCATTTTTGGTCAAAAACACATGGTACAAATATTTACGAAAACAGGTAAAGCCCACTTTTACATTGTGTCAATTACGGTGAATAGACTTTTTGAGCCAAGAGTACCATAAATTATTAAGTAAAATCTATGCAACAGTTAGTCATACATTTGGCCATACAATAATATGATTATGCGGTTACTAATGCTTTGTTTCATTACCGTTACCTTAAACAAGCTTGATATATCAAAAAAAGGAAACGCTGTAATCAAGTTCAATTTTCTCCCTATGAAAGCTCGAAAAGTGTTAAAAAACCAGCACGTTTTTCCATATCAAGTAACGAACTTAATACTCGTATTTAGTAAATTTAATTAAAAATTTTAATTAATAGAGTAATTAAATTAATTAAAGTTTTATTGAAAGCAAATAACAACTTTAATAGGTGCAAGAACCTATTCCCTTCTCTTAAAACTTATCGAGATTTCTTAGAGAGAATATTAAATTTGATAGCAGCGTTTGCCCTTCTTTTAATGAATAAAGCTTGTCAAAGGGGAAGATAATTAGGCAAGCATTAGAAACACTTTTTCTATGTTTAAAAAAAGTATTTTTCTATTATATAATTTAAGATTTTATAGGATAATTAAAGTTAAAAGTGGGTATTTTATTCCATTTATATTCATTTAAAAATTTTATTATTATGCACTGTTTCTATTTCTTAATTTAGTAATTTCAGACTATTTCAGCAGTTCAAGAGAAAATATTTTACTGCAAATTAATAAAAAAAAAATACTTACCACTTTGTACATTATTATTTCGTTTTCTTAATTTATAAAAATAGAAAATTTAGTGATGTTGGTGGTTTTTTTTTCTCTACAACAATCTTTTTGTATATTTCACTAGGACCTCTTAAATAAAAGCCAGACAATCCATGCGAAATATTTTTTTTTTCTTTAATTTGTTCGTTGTTAAACCAATCTTACGATTTCTGTAAAAAATTTGTTTTATATTTTGCTGTTATTATACACAGAAACTTATATGCACTGCCAAATAACAATTTTCAAGGAAAATAAATACACAATATCGAAAAACAAAAGATTATTGTTTGTTGCTGATGAATGTTTTTGTTACAGAATTAAAAAGTTGGTTTAAGTTAACAGCAACAAAACAAAGAAAGAATTTTCAACTAATATTTGCACTTGCACAAGACTCTGTAAAACAACGGACTCAAAAGAAAATCAAAGAGTTGTATGCTTTTATACCACCACAACTAAAATCAATTACAAAAAAGTAAAAAAGCCAACTGAAACAACAAAAACTAATAAATAGCTTTTATTTGCTAGAAGTAAGAAGTAAGCAGTTAGTGTTCATAGTAAATATCTAGATACATTTTATACTCGAACCATTTGTTAATTTATTAAATCTTATAGCACCTTATACAACGCTTGTTCAACAATTCGCTATCAAATCAACCAACAAACAAGCTCAATTTGGAGCACTTTAAACAAAAAAAAAACATTCAAACAAAAATGTTGTAACAATATTTTGTTGTTATTTTTTCTTTTTTTTTTCTACTATTTACTCACAACAATCCAGCATTACTCGTAGTATAGATACGTAAAGCGAAATAACAACAAAAAAAAGCATAGATTTCTAGAGAGAACTACATTTGTACACAATTCAACAATGTTTTTGTAAAATAGTTAATGTATTAAAAACTTAAAATAATTAACATGGTTAAGGCGGGGGGCGCGAAATGTTATAATATTGTAATAATTTTATGCGAATTTCTTGAATTATTTGCTTCATAAAATTATTTAAAATTCATTTAATTGTTGTAAAATATTTTGTAGCTTCTTTGATTGCATTTAACTTTTAAATTATTTAAATGAATTTGTAAAGTGTCTGGTAAATTATTGGTTATTAGCTTATTGGGCCCAGCATTGCCCAGGTCTAATTTTAGAGCATTTCTAGGCACTGTTATCTATTGGGCTCTGCTCCGAATATGTAAGAAATAATGACTTACATTTTGTGATTACAACATATATTTATTCGCTTACACAATACGTTACATTAGTTTGCAAAAAAAAAAGGAAGAAGTAATTAAAGTAGTTCTTAAAGTTAAAAGAAAATACCTTAAAATACGTACTTATCATCATTATTATTTCCTGCAATAATTAATGTTATCAATTCTGAGTAATTTATAATAAAAGGCCTTGTTAAAATCATTAGTTTGGTAATCTAGTTAGGAAGTCCTTCCGCCACAAATATTTAATTCCACAATCGATTACCTTTTCTAAAATTTAAAATATGACTTTATTAAGATCAGCTAAAATTTATGAAATTGTGTATTTGTCATCTCCCTCACACCCCCACCTAATCCACTTTATTCAAATTAAACATAGAATATTCTAACCTTTACATACATAAATATTTAACTATGTTTAAAATCTTCCTGTAGTCGGTGCAGTCATCAGCGAGTGTTTTTTCCTCTTTTTCTCTCATCTAGGTCCTAATTCTGGAGACTGATATAGATGAGGATCTATCTATATTTCGAATTTCATTAAAATCGATTCAAACACGGGTAGAAATATCTACCCGTGTTTTAAATTTCATTAAAGTCGGTTCAGTCGCTTAGCCGTGACATATGCAGAAACGCACAAAGAAACAAACAAACAAATAAACAAGCTTACAAAAAGATTTTTAATAGATATTAGATCAGCTATTAATTCAAGTGTTGACTTAGGCCTCATATTTCAATTGTATTTATGCTCGGTCAAAAAAAAATTTTTTCACGAGTTGTTTTCGCTTTGATCTCAAATCAAATCAAACCAGTCAGCTTTATTCTAAGCCTAGGTTTTTATACCGGCCTCCGCCAACTACCAATATTTAAATTTTTGATACGTATTTTTAGGTTGTTAATTAATAATTTTTATAAAAATAAAAAAGCTGTACCAGCTTTTAAAATAAAATGTACCTACCAAGGCGAATAAAATATAAGGTGGTAGCGATGGCGAATTCATTAATTTTCGCCGGTAGTCTAACTGCCAAACTCCATATATAGAAAATTTGTATACTATTTTTTTTTTGTATGTAGCATGGTGAAATAATACAGATCATGGCGAAAATATACTAGGAGGTCGCAATGGCGAATTCATAATTTTCGCCGCAAACGTGAAATGTCAAACACCATATAAATAAATATATACACATTTTTTATGTAGGGAGTTTGATATTTAGCGTTTACGGCAAAAGTGATAAATTCGCCATCGAGACCACCTGTGTTATTTCGCCATGATACAGGTGGTCTTGATGGCGAATTCATTAATATCACCGTAAACGCTAAATGTCAAACTCCATATATAAAAAATATGTAAAAATATTTTTTATATGGTGTTTGACATTTAGCATATGCGGCGAAAACTAATGAATTCGCCATTGCGGCCACCTGGTATTATTTCGCCATGGCATGTAGTTTGACATTCGTGCTTATTATGCCGAAAAGTAATGAATTCGCCATCGCTACTACATTATAATTAATTCGCCATGGTACCTACTTAGTGTTAGTGGCGCTGTAACACTATTCTAGGAGTAACAACATACTATTTTAGACTTCGTTGGCTTTTACTCTTCAAAACGCTTATTCATGTTCATTGCCTAGATGAAAGGAGCTTCCCGATCTCCTGCAACAGGAATATCCATTGTTTACAAAGACAGCTAAAGAAAAGGAAACTGAAGGCAAACAGTGTGTTAATTTAAGAAAATTGTACATAAGTGTATCTTTTAGACTCCCGCATGATTGTAGAATACTGCCAGCTGAAAGTACAAAATAATATTGAATAAGGAAATTCGAATAGCGTGCTCATAGCAGCGCTTTAATTAGGTCCCTTATTGGAGTAAATCATACATTAAGCCGGGTGTAAAAATGTAAGCTGGCATCCTTAAACAAAATCGATAAAATTTCGATAATTACTCTCACTTGGGTGAAGGAAAACCGAGCATACATGCCAACCAATTTTTTACTAAAGGTCTGGGTAAGGAAAAAACTTTGATTCATGACACAAGAGTCGATGAGTTGTCCAGTATACTTTTCGCCTACGGGTGACGAAATTAAGATGTATTATACGATATGACTTAGACTAGATGGTCAGTGTCCCGCTGAGCAAATAACCTGTTCTCAGATAGACCCTAAAAACTGGATGCGATAGGCTATAAATTTATAGTCATTGTGTCTACGACCAATGGAAACTGCAGACTGGTAGCCCATGCTTTAAGAAAGAGCATTCAATGTCATAAAGGGAAGAATATGTGAGATTACTCGTATTTAAAATATGTTCTGTTTGTAAAACTAAGATAATATTGCATAGAGTTGATTCCTTAATCGGGAGTTGGTGTGGTTTTAACGGCTAATTCTTTTCCATACAGTTTTACCTCAACTTGAGTTGCTTTTAATCCCAAACATATAAAACTCCACCCTCTAAGATGGCTCTCCTGTTAGTGCTCTTACAACTTTTATTTTAATTTTGTAATAATTTTTATGCTTCATTGTCTAAAATGTTATTTATATTTTTTACTTTCTCTCACCCTCTCGTAATTTAGTCTTGGAGTTCGTGGAATCCAAGAATCTTTGAATATGAAAAATTTTTAAACTATCGAAGAGTGCTCTTTTGGAATAACGAGGACTGTTTTGACACTTTTTTCTTTGTGTTACATTTAAAAGAGTGAAAAAAAATATTCCTGCTTCACTTGACTTGAGCGCTTAACATAATTTCAACACTGGCGGTAACTGGCACTTTTGCCTATTTCAATGAAATCAATTTTTATTAATTTTTTATTTCTACACCAGGAATGTGCTGTATAAATTTAAGCCCCAAGAAAAATCTGTTTTTACGTCATCTAACAATATCATTTCATTACAGCAACTCAAACTACGCCCTCATCAGCATGACAAGTGTTTCTTTCTTCATTGTTGTGGTGTTATTAAAAAAAAAATAAGATTAAAGAATTTAAAAAAGTATATTAAAAACAAGTTGTTGTAGAGCCAGTTTATTGACAAAAAAATAAATCCTATCAGTTATATATTTTTTTATTCAGTTTAAAGACATTTAAAGAATGTTTTAAGCAACTTTTATGGTTTAAGTTTTATTCGAGCAAAATACATGTAGAAAAATGCAAATTGTAAATTATTGGCTTTGTTGTTGTAAACTCTATATGTAAAACATAAATAATAAGAGCAAATATTTATAAATACTAACATCCAGTAGTATATTATTACACTCATAAAATAAAACAAATGAACATTTAGTTTATAAGTTCATTTTAAAGGAAACTATTTATTAGATTTTCTTTGAGTGTAATATGTTTTCAACCATAAGGTTTTTTTTTCTTTCAGTCCTCAAGCATTTTACAATTTGTGTTGAACACAATTTGTTATAAACAATACAATTTTTTAACATTGAAATAAAAAAATTTTAGCGAGGAGAAATACAACACAGCTCTTAAATTTTTAAACTCACTCAATGTACAGGGTAATTCAACATGAGTATATATCTTTTTTAAATTTAGAATTTGTTAAAGGAAGTTTTGTTGAGAAATTCCTGTAGAATAATAGAAAGAATTCTGACGACGATTACAACGAATTGGATAGTTCGATACATTTAATCGGTATCTAAATATACTGTGCCTTAACAATCACTCACAATCATTCACTGCTATCGTGAATAAGAAATGAAATTTATGTTCCCATGAAATTTATATTTCCCTTGAAGTAAAAATTTGTGTCATGAATTTCCCGTGAAATCTTTGTTTCCTTCATTAAAGCTATCAATGTACAATTCAAGGCCAATCAATTATCAGGTGGCAGCGTTAGAGAATTTATTATTTTTTGCTGGTAGAAACGAATGTCAAAATTCATATAAAAAAAAATGTAAACAGATTTTTTATATATGGAGTTTGACAGTAGTGTACACGGCGAAAATTAATGAATTCGCCTACGCTATCACCTTATAATTAATTCGCCTTGGTACAATTAATGAGAGTAAGAAGCATGGCGAAAATATACAGATGGTCTCGATGACGAATTCACTAATTTCGCCGTAAACGCTAAATGTCAAACACCATATAAAAAAATTATACATATTTTTTATATATGGAGTTTGACTTTTATAGATTTATGTCGCCATGGTAAGAAGTTCTATGAAAATAGCTAAATTGAAGTCAAAATATGATTACAAAAATTTTTAGCATCGATTAAATAACTTTAGTTCAAGAACGTTCGTCTAAGTAAAACTCTACTTTTGGTCGGGGTTTACAAGACTACTACTAGCTACTGACCAATTTCAATGAAATAAATTTTTATATTTGATTTAGTGGGCAAATTCTAAGCAAAACATCTTAGTTTTCCTATGTATTGAGATTTTTAATAAAAAGGTACACTGTTGAGTTCTTTCCTACAATTTGCTCTTCGCAAATTTACAGGTAATAGATCTTTTTGTTTTGCATCATGTCGCTCTGCACTTTTGTAACTGATTTTGAATAAAAAAAATGTGTTAATGATTTTAATATTCTAATTAAAATAAAAAAAAAAAAACTTTGGTATTCGTACTGCATATATATTGTAACGTTTTTCCCTTTTTTAGAACAAACGTAGGAATTCTTTTGATTGCAAATACCACTGTGGCTAAATTCTGTCTTCAAAGTTTATGGCTCTTGTGAACCCTTGGTCTCGTATTTACTAAACATGCAGCCAACCACGCTACACTACTGTGTTACTCCGGCGAGACATGAACTACTCGATGCCTTGTTTAGTAACCTTAACCATCCACAGACATCTCCACTACTCCTTTTATCCAAGCCAGTCATCTCCTTTAATCCAATAGCCACAACGCACGTCTGCCATACACTGTTGTATGCTGTTACACTTCCCCGCGCTAACCGCTACCATTCTTACTTTTTATTATAAAGGGCTTCTTGACAATTATCTGTAGCTGTTATATTAAATTGGACGTCTCCACTAAATTATCTGCCATGGCTTTACACAATAATTGTCTTTTGCCTCTCGGGAGGTTTGCACTGCTGTTTATTAATTTTTATATTTCATTGTACGCATGTCCGAATGCGGTATCGAACTCAGGACCCCCTGTTTTGCAGCACGCACCTCTACCAACGCAGCCATTGAGGCTGCTTAGCTTTTGTTAACTAATTGTGGTTTTTATTCTATACACACACCATTAGTTGTTGAATTAACTTATTCACCACGCTCATACGGGAACAACTACAGGGGATGCCAGATTTTATTATTCGTAACAATATATAAGTTTACATTAAAATAACATCGGCTCTTAATGAATTAAGCATTTTTTTTAAATTGTAGTATTTTCTTAAAGATCTGTTCAAAAGCTTTAAAATGATACCTATACTGATATTTTAAAAGTTTTTTAATTTTAGAGCCCTATAACTCGGAAAATATGGGCGTGCACCAATTTATTCACTTGATGTTTTTATCTTTTTTTATAATTCTCTATCGCCCCATACATTAATTTTTTGATTTGACACTATATCTGATCGATTGATATATTTTTTTTTTGTGAATTCACAAACACGGATGGACAGACGGACATCGCTCATGGAGTTGGAAATAAATATTGTAAAAATAGCACACTGAATTACAAACTTATACATACCCTTTTTCCACTTTTTGTGGTGAAGTGTATAAAAATATGGATAGTCCAGTTAACGAAAAAATGCTCCACTAATTATTATAACAACCCTGTAATAAATACAAAATATAATAATTATAAAAAAAATTATTTTTAGCTGTGTTCTACCAAACGGAAAGTTGTTGTTGACAATTTTTTAAAACTGAATGTTTTTTTCGTCCACATCACGTACTATAATTTGTCCATATTTTTTTTTTTTTAACTTTCGTTTGTATTCCTGCAAGTGGTTGTGAATTATACTAGCATCTGATACAGTAACCTTTTCATTTACTAAGCTAGGACAACAACGCGAAAAAAAATTTACAGTTAAAAAAAAATCATTTTTTGAAAAGAAACAAAGAATTTCTTATAGTGGGTGGAATAGTATATTAGATTCGGTATAGTCGAATATAACAATCTTGTTTTTTATTTAAAATTTCATTAATTGTTACACCCCTTTATTAAGCACCCTTTCTAAATGCTGCGTAAGTTGTTAACAATGATTTCAGAAAATAAGCAATCAAAAATTGTACTCGTACGGTGAGTTTTAGTTTTACTCATTACAAATTCCAATCCTACATGGAATGCTTTTAATAATCAATAAGTTGTTTTATTCTTTGTTCTCCAAAATGACTTTTCATATTTATTAAATCAAATCTTATGTCACTTTGTTACCATTTTCCTGTTCATTTTAACAATATCAATGACCTTAGAAAACAAGCAAAATGCTTTGCAGTTTCCTGTCAACACATTGTTTATGTATTAAAATAACAAAATACTTTCATGTTAACGTCATAATAGGGCAACCAAATAGTAAATCATCGAAAACGAAATGATAGAATGTTATTGCTATTTAGTATAACCTTCACCACAAGAAATGCAAAAAGGTTATATCTAAGTTCATCATTCCGTGTGTAATTTCTAAAATATCTATTTCCTACCCCATAAATAACCTGAGTTCTTATGCATAACGAACTAGATTGAGCGATGTCCGTCTGTGATTTCACAAAAAAAAATATGTCAATTGATCAGATATAGTGTAAAAAGAGCTGCTATTAGAAATCAGCCACGCCTATCTCTAATTTGTTCATGTCTTTTGCAACAATAAAGTAACTTAAATCAAAAAATAAATTTATGGGGCGATAATGAACTAAAAAATAAGAACAAAAACATCAAGTAAAAAAATTGACGCTGCCGAATGCAGCACTCTTACTTATCTTTATCTAATTCTTAGAACTACACCTGAGAGTTGGATTAAAATCCAACCAGTTACGTAAAGAAATATAAGCATATTAAAATAATATTAATTATTGATATTTTAAGCATCGAATTGTGTGTTTGTTAATTTCTTAGTTCATATTTGTCACTTGGTTAATTAAATTTTTAAACATAAAATTTAATTTGCAATTTTTTTGTGATATTATTGGCAATATATTTAGTAAGCAAAGAACTAGCTTAATATTATTGTTAATTAGCCATCTGCTAATATGTTAACACAACATGTATTAAAGGTTACTTTGTTCCTGTTGTCTTTTTAGTTTGTTGGTTGCTATCAAGGCGAATTAAGTATAAGGTGATAGCGGTGGCTAATTCAATTCTTTTCCCTGGTATTCTAACTGTCAAACTCCATATATAAAAAATCTGTATAACAGTTAGATAAATTTTTTATATATGGAGTTTGACAGTTAGAATACATGGTAAAAGAATTGAATTCGCCACCGCTATCACCTTGTATTTAATTCGCCTTGGTTGCTATTTAATCAATTTGGCTTGAGACATAAGACTTTTCAATTTTCTATACAATAATTTATAAATATTTCAAAAGAATATCATGAAAAAAAAATCCCACCGCATTCGATTTTGGTATCAAGGCACTCGAGATTACAACATTCGATATCGAGGAATCAATTTTTTAGTTTTTTATTCTAAAATGAATTTTTTGATACAAATTAGTATAATTTTCTGCTTTTACTATATTATTCTTTGTTGACATTTAAATTATGTTATAAATCAATTACATTTTAAAATTACGATTTGATACATATCGTATACGATGATTATCTTACTCGATGTATATCGAAATATTATTCGATACGATAGTACACTCGATATCGTATGCGGTAATTAGGCCACAGATTATATATTTGTCTTAAAATTAATTCAATTGATTCTATGTATAACTGTTGCAAGGATGCCCTAAATTTCTTACAACTTTGTATATATACATTAACACACGATATTTAAATAACCCATGAATTGACGAAAAACCCTTAAAACATTTCCATAAAGTAACGAACAACCATCTTCTTCTTACTTCACTTTCAGTTTCAAATTTCTTATAACATTTTCTCCTTTAATTCTATGAATCAAAACCATTTTATTTAAATGATTTTATAGTTCTAAAATCATATAATAATTTAGCTTCCTAATTTAGTTTATATTTGTTTTTATACGAAAAACCAACCATTCGCAAAGATATTAATATTGGCATCTCAATATATTCAAACACATAGTCTGAAAGCAACCAGGGCCCAAATCGTCGCATTCGTGATCGAGTGAGGTTTCGTATCGAGTAAAATTTCGTGATGTATCGAATAACCGGATTGCGGCATTCGATAGCGTTCAAATCGAAATTTGTTTAAAAATGTAAAAGATTTTGAGTGAAGGTATTCGATCGACTACTCGTTATCGAATGCCATGATCTCAAAATTCGATGCAAGCTATTCGATATCGAGTATGGCGATCCCAAAATGTAAAATTTCGATCAAAGTCAATTGATCACGAATGCGACGATATGGGCCCTGCTTATAGTTGGTCACATTCAAAACTAATTTCTTTAAATGATCTGTAGTTATTAAGAGGAAACGCCTTAAAATATTTAAGCATAAGTATTTATTTACTGTATTTAAAACATTCAAAATTAAACTGCAATATTAACTATTAAATTGAAATTATTAAGTAACAAGTAATGATTTTGTTCACTTAAAATAAGAACAAATGGTTTTTTTTAAATTATATAATAAATTCATTATGTTCTGCTCTTGACTTTCTTTGATTCAACTTTTTTTAATATTCGATCCATATTATTAATTAGTTGTTCGAAAATATTTTCCAATAACATAAGACGTTTGTTCAAACTGTAAATAAAAATTAATAATTAGTTAAAAAATTTAATATACATAAATTATAAATCTCTTTATAAGTTGGTTTGTTTTTTGTTTGTGAGTCAATCACGGCTAAACGGACCAACCAATTTTAATTTTTTTTTTACAACCTTTATTTACAATCTATCCATTTAAGGATAATAAGTAAATTTGATACAATAAAAAAAAACAAATAAAATGTTGAAATCCATTGAGAACAGCACTGTACTAATAAAAAAACGTTAATTCATATAGTAAACACAAAAAAGAAAAAAAACTTATCTATACATACATTGTATGTATGTATTTTTATAAATTAGAAAATTAAAAATTAATTCCTGAACGGCAAATCCAGGATATCATGTCTCTTAAGTCTTCTGATTTCATCAGTTTCATCAAGTAGGGAAATTTTTAATAGGTTGATATGAAGGCTTAACCTTTCTAAATAACTGCTGCTAAGCCTTTTTATTTCATCCCTTATCTTAGGGATGCAAAAATCGGAATGAATAGAATTATTTGACTCAAACGATGGAGCGTTGACAATTAAACGCAGAGTTTTGGATTGATATGTAACCGATTTTAATGACATAAAAAAAAACGGGTAGAGATTAGTCTTCATGATAAAATAGGGTATTTCTTTAAAAATGTCAGATGAAGGGGGGAGAAAAAAGAAAAGCGAACATATTTAAACATCTAAATCAATTTATCACAGTCTCGGCTAAAAGATTTCAATAAAATTCTTCTTCTTTAGATTCCGATTCCGATTTTGCTTATTTCTTCATCTTTTTATTTAAATGTGGCAATATGCGCACACTAAAGTAAACAACAAGGCTAATCTAAATGAGGTCACATAATAAAAGTAAATTTGAAACCCGCAAATAACAAAATTTCAAAGAAACTAAATTTCACTTTGCAATTTAAAAGTGGTTTGATTCCAAAGAAATTTCTCGTTTTTCGTTTTCTGAAGAAACAATTTACGGAATTGAAACCACTTTCGATCGAGTTCCGTAACATGCCTGTATATATATATATATATATAGGACCTAGGACCTAGGTGAAAGACAAACGGAATAGGAGGGAAGTGGGGAATTAAAACCATTCCGAATGGAATTTGTGATGTGCTTGATAAAATATTTTTTTAACAATAGACATTTTTTCACAAAATTTTTATTATTAACAAGTGATTAGAAAGCTTTAGTTTTGAGTCAATGTAATGTAATACAATGTAATGGAACAGTTCGGAATGATTCTCTAAAAGGAAAAGCCCGCACTTTAATTAAAGACGCTTATTTACCGTTCGAGGTTCCGACAAAATTGTTAACAATATTGGCAATAAAAAATTGTTTTAAAATAAGTTTAATAATTGAATTTCTAATAAAATGTAGTTAACAAATACAAAATAAAATGTTTTTTTTTCTCTTTTTGTTGTTGAATAAACAGCAATGCGCCATTTTTGGCCAATTTTTTTATATAAAATCTTTTATTTCTTATCGCAATATTTGTTTTTTGCAAGTCACAAAGTTACATAGTCCTTTAACAGATCAGAATGGTTGTTGATTGTGCTTCTCTTGTTCGCCGTTCATTCACGTTTCAAAGTAATAAATCAACAAAGAACGAAAGAAATTACCTATTTTTAATCTTTCGGTTTGTTCGAAGCAATTCCGCAAAAGAAACACTTTTGCCCAACTCAAGTAATATTTAGTAGAAATTCTGAAATCGTAGGTCCTTCTCTTCAAAACTAGTTGAATTAAGTGAGAATTATAGTCAATGAGGCGCTTTCAACATTCAAATCAAAAACTTAATTTTCATTTTATTAATATTGTAAATTAAAGCAGAAATTGAAAACTATTTTATGTTTTAAAAAATATATAAAATAAATATCTAAAATAAATATGAAAAAAATCACATGCAAATTCATTATTAAAAAGTTCGAAATTTATTTAGAAAGATTGTAAACTCTACCAGTTGGTTGTCAACAAGTTTTAGGGCCAGTTTCACGGTGTCGCAATTGTGCGAACGAACGAACGTTTGCGACATCGTGAAATTGGCCCTTAGAATATCAAGAAATAATTTCTCACAAATAATTGTCCACTGTTACCTCACAAGCTAACGTCACAGACAATTGCGCAAGAAATTTTTTATATATGAGCCGAGACTAGTGTAACCTTAGAAAGAATTCTGCTTTGCTCTTAACAAACATCTTTTAAATAAAACTAATGTTTTAAGCTGTGCTCAATTTCAAATTGAATAATCTTTCCACTATTGAATAATGCAATATTTCATCATTTCACAGGTCCTTATAATTTAAGAATCATACCGTACAAAAAATAAATTATAATAATTCAGATATCTTACACAAAATAGTGTACATTAACTTACCGTTCTAAATTCTCATTTTCTTTATTTGCGGCAGGTTCTTGTTGAATGTCAGACAATTCCTCAAAATACCTGTTCAATCAATTATTTATTTTTAAGAAATTTGAGAATATTTCGCCTTAAAAATTTAATAAAATTACTCACTCTCTAAGTATTTCACTGGCACGTTTTTGTACACGACTAGATGTAGGAGAACGCACAGTATTCTCATCAGTGGAAGCTGGATATAATGAAGGCGAAGACATTCTATCACTATCGCTTAAAAATGGACTATTTTGCTGTTCTTTTTTAAGTTTCAGTTTAGAATCAAACCAAGCAAAAGGTCTCTGAATTAACCGTTTAAAATATGGACCAACATTGGAGTACGTTGTATGAGATTCATTTTTAACAGCGCCATAAGTATCATTGATAATGGCCAAAAACATGTTCTAATTATTCAAAAAAATAAAAATAAATTATATTAATAAAAATTTATATTTTTCACATGTAAATTAGCCAAAATACAAACCAATAAAATAAAAAACACAAACATAACATAAGTTAAGAAGAAAATCGGTCCCATGACAGGATTCGCCTCCTCGATTAGTTGATATTCAAAGTCGCCTAAAAACATGCGCATTAATGAAATAACCGATATATCAAATTTGCGAAAATCTGGATGACTGTTGCCGAATATCAATAAGCCCAGCTGTGCATAAGCTAAAAAGACTATAAAAAACATAACAGCAAACCCAAATAGATCCTTGGCACACTAGAGGATTTTATAATTATTTCGATATTTAATTTGGAAATAATTTCTTGCAGCTTACTCTTTTTAAGGTGGTACTAAATTGGTACATGGTCAGGTTGAAACTTATATATTTGAAGATTTTGATCCACACTAAAAATACACATACAGCTATCGTATCGATGTAGAGAAGATTCCAATAACAGATGTAATCAATGCTTACATACTCTTGATGTTTATCTTCAGCCATCTTTATGATTTCTGACATGTGCGATATATGAACCAATGTGTAGACAAAGGACAGATAGGCGAGCTGTTGATAAAGAATTATTGTACAATAAATTAATAATTATTGCGAAAAAAAACCGACTTCAAAACAGATTTCATCTGTCTGTCTATAACAGCTCAAGTGTATGGCCACATAAATTTGATTACATTAACTATTCTCCAAACTTTATACTAGTTCAACTGTTCAGTAGTTTGGCAATATTCATCAAATTACAGGAACTATAGGGTCATCTTGATTTCCAAATTCAAATTATATACTTGCTGTTTTAGTAGATTTAGAAATCAGGTTCTGTGCAAATTTCAACCGTCTGTCTTTAATAATTCAACAGTTTGCCCATAAACATCAGATTATATTAACTATTTAATTTATAATAATATTTTTATACTTCTTATTATACCAAATAAAGTAGTAGACATTCTGTCTAAAATCAAGTTGTTTGTATACAACGGTTCAAAAAATACGGGCATATGGAAAAAATTACATTATTTTTGGGAACATTCCTTAATTTCTAAATTCAAATTATAAGCTTCTTGTTATAGCAGACTTATCAAAATAAGCCGCTTGTAAATTTCAGCTGTCTGTCTATAACGGTTCAAAAATCCGGCCACCTACACCATATTATATCAACTATTGGGACACCCGTTTATTTCCAAATCCAAATTTTATACTTGTTGTTATAGAAGAGTTAGTAATACAGGTTCTTTGTAAATTTCAATCGTCTGTCTACACCCGTTTAAAAGTATGGCCATATACCAAAATAAATGAACTACTCGTATTGGTGCACCCCTTAATTTATAATAGATAGCGGATTTAGCAATAGAGGTCCCTTTTAAGTTTCAGCGTTCTGTTTATAACGGTTCAAAAATTGGGTCACATACACAAAATTTCATTAACTATTGGAATACCCTTTAACTTCCAAATCCAAATTTTATAATTGCTGTTATAGCGGTTGTACAGGTTCGTTGTAAATTTCAAACAACTGTTCAAAAGTATGGCCATATACATTCATTTAATGAACTATTGGCGCACCCTTTAATTTCTAATTTGTAATATTAATACTTGTTACTATAACGGTCATAGTAATCGACATTCTGTCCAATTTGCAAGCGTCTGTCTATAACGGTTCAAAAGATAGGCCCATATAAGTAAGTTAACATCAATTATGGGGGCACCCTTTAATTTTTATATTTATTTTCGTACAATTTTTTGTTCTTGGGAGCTATAGTAATACGCAGTCATTTTAAATTTTACAGAAGTGACCTTTACAATTCATAATACACGTAAAAAATATGTATGTTGTATGGGGACACCCTTTAATTTTTCAGATTGTGAACTGTTTTTAAAACGGGTCCAATCTGTAAGCAATCTATCATATTACCAAAAATTTTCAAAATTGGATCAGAAATGACTGAGTTCCGGAGGCACAAATATAAAAAAAGCAACATTCAGCCGAATTGTATAACCTTCTTTTTTGGAGTCGGTTAAAAATTTATATTAATTGCGACATCGTGAAACTGGCCCTCAATGATCCAGATCGATTATTCAGCCTTATTACGGTTGTCGTTCTCGTGTCGAAAATCCTACGTTTTTTTAAAATGGTACTACGCACGTCGTTATTGTTAAAAATGTTACTCGAAAAACAAATCTATTACAAAAATCGGTACTACGTTTGTCGCATTCGAATGATAATTTGTTCAAATATTGTCGTTGAAATTTATGTTCACGACAAACAATTTTTTTCGTAAATTTTTAAAACGAACGCTAACAAAAGATAAGTTTACTTTTGATTTTTACATTATGCTTATTTTAATTTATTTTTTGCATGCTGTTTTTATACCAACACAAAAAGCGGTATTTTTAAAAGGGTATATTTAAGTTTGTCATTCTGGGTGTAATTTCTACAATATCCATTTCTGACCCCATAAAGTATATATGTATATTCTAACTTCTTATGCAGAGCAAAGTCAATTGAGCGATGTCCGTCTGTCCGTCCGTCAACTTTGCAAAAAATAAAAAAAAAATAATATGTGAATAGATAAGATATAGAGTCGAAAGAGCTACTATTAGAAATCAACATGATGGGTCCATGTCCTTCGAGGCAGCAGCCAAAACACCACGCCTACATCTAATTTTTTCATGTCATTTCGAATAATAAACTAACTCCAACCAAAAAATAAATATATAAGGAGATAGCGAATAAAAAATAAGAAAAAAACATCAATTAAAAAATTAGCGCTCGCCCATATTTTCTGAGTTACGGGACTCTGAAATTTAATTTTTTTTTTTAATATCAATATGGGTATCATTTAAAAGCTTTTGAAGAGGTCTTTAAGGATATACAAAAATTTTTTTAAACCCATTAAGAGCCGATGGTATTTTTATGTAAAATTATATATATGCAGAACCACTTTTTTTTAATTCTCTGTATGGATTTGCACAAAATTTTGTAAGGAGGTCCCTTAGAACCTTGATTCCAATATAGAATAATTTTTTTCATAAAAATAAGATATTTTGTATAAAGAAAAGAGATACAAGTGTAAGAGCACACAATTTTACCTGTATAATCGTACTAAAACTGTTGTCTTCACATTTTATTTTTGTAAATTATGTATTTTTATTTAAAAACACATCTTTCTAAATTTGAATTTTAAGAAAATTTCAAATGAAATACAAAAGTTTTCAAATTTAATTAATAGCTAGTCGTTTTGTTTTTTATTGTTATTTTTAAGTGTTAATTTATCGCCTAAAATGTTACTGCAAAAATTTTTTATTAAAATTGTAAGTTTTGATCTATTACAAAATTTTTTTTTTGTCGAAAATTTTACATAGTACCAAAAAAACTAACTATCGACAGCGACTACCACTATTCTCGAATGTCGTTTTCGACAACCGTAATAAGGCCGATTGAACGTTCGAAAAAAAAGTTGCTTATAAGTCGATTATGGATAGCAACCGAACTTTAGTTGCGTTGTCAATGGGCAACGCAACTGACAAAAAAATTCATATTATGGATGGCAACTTTTTTTAGTTGCCAAGAAGTTATCGAAATCGTTATTATGACATATCGGCAACTGAAAATAATTGTAAACAAGCATACAATGCAATAAATAGTAAAGTGGTAGAAAGTTTTAAAATACAGAAAAGAGTTAAAATATAAAATAAATAAAAAACAAATAAGAAAACAAAAATAAGTGAAAAAAATAGTTTACAAAGTGGTAAAAAGTAAATAAATTTTTTGAAATGCTAAGTTCCGTGGACTTATTTTTCGACGACCAAGAGAACCAATGTGGCATCAATTAGACGGCGCTTGAGGGACAATTCGAATCCCCTTGAATTACTATCTGTTCTGTGAGTATATGTTTATATACATAAATGCATTTAAAATTACTTTCAATAAACATTGCTTGTTTAGCTTTAAGGCATATTTTCGTCTGACAAAAGATGCAGTGACGTACATAGCGGACACTTTGTATAAGGACTAAAAACAAACTCATAGATCCACAGTAATACCTCCACTGTTAAAAGTTGTCGCTGCTCTAATATTTTTTGCGGAAGGCAGCTTTAAAAAATCACACGGTAATGATTTCAATATAGGAATGATTCAACCAACGTTGTCCACAGTTTTAAAAGAGGTTGTTCTATTAATAGAAAAATGTGTCTGGTGGTGATTTTGACCATTTTGTAATCTGCAGGCATAAAATATATTTAAATTTTCATTAAACACATAAATGAATAAAAGAAAACATTCTTACTTTTCCGTTTAACAGCTTTTTTCAATTGAAAACTCTTCAAAGCAACCACAAAAACACGGTTGCCCATATTAATATTATTTGGCAACTGAGGTTGCCAGCCTTCAGTTGCCAGTTGTTATCCGTAATATAGTTTTGGCAACTGGCAACGCAACTGAAGTTCGGTTGCCATCCATAATCGACATATTAAATTTTAATTTTTGTGGATTTTTTTAAATTTAAAGTTCTATGGTCTTTAAATTAAATTAAATTGGTTCCTTGGCCTTTTAAAATAAAATAAATAATAATCAACCCCGTCGTATTTGCCGTAGGAGTATTTCGATTACGACAATTTTGTAATAGATTAATGATAACTGTAACGAGTTATCTTTAATCTGTAATAAAACTTTAAAAAACGGTAATTTTTTGCTACGAAAACGTTAAACACAATAAGTGTGAATACTTTAATACATTTACTTCATTTAATTTTTTAGCTTAAGTTGTCATTTACTTACCACTAAAACTAAAATATCCAAAGAATTCCAAAGATTGAAAAAATCTTGCGTCGGACCAATTGATTTGTAATATACGATTTTCTCAATAGTATAAAATACAACTAAAGCATAAAAAATCACACCTGCCATATATAGAATCCAATCGCCTTCGTTCCATATGTTATGTAATTTAATGGCTTGGAAGTGATGTGATGGTACAACACCTCCCACGGGAGGTATTTCAGCTAACAATCTTTTAGATTAAACAAATATGTAAAAACTAGGTTTAAGTTATAATTAAAAAAAAAACTCACTTCACATTATTAAAAATATTCGTATTAATATTAAATAAAACAAATTCCAAAACGAGCAAACGTGTGCCACGATCAATCCATTTGTTTTTCTTCAGATCTTGTAAAATTTTAAAATTTTCTTTTAGATCATAAGTTAAGCTTGTAACATAGCCGGCCCCATAGTATTTAGTTATTTGTCCATACAAAGCGTACACTTGCAATTCCGACATTGTGTAAAATTTAGAACTGAAATAATTTAAAACACTTTATTATTGAAGGAAAGCATTTGAAAAAGGATATCTTACTTTTGGTATAGTTTGGTTGTATTCTCTCTGTGTCTTGTGTAAGCTGCATAACAGTCTACGAAATATGTTAGAAATACATCATGAACTTCACACATTCCTTCCTTAACACGTATTTGCCTTAAACGAGGAGGACCTAATAAAAGATTATCTCTTAAGAATACGCCCGATAACTCGTGAGACTTTTTCCCATCATTCCTTAAGTTTTCACTCGTTTTTCTTTTAATTCGTTTTCCTTTGGCTATTTCCCGTTTTCCACTATCTGGCCTTTGGCCATTTACTCCCGTTACATCTAAATTTCCATTAGCTTCATTAGTTTTATGTTCCTCATTTACCCAGTCATGGCTCAAGCCATGTAAAGTAGTTAAAAAAATTTTCTCCATAAATAACCACCAATCGGCTGTTGTTACTAATTCATTAAAAGTAAACTCCGTTTCCAAATCAGTTTCTATGTTTCTGCTTAGAAATGATCTCTCCAAAGCCTGATTAAAAAGGAACATGTAAACATGCTGTGAAGCGTTTGCCACTAATTTGAACGACATTTTTGAACATTTTCAACATATTTGAAAAATTTTGTTTTGTTAAATTTTTATTTATTTACCAATTGTAATTGACAGCAGGAAAACAACAAAGACTATAATTTCTTTTAATGCTTCTTTTATTGATTCATCAGTACTGTAATCAATATAACCTTTGAATATTTGCTTTACGGATTTTTCTGGATTCCGTTGCCATCTTTTATCTTTCTTAAAATTTTCTGACAAAACTCCCGATAAAACTGTGGATGAACGCATTTTTAAATTAAAAATTCCAATTTATGAAAGTTATTCCAAGGCAAATTGAATACTAGGTAAAACTAGTAGCGCAAGTGATCGAATTCGCTTTACACATTTCTCCGAGCTAACGTCAAAATTTATTTACATTTTCGTGACGCGCCATTTAAAAAAACTAAAAATAATGAACTTGAAAATAAAATTGAATAATTAATTTGAAAAAAATTGAATGTGCAAAAAAACGTTGTTTAAAAAGTGAAAAGTGTGTGTGCCAAAAAGTGCTGTAGGAATATAAAAAAGAACAAAAAACTTAACTAAAAAAGAAAACGTTTCTTTATAAAACATTTGTAAATTAAAAACATTTTAAACAAAATATTCATTTTTAAAAATGTGTTATTGTGCGGTTGGCAAGAAAAAGTACGAACGCGGGTGTGGAACTTTGTTCGATATGCCAAAGGACACTAAAAGAAAAGTGAAATGGAGTAGCATTTGTGGTATCAATTTTTCTGCAGCGGCGCGTATATGTCTAACATGCCAGTGATAATAAACAACTTACCTCCATATTGTTAATTTCATTGGACACCACAGTGTACAAATATATACGCCTTAAATCTAGTTTACGGACGCAGCTTAAAAATTAAAGAAAAAAATTCTACGGGGTGTAAAATTTAATTTTAAGCAGAAAATGTAAAGCGACAAATTTGAGGTTGACCCTTAGTTACCGAGTTACGGGCCTCCAAAGTTCGTATGTACAATATGGAATATATCGAGTATTTTTTGGTGAAATAAGACAATATCTTTTCAATTGAAAAGGAAAATAGTAAAAAAATACAATAAAACCAGATAACGACCAAAAAATGTATATATTAAATAAATTAAGTTTAGTGACAATACCATACGAAGAGATAAAAAAATCTTTAGCAAGCGAAGCCGGTGTTGTTCATACCATAGAGGTGAAAAGTTTTGCGCCCGGTCGAAGGCCGGCTACGCAGAAAATCTTTAGTACGCGAAGCTAAAACTAAGAGCTGTCCAAGAAACTTTCATATACAATTTTTTTTTACTATTTTCCTCTTAAATTGAAAAGATATTGAAATTACCTTTCCAATGATACCCATATTGTCTTATTTCACCAAAAAATACTCGATATATTTCATATTGTACATACAAACTTTGGAGGCCCGTAACTCGAAAACTAAGGGTCAGCCTCAAATTTATCACTTAACATTTTTTGCTTAAAATTAAGTTCTACACCCCGTAGGCAACCTTTTTTTAATTTAAAGTTGCGTCCGTAAACTAGATTTGTTCCATATATACAAACACTTTTTAATAAATTTGTTTTTATTTTTTGTTTTTTTATATTTTTCGTCAGTTGTTAACTGACAAGTACAAGTAAATTTACACAAACAAAATACATGCGTTTTTTGTTTTTGTACTCATGCGATTACCTAGTATTTAATTCGCCTTGAGTTATTCTTATATTTTTTTGATATACGAAAGCTGAAAGTTATTTCTTATTTGTACACTTAAAAATTTTAATCATATTTTTTAAGTCAATATTTAAAATGTTGCAGATACTTTTGAAAAAAAAAAATATGTGCGGCAAGCAATTTATAAAAATAATCAGTAGAATAGATAACGTAAACATAACCGTATCCCCTTAAACGTTGCGCTTCTGCTTTTTTAGCTCTTCAGTGGATTATACACCAGAATGTTTTAGGAGATGTAGATATTTAGATCCAGAATTCAACTGATCAAATGAGAATTATACGCAAATCAACGGCAAGAATTAAGGCTTTCACAAATCTTTCAGTTAGTAGAATATTTTATTTTTCTAGAATTATGTGGCAGACCCCTCTTAAGTTTCAGTTTAAAAAAAAAAGTACGCAAGTATAAGTTAAGCTAATGGTACCGTGAAATAACTCGTAAATTAAATAACTCCCAACAAAAAATTCATAAATCCCATACAAATTGGTAGTTATTACATAATGGAAGTTATTTCATAATTTTTCATTGGGAGTTATTTTATTATGAAATAACTCCCAAATAAAATAACTCCAAACTGGATTCTGTTGGCATTTATTTCATTTATTTTGATAATTGGGAGTCATTTCAGTTTATTGGGAGTTATTTCATTTGAAAGTTTTTTTAATTCAATATAATCTTCGAATTTTTAAGACTTGTTTTATTTATTGTTTTTTTGTTTTTATTTTTCTTCTATCGTATATTAAGCATCGGTTTCGCTCACAAACTTTTCTTGTATAGCCGGGCTTTGGCCGGACTGAAAGATTTTCTCCTCTATGGTATTTCAAACACCGGCTTCGCTAACAAAATATTTTCCTCCTTCAACCTTCAGGTATGCTATAGAATTTATACCATTTTAATTAATTAAAGAGTTATTATTAGGAGTCACCTAAAGGAAGCTATATAATTAGAACTTATTCCATTATTCTAGCTACAGAGAAAACTTTTAGTCAGTGAAGCTGGTGTTTGTTATACCATAGGGAATAAAATCTTTCCGCCCGGCCAAAGGCCATCTATACAGGCAATTTTTGGTGAGCAGAGACGGGGTTTGTTATAGTATAAGGTGAACCCTTCGATCCGGCCGAAGACCGGCTACACCGACCGGGATGGCTCAATGATCTCTCTATGGTATACGGAACAGTGGCTTTGCTAACAAAAATTGTGTGGCCTTTGGTTATATATCTATGATGATATCAAAGTTAACGGCCTATTTCATCGGGAGGTACCTGTTATACCATAGAGGTTAAAATAGTAATAGCAGTGCCCGGGTGCAAATATAATTTGGATTGGGAGTATTTAATTTTTGTTGGAACTTATTTCATTTGAGTTATTTTTTTTTAATATTTTTATTGTGAATTAGCAGTTAAGTTTTTGGGTGGTCTTATTTGATTTTGGCGTTGGGAGTTTTTTAATTTGGGAGTTATTTTATTTTTGTTGGGACTTATTTCACTGGAAGTTAGTGCATCGGGAGTTATTTCATCTGGGAGTTATTTCATGGTACCTAAGCTAATGGAGATAAATAAGAAATAGTGTAGATGTATGAATGATATAAGCTGAAATAAAAATTAACAATATATTTTTTATTGCAAACTAATATTTAAATAAATACTAGTATGAGTTTGTTTCTTTGTTCATTAGAAGATTTTGTACACAATGAGTTCTCACATGAAGAGTTTCAAATCATAAATGGAGTACACTTTACTTAACATAAAAATCAGGTCCTCTATGGAAACAGTGTTTCAATCTTATATATATTTTTCACACTTATTTTTATAGCGGACATATTTCTAGATACTCTGTGTAAATGATAAACCTTTGGCTACAACGGTTGGCAAACTAAAGCCCGCAATATGTTTTTTAAATTTACATTAAATTTGTTTTATTTGTTCATTGACGTGATTTTGTCTAAAACACTTGATTTGCTCAAATCAAGTGTTTTGTTACTTGATTTTCCATACATTTTACATGCTAGAAAAACCACTTAAATCACTTGATTTGTTTGAAATCATGTCGAAAATTTATTTTTTCGAACTAATTTTGCCTTTGCAACACTGTGATGTGTCTAGGATATTCAAGTTCAACTCCGAGTTATCTATTCATGTTGGATGTTTTTATCGAAAAAGTGACAAATACTTTTAAATGTTTGAAAGCAATAATGTTTTTTGTTAAAAAAAAAAGTGTTTAAAAAATATAAGAAGAAAAATATATAAAAACAAAAATTAATTTAACAATAAAAACGATTTTTTTACAAAAAAATAACATAGTTTTTTTTCTTCGAATTTACAAAACACTTTAGCTCAATGGAAACACTTCGAAGTGTTTTTCTCAAACCTAGTTGATTTCAAGGCAGTGGAAACGCAGTATTAAAAACAAGGCCATGTATGTAAGTATGGACAAAATTTATGTGCCTGCCTGATACAATAAAATTTTTATAAATAGCACGTCACTTTCAGAACACCTTTCAATTGTTTTTTAATTTTTTGTGTTGCTGCTATAATAATAAACTTTTTGTCAAAATTTTAAGAGTCTACATATTTCAAGATACAGGTCTGTAATAAACGGTCAGAAATTGTAGCGAAAGTATAGGGATAACGCTATATTCTTTGGGTACGAATCCCTAAAAGAAACATGGAGTTCATTTTATCCAGATTAAAACTACAGTTCTTATACGTGTACGCAAATAAATATTTTAATAAAACACATTCATGGATGTGTACGGGAAATTTCAAAACTTAGAGACGCACATAATTGTTATGAAAAGAAAAATATGTGTGGATTGGTTTAAGTTGAGTGTTTTCTATTTATGTACGAGTGTGTGTACAGTGTGGTAACTTTTCTGAACTCTGATTTAAAGTCCATTCAAATAATACAGTTTTACCATATGGTTATGCCATTTTTTGTTGTTGTTTTGAAAAACTAACAAAAGTAAACAAACATTTATTATATTTATTATTATTTTATGTTTTTCTAATGAAAGTAGTAATTAAAAAGTTAAATAAATGGAAAATGTAAAATGGGTGGTAAATACATGAGTATCGCAGGCATTTTTTTAAATACATATTTCAAATATTTTTAACAAAATTTGCATTTCATTGATATTTTTTTTTTTTTTGTTTTTATCATAGTTAAATAAGAAGGAACCTGAAACTGTATTTAAATACAACTTGCATTTAAATGCAAATTAATAAATTGTTTATTTAAATATGAAGTCAAAAAATGGCCATAAGAAAAGCATAATAACAGTCTCGGTTGTAAAGTTACGGTTACCTTTTCTTAAATACGGAAAGAAATTTATTTTTGAAAGAAATTTCAAATGTGCCTATCTCTTGTAAATAAAACAAGTATATTTAATTTAATTAAAATGGAAACAAACTGTATTTTATTTTGTGTTCAAAGGTATAAATATGGTCTGTACCAGAGTATATCTATATTAAGTACATGCAAGTCTACAATAAATACAACATTTGTGTAAAATCATGTATTATGTCAAAAAACAGTTCAGAGACGGCAAAGTCGGTAACATTTTATAATTTTTCTAACTAAAAAATTAATATTAATTTTACTTAATTATTATAAAAAAAAAGTAAGAGAATGACCGACTAAATCAATGTATATTTAAACAAGAATTCAATAAAAGGATGTTTAATGCAACTATAGCTGAAAAAGTATATTTGTAGATTTCGTTTACCATCCCTGATAGAACATAATAAATATGAAAAGAAACACTTAAAAAACATGAGAAATGTATAGCAAAATAATAATTAAAATAAATATTAACAAATTTCGAGTCAAAATTTTTGACACAAAACATGATAAACATGCACACCAATAAAACTATCAGCTGTACTCCTGCATGTACTTCCCTGCAGGAGCATAAGCGTTAATTGTCTTTAAACTGCTGGTGCCATCACTAGTACTGCAAGCACTAGTTCAAAAGGTGATAGAATATATGTATATAGAAAAATACTAGTACTTCAAGTAGTTCATTTAAAGATTGTTTTGAATTGCAGAATTCCATATTAATTTTTGATGATGTTTTAACGCGAATTGCTAATTCGCATTTCCATTTATTTTATTTTTAGTTGTAGTAACAAATTTAAAACAATTATATAAGTAAAGCTCAATTTTCTTGTGTGTAAAAAGTGACATTTAAAAAAAAATTAAATTAAATTAAAAAATAATTTTAAAATTTTTAGAACATGTTTTTTGTTTAAGATTGATGTTCAAATGTAAATCTAGCGATCTTTTATTAAAATACTGAAGGAATTTTTCGACGTTGAGTGAAGTAACACAATCTTTAATATCTGCATGTAGTTGAAATTATGGCAATCAATAATATTGTGGAATTTTCTTCTTAAAATACAGAAAGTTAATTGTTTAGTTTATGGTGAAGTATCAAATAATACACATTTCTTAAATTAAAGGATTTCGGTATATGGTGGAGTAACAAACGTAACTCAAGATGCACAAAATTGCTAGTGCTATCTAGTGTTATAGATATACTTTGGTCTGTACTTACGCTTATATGTATGTATGAATGTAAATAAACACAAGTTGAATGTCGTTTATTTCGTCCACAGATTTAACAACGCAATGGCGAATATAGCTAAAAGTGTTAATGAATAACAAAACCGACAATTTTGTTGTTAAGTCAATTTAACAAACCGATAATCGTTAAAAAAAAAAGAGTAGTCAATCCCACTACAGAACCAGTTAAAATTCTAATTGAAAGTTTTTCGTCGACAGCTAAAATAAATAATATTTTCACGTTGTTTCCATAAAATTTTTATTGATGTTTAAATATTTCTGTTAGTTTTTCTTTTTTTATGTACAATTGTTTACAATTTTCCTTTCGTTGCATCAGAGATGGTAACCGAAATTGTAAAAATAAATTTTTTAGTCCCAAATTGCACTAAAAACAATTTTTTTTAATAATTCCTTTGTACGTTGATTTAAAAAAAATCTTATATAAAATTTATTTTAACCTAAAAGTACACTTCACCAACCTTGGATTGTAGCCAGCTGCTATATGACACAATTCATGATTTTTACAAAAACAAAATGCCTGTGGTTTTTTTAATGGTTTACTTGTCGTAGACTTACATGTACTCTTGACAGTTATACATATACTTTGGTACTGTTCAAGGCAGATTTATTTTACTAGGTAGTGTCGTCCGCCCAGCTGGTTTGTAGTTGGAAATGTCTAAAGTTTTTGTATTTTCCTTTGTTTGGTTACGAATTTCAAAAAACACTAACAACAACCGTTTGTGAGACAAAGCAAGCATGTGTATTGAGAGCAATTATCTTTTATTTCTCTTTGTGTTTTTGACGTTTCCAACGCACAAAACAACAATAAAAAATCATGTTGTTTTTGTGAATGTAGTATTTGTTGTATTACCGCTACTACCTAGTAAAATACATCTGCCTTGGTACTGTTCAAGGAAATGTCAAACTTTGCATTGTTTTTTAATTATGTTTTGTTTTTGTTTCTATTTTCTTTGTTTGCTTATATACATATATGCACACCAGTGTTGCCACAAAAAGGCAGAAAAAGTTACGCTTTTCCTTCAAAAAAGTTACATTTTTTCATTAAAAGTCAAATTTTGAAATTTTCCTTAAATAAATAGTGATTTAATGCAATTAAAAAAAATATAGTAGAGAGTTTTATTTCATATTTCATATATTTCATTGAACAAAAAGAAAACGTGTATAAAAATATTCAGCCCGATGATACTCATGAGCATTTAAATCGGGATTCAATTCTAATATTCCTAGATAAAAAGGTTCATGCTCTCACCATTCAATAAAAATTGTTAAAGTAAGATTTTTTAATAAATTCGTTTACCCTTTTTCTTTGCAAGATTGAGCTTCGATACAATTTTGAGTCTTATATGCTTAAATTTTCAAAATTGAATCAATGATAACTGTACCGTAATATAATCCGGCGTTTCTTCAACGAAGTTAAAGTAATTTTTCACACGAAATGCAGCTCATATTATTTCACAGTTGGCAATATTGTTGATAGAAACATTTTGCTGCTTCTAAACATGAATCCAGAAACATTTCGTGATTTCTCATGAATAGAACACAGTAAAGCTTCATCAACGATATTTTTTGATTATTTTTAACTTAATTTTAATTAGGGATTTTGATAGCATTTGTAAATAACCTTTGTTATTAAAATCGAAGGTTGATATGTTAAGAGGTGTTCTGAAATAAGTTTTTTTTTAGTGATATGGCTTTATTTCGAGTTGTACCAAAAGTTACGAAAATTTGACATAATATGTCAAAATATACATGTTACGTGGAGCCTTCAAGAGTTACAAAAAATGTAACCAAATGGCAACACTGATGCACACTCTCAATCAGCTGATTAGAACCACTTTGCATTATTAATTTTTATGCAAATAGTGGCATTTGATAAAAACTTTAAACCAAGGTGAATTGATTAACAGGTGGTCTTAATAGCCCATCTGATTTTTGTTTATGTTCGACGTTGTTGTCAAAATTTTAAAATAATTTTAAAAATAATAAATTTTCAAATAATTTGAAAAAGTAAAAAATCTAAAACAAAATTAAATTTAAAAACCAAAAAATTTAATATGAGGTATTGCTGCACATGTAGAAGAAAGAAACCAACTGTTACAACTTCATTTAAAGCACCAAATGATGATAAAAGGATAAATTAAATTCGGCTTCCTCTGGTTTAGTCAGCTATTTTAGACATCAAGATGGTGCCCTGCAACAACAAAATGAGATAAGATTTTGTAGCCGTGCGCCCACCTAGTACTTAATTTGCCTTGCTTTTAACTATTAGCAAAAGAAAAATATTTCTTTCTAATAAGCATTGGTGAAAAATGGTAAAAAATTATTTTAAATTCTTAACGGCCATTGCACGAAAAATTCGGTGAACTACAAAGCTGTACTCGGAGAATTTAAAGATGTTGAAAACTGTGTTTTAGGTGCTTCTAACTACCTGATCAAGAGTGTATGTATGTAGACAAACATAAAAAATATAAGGAAAAAGTTAGAAATTTTTAAATTATTAAAAAAAAAACTCGATTCAAAATGTCACGTAGAATAAAGTTAGCAATATCTTTAAATATATATGTATGAATGTGTGTATATTAAAATTTATATAATTACAAACATAAAGCACTAACCTGAACTTTCTCAAATATTTGTTAGACGAATTTCAAATGAATCAGATTTTTGCTTTAGTTGTTTTTGAAAGACTCATCTTAAAAAACAAACTTGTATTTTGTGTGTTTCAGACAACTAAAATTATTTATTGGTAGTATTTATTTAATTTTTTATGATGCAAGATCTAGAATCTTGCACTAACATTAATGAGAACTTCATAAAAAAGAGTTTCCTGTATTTGACAAATTATAAATTTTAAAACCTATATTTATAAATCTAAAAACAAGCTCATATACATATATTTTTGTATTTATATATATTTCAATACTAATTACTTAACAAAATGAAACAAAATTTTAGTTTATTTTAAACTTTGCAAACCTTTAGTTCAATATGCAGCAACAACATTTTCAGCCTCAGCAGAACAATATCAGCCCTGATTTTTTATTTAAAATTGTTGTTTTAAGTTTATTGGTGGCTTGTGTACAGAGTGATAAATATTTGAAAGAAGCACGTAAGTGAATCTCTACTCCATTAAAAATATTAAATATTTTCAAGGAATAGCAAAATACATCTATAGGAAATAATATGTTCGAATAAGAAAAATACGCAACAACAAGTTTGCGATTTGAACATAAATGACATATAAAAAATGAAAACAAATTAGTTTTAATAGATATAAAAATTCACAACGATCGACTTTTTTTAAAGTGATGACTAACTGCCATCCCTAAATTAGCGCGTAAGACGCAAAGCAATGTTATTCATAGCTTTTGCGCTGGAATGTCATCCCTAAATAACAGCGTTAACTTCGTGTCGTTAAAAGTAATGTAAACTCATTTTATTTCATAAAACCCGCTGTATAAGAATAAAAAAGAGAATAAAAGCGCTAGATTCCCTTGAAAATTACTAAATTGTCATGACTTTTCAACCATAACAAAACAAAACAAACCAACAAACAGCCAACTTCACTTCCTAACGCACTGTCAAAATTGAATTTTCCAATTGCTAAGCGTTGACGCCGTGCTATTTAGGGATGCTTCATACATTTTGTATGTACATGAGAAACTTTGACAGTTATCTTGCGCTTTACGCTCTAATTTAGGGATTGCAGTAAGTGAT
Source organism: Gymnosoma rotundatum (assembly GCA_916610165.2). Taxonomy (NCBI): domain Eukaryota; kingdom Metazoa; phylum Arthropoda; class Insecta; order Diptera; family Tachinidae; genus Gymnosoma; species Gymnosoma rotundatum. Next base: position 34,961,220 of record OU744336.1, read on the forward strand.
ATAGAAATTGTTTATGAATATTTGAATAAAAAGTAGTTAGAAAGCAAATTTATGAATCAGAAAATTAACGCAGGATTTTAGTCATAATTGAAAAAAAAATTGTTTGACATTTTACAGTTGTTCACTAGAGAACAACACCTTATCATCATTATATAATATTATAAAAATACTTAAAATTTAAAAGCTGATTTTTTGGGCTAAAATCCTGGGCTATGAAGCACATAAGCGCGGCTTTTTTGATCGTTAAATTTGTCACTGTTTGGGGTTGAAGAATTATCACTAGAAAGGTTATTTATTTCTTCAAAATCGAGAATGATCAGTAATCGTTACTGCATAAATTTGACGCAATAAATGTAGACGACATCAGCCTGTAAAGCAATTCCATAATTAAAGACTCAGTTGCTGATAGTTTACACTTTCGTAAGCAAAGAGTTGTGGCGATGTCGCCAGCGAGCCTAAAAAACAAATAGCTGCCTGAAACGTATGTTCTAATGCGTTTTTTCTTTCTTATAAAAATATCTCGTTGAAAATAGAATGTTTGTCGACATATATAGTTCTTCTTACTGTAACCTATTTGAATAAAAATAGTTGTTACGTCATGATTTTTTAACCTAAAAAATCAAGTTGAACTCACTATTTCTACTTTTTTAAAACTTTGTGGAAATTAAAATCGGCAACAAGCGAAATACTCTTGCTGATGTAAATTAATTATAAAATGGTTCAAATATATTATTACATCAGCTTTTACTTTTTTTTATTAATAATTTGTGACTTTTTCTTTATGAAAGCTGATATAAAAAATTTAGAGCGAAAATTATAATGCTGAAGTTTTACACTGTTAATGTTGTAATAAGTCAAGAATTATTTCTAAATTTTCTGCATGTTTATATACATCGAAATGTTTCTGGCAACAACTTCTTTTCAACTGCAAAATACTGGGTCCGCTATCTAACGTTTTTCTTTTTTTCAACTAGTGCTTATTTCGTGAATGGTAACACTTAGCTCATGTCTGATTTGACAGATAATAAATTTATCCTTCTGCAAAACGAATATGGTATACGCTTAAACAACGCCGGGATATATTGCGACATTAAGATGCCGATTTTGTCAAAAAAATCATCTTTTCAGATGAAGCTCATTTTGATCTTTCCGCACGCATACATTAAAAAGCCGGTGCACCCAAAACGAGTAACTGATTTTGATCCAGAGGCATAATTGGGCCTTCGAAAATGAGGAGTGGCGTTACAGTCAATGGCGATCGTTATCGGGCCATATTACACGAATTTTTATTCACAAAAAACTGAAGAGGAGGATATTGGCAGCACTTGGTTTCGTGCCACACAGCCGAAGCTACACTGTTTTTTATAGCATTTTCAAAAAAAAAAAAAAAATAAGTAATTTGGCGGACCCTATAGTATAAGATGCACTCATTTAGGGCAAAATTGTAACCGACAGTAAACAGTGTTGCATGTTTACAATGTTTCCAATTTTAACTTGTTGGAATTTGTGGAAAATGTTAAACATAACCGATTATTTCCTATAGAAAGTTTGACATTTAAAGAGCGGCGTCTATCTTGCGATTTAAAAAAAACGCACAATAGGCAGGTGTTAAGCTGTTGCATGAAAAATTCCGCACGAACTAATAAACTACTTGTACTGTTTTTACAATAAAAACAGAGAACAACCTGTGCAACATTTATTCATGCATTTTTCGTACACATTTTTAGAAAATATGAGCCTTCTAGTTACAATCGCCTGTCCTGTTTTAACAATTAAAACCTTTTAACCAACTCAGCCACTACTGCCACAGACTGTTGTTATATAGTGACTTTCTTTGATAGGTAAGGCTCCTTCTTTTTTATCATACAGACATCTTGATTACTTTATTATACCCTTCACCACAAAAACTGGAAAAAGGGTATATCTAAGTTTGTCATTCCGTATGTAATTACTACAATATTCATTTCCGACTTCATAAAGTTTATACATTCTGATTTCTTATGCATAGCAAAGTCGATTGTGTGATGTCCGTCTGTCCGTCTGTCCGTCCGTGTTAACCAAGGAAAACTTGATTTCAGAAAAAAATAAATATGTCAACCGGTCATATATAGTGTCGAAAGAGGTGCTATTGGAAATCAGCATGATCAGTCCATGTCCTTTGAGGCAGCAGGCAAAACACCACGCGTACCTCTAATTTCGTTATGTCATTTGGAACAATAAAGTAACTCCAATCAAAAAAATAAATATATGAGGCGATATAGAATTAAAATATAAGAAAAAAAACATCAAGTGAAAGAATTGGCGCTCACCCATATTTTCTGAGTTACGGTGCTCTGAAATTTTCAAATTTTTTCAAAATATCAATATGGATATCATTTAAAAGCTTTTGAAGATATCTTTAAGAAAATACTAAAAATTTTTAAAAATACTTAACCCATTAAAAGCCGATGTCATTTTTATGTAAAAATTTTATATATCCAGTACCAACTTTTTTTTATTTTTAACTCTCTGTCACCCCAACATTTACTTTTTTGATTGGAGTTACTTCACTAAACTAGATTTACATAGATGGTGAAGGATATATAAGATTCAGCATAGCCGAATATAGCTCTCTTTCCTGTTTTATTTTTCTAGTGTACAGAGCCTTCGCTAACCTATGTGGTGCGGGTACACCATAATCTTTTTTCTTTTCTTCTTGCCTCTACTTATAGAGGCGCCCTTTACCATATCATCTGCTTTTTTTTCGAGGAACAGGCGTAAATATTTTACATGGGTGTCAGACGATCAAGTTTTTATTCGAGTTTTTAAATTTCTCTAATTTTTTTACCAAGCACTTACACTTTAAAAACATGCGGAGAATTTGCTTTCAAGTTTTTGTTCAATTGAGTGTTTCAAATTGCATTCAAGAAAACAGCTGATTAAAGTTTTTCCTCCAAATAAATTTTATTTGTTTTCTTGACGACATCCTTCTTGATTTGAAATTACGTGCAGCCTACGTCACAGCTTTCAATTTTTGTGAATTTTTACAAGCAACATGTGTGACTGCACTGTTATATTGTGCTCTTAAGTAAAAGTGCCTTCACAGCGGCGGCTACTCAAAATAATTATTTTCCTTTTCTATTTTAGACTCCGAGGGGTTTGCACGTCATCCAAGCACATATATTTTTTTTATATCTACATTCATGCTGCCGATTAACTAACTTTCCTTTTTTATTCTATTCAAACACATTTTTAATAGGGGACAACAACATTATTAGCTTTTGTTGTAACAAATATATAAAGTAAAGTGTTTTTTCTTTATATTCTACAATAAATATCATTATTAAGTGTAAAAGGTTAAATTAATTTAATATAATACAATCTTATTCTTCACTTTCACAGCTACATTTTTAACTCCTTGTAGCTTTGGTGATCCCAAAAATGGCGAATGTTTGGCAAAAGCCCTGGAGAATGTTTTCACAAACTGGAAAGATGGTAAGTTGTAAAATTTATAAATTTTTCGTTTAAGAACTAAATTTGTTATTATCTAAAACTCTTTAAGGCATTCCTGGCTTAAAAACTCTTAGCGGTATTGATCCCTTTAAAGTTAAAAACGTACATTTCACTCAAAATAATCAAAATATGAATTTAACAGTTGACTTAAAGGATATTGTTACAAAGGGTTTATCGAAAACTAAAGTTATTAATGCCACGTAAGTATCTAGAGTTTTTGAAATTTTTATTTGTTTTTTATTTTATTGTTAAAATTTCAGCGTCAAAGATGAATACAGTTTAAAAATTTCTGTAAAAATTCCTTCTGTGCATTCTAAAGGGGAATATCGAATGAAAGGAACCTTTCTGCTGTTAAACTTAGATAGTAATGGACCCCTCGAATTCGAAATTTGTAAAAAAAAAACAGTATAAAAATGCCCTACAAAAATAATTTTTTTATCTTTTTCTTAGCTGATGTTGATATAATATTTTCCATCAAAGCCAAACTTATTGCAAAAGGCAATCAAAAGTTTTTCGATGTGACCAGCATTAAATCGAAAGTTGTAAATGTTGGCAAATTCTTCCAGCACTTGGGAAATCTCATCCATGACAATGCCGAATTAGACGAAACAATCAATGCTGTTTTTAATCAAAATTGGCGTGAAAATTTTATAATGATGCGTCCCGTTATAGAGGAAACTATAGATGCCATCTTGTTAGATCGTTATAAGAAAATTTTTTCTTATGTTCCAGCCAGCTATTTCTTTGTGAACTTACCCTAAATTCTTATTCTATTAATAAACATGTTTCCCTCCTTCTAACTCTAAATGAAACGGGAAAGTCACTAAGTGACTTTGAAAAAGGACTCTTTTTTTTACTTTATTTAAATCGAAGTAGTTATCATAGGCCGCAATAAAATATGGAGCTGTCTGACAAACAAAGGCGTACCATCGAATATCATAAGACAGATACAGGCATAATATGGAAACTGTAAAATACAAGTGTAACACGCTGCAAGAACAGACGAACCATTTCTAAGAATAAGCGGAGTTAAATAAATTTGCTTAATATTTTCGGAGACAATATTTAGAAAATAAACAAATAAGAAGAAGACTTTGATTACGCAGAAGACATTGTATTGCTTCACCACAAAAAGCGAAAAAAGTTATATATTAGTGTGTCATTCCGTGTGTAATTTCTACAATATCCATTTCCGTCCCCATTTCTGACTTCTTATGCATAGCGAAGTCCGTCTGTCCGTCCGTATTTCTTTGCCGAGGCAAACTTGATTTCACAAAAAAATTAATATGTCAATCGGCCATATATAGTGTCGAAAGAGTTGCTTTTGGAAATCAGCATGATCGGTTCATGTCCTTCAAAGCAGTAGGCAAAACACCACGCCTACCTCTAATTTTTTCATGTCATTTGGAACAATAAAGTAACTCCAATCAAGAAAATAATTATATGGGGCGACAGAGAATTAAAAAATAAGAAAAAAACATTAAGTGAGTTACGGGGCTCTGAAATTTTCAAATTTTTTAAAATATCAATATGAGTATCATTTTAAAGCTTTTGACAAGATCTTTAAGGAAATACTAAAATTTTTTAAAAATGCTTAACCCATTAAGAGCCGATGACATAATGTTTTTTATTTTTGAATTCTTCGTCACCCCAATATTTGCGTTTTTGATTGGAATTACTTCACTAAACTAAATTAACATAAATGGTGAAGGGTATATAAGAATCGGCATAACCGAATATAGCACTCTTACTTGTTTGTAGGTATTTTCAAATTTTAATTAAATTTAACAAATCCTATTATTTGAGGTAAAAATAAACTTTTTTTTACATTTCCAAAAAAAAAATAAAGTATGCCCGAGGTACCTGAATTTAGAGGCCAACCCAGAAGCCCACCTTTATTCTAGGGGCCAACCGATTACAACTGCCCGCACAAATACCTCCGCTTTGCCTCTTTTCTTAATTTCATTAAGATTTCTTAATTACTTTTTTAATTCTTTTCTTAATTAATTTCTTAATTCTTAAATACCAAATTATGACCAAAATAATTCGTTTTCAAACCACTGTGCAGTGAAGCGTTAAATGTAACTGCAATCAAAAGGATAGCTACTCTCACACTTAGGAAACCTTCGTGGCGCTTCATTAAGACCAATGTGGAGAAGAAACTTTTTTTAAGGAGGTAAGAAAACTTAGCGAGCGTTTAACATCAGACCGATTAATAATAATTACAAAAAGAAAAAATTTACACCACAACTCTTCATTCAATATTTGGCTTTTTTCTTGAGGGCAAACTTTGACCTCCTTTAGTCTCCTTTGGCAGAATTAAAAAAATATATAAATTAATTTTATTTATGGAATTTTAATACTTAATTGTGCGAAAATGGCTTTTTTACAGTTTTATTTAGTACTTAAATACATTTTTTTTTTCTAAACAATTTTTTTAACTTTATTACTTTAAGACAAATTTAGCAAATTGGGTTTATTATAGTTAAACAGAATCAAGGTTATTTTAGAAATCATTTCCGTTTAAAACAATATAAAAAAACTTTAAATTCAAATTAGTTGAAATGATTTTAAATTTATTATTTAAAGGTATTCACAGTTTCGTGTAAAGCAATAGACAGCAATGAAATGAAACGAAATAACAGAATTCAGAATATTTGCCAAAGAAAGGATTTAAAAAGAGTTCAAACAGAAATGTTTTGCTTACGAATTTGTCTTTTTAAACAGTTATAAAAACAGAGAACAGCTCGAATTGGGTAATCTGAATGCGACGCATGTTCATGTGTGCATAACTCTATTATTTGTGCTGCTCTAAAACTGTGAAATACCTAAATAAATAAAGCAAAAACATATTTAGCAAAATTAAAAAAGAAGCCACTAGAGAAACAAGTTTATTTGAAAACTTAAGACAAAGCAAAATATGAATTTGTTGATGATCAAAATTATAAAAAGGTATTTCTTATAAGATGCTCTAACGAAAGTAAAACAAAACAAGACATGAAACGAATAAGATCGGTTTAGTATTTTTTAGTTTAAATAAACAGTAGAAGTAGATTGCAACACTAAATTAGACTTCAGCCTACACAGTCCAAATAATCTAACAAGGATATATTTAACGGCATTTAAAACATTTAAAAACTCATACACGCACACGCAAAACTAAAGCATTAACGAAAATACCAACATGAATATTTTATTAAAACTCTGTGCCATTCTAATCATAACAACATCTGTCGCATTTAGCACAATCAATGCAACAAAATATTTGAAAAGCAAACGTATGTAACAAAAAATTCAGTATAACAATTAAAATAGAAAATTATTTCCTTTTCTTTTTTAGCTGATTATTTAATACCGTGTCATTTAGCGGATTCAAATTTTAAGAAATGTTTCGCCCAAAACTTTCAAGTGGGTTTTCGCGAGTGGAAAGACGGTAGAATTTACGCAAAGTTAGTTAAAATAAATTATTTGTAATATTTTTAATTTAAAGGAATTCCTGGTTGTAAAGCATTTGGACCTCTTGATCCTTTACCTGTTAAACGTGTTGTTATCCATCAAAATCCCGAAAATCCTGTTGCGTTAAACGCTGTTCTAAGTAACGTGCTCGTAACGGGTATTAGTAACGTGGTCGTTAAAGATGCCGAGTATGTTTTTATTTGTTTTTTTTTTTTTTTCATTTTCATTAACATTTAAAAAATATTTATTTTGCTCCTAGGTTCAATCCCAAAAAGTTGGTTACGTCTCTTGATATTATTGTTCCAGCCTTAGGTTTTGAATCTGATTACAAGGTAAATGGACGTATTTTAAATTTGGCTTTAAATGGCAACGGGAAATTTGTGATTCAAATTGGTAAGCGATATTTCAAGTAAATATTTTAATTTCATATTAAAATAGTGCGAAATGGGTATAAAATAATGTTGCCGTAGCTGTACTTTGTTTTGTAAAAAAATACAAAATGTTCCTGGCAGCATGTTTTATGAGTGCAAATTGTTGCCGTCAACATTCTTGAATTTGCTACCAAAAGTGTCGCTTCTACTTTATTTCAGTAAATAATATTGTGTTCTGTTAGTTGAATTCCTAATTTTTTCGCGCAAGCAAAACATGAAATAGCTCAGAGGCCGTGAATAAACACCATATATAATAAATATATGTCTTGTGAAGGTGGCTTAACTGTTAATAAGGAACGACTGATAGACTTGTCAACACATTTAGTACTTTTTAGACTACGAGTACATGCAAAGTCTCAAATTGAGATTTTTACTAAATTTGCCTTCATTTGGTTTGTTCTTGTAGTAAGTAAAACAAAAACGAATTAGAAACAACGATTGATTTGGCCGTTATATTAGAGAACACAATAACGCTTAAAAGAAACATATCAAACAAGTAAATGAGTGAAACGCCAGCTGTTTCGTCTGCGCTCATTTGCAAAACGATTAAAAAATGTTTAAAATTGTTTGTTTTGGCATGAAAATGGTGAAGACTATCGCCTTGAATTTTGAGCATCGTCAAATTCTTTGACTATTGTTTTATACAAAGTCTTTCATTTTAGACTTTTTTTCTATTTTTACAGAAAACATGAGCATACGCATTGATATTAAACTCAAGCTACGGGACGAACACGGCTTTACATTTACCGACATCAAAAACTTAGACTTGGAGATTAAAGATATTGGTGGTTTGCATGTTAATTTTGAGAATCTCTTTAACGGTCAAAAAGCCCTAGAGGAGACTACAAATGCTTTTTTCAATGAAAATTGGAGAGTTTTTGATCAAATTTTGCAACCCGCTATATCTGAGCCCGTTCGTGTTATAATGACTAACCGTCTGTCAACAATATTATCCTACTTCCCAGCAAATTACTTTATTGAAGACATACCAACTGCTGCCGATAACCTATAATTATGCATATTTCCACGATGGATATTTTGAACTGTCGGTTGAAAAACTTGTGCTAAAATCACATTTAATATAAAGATTTACTCGAACATTTAAGTGTTTGTTATTGTTTTATATTCTTTATAATTTACATACTTTTCATTGTTGAGTTTAAGACAGTAAATAAAATGAATGTTTTTATAAAAACTACTGTTTTGTTTTTAAAATGAATCAATAGGAATAAAATAATAAATTCTTTCCCATTGCTGATTTTAGAACTGTCAATAACTATGAAAATTCTTGTTGGATTCAAAGCAAAAACTATGCATTCTTCACGCTTACATAAATTGACACTTTCAATACGGAAAAACTGATTGATATTCAATTTTAAAAGGTGTTAGCAACGGGATATAAGAACTAAAGTTTAGTGAAAACCTTTTTAGAAATGACGTAACATTATCCAAAACTTTCTAATTTTCCCTAAATTTTACTAAAAATTCCGACTTTCGGAGGAATTACAAATGTTTAACATGAAAAATTTGTAGGTTTTGAAATATTATAGTTTATGTTTGAAAAAACGTGTTATTAATAATTTCCTGTTTCCTGAAGACGGTATGACGAAATATCGAAAATAAAAGAATAAACAATATATTTTTCTTTTAAAAAATTGACCTAGTGCTTGAACAATTAGAAAATAAAGTTGTAGGTTTTAACAAACCGAATCCCGAAATTCCCAAGTTGATCATCAAAAATCCCAAAATTTGCATTTGTTAAACGTTTTCCTTCAATATTTAACTCTAGGTACATTTGAGAATAACTAAAGACGCATACAGCTTCTTAAAACCACTTCCAGTTTTAAAATCCCAGCTTCAGGCTTTCAGAAAAGTACACAAAATTATAGATTCATTAGGAAATTTTATTTTTATGGCTGAAGGGATTGATGGTGCTTTTTTAATAATTTAAAACAATCAACTTTGAAAATCGCATATTTTGTAATCTAAAAAAAATTGTACAAAATTCTTCTGGAAATACGCTGGGAATCTATTTGGATAATAAATTACTAAAAAGATGGAAAAAGTATCAAATATTTTCTGAAAAACTTGAATGAGGTCTTGATAAATCTATAGTTTTTTAAACAAGATAATATATTAATTATCGATTAATAAGTTAGCTTCTAAAGGACGTTAAAAATTTGCCAATCTTTCAATTCTGTCTTACTTTGTCAAGTCCACAGGTCTAACGAAAATAAGTTTAATATTATAAAACGATTTAAAATTTGAACCAAAAATATTTAAGAGCTGGTGTGCTCTAAATTTCGAAAACTGTGAAAGAATTTTTTAAGTTCCTAACTAATATTTGCCGATATATGTATCTGCATTTTGGCGATTTTTTCTTTCAAAATTATCAAAATGTCGATTTACCGTCTCGATGGTCAGGAAACTTCTCACAAATATTTTAAATGAACTAAAGATTTTTGTGCAAATAATAAAGTAAAGACAAAAATCAAAGTTCAAGCAAAAACAACAGCGGTAGCGAATTAGCCATCGAGACTGCTTTTACCTTCAATAATCAATGCAGGGAAAGTAACACGATAAATTTAAGGTTTAATTTATAAAATATTATAATTGGGTATCACTAGAATACTTGTTACATTAAAAAAATATCGTTAAGTTCTTTGTTCTCTTAAAAATTGTAAAAAAAAAATCTAATTCGATCCAGAAATGACTGAGTTGTGGAGGCACAAATAATAAAAAGAAAAAACATTCAGTCGAATTGATAACCTCGTGCTTCCTTTGAAGTCGATTAAAAAAATTCATTAACAAGAAGAGTGAAAAGTACTGCTGGTGAATTTGCTTTACGTGACTCTAATGACCAAAATAAATGAAAATATTGGATTATTTACATTATTTGCGACCACTAAATATGCAAATTTTTTATAAAACTGTTAGTTTTATTTATTTTGTGTTATTTCATATTTTGTAAATATTATTTAATAATGAATTATTATTTTTTGTTTTATTTTGTTAATAAAAATTATTTTAATTGTATTTAAAATGAGTATTTTTAATTGTCGATTTTTTTGAATATGCTTATGATTATCAAAATCATCTGGCACCCCTATTAATAATAAAAAAAAAAAAATAGAGCAGATACTATCGAAAATTTTTTTGTCATTCAGTTCTGACATACACACATGAAATCGCAGACTGACCAGCATTAAATCGTGAGTTGTAAATGTTGTTCTTCCAGCTTTTAGGAAATCTCATTCGTGGCAATGCCGAATTCTGTTTGTAACAAAAATTGAATCGTTCTGTTAAAAAGGAAACTATAGATGCAATCTAGTTAGATCGTTGTAAGAAAATATCTTCTTTTTTTCAAGTCATATTTCTTTGTGGACTTACACTAAATTCTTATTTTCTTATGTTTCTTTTGTAACGCCAAAAGTCGGTGCCTTGGTTTTTGGACCCACTAAACACTTTTTTTACTTTCTATTATTTTTTTTTTTTTATATATTTCACTCCATGTTAAATATTATCATATCAAATATTTTCTTTTATTTGTGAATTTAATATTTTATTTATTAGTTTCAAGCTACCTTAAAAGTCTTTGTTAATTTAAATTTTAATTCGTTTTTAAAATTAACGGCCTGTTAGAAAGAATCGCTACCTGTTTGTCGAAATGTTAGTCAAACATAAAAGAAAACAACTCTACATAATGCTGGGAACATTATTGGGACGAACGACGAATTCATCTTTAAATGTTCGCTGCGTAAATTCGCAGTGTGGCGCACAATTAGAATGAAAAAGTTACAGCTGTTATGATCAACAAAATTGTTTGCTGCCAATGACAAAAAGTAAACATTTAAAAAAACGAGGCCAAAAATTTTAAGTTTTGTGAAAATTATTAAAATAAACATCATGTTCACTTTTGTCCATATTTAAATTTGTTTTGTTTTGCATATGACAGTTGTTAGTCTTACCATAGAATAAAAAAAAAATAAAATAAAATGGTTATACAAAAAATTAAACATTAACAAAAGGCCATTTAAAGGCAATTTTAAGGAAAATAATTATGGATGTTTAACTTAATGATGTATATTAAGAAATAAACAATAATAAAAGCAAAAATAACTTTATTTGCTCGGTCGTAAAAAATAGAAATAAATCTATTGGAGAATTCGCCACGCACGACGAATTTCGTCGACGGCGGTGTTGTGTTAATTTTCGTATGCACCAATGTGTTTTATTTTTGACGGCTTTGCTGATTGCTTTGCTGCAGAAAGAAATACATAGTCAGCTAAAGCAAATGCGATTCTTTCTTTTTTTTTTTTTGCATTTGCTTTTGCTGCACATATGCAATCAAAATAGTTAAGCATTTTGAATCACTGGTGTATGTGATATATAATTTAAGGACTGAATTATTATTTTTATTGTGTTTTTAAGACTCTTTATGTTTTATAACTAATTTATTGTTTTAAGAAATTTAGTTTTTTTCAATGGAAATAAATATTTTTAAGGCAACATAAGCATAAATGATAAAACTATGAACTCACCAAGAAAATACTTGCCTAAAACTAAGACATTTTAATTTTGGCATTATGTTTTTGCACTTAAAACTTGTTTAGCACTTTTTGGTGCCAATTTTGCTCCAAAATTTTTTTTGATCTGGTCACACTGGTCATACGTTTTACTTTTACCTGTTCAGCTGAAGTCAATGTAACGACGGATGAGGTTGGCACAATGAGTACTTTGCTGACGGATATTAAATCAGCTGTTTATATTTTCATCAGTGTTGACTGATAAAAGTTACATTTTTCATTTAAAGTTACATTTTGAAAATTTTCTTAAATAAGAAGTAATATAATGCAATTTATTTTATATTCCATATGTCGGGGAAAATAACATGGCAGAAAATTCTTTTACTGAACAAAAACAAAACGAAAATAAAAATTAAACGAACAAAAACGTATGAAAAAAATTTTCATACCGATGATACTCATGAGAATTTAAATTAGGACTAAATACTAATATATTTTAATATTTATAATATGGCTTGATAGAATTTACTACACTAATTATTTTAAAAATACCAATAATAAAAACAAATTTGAGACTTATTTGCTTAAAACTTCAACATAAAATTACTGAAATTTTTTCTGTAATATAATCCGGTACTTCCTGTAGGAAATTAAAAGACAACTTTTGTCGTCAAATTTTGCATGCAGAATAACTGACGTATTTAACAGTTTCCGCAAGCTTGAAAGAATGCTTATTGAACAGATTAGAACTTCAGAAGCGTTATTTTTTGTTCATTTAAAACAAATTTTTTTATAGGATTTTGATTGCATTCGCAGGTAACCATTGTTATTGAAATCGAATTGGTATGTTAATAGAGACTCTTACCTCAAATAATGAAACAAGTATTTCAAAAGTTACAAAAACTGTAAAAAGTGTAACCAAAGGGCAATACTGCTTCTCATGTATCTGCAAAAAAAAAAAAGAGTACAATTGAAACAGAGCAAGAGTTAAAAGACAACAAAGAAAAAGAAGGAATTGATAGCTGTCTAAAAGTTAAAAGTTGACCAACTTTCGTACTTTGCGTTGACGGAGACGTACTGATTTTGACAACAATCATAAGAAAACACGTATTTTAACTGACTTATCAGTTGAATAGGTTAAAGTTTAACGTATGACGGATTCTATGAGCCTCCACCTTTATTTAGAGTTAGTTTTCGTATGAGGCTACCGCGTGTGAGACGAGTACACTCAACCCGAGGATATACCTCCAACCGGTTGCTCGTGCTCTCTGTCAAGAGCTGGTTTTAGACAACTATTGTGTGACAGTTCTCAGCCTTAGCTGAACGTGTGAGACAGTTGTCTTCCTGATTTTCTCAGCACGGTACTACCAAGAGCCGCTCACCACCGGACCAAACTTTGGCGTTACCATCAACACCCGTGAATTTAATAAAGAGATACGATTTATAACATAAAGAGAAAAAGAGGGCTTTTTATTCACCACTGAGATTTAACCAGAGTTAGTAACGACCCTGCACTCCGCTGAAGCTACCCCAGCAACCAGCGAAAACGTGTCGTTACACTTTATAAGAAGGAAAGTCAGAAGTGTCTTTACAAGAGGATTTGTTCCTTTTTTATTTTAATAAATCTCTCTTTAAAATCCATGTTGTTTAGAAAACCCCAGCATCAAAATTATTTATCGTTTTAACTTGTTAAAGGAGTATTTAAAATATTTAAAAGCATCTAAATACACAACACCATTTAGAAACATTTAAACAAATTTCCATAAACGACATTTGTGTCTTACAATTTGATGACAAGTAAAAATCACATTAATTTCAGTCACAGCGACTGCATATAAATACAATATTTGAAGAATATAAGCTTTAAAACTATTTTATTTTATCTATTATTATTTTATTGTGATCGATAGTGAACTGTAAATGAGGAATCAAATATTTAATCAGCAATTTATTTTCCATGATGATTTAAATCTGCATACCGCTAATTTCGACGTCTTGTATTTATTAAGGTCATAACACAGCGACAATTGAACCTTACTTATTACTAAATTAAATTCTATTTGCATATTTTGTTTTAAAATACTGTAATTGCGTCATCGAATTGTAATTTCTTTGTATTACATATTTACCAAATGTCGTGGAATGGATGAGGATTAAATATTTTTTATAACAACCCAGCAAAAAATTTTAGAAAAGGTAATCCAGTGTGGAATTAAGCATTTTTGTCAGAAGGACTTTCCAACTGGATTACCAACCTAATGATTTTAACAAGGCATGAGACTTTTGCAATCAATTCCTAATAATCGATTACATGGATTATTGCTGGAAATTATGACGACCGTAAGAAAATATTTTAAGGTATTCTCTTTTAACTTAAAGAACTAATTCAATTACTACTTTCTTTCTTTTTTTTTTGCAAACTAATGTAATGTATTTTGTAAGCGAGTAACAAAAAATGGCAATCACAAAAGTAAGTCATTAAATGGCAAGTATTTTTTACCTTTTTAAATTTTTGTTCCACATTTCAGCTTTCTCCTTTATGGAACATATGCTCAAAACGAAAATCTATCACTTATTTGCTTAAATTTTTAACATGTTTGGAAACATTGCATTAAAACACTGTCTGATGTTAACTTTTATGTATAAAATGATTTGATTTCTAGATCCTGACACTATACATGAACTTAGTTTTTATTTATTCAATTCCTTAGTCCCCCTTTAAAATGGTCCAATATTTTGAAATGTCATTAAAATCGGTTTCGACGTTTAAACATGATTGAGCCAAACATTAAAACATTTTTAAGTTTAACACCACAAACGTACAGCAAACAACGTGTCGAAAAGTGTTTCCATCGTTCCCACACATTATTTTTAAGAGTTCAGAAAGTATACTCATCGTACACACAATGTGCTCTTCAAAACCAACCCGTACATATATTTTTTTTCATAACAATTATGTGTGTTACTAAATTTTGATATTTTCCGTATACATCCACGAATGTGTTTTATTAAAATATATGTTTGCGTACACGTACGTAAATGTACGATTGTAGCTATTGTTTGTGTACGTATACTCTATTTTCAGTACGTGTACGCAAAAAAACTACATGGAAAAATTTAAATAACTATGTGTACGAAGAAAAAGTACATGAAAAAATTAAAATGAATCCGTGTACGAAAAAAACTTACACGGAAAAAAATTACTGCGTGTACGAAAGAAACGTACATGGAAAAATAAAAACAACTGCGTGTACGGACGGCAAAAAAGTACATGTGCGATAGACAAAATATAATAACATTTTTTATTGTTATTATTTTGGTTTTTTTAGTTAAAATTTAAGTCTGCCATTGCCGTTAGTTTTAGATTATTGGCAAGTAGTGGAGTTCCTTGTAAATTGAAGCGAGGGTCATATGAATAGCTCATTAATAAAAAATATGCAATAAAAAGTAAGGATTAAGTGTAATAATTTGCTTGTCTTTAACATTATTGCAATTACACCTAGGGAAGGAATTTTTGATGTTTACTGTTATCATAAAATAATTACAAAACCATAAAAAATAATTACTTTCATTTGTGTTTTTTGTTTGTCCAATTGTTTTCCTGCTTTAAATTTGCATGTCTTATTTGTTGTTGTGGTATGTCTTAGGTATGGGATGTTTACTTGTGCATTTGTTATTGTTTTATTACAACTGAATTATGAAAACTAAAATATTTTTTTGTTTCTAAACTTTTTTCAGTTGAAGGTAATTTGCTCTGGCACGGAGTGAATACTAGTGGTCCCACCTTATTCAGGACTTTCGTTGTAAATATTTCCATTGCATATAACAATCAAGGTGTAATATTGGCTATACCGAAGGTTAGTACGAAAGCAACAACAAATGTACAAGACGAGTTACAAAGAGAACGACAAAGAAATGCTTTAAGTTGTGTGTGGACTTCGTCTCACCAAGTTAACATTAAGATTAGTGGGTTAAATAGATGATGTTTTCGACGTACATAACATAAGGTACATAGATGCGAAGAATGCTGATGAAGGATGTGGCGGTCCAGAAAATGCTGTTTTTCATTCTGCTAGTGTCTAGTTTTTTTTTTTCTTTGGAAAACGTCCGCATACATTTGTAAATAATTTTCTTTCTAAAAATGTTTAGAAATTAAATTAAAAATGAACCAAAAAGCCGAAAAAAAGTCAATTTTCTTTTATCAAAATGTTCTTAAAGCACACGATGCAATTTATTTACTGTAAGAAAATTTAAAGAACAAGAAACATTGAGGAATTGTAAGACACATTGTAAGTCAAATCGTTCAAGCAATTTAAAGTAATAAAATTATTTTCTCTAATAATATGTGAAGCCATATGTAATTAACATCAGTCTAACTTAACTAACATGTTGACTAAAAGTATGTGATAAGTTGAATGACCTGGGTTAATGTCTTAGCATCTTTCTATTTCAATACTTGGACATGTTAGTTCTACGATCGTACAACTACACATTATTAAGCAGCCTGTTTCATGCAGATGCCACCCAATGTTGTGGCGAAACATTGAAGATAATAATAAAAATTAATAATTTGTGTAAAAAAGTCTTTGTGCGTAAAAATATAATTATGCCCACGGCTCCATCTGCGTGTCACTTCCAATTTTCTTATAATTCAAATTTAGAAAAAGGTTTTTTTAAATATTTATTCCCAAATTCTGTAGTGTTAAAAATTTTCCTTTTGAAAAAATAAACAAAATGCTGACAACTGTTTTAGTACCATTGTACCGGTAAAATTGGGCGTTTTAACAATTGTATCTCCATTTTGTCATGAAATTACCTATTATTATGAAAAAAAAATATTCTTTATTGGAACCTTGGTGGCAATATGCGCACACTAAAGTAAACAACAAAGCTAATCTAAATAAGGACACATAATGAAAGGTTATTTGAAAACCGCAAATAACAAAATTTCAAAGAAACCAAATTCCACTTTGAAATTTAAAAGTGGTTTGATTCCGAAGATTTTTTCGTTTTTTGAAGAACCAATTTACGGAATTGAAACCACTTTCGATCGGAATTGAGTTCTGTGATATGCCTGATAGAATACTTTTTTTCTTAAAAATAAGTCATTAAACATATTCATATATATATATATATATAGATAAACATAAATTCATTTTATTAATTGAGCTTTAATACTTAATTGATGATCGGTATTTTTTCATTATTATTGAAATTTCATTTACATTCTTTAAAATAATGACAATGACATTCTTTAAAACAAAAAATTACTTACTTTGTAATGCTAGTGAGATAGTTGTAAGACTTGATGTCTAAAATTATATTACCATTATTGAAAATAATAGTAATGCTAAAACATCATTAGCAATATTTATCATTCAATGTTAATGAAAAAATAAACTGACAAAATGAAGTCTAATCGATTGCTCCCCTGTATGAATTAATTGTAAGATACTGTTTTTACACCCTTCATTCCGTGTGTAATTTCTACAATAAATATATAATATATAAAATATTCTGACTTCTTATGCATAGCGAAGTCGATTGAGCGATGTCCGTCTGTCCGTCCATGTTAGTTTGCCGAGGCAAACTTAATTACACAAAAAAAAATAACAATCGATCAAATATTGTTGCGAAAGAGGTGCTATTGCAGATGTCATTTAGAACAATAAAGTAACTCCAATCAAAAAAATAAATATATGGTGCAATAAAAAATTTAAAAATAAGAAAAAAAAACATCAAATAAAAAAAAAATTGGCTCTGCCCATATTTTCCGAGTTACGGGGCTCTGAAATTTGTAAATTCTTTAAATATCAATATGGATATAATTTTAAAGCTTTTGAAGAGATCTTTAGGAAATACTAAAATTTTTTAAAAATGCAAAACCCGTTATGAGCCAATGTCAGTTTTATGTAAAATTATATAAATGCAGTACCAAATTTTTTTTCATTTTTCAATTCTCTATCACTCCAATATTTGGTTTTTCTGATTGGAGTCACTTCGCTAAACTAGATTTACATAGATGGTGAAGAGTATACAAGATTTGGCATAGCCGAATATAGCGCTCTTACTTGTTTTTATATAATTTTACTTAGTACTTAAATACCTATTTTTGTTCAGTTGATTAATTAAGATTTGGGCATTTCAAAAAAATTTATTAATCTTATTACTTTAAGACAAATTTGGTATTAATATGATTAAACAAAATCAAGGTTATTTGGGAAAACAACCTGAGTTCATTAGAGAACACATTTCTATTTAAAATAAAACAAAATTTTAAATTCAAATAAATAATGAAATGAATTTAAGTTTATTACTTAACAGTATTCACAGTTTTGTGTGAAGCAGTTGACAGCAAATTAAATACCGAAATGGAATAAAATAACAAACTCTTACAAGATTATCACTTTCAAGGTAGCGGCTGATGTCTTTAGGTTTTGTACTCCTCTTCCGATATGCGAATTTAGGTTTTCTACCTCACAAGTACACAAGCGTTAAGATTTACAAAACAACAAATTTTAACTAGCGAAAGTAAAAAGAAAGAGGTTGTCATTCTTAAAAATTCTAACTCAGTCCAATCGAACAAAAGAAACAGTTGACATATATACGTATCGTTTAAGCTACATATCGAGCCTTTGCTGTGACAGAGTCATAACTTAAAATTTTAAACTTTTGAGTTGATACACCTCTGTCACAAAAAATAAATACCATGACTATATCTTCAACCGTGTAAATTCTACAAAAAAAAAATGTCTTACTGACCTCTAAAGAGTTAAATTAAATTCAAAATTTTAAACCCATTAATCTCAGTTCGAATTGTTTTAATTAATGGCACTCTTACAGTAAAGCCTTGATATGATCTCGACTTAATAGTTGTGTTTATGTTCAAATAACAAAAACGCAAAAAGGAACTTTGTGTTAAAGTATTTTACTAATGACACTGACCAAAAGTTTGCGACTAATCGGATTGAGTGAAGAGAAATTATGGTGGATTAAGTGTAAGCAAAGTGGTTGGCAATTAGCAGCAGTTAGTAAGCACTGAGGAATGAAAGGATGTAAAAATACTTCTAAAGAAAAATGGTTTGCTTACGAATCTGTCCTTTAAAACAATTACAAACTTAGGCAACAGTTCGAACAGGGGTGGAATCGTTACATCCGTGTTCGTATCGACAATCGTACGAAAAAAAATTACGTGATACGTTATTCGTATGAACTAAATGGCATTATGACATACGATTATAAACAGATCGTAATCTTTTGAATGATTCACAATAGTTTTAAAATTAAAAAATTCTAGAGGTAAGGAAAGAGTATTCAGGCTGGTCAGTTTTTCAAATTTTGTTGTTTCCAAAGGTCAAAACCGATTTTTTGCCTATAGCGCTCGATTCAAGGACTGCTGCTTCAATTAACACTTCTTCACTTGGCAGCAGCAGCTTTTCTTCATAAGGCCTCCTTCATTCTGATTTTTCAATTTAAAAAAAAAAAAAAACTTTTTTCTTTGCTTGATACCTATTTTTGATCAGCCTTAAGCACAAAATTATAAATATAAATATTTTCTTGCAAAACTATAAATTGCGAATTACCTATTTTAAAATTATAACATCATTAACTGGTGGTACTAGTGCGTTCATACACTTGGAAAGCTCATCCCATAGTCTGTTAGCAGTAGATTTTAATATGCCCAATTAGGAAGCATGTTTTTTTGCCAAATTTTTGTGTTCATTCATGAATCTTAGATTTAATTTAATATACTCGTAATAATAACTGTATCATAAACTAAAATTAAATTTGTTTAATTCGCACTTTTTTTTAGCGAATTCGAACTAAGTTTTGGTACGTATGACAGTTCGTAAAAAACGTACGTTCATGTATGTATGTGAATTATCATCCGTTAACGTATGTCATAATCCGAAAAACGTATTTTTACGATACGTGTTGTACGTTCACGGATGTAACGATTCAACCCCTGGATAGCCTGAATGTTACAGATACTGATTTGTACTGTACTACTACTGTTAAATACCTAAATAATAAAACGAAAACATTTTTTCAAAATTAAAAAAAAAAACAAATCAGTAGAAAAACAAGTTTGCTTGAGAACTTAAAACAAAGAAAAATAAAAATTGTTTATGATATAAATAATAAGAAAGGAGTTTGATATTAGATGCTTTAACGAAAGTAAAACAAAATATTAAGGCTTGAAATTTATAAAATCGGTTCAGTATTTTATTTTAAATAAACAGTAGAAGTAGATTGTGACAGTAAGTTAGACTTCAGCATACAAAAACCAAATACTCTGACAAGGATAAGTTAACGGTATTTCCAGTATTCACAGACACACACACACAAATTAAAGCATTAACGAAAACACCAACATTTAAATAATGAAAATTCCGTTAAGATTTTTTGCCATTCTGATCATAACAACATCTGTCGCATTTAACGTAATCAATGCAACGAAATATTTGGAAAACAAACGTAAGTAAAAAAAAAATTCAATATAACAATTAAATAGAAAAAAGCACAAAATATTAACATCCTTCTATTTTTAGCTGATTATTTAATACCGTGTCATTTAGCGGATTCTAATTTTAGAAAATGTTTCGCCCAAAACTTTCAAGCGATTTTTCGCGAGTGGAAAGATGGTAGAATTTAAATAAATTTAGTAAAAAATAATCAATTTATAACATTTTAAATTTAAAGGACTTCCTGGCTATAAAGTATTTGGACCTCTTGAACCTTTATCTGTTAAGCGTGTTGTTATCCATCAAGATCCCAAAAATCCTGTTGCGCTAAATGCTGAACTGATTAACGTGCTCTTAACGGGTATTAGTAAAGTAGTCATTAAAGATGCCAAGTATGTTATTATTATATATTTTTTCATTTTTATCTATGTGTGTGTTTTTGCTTTCAGTTTCAGTCCCAAAAAGTTGGTTACGTCACTTGAAATTTTATGTCCAAAATTAGATTTAGAATTTGACTACAAAGTAAATGGACATATTTTAAATTTGTCTCTGAATGGAAAAGGCAAGTCTGTAATTCAAATTGGTAAGTGATATTCCAAGTAAATATTTTAATTTCATAGAGACAGTTTACACGGCGGCATTTTGCATGAAACTAGTTTTGTAAAATTTTTGTTTATAGGCAAGAGGTGTACAGAAGCAGGTGCGGTAGACAGAGAGAGGGAATTTTGTACGTTGGTTGTATATGGTTTGTTTTTTGTGTTTTATTTCAAATAGCACAAACAACAACAACAAATTCAAAGCGAAATGTACATATTCCGATACCGTGAAAAAGTTCATAGTATAGGCAAGTAATGAACCTCTTTGAAACTTTTAAATAGAATTGAAAAAAAAATGGCGTGAAATAAAGGCACATGTAAATCTGGACATATTTATATATGTATGTATATAAACAAATAAAGCGAAATAAAGGCCGTGTCAGATAAAACTTTTGCTTTGCGTTGCGTTGCAAATTCGCTTTGACATCTAAGATAAAATGCATGAACTTATATGAAATATAACACAAAGCACTTTTAACGCAAAGCAAAGCGCAAAGTTGGTCAACATTCATCTTTTAGCGCGCTTTGACAACCAGCTTCTATACATTTGTATTTGGCAAAATGGAATGTAAAAGATAAATATTATACCTTTATTATTTTTTTAGAAAATTATGGAAGAAAAACTTATAGAGACAATGAAAACTACTATCCACTTTTTACGTAAAAAAACAATAATTAAGCGTTGTTAAAGTTTTCGTTGTGACATACCTCTTGCGTTTTACGCTTTTTTCTCAAAGTTTGAAACGTCACGCAAAGCGGCAAAGTTTTATCTGACACAGCCTTAAGTGCTAAATAATGTTGCCGTAGTTGTGCTTTGTTTTGTGAAAAATTACGAAATGTTTCAGGGAACATGTTTTACTAGTGCAAAATGTTGCCTGCAACATTATTTTCCAACTGAAACTCACTTGAATTTGCTACCAAGACCATAAAGATAAATTTATATCTTGTAAAAGTGTCTTAAGTGTTAATAAGAAGCGTTTCACAGATATTTCATCACGTTAAGACTTTTTAGACTACAATTATATGCAAAGTCCCAATTTGAAATGTAGTACCACATTTGATTAAGATACAAAAAAAAAATAAAAATACAAAACGACAAGTAGAAAACAAAAACAACGAGAAGGATTGTGCCATTATAATCATAGTGTTTTTGCTCTTGCATCCAGAGGATAAAATTATTAGAGGAAAAAAATCGTTTCGAAAAAATTATTGAAAATTTGTAAATTTTATGTCTTTGTATAACAA
This sequence comes from Gymnosoma rotundatum, assembly GCA_916610165.2. Taxonomy (NCBI): domain Eukaryota; kingdom Metazoa; phylum Arthropoda; class Insecta; order Diptera; family Tachinidae; genus Gymnosoma; species Gymnosoma rotundatum. Next base: position 34,983,431 of record OU744336.1, read on the forward strand.
CGTTATCATCAAATTCTTCGAGTTTTCTTTTGTACGAAGTCATTTATATTATTTATTTATTTTATTTATTTCAAGTAAAAAAAATCTTAAGCCATTTAAGGCCAATCGACTTAGATATATTTTTAGACAGCTTATAACTAACCTAATTAACCTAATTTTAAAATAATACACATTTATTTACACCCACCTACCTCACGAATATGCCTGAAATATTTTGGAAAAGTGCCAAAAAAAGTGGCAACCAAAATTGTTATTTAGCAATAAATCAAGATCTAAACAAGATTAAGAGCATTTTCTGAAACTGAGTTATTGAATATGAGAAATTTCTTTTTTCATATGGCAAAATTGAGTTCCACAATCTAGTTAAGCGTACGACAAATGATCTTTGCATAAACAATGTTTGAAATATTGGACATAAGAGGCAATGAGTCCTATTTGACTGCGCGAATAGAAATCTTGGTAAAGGATACTGTGGTAATGAAGTTTTATATACTTTATAAAATAAGAGTAATAGCTTAGTGTTGATAAAATCTTTGAAGCTGCAACCTATAAAATTATGTACATATGAAGTTACGTGATCCCGTATATGTAAGCTATAAACGTATCTTATTACTCGGTTAAAGCATCTTTCTATTTTTGAGAAATTAGTAGCCGAAGTTCCACTATAAAGTTCTATACCATATAAAATCAATGGCATTAAGATTACGTGACCAATTTTTTTTTTAACATTAATAGAAAGTTTGCAGGGAATGCTATATACCCTCCGTAACGTCAGAAGAACCCTATGAATCATAAAATTAATATGTTGACTAAAGGATAATTTCTCATCTATATAAAACCCTAGAGCTTTAAAATAAGAAACAAATTCAAGGGGAGTTCCATTAAGGACAAAATTTCTTAAGTTTCCACGTATGTAATTAAAATAAATGGCTTTAGATTTAGAAATATTGAGAGTAATAAAATTTGTTTTACACCATCCGTGTACCTTTCCCAAGTCTTCATTTGTTATTTCACTTAGTTTAGCTTCAGATTCTGCTATAGCAACCAACTGTAAGTCATCAGCATACATATATCCTTTAAGTGATACCAACGACGACAAAATATCATTTATATACACTAAGACTTTTTTAATACTTAGGATTTCTTATTTCTATTTTTACAGAAAACTTAAGCATACACTTTGATATTAAACTCAAGCTACGTGACGAATATGGCTTTACATTTACCGACATCAAAAACTTAGACTTGGAGATTAAAGATATTGGTGGTTTGCATGTTCATTTTGATAACCTCTTTAACGGTCAAAAAGCCTTAGAGGAGAGTACAAATGCTTTATTCAATGAAAACTGGAGAGATTTTTATAAAGTTTTGCAACCCGCTATATCTGAAACCGTTCGCGTTGTAATGACTGATCGTCTCTCAGCAGGATTCTCATACATGCCAGCAAATTACTTTATTGAAGACATACCAACAGCTGCCGATAACCTATAATTATGCAAAATTCCATGATGGATATTTTGAACTGTCCGTTGAAAAAATTGTGCTAAAACCATATTTGAATATTAAGATTTCCTCAATCATTTTAGTGTTTGTTGTTGTTTTATATTTTTTATAATTTACATACTTTTCGTTGGTGTCTATAAGAAATGAAATAAAAGGGCAGTTTTATAAAAACTACTTTCTTGTTTTTTAAATTAATTAAAGGCAATAAAATGATATTTTCTTCCCTCACACTGAGTAGTTTGAACATTAGTAATTTACCAACTTCAACAATTCGACAGAATGTTGCTTTTTTTATGTGTGTGCCTGTAGAACTCAGTCATTTCTGAACCGATTTTGAAAATTTGAATATGATAGATTATGCCTACAGATTGGTCCCGTTTAAAAAACATTTCATAATCTTAAAAATTAAAGGGTGTCCTCATACAACATACATATTTTGTACGTGCATTATGAACTGTAACGGGCGATTCTGTAAAGTTTTAAAATGACTGCGTATTACTATAGCTCCCAATAACAAAAAATTATACAAAAATAAATCCTAAAACTAAAGGGTGCCCCCATAATTGATGTAAATTTACTTATATGGGCCTATCTTTTGAACCGTTATATACAAACGCTAGCAAATTGGACAGAATGTCGATTCTTATAGCCGTTATAACATTTAATATTTAATATTAAAAATTAAACACTAAAGGGTGCGCCAATAGTTCATTTAATTTGATTTATATTGCCATACTTTATAACAGTTGTAGACAGACGCTTGAAGTTTACAACGAACCTGTATTGCTAAGTCTGCTATAACAAAAAGTATAAAATTTGGATTTGGAAATTAAAGGGTGTCCCAATAGTTGATGTAATTTCAAGTATTTTATCTAACTTTAGAACCGTTATAGACAGAACGCTGAAACTTTAAAGGGACCAGTATTGCTAAGCCCGCTTTATCAACGAGTTTATAATTTGAATTTAGGAATTAAAGGGTGTCCCATAATTGATGTATATTTACTTATATGGGCCACCTTTTGAACCGTTAAAGACAAATGCTTGCAAATTGGACAGTTGTCGATTGCTATGGCCGTTATAACATTTTTTAATATTTAAAATTATAAATTAAAGGGTTTGTCAATAGTTCAGTTAATGTGATGTATATGGCTATACTTTTTAACAGTTGTAGACCGACGGTTGAAATTTACACAGAACCTGTTTGCTAAATCTACTACAACAGCAAGTATATAATTTGAATTTTGAAAATAAAGGGTGACCCTATAGTTGCTGTAATTTGATGTATATTGCCAAACTATTGAACAGTTAAACAAGTATAAAGTTTGGAGATATAAGGGTGTCCCAATAGTTAATATAATCTAATTTATGTGGCCATACTCATGAACTGTTATAGGCAGACAGTTAAAATCTGTTCTGAAGTCGGTTTTTTTTCGCAAGAATTATTTTAAAACTGTCAACAGCTTCGCATATTCTTGTACGATTCAAAATCCAAAACTGGTCCCTTCGGAGTCGTTTTTTACTGTTAAGAATCTAACATGTTTACATCAGATTCTTAGTCCTTTGAAAGCGGGCATAAACAAAATATTGTTACGTTTTTCCCCTTTAAGACAAACGTACGGATTCTTTTGATTGCAAATACCACTGTGGCTAAATTCTGTCTTGGAACTTTATGGCTTTCTCTGGCTATACTTCTTGATCCTACCGGTCTTGTGAACCCTTGGTGTCGTATTTACTAAGCATGCGTTATCACCACAAACGCAGCCATCCACGCTACACTACTGTGTTACTCCGGCGAGATATGAACTACTCGATGCCTTGTTTAGTAACCTTAACCATCCACAGACATTTCAACTACTCCTTTTATCCAAGCCAGTCATCCTCTTTAATCCAATAGCCACAACACACGTCTGCCATACACTTTTGTTATGCTGTTACACTTCCCTGCGCTAACCGCTACCGTTCTTACTTTTTTTTATTATAAAGGACTTCTTGACAATTATCTGTTACTCTTATATTAAATTGGACGTGTCCACTAAATTATCTGCTATGGCCTTATACAATGACTGTCTTTTGCCTTTCGGTAGGTTTGTACTGCTGCTTCTCAATTTTTAATTGCTTTATAACAATTATTATTTTCCCTTGTACGCATTTCCGAAGACGGGATCGAACTCACGATCGTCGTCACGCACGCACCTCTACCAACGCAGCTATTGAGGCTGCTCAGCTTTTGTTAGCTAATTGTGGTATTATTCTAAACACACACCACTAGTAAAAGTAACTTTATTCACCACTTTCATACTGTTAACAACAACAGGGATTACCAGATCTTACTTTTCGTAAATATATATTAAATGCTTTTGTCCGCAATTTTGTCAGCTTTATCCTTTATGATACATAAGCTCAGAAAGAAAATCTGTCTCGTATTTGTTTATATTTTCAAAACGTTCCGAATCATTGCATTGAAGCGTCGTCTGAGTTTGACTTATATATATAAAATAATATGATTTTTAGCTCCTGCCAATATGCACGTATTTAGTTTATATTCATTCAATTCCGGTTTCACCGTTTGAAGGTAATTTAGCAACAAACATTAGAACTTTCATTAGTTTAACAACACAAGCGTACAACAGTCAACATGTTTAAAAGTGTGTCTTTCGATCCCACACATTACTTATAAGCAATTCAGTAATGTGTTACTAAGTATTATTGGAATAGCAATATGAAACTATTAAGTTAAAATAATAAAGAGAAATTTATAACCTGCCAGAAAAATTAGTAGGGAAAAAACTCAACAAATAACAAAATTTCCAAAAAAATCAACAATGCTAATGAAAATAACAATTCTTTTCTCCCATGTATGACTTAATTGTAAGAAAATATTTTTCTAAAATTTTTTTACTTCTTTAATGCCAATTTTTGTTTGGTTGAATAATTAGGATTTGAACATTCAAAAAATATATTTAACTTTATTACTTTAAGACAAATTAAACAAATTGGATATTAATATGATTAAACAGATTCAAGGTTATACAAGAAAACAACCTGAGCTCATCGGAGAACACATTTCTATTTAAAATAATATAAAATTTTACATTCAAATAAATAATGATATTAATTTAAATTTATTATTTAACAGTATTCACAGTTTTGTGTAAAGCAGTATCTAGACAGCAAATTAAATTCCGAAATGGAATAAAATAAGAAACTCCTGCAAGGTCAGCACTTTTGCAATCTATAGTCAAGGTAGCGGCTGATATCTTAAGGTTTTGTACTCCTTTTCCGATTGGTGAATTTAAGTTTTCTACCTCACAAGGTGCACAAACGTTAAGCTTTACAAAACAAACTTTAACTAGCGAAAGAAAAAAGAAAGAGGTTGTCATGCCAACTCAATACAACTGAAAGCAATGGATGCTCATGTGTGCATTAATCAGGAGCGCGTTAATACTTTGAAATAAAAACTAATGTTCAGTTTCTGTATTACAAGCGAGCAACTCGTCCAGAAAATTTGTATGAAAAGCACTCGATTTTTGGAGTGATTCCATACAAATTTTCTTGACGAGTCGCTCGCTTGCAATACAGACACCGCACATAAATTTTTTTTTTTCAATTAGACTATTATTGGGACTGTACTAAAACTGTGAAATACCTAAATAAAAAAAAGCAAAAACATTTTTAACAAAATTAAAAAAGAAGCCACTAGAAAAACAAGTTTGTTTACGAACTTAAAACAAAATATGAATTTAAATATGAAGTATGATTAAACTTATAAAAAGGGGTTTCCTATAAGATGCTCTAACGAAAGTAAAACAAAATATGAAATCGGTAACATCGGATTGTGGCATTTGGACTTTAGCCTACACATCCCAAATAATCTAACAAGGATATTTTTAACGGCATTTCAAGTATTCAAAACAACACACACCCAAACTAAAGAATTAACGAAAAGTTCAACATTTAAATAATGAAAAGTTCATTAAAATTTTTTGCAATTCTGATCATAACAACGTCTGTGGTCTTTAACACAATAAACGCAACAACATATTTAGAAAATAAACGTACGTATCAAAAAATTTAGTTTAAAAATTAAAATAAATAATTGATTTATGATCTCTTTTTTAGCTGATTATTTAATACCTTGTCATACAACGGATTCTAATTTTAGGAAATGTTTCGCCCAAATAATTCAAGTGATTTTTCGCGAGTGGAAAGATGGTAGAATTTTAACAAATTTAGTAAAAATAATTGATTTATAACATTTTAAATTAAAAGGAATTCCTGGCTATAAAGCATTTGGACCTATTGATCCTTTATCTATTAAACGCGTTGTTATCCATCAAGATCCAAAAAATCCTATTGCGTTAAATGCTGAGCTGTATAACGTGCTCTTAACGGGTATTAGTAAAGTGGTCATTAAAGATGCAGAGTAAGTTTTTGTTTTTTTTTTCTTTTGTTGTTTTTTCAGCTATGAGTGTTTTTGCTTTCAGTTTCAGTCCCAAAAAGTTGGTTACGACAATTGAAATGTTTTGTCCAAAGCTGGATTTTAAATTTGACTTCAAAATAAATGGACATGTTTTTAATTTTGCTTTGAATGGAAAAGGCAAATCTAAAGTTGAAATTGGTAAGCGATATTCCAAGTAAATATTTCAATTTCGTATTTATATATAAACAAGTAGTGCAAAACTTGTACTAAATAATGTTTCTGAAGTTCTATTTTCTTTTGTGAAAAATAAGGAAATGTTTCTGGCAACATGTTTTTCTAGTGAAAAATATTGACGTCAACATTATTTTCAGTCTGCAAAAAATTTTGAGCTGCCCTTAACTCGCTTGAACTTGCTACCAACAGCATCCAGATGAACTTATGTCTTATAAAAGTGGCTCAAGTGTTGATAAGAAACGATTTACAGATTTATCATCGCATTATGGTTTTTTAGATGAGCGAAAAACCAATTGTTCCGTTTGCGCTCATACACAAAATGATTGAAAAATTTTTAAATTTCATGTTTTTGCGTAACAACGTCATTTTTATTTGACTTTTTTACCTTTTTTAATAATAACGATTTTTTACTTTTATATTTTTTACAGAAAACCTAAACCTACACTTTGATATTAAACTCAAGCTACGTGACGAATATGGCTTTACATTTACCGATATCAAAAACTTAGAGTTGGAGATTAAAGATATTGGTGGTTTGCATGCTAATATCGATAATCTCTTCAACGGTCAAAAAGATTTAGAGGAGAGTACAAATGCTTTTTTAAATGAAAATTGGAGAGATTTTTATAAAATGTTTAAGCCCGCTATAACTGAAGCTGTTCGTGTTGTAATGACTGATCGTCTCTCAACAGGATTCTCATACATACCAGCAAATTACTTTATAAAAGACGTACCAACTGCTGCCAATAACATATAATTATGCAAATTTCCACGAGGGATATTTTGAACTGTCTGTTGAAAAACTTGTGCTAAAACTATATTTGAATATTAAGATTTCCTCGAACATTTATTGTTATTGTTTTGTATTCTTTAAAATTTACATAATTTTCGTTGGTGACTATAAGAAATTAAATAAAAGGACAGTTTTAATAAAAACAGCTGTCTTGTTTTTAAAATTAATTAACCCTGATTAGTTTGAACATTAGTAACTGTAAATCTGTCAGCTGCGAAAATTCTTGTACGATTCAAAATCCAAAACTGGTCCCTTCTGAGTCGTGATTTAAGGATAAGATTTTCTATCATACTCAGTCGTGCGATATGTCAAAAACGATAATGATATGAGGATTAAAAGTTTATGTGTGTCAGACTTTTTGACAGATTTGTACGATTTTATAATCTTTTGAAATAATTCATAAACTATTTTTCTTCATGCGTTCAGGGTTCATTTTTTAAAGATGATGAGGAGAAAAACAACAAAATTTTAAAATCATATGTTTTTCCATATTTTTTGTAAAATACTGTGGCACCGCGATGCCATTTTGAAACGACTTTTAAAGTAGGACAGAATTCTGTCAGATTTTGTATGATTGTGTATGATAGTGAACCCTGGCCTTTACTGTTATGAATTTAACATGTTTACATCAGATTTTAAGTCATTTATAAGCGGGCATGTATAAAATATTTTCTACATAAATCCACACTTTCCAAATGGGAAACCCGATTAATACTAAATTTCCAATGGTGGCAGCAAAGGAAATTTAGAGAAAACCTTTTTAGGACGACGTAATACTGTATTAAATTTTAGTATTTACCCTTAATTTTGCTATAAATTCTGACTTTTAAAGGAATTAAAAATACCACGAAAATTCACAAATTTATCGGCAAAAAATCCCAGAAATTTACGCCCTTAAAAATTTAGCCCTTGCATCATGAGATACATTTGGAAATTGCACTAACTTTCTAATTCATTAACATTCTTACTGGGAACCTAATTAGATAACAAATTACAAAAAATATTGGAACAGTGTCAAATGTATTAAAAAAACTGTAATGAGGTCTTGATAAATCTATAATTTTTTTTGCATTCAAAATAACTTTTTTATTATCGAATGATAGTTTTGCCTCTAAAAGCCGTTACGAATTTGTTGATTTACTTTTAAATTTATCATTTCTGTCTTCCTTTGTCTTATTAAATAAGTCCCTTAGGTATTCTGAAAATAACTTTAATAAATGAACTAAAAATGACTTACTTTCACCTTCGGTTCATTTTTTAATATGATTTCTAAACATTTTTAGAAAGAAACATTTTTTACAAAGAATGTTGATAATGATACTTCTTGATCATTCCAAGGCGTTTGTTATGGCAAACACGAACAATCTTTGTCAGAAGTTGATAGGATTAGTAAGAAAGAAATATACCGATTTGGTAAGTTTAGTATCTTATATATCGCCAATTCGCCATAAATACTCCAATATGCCAACTTTACAAGGAAACTAAGCTTAAAACATATATGTATATATATATATATATATATATATATATATATATATATATATATATATATACGAGGGCTGCTATATATATTTCTGGCCCGGCAACACTGAGTGCTGCCAAGTGCAATCTGACATTTCCATTGGAAAGTTTGTCATTTTTAAGCATAATCGTACTCAAAACGTTTTGACGTACGACCATTATTTGTGTTGTTTACAGTGACTTAAAAAAATTAATATAGAAAAAAATGGAATTAACTCGTTAACATTTTCGTGCCATCATTTTTCACAACTTTCGACGTGGATTATCACGACAAGAGTGCATTGTTGAACTTAAATCTTTGTATGGCGATGAAGCACCATCCTATAGCACTGTGAAAAATTGGTATAATGAATTTAATCGTGACCGAAGCTCGCTCAAAGACGAATTCCGTGAAGGTCGTCCAAAAACGGCCGTGCGTGAACTCATAATGCAAGATCGACATGCGACATACCGAGAGATCGAGACATCCTTGGAAATTTCTTCCACCAGCATACATTGATACTGCATGAACACCTGGCCGAAAATGTATGTTCTCGTTGGATCCCGCACAATTTGAAAGTCGCTCAAAAAAAGGCTCGTGTCGATTGGTGCAAAGAAATGTTGGAAAAATACGATTGTGGTGCTTCAAAAGACGTTTATAAGATCGTTATAGGTAACGAATCAGTGATCTAAACGTATGAGCCCGAAACGAAACAACAATCGGCCGTGTGGGTCTTCAAAGACGAGCAAAATCCAACGAAAGTTGTTCGTGGAAGAAGCACTTCGAAGCAAATGGTCGCCTGTTTCTTCGGCAAAACTGGTCATGTGGCGACTGTCCCGCTTGTGCAACGTAGGACGGTCACTTCTGAGTGGTACACTACAATTTGTTTGCCTGAAGTCATCGGAGAAATTCAAAAAACCAACAAGAGAAGACGAATCATTGTTCACCATGACAATGCGAGCTCTCACACATCGGCTCAAACCAGAGCGTTTTTGACCGGCCAAAACGTCGAATTAATGGGTCATCCGCCGTACAGCTCTGACTTGGCACCTAATGACTTCTTCTTGTTTCCGCACATCAAGAAAAAAAATGCGTGTTCAACGATTTTCGTCGCCAGAAGATGCTGTTGAAGTGTTCAAAAACCATGTTTTAGAGGTGTCTCAATCGGAGTGGAAAAAGTGCTTCGAAAACTGGTTTGAGCGCATGCAAAAGTGTATAAATCATGCTGGAGAATACTTTGAAAAAAAATAAAACCATTTTTGATTATAAATATTCGCATTTTCACTATTAGGCCAGAAGTATATAGATATATATATAATAATTTAAAGATTCCAGTTAAGTTATTTTCATTTTTATATTTTAAAAATAACTGAAATAAACTCTTAATAAATTTGGTTATTAGTGTTTTTAAATTTCTTCTTTTTAACTGTTACTTTTTATATAAAAATTCATTTCAGTAAAGCTTATGTCTATAAAAATATGAGCTTAAATTTTGACAGTGCTATGAGTCCAAGTGGATATAAAAAAAAACATTTATTTTCTTAAATAATCTTAGAAATTATTATATCATAATAAAATTTAAAAAATATATAATAAAAAACATAAATCGGCTCGATTAAAGAAGCTAGCAATTATGTTTAAATCGATTCAATGGACTTTACCATTTTCAAAAAAAAAACCTCATTTATCGAATATTGTAGAACAGCCTGTGTAAAAATTTTTTAGGTTTAAATATATTTTTTTATAACAAATAATATCACTATATATTAAATGCTTTTGTCCACAATTTCGTCAACTTTATCCTTTATGGTACATAAGATCATCATTGAATTGAAACGTTGTCTGAGGTTGACTTTTATATATTTAAAATAATATGATTTTTAGCTCCTGCCAATATGCACGTATTTAGTTTTTATTCATTCAATTCCGGTTTCACCGTTTGAAGGTAATTTAGCTACAAACATTAGAACTTTCATTAGTTTAACAACACAAACGTACAACAATCACCATGTTTAAAAGTGTGTCTTTCGATCCCACACATTATTTTTATGCAATTCAGTAATGTGTTACTAAGTATTATTGGAATAGCAATATGTGTTACTAAGTATTATTGGAATAGCCAGAAAAATTAATAGGGAAAAAACTCAACAAATAACTTATTATCTTTTCACAAAAAAAAAATTGCCATTATTTAGAATAATAGCATTTCTAAAACACCATTTCAATGCTAATGAAAATTACAATTCTTTTGTCCCATGTATGATTTAATTGTAAGAAACTGTTTTTTATAATTTTATTTACTTCTTAAATGCCAATTTTTGTTCGGTTGAATAATTAGGATTTAGACATTTTTTATTATTTAAAGACAAATTTAGTAAGTTGGATACTCGTATTAATATGATTAAACAGATTCAAGGTTATACAAGAAAACAACCTGAGCTCATCGGAGAACACATTTCTATTTAAAATAATAAAAAAATTTTAATTCAAATAAATAATGATATTAATTTAAATTTATTACTTAACAGTGTTCACAGTTTTGTGTGAAACAGTAGACAGCAAATTGAATGCCGAAATGGAATAAAATACCAAACTCTTGCAAGATCAGCACTTTTGCAATCTATCGTCAAGGTATGGGCTGATGTCTTTAGGTTTTGTACTCCTTTTCCGATTGGTGAATTTTTTCTACCTCACAAGGTACACAAAAGTTAAGCTTAACATAAGAAAGAGGTTGTCGTTCTTAAGAATTCGAACTCAGTCTTATCGAACAAAAGAAACAGTTGTCATATATAGGAAAGTTCAATCAACATAACGAGCCTTTGCTGTGAGAGAATCATATTTAAAAATATTAAACTTCTTGCAGAAACGTTCTTCGGTCGGTGATACACCTCTGTCTCAGGAAAAAAAACACGACTTTATCTTCAACCGTGTAATTTCTACTGAAAGAAATGTCTTGCTGACTTCCAAAGAAATGAATAAAATTTAAAGTTTAAACGCATTAATCTTAGTTCGAATTGTTTTAAGATATAACTCTCTTGCAGCAAAGGCTGGATATGATCTCGACTTCAATGTTGTGGATATGTCTGAATAACAAGAACGGAAAAAGGAAATATGTTTCAAATTATTTTACTAATGACAAAATATGACGACATTGACTGGTTCTTGACCAAAAGTTTACGACTACTCGGATTGAGTGATGAGAAATTATAGTGGACGTAGTGATGAGCAAAGTGGGGTGGAATTGCCAGCCAGCAATTAGAAAACACTGAAGAATGAATCGATTTAAAAATACTTCCAAAGATAAATGACTTTCTTACGAATCTGTCTATTAAAACAATTAGAAACACAGACAGCAGTATGAACTGGATAACCTGAATGCAATGGATGCTCATGTGTGTGTAAAACTATTTCATTTCCAATTAGACTATTATTGGGACTGTACTAAAACTGTGAAATACCTAAATAAAAAAAAAGCAAAAACATTTTTAACAAAATTTAAAAAGAAGCCACTAGAAAAACAAGTTTGTTTGAGAACTTAAAAAAAATGTGAATTTAAATATGAAATATGATCAAAATTATAAAAAGGGGTTTCATATAAGATGCTCTAACGAAAGTAAAACAAAACAAGTCATGAAATCAATGACATCGGTTTAGTATTTTAGTTTTAATTAACAGTAGAAGTAGATTGTGACATTTAGACTTCAGCCTACACATCCCAAAAAATCTAACAAGGATATTTTTAACGGCATTTCAAGTATTCAAAACGACACACACCCAAACTAAAGCATTAAAGAAAAGACTAACACTTAAATAATGAAAAGTTCATTAAATTTTTTTGCAATTCTGATCATAACAACAGCTGTCGTATTTAACAGAATAAATGCAACAAAATATTTGGAAAATAAACGTACGTAAAAAAAAATTTAGTTCATCAGTTAAATAAAAAAGCACAAAATATTATCTTTCTTCTCTTTTTTAGCTGATTATTTAATACCGTGTCATTTAAAGGATTCTAATTTCAGGAAATGTTTCGCCCAAAACTTTCATGTGATTTTTCGCGAGTGGAAAGATGGTAGAATTTAAACAAATTTAATAAAAATAATTAATTTATAACATATTAAATTTAAAGGACTTCCTGGCTATAAAGCATTTGGACCTCTTGACCCTTTATCTGTTAAACGAGTTGTTATCCATCAAGATCCCAAAAATCCTGTTGCGCTAAATGCTGATCTGATTAATGTGGTGTTAACGGGTATTAGTAAAGTAGTCGTGAAAGATGCCAAGTATGTTTTAATATTTTTTTTTTTATTTTAATTTACGAGAGTTTTTTCTTTTAGTTTCAGTTCCAAAAAGTTGGTTACGTCACTTGAATTTTTTTTCCCAAAATTAGGTTTTAAATCTGACTACAAAATGAATGGACGTATATTAAATTTGGCTTTAAATGGAAAGGGCAAATCTGTGATTCAAATTGGTAAGCGATATTCTAAGTAGATATTTTAATTTCATATTTTTATATGTGTGCATACATGTATTTAAACATATGTATAGTGCGGAATGAGTACAAAATAATGTTGCCGTAATTGTACAGGGTGTTTTTTATAGACGTATAGAACTTCGAATTGAAATAAAACACAAGAAAATCGTTTTAATGTCCATCAATTTGGCTTTATTGGAAGGATAATTTTATGCCATTAATGTTTAAATATGATTTCGGGCATGTGGCCGCCGCGGCTGGCTCGAATAAAGTCAATTCTACAGGTCCAATTTTCAACCACTTTTTTTAGCATGTGGGGCCGTATGTTGGCAATAACGCCACGAATGTTGGCTTCCAAGTCCCCTAACGTTTCTGGTTTGTTGGCGTAGACGAGCGACTTCACATATCCCCAAAGAAAATAATCCAATGGTGTCAAATCGCACGATCTTGGTGGCCAATTGACAGGTCCATTCCGCGAAATTATGCGCTCATCGAATGTTTCCTTCAATAAATCGATTGTAACGTGCGCTGTGTGGCATGTAGCGCCGTCTTGTTGGAACCACAACTCATGCACATTCATGCCATCCAATTGGGGAACAAAATAGTTATCATGGCTCTATACCGGTCTCCATTAACGGTAACTGACTCTCCAGCATTATTTCGGAAGAAGTATGGCCCAATGACTCCACCAGCCCATAGAGCACACCAAACAGTCAGTTTTTGTGCATGTAATGGCGTTTCAAGGGTCTCATGTGGATTCCCTTCACTCCAAATGCGGCAATTTTGCTTGTTGACGTAGCCATTCAACCAAAAATAAGCCTCATCACTGAACAAAATTTTGCTATGAAAATCAGCATCGAGATCAATCTCATTTTCGGCCCATACACCAAAATCACGACGCATTGCATTGTCTCGCGGCTTTAATTCTTGCACAAGCTGGATCTTGTAAGGTCGCAAGCCAAGATCTTTGCGCAAAATCTTCCATAAAGTTGATGGACAAAGCTCTAATTGCTGTGCACGGTGGCGAATCGATTCATTCGGGTCCTCTTCAACACTTTGCTCTACAGCGGCAATTGTTTCTTCGGTGCGCACTGTTCGACGTCTCTGCGGATGCGTATTATCACATAGAGTAAACGTAGTGCGAAAACGATCCATGGTTAACCGAATTAATTGCTCTGATGGCCGATTATGTCGACCATAAAATGGACGGAGCTTGCGGTAAACTTCGCGAACTGAACCATTATTTTCGAAATAAATTTGCACGATTTGCAAGCGTTGTTCTTTTGTCAACCTATTCATGATGAAATGGCAAACCAAACTAAATATTAATCACTTGACAGCTGACAAAATGGCCGCCAGTTAAAAAAGTGATGCCAACTTAAAGTTCTATACGTCTATAAAAAACACCCTGTACTTTGTTTTCTTAAAAATTACGAAATGTTTCTGGCAGCATGTTTATATTGTAAAAAATGTTGCCGTCAACATTCTCTTCCAACCGGGAAATAATAAGAGCTGTATTTTATTCACTTGTACTTTCTATCAAAACCAACAATGTTGCATACTTAAGGGCAAAAAATGCAACAATTTTCTTCTAATGCGAAAATTGTTGAGCAAGTTTAAAAAATTTGACAATTACTAATGGTACCATTAGCACGATTTAAAAGAACAGTCTTGCTTCTACTGCCTTTTACGTAACATTGTTTTCTGTTACTTGGATTCATAATTTTACTACTATTAAAATAGAAATAACGAACAGGATTGTTCTTTTAAGTTTCATGTTGTTTTTTGCTCTGTAGTTAAATTAAACATACACAGCCAGAAGACAAAACAATTTAAACAAAAAAAAAAAATCGTTTTGAAAAACAGGTTTCGCAAAACTTCGTTGATTCGTTGCACGTCATAGTGGAAAATTCAATAGCCCTTAAAACAACACTAATTTCTTAACGAACTACACAGCGCAATTGTACGATTGTATTTTTATATCAAACAATTAGATGAGCGAAAACCCAACTATTTCGTTTGTGCTCATATACATAACGATTGAAAATTTTGATAAACTGTACAAAGACTTTTTTACTTTTGTAATACTTACGATTTCTTCTTTTTCTATTTTCACAGAAAACTTAGCCATACACATTGATATTAAACTCAAGCTACGTGATGAATATGGCTTTACATTTACCGATATCCAAAACCTAGACTTGACAATTAAGGATATTGGTGGTTTGCATGTTAATTTCGATAATCTCTTCAACGGTCAAAAAACCTTAGAGGAGAGTACAAATGCTTTTTTCAATGAAAATTGGAGAGATTTTTATCAAATTTTACAACCAGCTGTATCTGAAGCCGTTCGTGTTATAATGACTGATCGCCTCTCAGCAGGATTTTCATACACACCAGCAAATTACTTTATTGAAGACATACCAACAGCTGCCGATAATCTATAATTATGCAAAATTCCAGGAGGGATATTTTGAACTGTCTGTTGAAAAACTTGAATATTAAGATTTCCTTAAACATTTTAGTGTTTGTTGTTGTTTTATATTCTTTATAATTTACATATTTTTCGTTGTTGGCTATAAGAAATTAAATAAATATGTAAAATAATATGTCGTGCTTTTAAAATGAATAAAGAGGAATAAAATAATTTTTTATTTCCTAATGAAAACATTTATAATTGTAAAACTGTCGTCAGCTACAAAAATTCTTGCAGAAATCAAAACAAAATATTGGCTAGTATGAGTCGTTATTACCTGCTATGAATTCAACTTCTTTACATCTATGTACATAATTCTAAGTCGTTTACAAGCGAGCATAAACAAAATATTTTCTAAATAAATCGACGCTTTTAAAACAGTGAAACCGATTGATGCTAAATTTTAAATGCTGGCAGCAAAGAATATTAGAGCTAGAGTTTATAGAAAACCTTTTTAGGACCGACGTAACATTTTCCCAAATTTTAGAATTTTCCCTAATTTTACTAAAACTTCTGACTTTCAAAGAAATTACAAATTTTAAGCATTAAAAAGGTATTAATTATTGGATGTATTAAAAAAATAAAAAATTGTAGGTTTTAACAAACCGAACACCTAAATTCCCAAATTAATCTTTAAAAATCCCAAAATTTTTATTTGTCAAACGTTTTCTTTTAAATTTTAAACCTTGCATCAGGTAGGTACATTTGAGAATAACTAAAGATGCATTAAGCTTTTTGCAATTACTTTCAGTTTTAAAATCCCAGCTTTGGAATTTTAGATCGTATGGCCACAATTTGAAATTTTTAGGGCTTACACATTCAGAAAATTGATTTAAAAGTGGAAAAAATTAGAGATTAATTAAGAAATTTTCTTTTTGTGGCTGATGGGATTGATGGTGCCTGTTTAAAAGGCTTTGTCAAGTCCACAGGGCCACCAAAAATTAATTTAATATTATAAAACGATTAAAAATTCGAACCAAAAATATTTAAGAATTGGTGTGCTCTAAATTTCGAAAATTGTTAAGAGCTTTTGTAAGTTTCTAATTAATAATGACAAAAGAGAGCAAATACCCTCGAATAGTTTGTTGTCATCCAGAAGCCGTATTCTTTAATTCTCTAAGCTAAAACTTTGCTTAAATGTTGAACTAATTCATGTAATTTTATTTTTTAATTAATCGGTATCTGTAAATCTAACCCAATACATAACACGGTGTTAAGTATAGGGTATAAATGTTTCGATGTCGTATTTGTAGCAAAAAAACTGCTTCGTTAATAACGCTGCAGCTTTAACGTTAACTGCTTAAATTCTCAGACTAATCGAACACTCATTTTAAAGTCGTTTGCTATTATTATCATTATTTGTAATATTATTATCATTTATTTTTAATTTTTCACAGAAGTATATTGATATATTTTCGACCTATCCCTAAATAGTTTAGAAATGGCCACGCCTTGTACCACTTAAGTAATTTTAAAAATTACAAAAATCCAGTTTCTTTTGAAAATACTTAAAATACTCCGATTTATCGATTTTTAAAATAATTATATCGAGACTCAACACAGCAAATTTAAACAAAAATTGTTAAAATATTAACTTTTTTATTTATTTATTAGTTTTAATTAACATTAATGCTATTGGTTTCGTTAATTTTAAACATTTATTCAATTTTTCTTTTTTTTTCGACAAACAATAAATTTTTCAAACATATTCTTGCCATAAAACAAAAAAAAAACAACAAACATATTTATAATTTAAACAAAAACTTTAAAATAGTTATTTTATTTTTGCAAATTTTAAATCATGCCAATTTTCATTGAAGAACACATTTATTTATGTTGTGTTCGACCTTTTAAATCTTGCCATTGAAAACGATTATCGAACCTAGTGCGCACACCCAACACAAGTTGTATTCGTAACGACACGATTATTTGTTTGAAACATGGTCAAGGGTAATGACATCTTAAATTGCTTTTTTAGTTGCTGCGTTTATGAAATTGGCTTTTTAGAGTTTTAAAGTTTTAAAATTAAAAAAAATATAATGAGATAACGACTAATCAAAAGTATTTTAACGATGATAAAGAATAGTGGTTTATTGGATTAAGATATATAGAAATCGTTAATAGTAGCAGAAGTATGATATTTAAATAATGAACTCTAAGTTTTACTAATGACTGTAGACAGTTTAAAATTTTCTAAAAGTTTTTTTCTTGAGTACCATTACTTAAAAGCCACGAAAGAAATTATTTTACATGAAATCTAATTCGAACAATTCACAACAAAAAATGTTATTACATAAAAGGTGCCGAATTTCCTAGTGTCGCCTTAATATCTTTTCCAATAAGACCTCACCTACTTATTTCCCGAAAGTTACTTTATCAAAAAAAAAAAATAATAATAATAATAAATAAATAAAAACTGAACTCTAACTTAAAAAAAGTATATTATAGGTTAAGCCGCCATTAACTGGGTGACACTTCAAATAAAAAAAATTTTTGCTCAAAACTTGTAATGAAATACCGTTAAATAGACTATCCATCTCTGATCATCTCTGATCCGCTGGTATTTTTGATTGAAAATAAAAAACATATACAAATAAGTGAATTATTTAATTTGAAAAAAAAAATAACAAAGGTTAAGCAAATTTGTTAATAAAATTGAAAATGAATTGATTTCAATAGATAAACTTGAAATGTTAGTTTATGTGCTAGAAGTTTCTTGATAAAGTCGCTGCTTAATCAGTTAGAAACAACTTCAGGTGGTTTTTAATTTAAAACCGACTTTTACTTATTAAATATACTTTTACGTGTCTATAGTCCACAAAAAGTGCACGATATGTATATTATATTTAAGACTATGATTATGGGCCGAGATATTTAATATTATTTTTCAAGACGTACTTTCAGACTGTCCTAAAAATGTGAATTAGTTTTCTTCAACTATCAAAGAGAACATGAAAAACAATTTAGACTTTTTTTGAGAAAATTGTTTGTAGTTTTTTTAAGGAAACCGATTTAGTAAAAATTACATTTCATTTCTTTCTCGGCCACTTTTTTTATTTTTTTAATTAAAAAGTTTTCAGTTCTTTAACTATTAGCATTAGCATTTTTTTATCAAAAGCATATTTGATTAAGTTTTTTGTAATTTTTTCTTCACAACGATAACGCTGATTATTTAAATTATAAGCTGGATTTTCACGTTCAATTTTTAGTAATTTTTTAAGCGAAAATTACAAAAAATATATAAAAATTTATGAGTTTTATATATGGGTCAGTGTTGCCGTTTGATTACATTTTTTAAATTTTTTCTAAATTTTGAAGGCTACACATAACGTGTATAATCTTGTTACATTTGACCAAATTTTTGTATCTTTTTGTAAAGACACGAAATAAAGTAATATCACTGAAAGAGTACTTTTTCATTATTTGAGGTAAAAATCTCTCTTAATATATCAATCATAAGCAATATAAAAAATTTTTTGAAATAAACCAAAAATTTCATTGCTGTAATTTTACTCTTTTGAATTCGGAAGAAGTCACGAAATGTTTCATCGAAGCTCAATCTTTCAAAGAAAAAGGTAAAACGGATTTATTACAAAAACCCTACTTTAACTAATTTTCTTGATTGGCGAGAGAATGCACTGTTCCATAACGAAATATTAGTAAAGAGTCCTAATTTAAGTCCTCATGAGTATCATCAGTATAAAATTTTTTTCGCATGTTTTTCTTGTTATACCCTTCACCACAAAAAGTGTACAAAAGGGTATATATAAGCTTCCGACCCCATAAATTATACACATATATTCTAACTTCTTATGCATAGCGAAGTCAATTGAGCGATGTCCGTCTGTCCGCCCGTGCTATTGTTAAAATCAAGTTTGCCTCGGTCGCAAAAAAAAAAATAAATGTGTGAAAAAAACACATAGTGTTGAAATAAAGGCTATTGGAAATCGGTATAATCGGTCCATGTTTTTCGACGCAACACAACGCCTATCTCTTATTTTTTCATGTCATTTGGAACCATAAAGTAACTCCAATCAAAAAAATAAATATATGTATGTGTCAATAGAGAATAAACAATAGGAAAAAAAACATTAAGTTTAAAAATTGGCGCTCGCCCATATTTTTCGAGTTACGGGGCTCTGAAATTTTCAAATTTTTTTAAATATCAATATGGGTATCATTTAAAAGCTATTGAAGAGATCTTTAACGAAATGCTTAAATATTTAATAAATTTTTAACCATTAAGAGCCTATAAATTTTTTTCCAAAATTATATATTTTTTTATTTTTTAATTCTCTGTCACCCCAATATATGCTTTTTTGATTGGATTTATTTCACTAAACTAGATGATGGCAGTCTTAAATCTATTTTAAATTTTCATTATAAATTTTTATAATAAAACTGAATACCGAATTTTCCATTTGGTAGATCTTGATCGTTAGAGAAAAACATAATTTAGTCTAAATTATATCAGTTATGCAATAGTGTCGACAGGCAGTGTTACCGTTACTAGTTCGAAGTAACACACAAAAAAATCAAGACCGTGTTTTATAATTATTTCTTGTCTGTTAGAAAAAACTCAACGGCAAATTTCGAGCACCTTTGGGCAAAATAACAAATTTTATACAAATTGAGGGACTTGTTTTATTTTCAATTTAAAAAATTAAATTAAATTAAAATTAACTTTTTCGAATGTTTTTTTTTTTTTTTTTTTTGTTTTTGTTTTTAACTAATTAATTAAATTCGTTATTTTTGCCACCAAAACCGAAAGATAAACTTCTTCTATATAAATAACTTCTTTAGGATATTTTCCGATGATAACTCTGCTAATAGATAAAAAAAATAATAAATCGTAAAAGCTTTGAACCGAAAAAAACAAGTAATAGTGCTATATTCGGCTATGCCGAATCTCATATACCCTGCACCATATATGTAAATCTAGTTTAGTGAAGTAACTGCAATCAGAATAGCAAATATTGGGATGACAGCGAATATAAAAGTAAGAAAAAAATCAAGTACTACATATACATACATATATAATTTTATATAAAAATGCCATCGGCTCTTAATGGGTTAACCATTTTTTAAAATTTTTAGTATTTCCTTAAAGATCTTATCAAAAGCTTTAAAATTATACCCATATTGATATTTTAAAAAATTTGAAAATTTCAGAGCCCCGTGACTAGGGAAATATGGGCGGCGCCAATTTCTTCACTTCATTATTTTTTTCTTATTTTTTAATTTTCCATCACCGCGTATATGTATATTTTTTAATTGAAGTTATTTTATTGTTCCAATTGACATGAGCAAACTAGAGGTAGGCGTGGTATTTTGCCTCCTGCCTCCAAGGACACTATATCCGATCGATTTACGGACAGACGGACATCGCTCAATCGACTTCGCTATGCATAACAAGTCAAAATCTATATACTTTATGGGGTGGGAAATGGATATTGTAGAACTACGGAATGAAAAACTTAGATATACACTTTTTCCACTTTTTGTGGTAAAGGGTATAAAAATATTAAATATTTTTTATTTTATTTAATTACTCTAAAATGTATACAACAAATATTTTCTAATATTTTAATAAAATATTAACGTATATTTATTTTTAAAAAAGGTTTTTGGAAATAAATATTTAATATTAATTTCACTGGAATTGAATATTGATGGTGAAGCTACCCAGCAAAAAATTAGACATTACCTTAAAAAGTACTTGCCATATAATGACTTACTTTTGTTTTTGCCATGTTTTGTTACTCGCTTACAAAACACATTACATTAGTTTCCAAAAAAGGAAGTAGTAATTGAACTAGTTCTTTAAGTTAAATACGTACTAATGATCATCATTTTTTGCTACAATAATTATTGCAATTAATTCTTAGTAATTGATTATAAAAGTCTCATGCCTTGTTAAAATAATTAAGTTGTCAATCTAGTTGGAAAGTACTTCCGCCAAAAATGCTTAATTCCACACTCGATTACCTTTTCAAAAATTTTTTGCTGGGTAGTTACTGTGGACATTTCATTGATTGCTCAGCTCGTCAGGGAACAGCCTCAAAATTACACTTTTAAGAATTTGACTATTCTTATCTCTTTGTATTTGAATTTTCACACAAAACTAATTTAACATTTTTGTTATACAAATAAACTAAGCAAAGCGAGTATTATTTGCAGAATGACTGAGGTTAATATTTCGCTGTCAATAGCTTTTAAGAAGGTTGAAAAAACGTATTTAAAATACGACATTGCATAAAGTGCACTATCACAACGAGTGTAACTCACTATTAAACACAGACATACCGTTGAAAGCTTATGTTTGTAAATAGTTTTATAATGTAAGTGTGTATGTAAAATTATAGAATTTATAAAACTGGTTGCAATTAAAGTTGTTGATCAAGATCGTAAGGGCGACATATTCTTGTTATACCCTTCACCACAAAAATTTAAAAAAGGGTATATATAAGTTTATCATTCCGTTTGCAATTTCTACAATATCCATTTTCGACCCCATAAAGTATATATATTCTGAGTTCTTATGCAAAGCAAAGTCGATTGAGCGATGTCCGTTTATCCGTCTGTCCGTCCGTGTTAGTTTGCCAAAGCACTAGGTCAGCTAGAAAAAAAATTAAATACGACAATCAATCAGATATACTGTCGAAAGAAGTGGTGTTGAAAATCAGCAAGATACTTCCATGTGCTTCGGGCAAAACACCACGCCTGCCTCTAAATTTTTCATAATTTTTGAAACAATGAAGTAACTCCAATCCAAAAGCAAATATATGGGACGATATAGAATTAAAATATAATAAAAAAAACCTCAAGTAAAAATAATGGCGCTCGCCCATATTTTCCGAGTTATGGGCCTCTAAACTTTTCATAGAAAAGCACGGTTGTAAACCTTTTTTTTTTAAGGTATCAATATGGGTATCATTTAAAAGCTTTTAAAGAGATCTTTAATGAAACACTAAAGTTTTAAAAAAGTGTTTAACCTATTAAGATCCGATGACATTTCATGTAAAATTATATATAGTGCTTAATTAATTTATGCTCAGTCACCTCAATATCTGTTTTTTTTTTTAATTGGAGTTACTTCACTAAACTAAATTCAAATAATTGGTGAAGGGTATATAATATTCATAGTTAAGCATGTGAGTTGCTAAAATGTCTCTGTAAACAAAACGGTCCATTTTTGTTTGAATTTCTACAAAGGGACCAACACCACTGGCCGAAAAACAAGTCAAACCATCACATTTCCACCTCCATGCTTTATTGTGGCTTTTGAGTACCATGAATGTAGCCGCTTTCCTTTTGGTATTCTCAGGTGGCAAACTCCATCTGAATTTAGTAAGTTAAATTTAGATTCATCACTAAACAAAACAGTTCTCTATTTGGATAAAGTCCAATCCATATGTGCTCTAGCAAAATCCAACCTAACCAACCAAAAAGCTGAGAAAATCAGAGACTACGTTGCAATCAGTCAAACGAACCTCTTTTTTAAATGCTTCTTAGTCAGCATAGGCTTCTTAGATGGCATGAAGCTTCTTAAATTTTGTTTCAATAAACGTTTTCTTACTTTGGAATAACTAATCTGAAGTTCAAGCTCATTCAATATGTCTTTCGACGAAATAAATGAATTTTTTTTAATTAGACGGAATATTTTCTGGTCTGTTCGCTCAGAAGTTTTTCGAGGTTGCCCACCGCTATTGGCTTCCTCTACTTTCCCAGTAGCTTTATACTTTTTTATAAGTCGGGAAACTATTGATTTATTAATATTCAATTGGTTTGCTATAGCAATTGTGGATTTACCGTTAGTAAAAAGTTCAGTAATCTTTAGCATAAAAGTTGATCCATAACGTGTTCGCGTCCTGCTTGCATTTCTAAAGAATTGGTACTACTTAAATGCATAACATCAACCAAAATTACTTTTTTTCAGTAGCAATCATAACGGAACTAAAATTTTTGTTTAAAACTTTTGTTTAAAATTTTTGTTATTTTATTTAATATTTCGCAACAAATGCAAAAATGTAAAAGTTGCTTAGGTTTCGAACAGCGAATTTTTAAGTTAATCTTGTGTTTGTTTTATAATTTCTTCCAAAGACATAAAATTAATTTTTTGTTGTTCTTATTAGTATGTAGACTATATGTATAATAATAAATAAAAGGGAAATTTTTCATTAATATATTTAAAGAGAACATATACGACCATGAGTATTTACTGGGGAAAAGTTGCTTAGGTTTCGAACTATACTGTACATATGGAGAAGGGTATATAAGATTCGGCATAGCCTAATATAGCACTCTAACTTGTTTTATTTTAATATTAATTTTTTAAGGTTTTATATATTTATTTATTTACACAGTAAAATTAAAAACAAACAACAATGGAAAAAAACATGTGTTACTTGTATAAATTATCAATTAAAATTTCTAGTAAAATTAAATTTATTGCTTAAGTTCCTATCTACTAATTATTAGCAATTAAATCAACAACAGTATGAATATTATTACTATGAATATTATGATTTATTTATAAAAAGCTATTAATTATTCAAATAAGGTAATAATTTTCGCTAATAAAGGGACGAAAAAAGAATTTAATTTGTTCAATAAAGTACAATTTGACCAGGGTTGCCAGCTTGTTTTGAGATGTAGTTTTTAAGTTTGAAGTTTTTATCCCCAAAATATCCATTCAAATAATAATTTTATTTGTAAATATTTTTAAGAATTTATAAGTAAAAAATTGTGTTTTAGCAACTATGTTTAAGAGTGAGTATAAATTTCATTTTGTTGTTGAGTTCATTAAAAAGAAAATTTTTATACACAAGTATTGCTCGTAGGTACTAAAGAGCTGCACAAAATGTTTTGAAAGTTCTATGTTCTAGTGTACCCTACTTCCAAACACAGAATTTCAGTGCAAATATAAATATCAAAACAAGAATAACAAAACATGGCTCTCACTAAAACAAAACAAGCACCATTCGAAAAGTTTCTCTTTACAGCTTTGTTAGTGCTTGTGTTTTAAACAGAGTAGAACATCAAAACAAAAGGCGAAAATGAAGTAAAAAAAAACGGTAAATCATAGTAGAAACATCGAGTGCACTAGAACATATACAAAAATGCTCACAAAATTAAAGCAGTGTTGTTAAAAGTGCTGTTGAAAGAAAAGAAAAGTGCTTTTATATAAAGAAATGATATGCAAACATACAAATATGTTTTTTTTATTACAGGCTGTTTTATTGTTATATTTTTAATATGAAAATATGAAACTTCGAATAAAAAATTCATTTTTAAAAAATTTTTTTATTTTTTCCTTACTATCAATTGCTGAACTCTTTTTTAAAATTTTTTGTATAGAACTTATAAAAAAATATATTATTTAGTACGATCGAATACAGGCAATTTTTTTATTTTTGTTAAGTTTTATTACTATTCGTTTTTCTGAAAACCCTGAAATGTAAAAGACAATTTTACTATTATATTTTTAATATAAAAATATTAAATTTTTTTTGAAAAAGTAATTCAATTAACATTTTAAATAAAACAGATATTATGTTTTTTTCTCCATTTTTATGCGTTTTCAAATCTTAAAGTTGACGATACCTCAAAAACTTCAAGCATGTTTTGAATGTTGTACTTCAGTTTTGATATTCTATTTAATTTTTGTTCTAGTTCTGTTATGTTTTACTTCAAAGTTGTTCTAAAACATTTTTGTTCTTTAATCTCTATTTTGGTGCCAAAGCAAAACATTTGTGTTTGGAAGTATGTGTTTGAAAATGAGAGTGTTCTACACACACACTACTTGAAATTTACCTGTTTGCTTATAAGACATTTTTCTTATGCTTGTGCAGCCCTTTAGTAGGTACACAATTATTTCTTGTTTGATTTAAACCATGCTTTAAATAAACTATTTATACGTTTTTATCGAAGTTAATATATTGTTGCTACACTGAAATATTCTTAAATAAAAGAATAAAACAATAGAAATAATAATTAAACTGCAAGAAAATAATGCAAATTAATGGAAAATTCGCCAACATTTAAAATTTCTTTAAAAAAAATACCCAATTTTCCAACGAGATATTTAGACCCCATTACTTAAGAAAAATCCTACTCTGCCAACACTGAATTCGACAGCTAAGAATTTAAAAGCACAAAGCGTTTTCTTTGTTGAACAAGCATAGCAGTTTTGCAGCAAGATTACACAAATATTGTAATTTAATTGATTTTAAAATTTTCACGTTAAAGAGTTTTGTTATTTGTCAGAGTTGCTGTATTTATGGCCTTAAAAATCTACATGAGACTTTTATCTTGCTAACTAAGGGCTGGATGCATCTTTGGGTCATCCATCTACAAAAAAAACTATTTTGCTTTTACCTGATATCAAAATAAAATATAAATATTGTTACGTTTTACCATTTTTAGACAACAGGCAAACGTACGGATTCTTTTGATTGCAAATACCACTGTGGCTAAATTCTATCTTCGAACTTTATGTCCTTCACTGGCTATAACTTCTCGATCCTACCGGTCTTGTGAACCCTTGGTCTCGTATTTACTAAACATGCGTTATCACCACAAACGCAGCCATCCACGCTACACTACTGTGTTACTCCGGCGAGACATGAACTACTCGATGCCTTGTTTAGTAACCTTAACCATCCACAGACATCTCCACTACTTACTTCTTTTATCCAAGCCACTCATCCCCTTAAATCCAATAGCCACAATACACTTCTGCCGTACACTGTTATTATGCTGTTACACTTCCCTGCGCTAACCATTACCATTCTTCCTTTTTATTATTTTTAAAGAGCTTCTTGACAAATATCTGTTGCTCTTATATTAAGTTGGACGTTTCCACTAAATTATCTGCCATGGCTTCACACAACAATTGCCTTTTGCCTCTCGGGAAGTTTGTACTGCTGTTTATTAATTTTAATTGCTTATAACAATTATTATTTTTTCGTTGCACGCATATCCGAATGAGGTATCGAACTAAGGACCCCCAGTTTTACAGTACGCACCTCTACCAACGCAGCCATTGAGGCTGCTCAGCTTTTGTTGGCTAACTTGTGGTTTTGTTATTCCGTAAACACACCATTGGTTGTTGAATTAACTTTATTCACCACACTCATACGGAAACAACTACAGGGGTTGTCAGATTTTATTATTCGTAACAATATATTGAATGATATTGATATGAATTAGATAAAGATGCCATATTTTTTTTTAATTTTAATCATGAAAATTAAAAATTAAATAAACTTGTGTCTTATAGTAGAGTTGTGTAGTTCGTAAACGACCTAGTTCAATTGAATAACTCACTCAATTGAACTATATGGAGCTTACTGAGCTCTTTTGCTCAGTTACTGAGCGCCTTTTACAGTTCATCATTATTTATATGAAAGCAAATATAAAATTACAACTTCAATAAAATCTTAAAACTTATTTTAATACAAATTAAGAAAAAACATCATTTTGTAATCAGAAACTATAGTACCATGAACCAATATTCTTTTTGGTTTTAAAGGTTTATAAAAATAAAGTCGTGTGAATACGAGGGCTGCTATTTATATTTCTGGCCTTGCAACACTGAATGCTGCCAAGTGCAATCTGACATTTCCATTGGAAAGTTTGTCATTTTTAAGCATAATCGTACTCAAAACGTTTGGCGTACGACCATTATTTGTGTTGTTTTCAGTGACTTGAAAAAATTAATATAGAAAAAAATGGAATTAACTCGTGAACATTTTCGTGCCATAATTTTTCACAACTTTCGACGTGGATTATCACGACAAGAGTGCATTGATAAACTTAAATCTTTGTATGGCGATGAAGCACAATCCTATAGCACTGTGAAAAATTGCTATAATGAATTTAATCGTGGCCGAAGCTCGCTCAAAGACGAATTCCGTGAAGGTCGTCCAAAAACGGCTGTTGTGCCAGAGAACATTGATGCCGTGCGTGAACTCATAATGCAAGATCGACATGCGACATACCGAAAGATAGAGACATCCTTGGACATTTCTTCCACCAGCATACATTCGATACTGCATGAACACCTGGCCGTAAAAAAGGTTTGTTCTCGTTGGATACCGCACAATTTGAAAGTCGCTCAAAAAAAGGCTCGTGTCGATTGGTGCAAAGAAATGTTGCAAAAATACGATTGCGGTGCTTCAAAAGACGTTTATAAGATCGTCACAGGTGACGAATCATGGATCTATGCGTATGAGCCCGAAACAAAACAACTATCGACCGCGTGGGTCTTCAAAGACGAGCAAAATCCAACAAAAGTTGTTCGTGAAAGAAGCACTTCGAAGCAAATGGTCACCTGTTTCTTCGGCAAAACTGGTCATGTGGCGACTGTTCCGCTTGAGCAACGTAGGACGGTCACTTCTGAGTGGTACCCTACAATTTGTTTGCCTGAAGTCATCGGAGAAATTCGAAAAACCAACAAGAGAAGACGAATCATTGTTCACC
The DNA here is from genome assembly GCA_916610165.2 of Gymnosoma rotundatum. Lineage (NCBI taxonomy): Eukaryota > Metazoa > Arthropoda > Insecta > Diptera > Tachinidae > Gymnosoma > Gymnosoma rotundatum. The sequence goes on from OU744336.1 coordinate 35,011,318, forward strand.
ATGACAATGCGAGCTCTCACACATCGGCTCAAACTAGAGCGTTTTTGACCGGCCAAAACGTCATACAGCCGTACAGCCCTGACTTGGCACCTAATGACTTCTTCTTGTTTCCGCACATCAAGAAAAAAATGCGTGGTCAACGATTTTTGTCGCCAGAAGAAGCTGTTGAAGTGTTCAAAAACCATGTTTTAGAGGTGTCTCAATCGGAGTGGAAAAAGTGCTTCGACAACTGGTTTGAGCGCATGCAAAAGTGTATAAATCATGCTGGAGAATACTTTGAAAAACAATAAAACCATTTTTGATTATAAATATTCGCATTTTCACTATTAGGCCAGAAATATATAAAGCAGCCCTCGTATGTTTTTAATTTCTGACAAATTTATCAAAAGACACTAAAAACTTTGTAAGCTAAACAAGTCAACTAGATTCGCTTAATTGTTTCTGCTCACTGATTGAGCATTGAACTAAAAATAATTGAGCAAACATGTCCACTGGATTCAATCATTTGTTTTAGCTCACTAAGTGAGCTTGAACTAAATAAACGAGCTAGTTCGTTCTAATGAGCTCAGCTGAAAATAGCGCTCAGTTGATATTAAACTAAAAATTTATTCTTCACAGAACATTCTGCATATTCCAAAGCCTTGCTAACAGAATAATTTAAAGTGTAGCTCACTTGCATCAAGTTTTGCAACATTTTCTAAATTTTTTGGCTGGTAATGAAAAAGCGCATTTTCTTAGGGAAATGTTTCTTATTTAGTTTAAAGTGAAATTCAAGCTTTACTTAACATTACTGAATTTTTTATAATTAAAACCTTCACTCTGATTCACTTTATACCATGAAATACTGTCCTTGATCGATTATCCGTTGAACCTGACAAATCCCTGACTAACCCTGACAGCAATAACTAGCTTCAAGGTGATACAAACAGTAATAATTGATACATTATTTAACATCAAAAATAATGCATACTAAATTCGGCCTTCGAGTATTTCTAATTGTCAATCGATCTTAAATCTTTATTTCAACAAATTCATATTTATAACAAGAGAAGTTTAACTAAATCAAAAGCTGTTTATTTGCCAACCTAGAAAATAGAAAACTGATTCCTACAGCGAATGTCTTATTAAAAAGAAAACAAATAAGAGTGCTATATTCGGTTATGCCGAATCTTATATACCATTCAACATACATGTATATCTAGTTCAGTGGAGCTACAGAGAAAAAAAAATTATTTGTTATAATATATTACGCAGAAAAAGCAGGAATCCATACGTATTTCGCCAGTTGCTAAAGACAAGCTCTTTTTATAAAAGACAAAACCATTTTCTTTAAATATAAAAATCTTAAAAACAATATGAGAGTTATTTTAGAAGCCAGTACGGAAACGTTAAGGCTTTAACAAAAATTACCAACAAACAAACCACGTTTTTAATTTTGCTTACATTCCCTTCTGCGTTAGATTGGTTACATGCCTATTATTAATGAAGACGTAACGCGTATTAAAAACAAAAACAAAACAGTTACTTTTTTAGTTTCTTAAGAGAAAGAAATTGCATATAATTGTGTAAATTATTTTGAGAATTTTATAATATTATTTATTATATTATGCTAATATCCCATAACATTTTCAAATAAATGCAATTTATTTGTTGGTTTGGAAAAGCAGGTATCGAAGTAGGTATAGAGAAAAACTAAGTTCCATATATGATTTTACATAAAAATGGCGTCGGCTTTTAATGGGTTCAGCATTTTAAAAAACTTTTAGCATTTCCTTAAAGTTCTATTGAAAAGCTTATAAATAATACCCATTTTAATTTTTTTTTTTAAGAGAAGCAGCAATTCCGGCATAGACATTTTAGTTATTTTCGTAACCGTACTACATTCTAGGAAAGCGATAGAAGAGAGATAAGACAGGTGGTGAAATGAGAAAGATAGATATAGCCATTTTATTAGTTATTTTACTTTGCCGGCGAATATGCTTGGAAAAAGTACCGACGAAGGAGGGAGGCTGCATGTTTTTATTTTAATTCGGATTATGTATTTATACCACTAAACAAAAAAACACATGTATGTTTTGATTGCCGCAAGGGTTGCCTGGCCAACCAGGTTTGTAGTCAGCGTGTGGTAAGTACACAGCACACAGCACACAGCAGTGCACTAACGTACTTTTCTGTGAAAAGTTCAGAGGCACATAACTCGGGAAATATGGGCGAAGGGCAATTTTTTCACTTGATGTGTTTTTCTTATGTTAGTTCTCTATTGCCCCACATATTTGTTTTTTTTTTTTTTTTATTGGAGTAACTTTACAAAACTAGATGTGTTCCAAATGATATAGAAATATTATTGGCAAGCGTGGTGTTTTACCCGCTGTCTCGAAAAACATAGACCGATCATGCTGATTTTCAATAGTAATATTTTCAAAGCTATATATGATCAATTGGCGTATTTGAATTTTCTCTAGCTCATCTAGTGCCTTGGCAAAATTGATCGACTAAAATAGGCATAAAAAATCAGCATAAATACTCTTTATGGGGTCGGAAATTGTTGTTGCAGATATTACACACGGAATGATAAATTTAGATATACCATTTTTTCACCTTTGGTCAAGGGTATAACAACTAGAATAAAATAAATAATCAATAACATTTAATGAAAACAAGTCTAGTTTTTTTTGCACTAAACATTGAATAAAAAAATAACTAGTTTTCCAGTCAAATAGTGTTGCATAACTGGTTTAATTGGTTTTTTTTTTTTAATTAGATATGATGCACACTATAATTTAAATTAATTACTAAAACTGGTGCAATAAAAGAAATTAAGTGTTAATAAACTTAAAGTTGCTTGTTACTGTTTTATACAGAATTGACGTACTATTTGCTATTGTTATTATTATTATTATTACTGTCAAGAACGTTTAAATATGAATTTTTGTTTATTCTTAGCAAAGTATTTAAAAGAAATCTAAAACACAAAGCGGCAATTAATCTTTATATTTATTTTATTTAATTAAATCGCAAAAATTTCTTAATATTAACTGTTATTATTTGCTTGCAATTAAATTTAATAAAAAAAAAAAATATAAACTTTTGACATTTGTTTGATCTCATAGAGTCGTTGATGCGTCAGCTGATTTCTTAATAGACATAAAGAAATAAATTGTCTCAGTTTAATTTAAATGTTTTGTAGATTTGTAAAGATTAATTAGCACAACATATTAAATTTGGCAGTGCAGAATTTATTAACCATTCACCATAAAGATTAAGAAAATTAAATTGGCTGACTTCCAAAATGTATTAATACAAAGTTTGTATACAGTTTTGCTGCGATACTAAGATCTTGTACCTATACAAAGTTGCGAAACAAAGCATCAATTTAGAAACTGCTAGTTGATCGGTTACAACGTTTCTAATACTTGGAATGATATGCATTGTAAACATTTAGTACCACAACATAATGCTATAAACATAATCATGTCCACCAACCATCGACTACAAGATGTCAAAAATAGAATACATGCGTGCTTATGAGAATAAATCTTTTAGCAGCTACACGACTACCGACTACACGGCTACTTTTGTATCCCGTAGCCAACTTAGGCTAATTTCTATTTTTCTTGGCTACAAAAAACAGATTAGTGGTGCCAATACAATAAATGCATGAAATGGTGTTTTTAAAAACGCAATACAATAAATATCGCTATTAAAAACGCGAAAAACTTTTATAGTGGCACCATTGAAAAATAATAATCATCTGTTAATTTGTTTACATTTTTCATCAGTTTATTACTTTATCTCGAAGGGGGAACAACTGCGCGCGAGCAGATTTTTTTAAAAAAAGTGAAGTTATAATTGAAGTCGCAACGCGCACAGTTTTTATCAACAGGATTTTCCACTTCCTATACGAAGGTATAGGTTGATGTGCAGTTTCTGGAGAGACTAGTAATATCAAAATACTTGTGGGATACCCTGGCGCTGTAGTTATATACCCCTGCCATTATTAAATTAAGATTAAAAAAAAATACATTTTTCATTTACTTTTTGCTTGTGAAATTTTCCATTTAGTTCTTTTTTCATAAATTTCTAATTTGTTTCGTTCATATTTATTTTTTGGGGTTTTTATTGAAATTGATAAGTATATAATAGTAATTTTTACTGTTTATATACATTTATTATATTGACATACATGTATGTCAAAACAGATGTTTATTTTTTGTAGTTAGTGGTCGATGGTCGTTAAAAGAATTAAGTAGCTGGCAACTTGGCTATTTTTGTAGCCAGCTAATTTTGTAGTCAGTAGTCGATGGTCGGTAGCCTTTGATTGTGTTTATAGCATAAGGGCATTATGAAACACTTTGAATTGTGTTCGAACATTGTTCGAATACAAAGCAACTGACGTTTTGGAAGGCAGCCATTATTTCATATTTCCCATTTCTCTTCTACAAATAAAATATCAATATTTGATGATCATTAATGATTATTTTTTTTTTAATTAATTAAATTTAAGATTTTTTTTTAGTTTTCCGATTTTATTAATTTTATTGAAAATTGCAATTTTTGGTAAAAAAAATATTAATTTTGGTTTATTATTAGATATGTTTCCTAAAACTTTTAGTTTACGGTTTTTTAAGATTTTTTTTTTTAATTTAGCTTTTTTTGTAAGTACAAAAATTTTCTAGTGAAATTTGCTCTATTTGTGATTAAATGGTGGTTTTTATATCCTTCACCACAAAAAGTACAAAAAGGGTATAACTAAGTTTGTCATTCCGTTTGTAATTGCTACAATATCCATTTGCGACCCCATAAAGTATATATATACTGACTTCTTATGCATAGCGAGGTCACTCTGTCCATCCGTGTTAGCGTTGAAATCAATTTGCCAAGGCCAGCTAAAAAAAATCGATCAGACACAGTGTCGAAGTGCTATTAAAAATCAGCAAGATCGGTACTTCGAGGCAGCGGGTAAAACCGCCCGTCTCTAATTTTTCAAAAAATTCAAAATAAGAAAAACACATCCGAGTTATGTGCCTTTGAACTTTTCACAGAAAAGTACAATTGTGCACCATGTTGTATAAAATATCAATATGGGTATTATTTAAAAGCTTTTGAATAGATTTTTAAGGATATACTAAAATTTTCTTTAAATCCTTAACCCATTAAGAGCCGATGACATTTTGATATAAAATTCTATATGGAACTTAATTTTTTCAAAACAATAATAAAAACCTTGAAAACAAAAGAAATTTTCATTTTTTGTCCATATCTCTACCATTTTATGTTAAAATTTGTAAATTTTTAATTCTATTCTATTTTCTGATGTATTTTTTTGGTCAATTTTAGACTTTTTTGTAAATTTTTCAAATTCATTTTTTTTTCTCGAGTTCTTAGTGAACCTTTTTTTATTTCTGAATTTTAGTAAAATATTAACATCTCGGTTATACGCTTTCTAGTTGGATATTCGATCAACTTTTATTTTATATTTTAAATTAAGTCAGTTGAAATCGTTGCTTAACTTTAATTTTGTTGTTAAGTCCCAGCTTTCTGGTTAATTTTTCAGTTTATTTTTTATTATTATTTTTTATTTTACTTATTTAAATTTACTATAAAAGCTTCAAAATATATTATTGTTAATAAATTATAAAGTTTTTTTTTATTAATGTGGTGTAAGTAATTATTTTCTTTTCGTTGTTCAATTCCATTATTTATATTTATAAAGAAATAAATTAAAGTCAATAACTTTTTTTATGACTGTCATATTATACGCTGCAAGTAATAAAGTTTTTACTATAGGTGACAACTATTATAATGGACATAATATTAATTATTTAAATAGGTAGGACTTTTTTTCTTTCCTAGTAGAAACAGCACATAAGTATTTCCTCCAAAAAAAAAATTTTTTTTAATTTAATAATAAACCCTCAAAGAAGAAATCGAAACTTAAATAATAAAAATTTTATGATAAATATATTAGTTTAGACTGTAGGAAAAATATTTCTAGCAACTGATTATTTGCGTACGAATTTTAATTCAAACAATAGTTTAACTAAATATAATATTTTAAAAAATTAAAAAAATACCTGTCAGAAAAAACTTAGTAATAAAAATAAAAATTAATAATTCCAGCAATTAGCTAATAAATACGTACACTTGACTTACAACCACAACAACTACCATGACAACAATAACTATACTTCAAGTAAAGAACTCCAGAAATGGAAAATGGAGAGTTTGAAATGGTTCTAAGCTAAAATGATAATACTGTTCTCAACTACTTGTAGCATTTACTATGAACAAAAATAAATAACAAACAACTTATCATTTTCTTGTTTTTGTTTTTATTTTTGTGGATGAAAGAGGACTTCTCTAAAAAATTACTTTTTCTTTTCCACGACAATCGAACTCATTGCATTTAAACTTGACGTGTATGATCCCAGTTATACATTAAACTTAAGCTTATGAATTTTGCCACCGTTAAAATCCTGATTTTCTAAATACATGTACCTATTTCGCGCTTGTCGTTTTTAGAGTCAGATAACTGGCTTAAAATCGTAACCAGGGAGATATTGCATAGTTGGAGAGAAAATAAATATTTCGCAAATAAATTTACATGGAATCAAATCAAAATAACGACCGTAAAGTTATCATTTGAGTTAATGAGTAATTTGCATAAAAAATCAAAATGATAATTTTTTTAAACCCAAGTTTTTTTTAATATTTAGTAGATTAGATAAAAATATATATTTGGTGCATGGTTTGGGATTTGTTGTTATAATTTTTTTTTTTTTTTTTTTTTTTTTTTTGTTAAGCTAGTACTCTGTTCATCATTTCGTGCGAAATGTTGTCATAGGTCCATATAAAAAAATTACAGCGAAATAAATGAGAAAAAATGTTGCTAAAGTAGTACTCTGTTTATTTGTGAAATAGTCACGAAATGTTTATCGCAGCATGTTTACCAACTAAAAAAATGTTCTAGGCAACATTTTTTTTCAACTACGAAATAACATACGTAGAACTTTTTTCGTACAGAATTTTTTTAAAAACAATTTTTTCAGAACGTTTGTTTTGATTTATTTTTTTGGGTTCAAAAAATGTTTAAAAGAAAAATGAACAAAGTGGACATTTAAAAAGAGAAAAAGATAAAAATTATTTTTAATTGTTTATTTATTTATTTCTCTTCGGCTTCAGTAAAAGTTAAATTTTAAATTTTTTTCGATTATTATTTTCTAAAACGCTGTGTTAGCACTAGTAGCTAAAGCTAAAAGTCTATAGACCGCGTTCTTCCGTACACGCTTTTTACGCTTTTCATACTTTTTACGCTTTCTACACTTCTTAAACGTCAAGTTGCATGCAACGCTTTTTATGTGCCAAGTTTTTGTTTTGATCAGCTGTGATGTAAATATTTTTATCTAAAAAAACATTTTTGGATAAATGGAAAGTGAAATTGAAATGTTTAAAGAATTTATGGTATATATTATTTATATTATAATATTTTGTGTAACAAGGACCTATGAAAATCTTCAAAAAAAAGGAAACGGTTTTTTTATAAAATAAATAAACACATTAGGGATGAAACTCAATACGTAAAAGTAATCGATAGCAAAAACACTAGTTTTGTTGATGAAAGAGTTGTTGTAAATTATTAATATTAACGTATTTTTTCTGAATTTATTTTAAACTTTACTAAAAGGGGTTTTTTTACTAAAAAGGCTCTAAAAACAAAAAAAAACAGAAAAAAATGAATCATTAACACAACAATATTTATCGATACCATTGACAATAAAATATAATTTACCATCCTTAGCTATCAAAAACAGCTGAAAATTTTCATGGCATTTTAAAACAATGTAGTACACGTGAAAACAATAAAACAAAAACAATTCTTCCAAAGCGCAAGATAGACACCATATTTTAAATGTCAAATGTTCTACATGAAATCATTAATGTTACTCAACAATTTTCACAAAAATCGAACAGAGTACCAGGCTTACCAGTAGTCATTTAGTACAGTCAGTTAAGTATTAGTATTAGTTATTTTGCAGTTGTTATAACAATTTACACTTACGCAGTGTTTACCATCCCTGATTAAAATACATTAAACATAAGTACGACCAAGTATGTAAGGGGAGTTTGAAGAAAAAATTAAACTGATCATATTTCAAAATTAACAACGCTTCGTTGTTAACTTGACTCAATTTTATAAAAATGCTATTCGCCACAATATTATCGAACAGTTGAACTTTAACAGTTTGCAAAACTTAACGCGGTTGTAAAATAAATAAAGTATTTGTAAAACTAATGCGCTTGAGCAACGGTTAGAATTAAAAAAAATAAGGCGCATAAACAAAACTTTTCGTGACTTCTACTAAAACGCATATTAAATTTGCTTAAAAATCGTTAAAAAAAAACTGAAATGTTTTCTCGTTTAAATATTTGGCATTTAGGCCTTTTGGGTTTTGTGTGTTTCTTTAACCAAATTAATGGTTCAAATGGTTTTGAGTATTTTAAGGAGCTACGTAAGTTTCTATTATCTTTAATAATTTTTGATATGTTAGAACACAATGTTGTTAATTAATGGCAATTAAATTTAAAATTTTACTTAAAAATAATTTAATTCTGCCAATGGGATTCGCAGCTTCTCCAGTTGTGGCAGATATTGTTATGGAGAAATTATTAGACACGTGCATTGAAGAAATTAGTATTAAACCAGGAATAATGACTAAATATGTGGATGATTTGTTTTGTATTATTTCAGTATCTGGAATTAAAAATATGTTGAAAACAGTTAATAATTTCAATAGTTGTATCAAATTCACAATAGAAATTGAAAGTGATTTTAAACTCCCCCATTTACATATGTTATTAATAAGGAGAAGTAAAAAACTAAAAATGGATTGGTATCAAAAGACAACAGATAGATAGAGTTATAAAGATATTAATTAATAATAATTTTCAAATGCAAGTTATAAATAGTTGATTTAAACAATAAAGGTACGGAAGAGCAAGTAATACAAGAAATGTTGCAGATACAAAAGTTTACAAGTCTTTAATTTATGTACCAGAAATATCAAAAAGGAATAAAAAAATCAAAAATTGTTGATGCATAATGGCTTACAAAATTTACGATACTTTAAGAAGATTAGTTTAATAATGATTATTTGACCCTTTTTTTTTATTAAATTATTTTCTATTTTCTTGAGCTTTGGGTCCTTATATTTTTTAATAATATTTTATTTCAATATTTCGGTACTTTCTGCGTACCTTCTTCAGGAAACAAAATTAATATATAACCAAAATAACAAAATTAATTAACAATTGAAAAAATTTTTTGTCATAATGAAGTTAAAAAACAATGTTTCAAAAAATTTTCAAAAACAAAAATATAAAAAAAGTGTTTTGTGTTACATACATATATTAAGAACAAAAACATTTATGTTATTTTGTGAATTAAGTGTCTGTATACATGAGCGACATTATCGGTATCTGCTTTAAAATTAATTCTTTTAGTCAATGGAGTATTTACAATGTGTAACATTTCCAAAATATACCGTCTCTTATAATTTTTTTCAATACCAAGAACTGAAGCATTTTCAAAGTTAGGATAGTGACCTGAGTCAAAACAATGAGTGGATAATGCTGTTTTTTGTGAATTAACATATCTTAAGTCCGACTTATGTCCAGCAATTCTAGTCTTATCCACTCATTGTTTTGACTTAGGTCACTATCCTAACTTTGAAAATGCTTCAGTTCTTGGTATTGAAAAAAATTATAAGAGACGGTATATTTTGGAAATGTTACACATTGTAAATACTCCATTGACTAAAAGAATTAATTTTAAAGCAGATACCGATAATGTCGCTCATATATACAGACACTTAATTCACAAAATAACATAAATGTTTTTGTTCTTAATATATGTATGTAACACAAAACACTTTTTTTATATTTTTGTTTTTGAAAATTTTTTGAAACATTGTTTTTTAACTTCATTATGACAAAAAATTTTTTCAATTGTTAATTAATTTTGTTATTTTGGTTATATATTAATTTTGTTTCCTGAAGAAGGTACGCAGAAAGTACCGAAATATTGAAATAAAATATTATTAAAAAATATAAGGACCCAAAGCTCAAGAAAATAGAAAATAATTTTAAGAAGATTATTTAAATTCATAATTATTATTTTTTTTTTATTTTAAGAATTCCTTGTAATGGTAATGATAGTGTGAATTATAATAAGGTATACATAGGTACAGCAAAAAATAAACTAAAAATTAGAATAGCTGGACATAAGTCTGATCAAAGATAAAGGGACGTTCATAATCTACATTATCTTCCGCATTATCTTCCTATTGGGCCAGATTAAATCATAATCCCAACTTTTAAATAACATCAGTTTTAAACATAGAAAATATTTCTAAACGTCGGTATATGTCAGAGATGTTACAAATAATTAAAGTTTTATCAACAAAAAGAATAAATTTTAAGGCTGATACTGAAAATGTTGCGCAATGTTATAGACATTTAGAGCATACATTATGAGGTATCTTATTCTTCGTAATATTTTTATCATGAAATTTATGAATTTGAACTGTGTTTTTTTTTTTAATTTTTAATTTTTTTTTTTTTTTGGTGTTTTGAGTTTGACAAAAAAAGTTTTCAATTTAATGTTGTGTTTGAAAAAAAAAACTTAATGCTAATATTTTTGTTTCCTGTTTTCTGAAGATGCCTCCTAACAGTATGGCGAAATATTGAAAAAAAAACAAAAAAATAATAAACGATATGTTTGTTTTAAAAACTCACCTAGTGCTTAAAAAAAATAGAAAAGATAAGTGATTAAATATATGTATATGATTTGTTAAAAAAAATATTTTTCCTTAAATAAAAATATTCTTTTTTTTTACAAAGACAAACATTTCATAATATTCTCATGAAATATTTATTGCTGATCGTATAGCTCATCAGTAGATTTTACCCAAATTTTATTTATAAAATTCAAGATTCTTATGTCTTAAACTAAATTGATTAAATGGGAACTGCATTTAACTTATAAAATAAACAGACAACAAAAATTAATAATATTGTATACCTTTATCACGCACGAAAATGTTCTAGGCAACGTGTTTCTTAAAAGCTAAGCAAATCAAAAAAAAAAAAAAATAAAAACATTTTAGTACAAAAAATGTAATACACACCGGAATTTTATATCTATTTATATAAAAATTAAAATAGTAGTGTGCGCAATATTTTCGTACAATAACAATACAATAAGAAAAAAAATTACCTGAAAAAATACTTTTACTTTTTATCTAAAAAATTATATTTGCGATTTTCTTTGTCTTTTTAAGCCTAGTTCTCTGTTCGATTTCGCGAAAAATGTTAAGCAACATGCATTATTTCGCTTGAAAAACTTGACAATTAGCTACTAGTGCCAATATAGCGTTTTATAAAATAATCATTGGAAAAAGATTTAAAATTTACTAAAGCCTAAGAGAAATGTTCATCCTAACTTATGGGATTTATCCCATATATGCTTTTGTTTTTAAATTGCAGTAATAAGCACATGCTTTTCTGCGTCATTAAATTAATTTTTGTCTTTTACTTTTTAAAAATATCCAATTTGTTCATTTTTTTTAATAAATTTTTTGAGCCCAAAAAATTAATTAAAACAAACGGTCCAAAAAATTGTTTTTAAAAAATTCCGTACGAAAAAAGTGCTGCTTGAGTTATTTCGTAGTGTAAAAGAAATGTTGCCAAGCACATTTTTAGTTAGAAAACATGCTGCGAAAAACATTTCGTGACTATTTCACATATAAACAGAGTACTACTTTAGCAACATTATTTCTTTACTATTTCGCTGTAATTTTTTTATATGGACTTTTTCAACATTTCGCAGGAAATGATGAACAGAGTACTATGCTTTACTTGGTAAAACGGCGCGATTTAAAAAGTTATGTTTTTTGCTACAAAAAAGTTTTGGTAATCCTGATTCTAAGCGCAAAGCGTGTGGTTCGAAAAATGTATGGGATATCATAAATTTTCTGATTCCATTACAACGCAACAAAGTATACCAATGATTCAGAACCTGGAATTCAGTAATTGAATAGAACAGTCACCGATGAGCTTTATTGCGGCCTAGCGGCCACACAACTCAAGTTTAAAGCCTGTTTCTCACTATACAACAGAGTATTTAGATTTGCTAAACACCTACATAAGTATTATGAAAAAGTGTGATAGTGTGAAAGCAAATATAATGCATATGTAAAATAATACAAAAAGGAATTTGACATCCAATAATACAAATTAAATTTTTTAATACTCTAAACACTCTGACTCCTATAGGACACTCTGATGTAAATCTTCGGAACTATAAATATTTGAGCGCTCTTAGACCCCAAAAAAGTTTTCTAAAAATAATCTTTTCTAAAATAAATTTGTTTTTTTTTTTTACTCTTTATGAGCGTAAAATCTTAGAGAAATTTCCTTATCGATTCATAGGGTTTGCTGGGAATTTTTAATCTACTTAAGAGTAGAAATACAACCTCACGGTAGCGGATGCGGTTGTTTTTTTTTTATATGAAGTTTTGACAATGTAAAACGCATAGCGAATCCGCACGAAATTAGAATCTTTTTTAATTTCAGTGCGTTTTTTCTCAAGCTCTCAATACAAAATTTTTTCTCCTTCAGCATGTTGCCACACGTTTATAGTTTTTCTTTTTCTGTCTAATTTTTTGTGAATGACTAGAAAAAAAAGAGAAAAAAGTCATTGAAAACAACAATTAAATGTTTAAACATTTCCAATTTATTGCTTATATACATTGTATAAATTCTTTTATTTATATTTCAATGAAAAGATAAAAAAAAAACTAGCAAACAAATAATAAAAAATGACAATAAAATCCGCATCCGTCGCCACACCTCATTTTAATTGTTTTTTCTCTGAGATGCAGACTTCGGCTCCGCAACCGTAAGGTTGTATTTTGTACTCTGAAGTATGATAGTGTATTAACAAAATGAAATGTTACTTGGATTATTTGACAATCATAAAAATTATCATTAGATTTCTTTCTTACAAAATCTGATAGAAATCTTAATAGTGTGAATAGGCATTTAATAACACAATTTTGCTGTTTAGTATAATTAAAAAGTTTTTTCATATATCTACAGACAAAAATATTGTTGCAGTAGCTTCCAATATTTCTTAACCATCCATATGAAAGACTTGACGATAGATTTTACGTACACTGGGGCAGAAATTAAATATTTGAGTATAGAGTTCCATAGTAAGCATTTTTTTTTTTTTTTTTGGTTTTTATTTTTTGTTTTTCAAAGATTAAAATAAAATTTTTTTTGACTTCAATTCAAATATGTGAAAGGAATGTTTATTTGCATTTACATAAATAGGACCACAAAGCCCTACATAAAGACTTCAAAACCATAAACCGTAAAGTTATTGTCTATAGTTAATGAGGTATTTTCATTTTTATTAAAATTAAATGTTTTAAATTTTTGAATATAAGGCTTTTTAGAATATTGGACAGGTTTCAGAAAGCTCTATACGTCTTCAGCTGTTCTCAAATATAATTAATCCCCCAGGAATTAAATCTTATGAAGAAATGTCTAATTTATTAATAAAAGTGTTACAATTTCAAACAACACTTTATACTCTTTGTCCAACCTGTGGTTTCACTTGAAACACAGGTGAAACATATTTTGAAATATAAAAGATATTTTCGGAATAAGACATGTATCTGAACGAATTCAATGAAAAATTTCGTTGAAATCTGTTGGACATTTACCGAAAATATCATGTACGAATTCGGTCACATTTGAATTTTATAGATAAATTGCTCGAACTTCGGTAACAGGCATATCACACACCATCTTGAAGTTTCATTAAAATCGGTTGAGCAGTATAAAACTGATTATTTTTTCCCCTTTACCTTTTTATGCATAAACGACAATAAAACATAAAACTTATTTTTTGTATTGCTTTTAATTTCAGCCACCTTTTTGAAACCATGTAAAATCTATGAACCAGGATTTACAGCTTGTTCTACTGAAAATACACAAAGATTAATTACAGAACTGGCGAAAGGTAACAATACTTTTGGGTTTTATACCAACTTTCGAATATTACTTTAAAGCTATGAAATAAACTTTATTCAGGTATTCCGGAAGTAAATGCAATCATTGGTCCTATTGATCCTATGAAATTAAAAGAAATTAATTTTAGGCAAGAAAATACGGAGGCGGCTTCACTGAGAGCAGACTTAACCGAATTAACTGCAACGGGACTAAAAGGTTTAGTTATAAAAGAAAGCAAGTAAGTTATCAGAAGACAAATTACGGCATTCGATATCGACCGAAATTATATTTAAATTCTATTGAAATTTCGAACGATATGCTCATACGTCTATCGACAATTTTATTCATAACATGCACAAAATTCACTTTTTTCTTAATCAAAAAGTTTTCTAAAATTTTTGGGAAATTAGTAACAAAGTTTTAAGTTAATGAAATTAATTAAATTTATTTACATGAAATATTTGAATAATTTTTTAATCCAATTAATAAGAAAATACAATATTTTTCAAATGATTATTTATTAATTATTATAGCTTAAACATCAGCTTAAACCAATGAAGAGACTCGGTACTTATGTAGTGATACGAGGGCTGCTCTATATATTTCTGGCCTAATAGTGAAAATGCGAATATTTATAATCAAAAATGGTTTCATTGTTTTTCAAAGTATTCTCCAGCATGATTTATATACTTTTACATGCGCTCAAACCAGTTGCCGAAGCACTTTTTCCACTCCGATTGAGACACCTCTAAAACATGGTTTTTGAACACTTCAACCGCTTCTTTTGGCGACGAAAATCGTTGACCACGCATTTTTTTCTTGATGTGCGGAAACAAGAAGAAGTCATTAGGTGCCAAGTCAGGGCTGTACGGCGGATGACTCATTAATTCGACGTTTTGGCCGGTTAAAAACGCTCTGATTCGTCTTCTCTTGTTGGTCAAAAACGCTCTGGTTTGAGCCGATGTGTGAGAGCTCGTATTGTCATGGTGAACAATGATTCGTCTTCTCTTGTTGGTTTTTCGAATTTCTCTGATGACTTCAGGCAAACAAATTGTAGTGTACCACTCAGAAGTGACCGTCCTACGTTGCTCAAGCGGCACATGACCAGTTTTGCCGAAGAAACAGGCGACCATTTGCTTCGAAGTGCTTCTTCCACGAACATTTTTCGTTGGTTTTTGCTCGTCTTTGAAGACCCACACGGTCGATTCCTGTTTCGTTTCGGGCTCATACGCATAGATCCATGATTCCTCACCTGTGACGATCTTATAAAGGTCTTTTGAAGCACCGCAATCGTGTTTTTGCAACATTTCTTTGCACCAATCGACACGAGCCTTTTTTTGAGCGACCTTTTTTACGGCCAGGTGTTCATGCAGTATCGAATGTATGCTGGTGGAAGAAATGTCCAAGGATGTCTCTCACGGCATCAATGTTCTCTGGCACAACAGCCGTTTTTGGACGACCTTCACTAAATTCGTCTTTGAGCGAGCTTCGGCCACGATTAAATTCATTATACCAATTTTTCACAGTGCTATAGGATGGTGCTTCATCGCCATACAAAGATTTAAGTTCATCAATGCACTCTTGTCGTGATAATCCACGTCGAAAGTTGTGAAAAATGATGGCACGAAAATGTTCACGAGTTAATTCCATTTTTTTCTATATTATTTTTTTCAAGTCACTGTAAACAACACAGATAATGGTCGTACGTCAAAACGTTTTGAGTACGATTATGCTTAAAAATGACAAACTTTCCAATGGAAATGTCAGATTGCACTTGGCAGCACTCAGTGTTGCCTGGCCAGAAATATATATAGCAGCCCTCGTATCGAGCCTTAGTATCATCAGTTGTTTTTACTCCTGTTAAATTAAAAAAGACCAAAAACGTCCTAAAATCGTAACATACAGCGACATGTTGCTAATGCATTTGTTTTACGTCAATCGCGTAAGAACAATTATATCGTAACATTTTAATTATATCGAAAATCATCTTCTGATTAGTAGTCACACAAATCGATTATTTACAAAGTAAAATTTTAAAGTTGAAAGAAATCTGTTTTGAAATTAAAACATTAGACCCTTTACTAACTATGCTCATATATGCATAAATAATTCTTTTTAACTGGAACGTCTGTACCATCAGAACAAATTATTTTAAATTGTTACAAACGCTACCAAGCAAATAAATTGAAAAGAATTTTATATCTAAGAAGATTCGATTAACAGGTGGCGACTTCTATAATTTTCGCTATTGCTAAAAAATCTGAGACAAAATTTTTATTTATTTATTTTTTTTATTTAAGAGTTTGGTAACGGCGAAAATTATGAAATTCGACAGTACTGTCACCTGGTACATAATCTCTTCATGGTTATGTTGTAAAAAAAATGTATTTTTCTTATAATAGAAAATGTTAGCGGTTCCTCAATTCCATTAATTATTTGCAATTAAAAAAATTATTTTTTTCAATCAGTCATATCATTAATATACGTCGATTAGTATAAGTTATCACTTCTTTAAACTAAATAGTAGATGACCACATTGTTAGAATCTGCACCCAACTTTATGTTTTAATTAATTTCAACCGTTTAAACTAGCCCCAATATAAATAATATTTAAAATAGCAACGCTAAAAGCTGATGTTGTGTTTGAATATTGTTGGAGAGTTTCTTATATAAGCAGAGTAGAATAAGTTTTTAATTGCCACTACAAAGGCCAAGGACCAGATTAATGCGAATCCATTTTTAGAAACAATTTTTTTGAGTTACTTGAAAAGTTGCAGCGGGAGTTGCAAGTGCGTTTGATGTTGCTGTTATGATAGTTGTTTGAGTATATCACACATAAGCATCTATAAGAAAGCAAATTTCAAAAAATCGCTTCAAAAATTAAAACTATAAAATTTTGCTTATCCCGCTTGCTTCATACACTTCATGCAGTCAAGCAAAAATTTCATACAACCAGTATCAAGAAAAATTTCATCTTACAAGTGTGTTGTGTGTGTGTATGGTGAACAGAATAAAAATTTAGCTAGCAAGTGTAAGACAGTCGCAGCGACTGGGTTGATGAGGTGTCTGCAGGTTTGTTTAGTGTTTAAATCCCACAAAAGTTTTGAATTTAAAAAAAAATTATTGTTCAGTAGTCGAGATAGATGAATTTTTTAAAGGCGAACAAGAAAAATGCAAAAGTCACACCATAAAACCGTGTATGCCAGTCGTCGCTGATATGGTTTATTAACACGAAACTCGAATTCTAGTCTTACAGCAAAGCTGTTAAAGTTTTGTTTAGTGAAATGGACATGGAAATTAACACTAGACAGAAATAAAACATAAAAAACGCAAAAATATTTTACAAAATGGTTTTATAATTAAAGCCATAAAATAAAGGAAATCTATATGTACATTTTCTTTTTTTCATAAATCCTTACACTTTATTTAGATAAGTACAAGAATGTGGTATCACTTTTCCCTATAAAAGTTTCACCTTATTAAAAATAATCTATAAAATTATTGAATTTTTACGTGGATCACATGTGGAATATTTAATATAAACTAGAAATTAGATAGACATGAGCATTAACTTTACCATTTTAATTGCGACAAATTCAAATGGTTTTAGAATTTCGACATAAACTACACTCACATAAGTTTTATTAAAAAATAAAATAACCAAAATTTATTTTTCCTAGGGTAAGCAAAAAAGATTTCAGTTGGTTGACCAAAATTTTCATACCAAAGTTCAGACTGGAAGGCAACTACAAAATGGATGGACGTATATTGCTTTTACCTTTAAATGGTGAAGGTCACTTTTTCATTGAAATTGGTAGGTCTATAATTAAAATGTCTTTTAAATATAATAAAAATTACCGGAAAATTTTATTTCGCTTTCAGATAATATGGACATTGTAATGCGTACGAAAACAAATCTTATTGAAAAGGATGGTTTTACGTTTTATAACGTCACTAGCATTAAAGTGGATTTGGATATTTCTAAACTTCGTACCCAATTTGATAATCTCTTCGGTGGCAACAATAAGGAGGTAGAGCGCAGCACAAATGAATCGTTTAATAAGAATTGGAAAGAATTTTTTGAAGCCTTACGGCCACTGATAAATGAAACAGTTGAACGTATTCTATACGATATATTGCATCCGGTATTTTTGATAATACCAGCCAAATTTATGGTCGAAGATATTCCAAGCCCCGACAAATTTTATGCTAATAAACAGTGAAAAAATTATTCTATCTATTTATCTTTATATTTTACGACAATTTTTATTGCTGTAAATAAGTTTTTGTCAAAATAAATCAACAAAATATTTTAATGTTCAAATCATAGCCCAATAAATTATTTTTATATGAACGTCTTTCATTTTAGATGTCCAAATTTACATAATAAACCCATATTTTTAATGTAAAAAACAGCTATTGTACATACCTGTTGAACTATTTTGCCATGGTTAATAACTCTTAACGAATTGCGTGAACAAAAACTTTCAATTTTAGAATCAATTCAAAGCAGACTTTATTTAAAATTGCAATAAAAAACACTTGTAAAATAAACAAGTAAGAGTGCTATATTCGGCTATGCCGAATCTTATATATGTGAAATAACTTCAATCAAAACAGCAAATATTGGGATGACAGAGAATTAAAATAAAAAATAGTACTACATATATTTACAGCCCAATTCTGTGCACTTGATAAGTTCGAAACATTGAGTATTTATCAACTTTTGAATATTTATCAAGATTTGGTATTCTACTACAAAAAATAAAAGCTTTTTAGTTGATAATTTTTCAAAGTCTCATTTGGTATTGATAAATATTTTATATTGTGTGTGTGTGTGTGTGTGTGTGTGTGTGTGTGTGTGTGTGTGTGTGTGTATTCAAATTCGGTAAATAGCGCACGCTTCATGCATATATCAACATAAGGAATTTTTTTTTTTTAAATCATCAATAAATTATTTTCTATTTAATTAAGCTTTGGGTCCTTATATTTTTTAATAATATTTTATTTCAATATTTCGGTACTTTCTGCGTACCTTCTTCAGGAAACAAAATTAATATATAACCAAAATAACAAAATTAATTAACAATTGAAAAAATTTTTTGTCATAATGAAGTTAAAAAACAATGTTTCAAAAAATTTTCAAAAACAAAAATATAAAAAAAGTGTTTTGTGTTACATACATATATTAAGAACAAAAACATTTATGTTATTTTGCGAATTAAGTGTCTGTATATATGAGCGACATTATCTGTATCTGCTTTAAAATTAATTCTTTTAGTCAATGGAGTATTTACAATGTGTAACATTTCCAAAATATACCGTCTCTTATAATTTTTTTCAATACTAAGAACTGAAGCATTTTCAAAGTTAGGATAGTGACCTAAGTCAAAACAATGAGTGGATAATGCTGTTTTTTGTGAATTAACATATCTTAAGTCCGACTTATGTCCAGCAATTCTAGTCTTTAGTTTATTTTTTGAAAATGCTTCAGTTCTTAGTATTGAAAAAAATTATAAGAGACGGTATATTTTGGAAATGTTACACATTGTAAATACTCCATTGACTAAAAGAATTAATTTTAAAGCAGATACAGATAATGTCGCTCATATATACAGACACTTAATTCGCAAAATAACATAAATGTTTTTGTTCTTAATATATGTATGTAACACAAAACACTTTTTTATTTTTTTGTTTTTTGAAAATTTTTTGAAACATTGTTTTTTAACTTCATTATGACAAAAAATTTTTTCAATTGTTAATTAATTTTGTTATTTTGGTTATATATTAATTTTGTTTCCTGAAGAAGGTACGCAGAAAGTACCGAAATATTGAAATAAAATATTAATAAAAAATATAAGGACCCAAAGCTTAATTAAATAGAAAATAATTTATTAAAAAAAAAAAAAAAAAAAAAAAAAAAAAAAAAAAAAAAAAAAAAAAAAGGGTCAAATAATCATTATTAAACTAATCATCAATAAATTTACGTATCCTTTTAGAAAAATGGAAGAAGAAATAAATTTGTTAATGCTGATTTGTCAAGACAAAGAATATAAGGAAAAAAAGGCAAAGGTGTGACTTACAAAGATTACGTGACTCAAGCGATCCTTTTCAGTTGTTAAAAAAATTTTCGCCTGAGTCGTGTTCTTGCTCGGCAATTAATTGCAGACTTACAGCCGATCATATTTCGGTTTCCTTTACGGGTTAATGAACTATACAAATTTATATGTTTATTAATATACTTTATAGCCAATTAATTTGTAATAATTCTTGCAAAAAAATCGACTTCAAAACAGATTTCATCTGTCTGCCTATAAAAGCTCAAGAGTATGGCTACATAAATTAGATTACATTAACTATTGGGACACTCTTATATCTCCAAACTTTATACTTTTTTAACTGTTCAATAGTTTCGCAATATACATTAAATTACAGCAACTATAAGGGTCACCCTTTATTTTCAAAATTCAAATTATATACTTGCTCTTGTAATAAATTAAGCAATCAAGTTCTGTGTAAATTTCAATCGTCTGTTTATAACGGATCATTAGTTTGCCCATACACATCAGATTGTATCAACTATTGTTAAATCCTTTAATTTATAATTTAAAGTTTTTATATTTCTTATTATACCAAACAATGTAGTGGACATTCTGTGTAAAATTCAGGTGTTTGTATACAACGGGTCAATAAATACGGCCATATAGAACAAACTACATTATTTTGGGAACAACCTTTAATTTCTAAAATCACATTCTATTCTTCTTGTTATAGCGGACTTAGCAAAACAGGTCCCTTGTAAATTTCAGCTGTCTGTCTATAACGATTCAAAAGTTCGGCCACATACACCAAATTACATTAACAATTGAGACACCCGATTACTTCCAAAAGCAAATTTTATACTTTTTGTTGTAGCGGAGTTAGTAATACAGGTTCTTTGTAATTTTCAAGCGTCTGTCTACACATCAAATTCAATAAACTATTGGCGCACCCTTTAGTTTATAATTTTTAATGTAAATACTTGTAACTATAACGACCATATCAATCAAATTTATGTCAAATTTTCAATGGTTTGTCTATAATGGCCCATATAAATAAATTTACATCAATTATGGGGGCACCCTTTAATTTTTGGATTTATTTTTGTATAACTTTTTGTTATTGGGAGCTATAGTATTACGCAGTAGTTTTAAATTTTACAGAATCGCCCTTTACAGTTCATAATACACGTAAAAAATATGTGTGTTGTCCCCATACAACACCCTTTAATTTTTAAGATTATGAACTGCTTTTTAAACGGGAACAATCTGTAAGCATAATCTATAATATTATTAAAAATTTTCAAAATCGGTGCAAAAATGTCTTAGTTCTGCAGGCACAAACCTAAAAAAAGCAACATTCAGTCGAATTGTATAACCTCCTTTTTTTGAAGTCGGTTAAAAATACATACTTAGCTGATGTATCCATATTTTTGCTTTTGCCAATAATTTAATAAAATCAGCTGTTAATAAAAATTCACCACACTGGTGAATTTCAAAAGGTCTTTATTTATCAATGTTTCCACAGAATACCAACCGAACTTTTACTTGATAAAAATCTTGACAAAATATCTTGATAAAAAATTTATCAATAATTCACAGAATTGGGCTGTTAATCTTACATAAAAATGTAAAGAATTAAAAAATAAGAAAAAACATCAAGTGAAAAGATTGGCGCTCGAGTTACGCGGCTCGAAATTTTCATATTTTTTAAAATATCGATATGTAACTCCAATCAAAAAGCAGAAAGAGAATAAAAAAGAATTGGTACGGCATATATCTGTGGTTTTCATGAATGTGCAAATTTTCACATATCGAGTTAATGATACCAAATTGTTTCATTTTAAGTGATTTTTTTAAATGTAAAAAACTAATTTTTTAAATATGGACCTATATCCCCCTTTTTTCTTTACACAACAATACAAATTAATTTCAACAATAACAAACACTGGCTTTTTTTTTAATTTCTTTCCTGTAAAAAAACAGCGCCAGATACGCTGTTTTATCTGAACACATTTCAAAATTATGTTTTGAATTTTGTTTAGTTAAAAACAAATCATAATCACGTGAGTGTTTGTTTTTGCTCTTTTATGGTCATAACAGTGCTTTATACGAAGTTTTTTCTTTTCCCATGTAATCTAAGCTGTGCTGTTGAAAAAAATGTAAAAGTTTCGCATTTTATAACATTTCTATTCTAACTTTTTTTTTTAATTGTATTAAAAGTTTTTAATATATGTATGTATTTTATTTTATCATATGAGATACCTACTCCTTTAAGTTTGTTACTTACTTGTGTGATCGCATTCTTTTTGTTCAGCGAAAATCATTTACATAGACATACTCTGTTTTGTCAGAACACAATTTCGATGTTTTAAATGGTTTGTTATTTTTAAATTGCTCTGGGATCTAATCCATAAGGAAATATTTCCTAAAAATTAGTTGGAATCTTGCTTAAACCCACACCAATATTTCTGTATAAAAAAAAGTTGAAAAGTTTTGATACCAAGACCGCCGCTTCAAAAATAACTAGTTTTTGCTCTACTGAAAAGTTTGATTTTAAGGCATGCGCTGTTATTCATGAAAACCACAGATATATAGTTTTACATAAAAATGACATCGGCTTTTAATGGGTTAAGCATTTTTTTAAAATTTTAGTATTTCCTTAAAGATCTCTTTAAAAGCTTTTAAATGATACCCATATTAATATTTTAAAAAATTTGAAAATTTCAGAGGCCCATAACTCGGAAAATATGGGCGAGCGCAAATTTTTTCACGTGATGTTTTTTTCTTACTTTCTATTTCTCTATCGCCCTATATAATTCTTTTTTTATTTGTAGTTACTTAATTGCTCCAAATGATATGTAAAATTAGAAGCAGGCGTGGTGTTTTACCCTCTGCCTCGAAGGCCATGAACCGATCTTTGCTGATTTTCAATAGCAAAATTTGTGAAACTATATCTGACCGATTGGCGTATTTAAATTTTCTCTAACTTACCTAATGTCTTGAAAAACTTGGTTTTAACACTTACACCAACGGAGTGATGAATATCGCACAATTTTTCGCTAAGCTTAAGAGCACAGAATATATAGACTTTACGGTGCCGGAAATGAATATTGCAGGACTACAAACGGAATGACAAAAGCAAACTGCTTAATCTTTTAAAATGTTTTTTATTATAATAAAATGTCAATAGAACCAATCCCACTTTTTATAATCAACTTCAGAAATCAATCTAGCGATGTGAGTATGTTGGGTGTTTCCATTGCGCATGAAAATACGACGATTTCCCACAGGCTGCAATTGACGATAATTATCGACTAAAGCACCTTCTTGATTATCTGATAGTTGACGGAAACGGGAAATCTGAGAAATAAGAAATATACAAAAGAAAGAAAATTTAAAGTTTTCCTTTTATTGAATTAAAATGTTACCTGCTTTGGTGATATGGGTATAGGATCTGGATATAAAACCCATGTAACTGCTTCCGAACATGGTGGTGTGGTTAGAGAACCTGTAATATATTCAAAATAGTTTTCAATTAATTTACTATGCCAAGAAAATTTTACCGTGCTAGAATTTTAAATATTTAAAAAAAATTAGTTTAATAATGATTATTTGACCCTTTTTTATTAAATTATTTTCTATTTTATTAAGCTTTGGGTCCTTATATTTTGTATTAATATTTTATTTCAATATTTCGGTACTTTCTGCGTACCTTCTTCAGGAAACAAAATTAATATTGATATTGAATCAAAATAACAAAATTAATTAACAATTGAAAAAAAATTTTTGTCATAATGAAATTAAAAAACAATGTTTTTTTTTTGTTTTTTGATAATTTTTTGAAACATTGTTTTTTAATTTCACTATGACAAAAAATTTTTTTCAATTGTTAATTAATTTTGTTATTTTGATTCAATATCAATATTAATTTTGTTTCCTGAAGAAGGTACGCAGAAAGTACCGAAATATTGAAATAAAATATTAATAAAAAATATAAGGACCCAAAGCTTAATAAAATAGAAAATAATATTTTAAAAAATCCTATTCTCAAAAAAAGGAGTTTATAATCGTGAACACGGTCGATATGTGGAATTTTTTATTTACTTAGATATTTAAAAAAGTGCTTAGGATCAAACTTTGCAATCGCCAATAGAGCTCTCGTAGTGTCCAGTAAGTGAAAAATATTGTAGCTTCCTCTTGGAAAAATTGAGCCCTTCAAAACAATACTTCGTAATATGCCTTACAAGGAGTTTGGTAAAGCAATAGCTTTCGATGTCAATTATAACATCTTTAATTGCTTTCTCAGAATTCACACTTATAAAGTAGATTTGATTTAAAAGAAAAAGTTTAAGATTAGTTAAGGCGTAATTCAAGTTTCCAACTTTTTTTTCTGAACAATATTTTAGCAAACTTTTAATGCTGTTCAAGAATACGAATCTTAGCACTAGACACATTTAGTAGTAAGATAATATTATTGTTGAATGAAGCCACAAGGCAAATATGAAGAAAATATAAAATCACGCTCGCGTTATCATTTCTGAATGGGAACGTAAGGTTTAGGTAAATTTAAGACACATATTTATGAATAAAATTCCAGTGCGATGTTTAATGGACTAAACACTTTTTTCAGATCTCAAAAGATGATTTAACTGCCCCGGTATTTTGAAACAAAGTAAGATATTTTTTATATCTCTCATATTTGTCCAACTAACGAGCTACTTAAGCGTATGCAAGGGAGAGTGAAGAACCTCTTTGATAACAAGAAATTTTCTAACTCTGTTTATCATTGAAAAGTCAGTGCTTTAAGGAAATTCGTACGATTAGCAGGTTCATCGATATGTAAGGAGTAGTATCCATTACAAAGAGTGTATTAATAACCAACTTCAATCCAAATGTTTTTATTCACTGCTGCTTCTACTATTTTTTGGTTGGAAAAAAATGCTAATGGAAAGGGCGCTTGCGTCTATTACTGCTACTCTGGTTGTCACCATGTGTTCTGCATTGTTTTCACCCAGTGGTAAGACCATAGTCAGGAGAAAGCCCACAAGGGTATTGATTCGAATCTATGTTACATTATTTATATTGCCAGTATCATTTGCACTACAGTTAAGGATTTTTTGTACATACTCTCTTTCCTTCTCCTGCGATAGTTCTTGGGCTGTATTGGGGTAACAGCTCACTGAGCAGACGACGAGGCATGAATTTCTCATAGCTGGTTCTCTTCAAGCATATGAGTTTGCACTTGGGATAAAATAGAATACAACGTGTAAACATATACTCCGACAATCCATCTTTTTTAAAGTATAAAACAGCCCTCAACAGCCACTCGTGTCTCGTTCGTTTATTGTCCAGGGCTAAGCAACAGGCGAGGATACACTCAGGCGGATGATCTGGCTAGACTTGGTACTGCCTTAGAAGGTGTGCCAATGAGGAGGTTCATGGAAGGTAGACCACTATTGCTGTAAGCAGAGTTGCCAGACAATTCTGGTCTATCTGGTCTACCCAGACATTGCCACATTGTGACATGCCCGGCAGATATGTAAGTAACGACCAATTAGCGCACATGTAATACTTTATATTGAGTACAAGTGAGTTCAGCAGTTAGAGTTCTGTTTAAATCTAGTGAAAATTAATTTTGTTTTATTTATCTTTCCTAGCGATGTGTTCTCTTGTTTGTTAAAATTCATAAATGGGTGGAATCATGTTTTTCCTATTCGTGCAGTTTTATTATAATTCTTGCGAAAAAAAAACCGACTTAAAAAAAATTTTAAAAGTCATACATCAAATTGCATTAACTATTGGGACCCCTTTACATGCCATCACCAAACTTTATACTTGTTATAGGAGACTTAGCACTACAGCTCCTTTTGTATTTCAACCGTCTGTCTAAAACTGTTGAACATATTACATCAGCTATTGTAACACCCTTTATACCAAACAAAGTAGTTGTCATTTTGTCTAATTTTTAAGCGTTTGTATCAGAGTAACGAAATGCTCTCTCGCTTCTCACACATGAGAGAGCAGTGAGATATTTTAGTTTTTGTTGCTTCTTTTCATAAATGTATGAAAGGCTAGAAAATATTTTTTTTTTCTCATTTATGAATATGATAAGTTATTATTTTCTTTTTCCACTTAAAAGTGAAAAAATTAGAAAATATTTTTTTCTCGCATGTGCTCATTTATGAGAATGTACAATTTTAATAGTTTTTCATAAGTAAAAAGATCATAAAAAGAATTTTCATTTAGCGTTCACGGGTGTGTATATACCTACGCATATTTTTTAAATTAGACTGCAGGCGTATGTACGCGTGTGTTAAAAATTGTTTTTTTTTTAGTTTTGCAGTATATGCAGATGTAAAATTTTTACTTTTATGGCTGTTATGGCTCGCTATATTCTTCAGTGGCCTATTAAAAAATTACTCTACTAGTTATTTTAAACCTAAATACATATTTTGTATATTTTCTTATCAGTTGAAGTCAGTATTTCGTATTAGGAATAGCAGATTAATAAATGTGAAGATTTTAGTGTTTCCTCATTTGAATTATTTTTTAATTTGCTTAAAATTTCAAATTATCCTTAAAAGGTGTTGTTAAAATTTTTATACATATCACATATAGTTACATACATAGTACTCTTCCAACTAAATAACAGATTTCTAAAATATGTATGTAAATTAATGTACTAGTAAAATTACATTTATGTAGCTTTTAATAAATTTTGTTTTCTGTATACTTTATTGTAAATATCTTAAGAGATTTTATCTAGTCTAGTTAAAATATTATTTGTTTACCCTGGCTTGCATTAATGCTTATACATGTTGGTTTTCGTTAATGACCGTGAAAAAGAAAATAATTTTTTTTTCTCATTTATGAGAAACTTAATTTTTCTCATCTTTGAATAATCATAAATGAAAAGTTTTCAACGCTGAAAAATTATTCCCATTCGTTTATGAAAAACAGCATTAATGAGAATGATGTTATTTATGTCTATCACATATGAATGCTTAAAAACTTAAGAGACGCACTTATTCAAGTATGATCGTAGTAAGAAAATTTTTATATGGTCATTTATGAACGTGAAAAATAAAATAAAAATCGTAGAAATCTCGTTTATGAAAAATATCATAAACGAGATTTCGAGATTGAGTGCACATTAATGAAAAATTTTAAACTCTGGTTTGTATATAACGGTTCAAAAGATACGTCCATACACATTAGACAAATTACATTAATTTTGGGAACACCCTTTAATTATTCATAAATTCAAAATTTAAACTTGATGTGTTAGCGGACTTAGCAATACAGGTCCCTTGTAAGCTTGACTATAACGGTTCAAAAGTTTAGCTACCTATATCAAACTACATCAACTATAGGGACACTCTTTTATTTCCAAATCCACATTATATATTTTTTGTAAATTTCAAGCGTCTGTATACAACTGTTTAAATACATTAAATTAAATAAATATAGGTGCACCTCTTAATTTATAATTTTGAATTTTAATACTTGTTACTGTAACGGTCATAGCAAATGATATTTTGTCCAATTTTCAAGCGTTTGTCTATAACCGTTCAAAAGAAAGGCCCATATAGGTTAACTTACGTCACGCGGTTTTTTTAATTTTAAAGTGGTGGTGGCGTAATAGACTTAGAAAACATGAATGTTGTATGGGGGCACCCTTTAATTTTTAATCTGTTTTTTTAAAATGGGGCCAATCTGTAAGCATCAACTTTTAAATAAAAAAAAATTATCAAAATCGATCCAGAAATTACTGAATTATGGAGGATTAAAAATAAAAAATGCAACATTCAATCGAATTGATAACCTTCAAGTCGGTTAAAATATATACACATACATGCACACGTGAAAATAAACTTGAGATAGTTCTTTGATGTAACAATTGGAAGCTATATATAATTATTTAAGTTTTATTACATGTATGTTTTTCTAACTGATTGGACTATTTATTATTTTATTACGGAGCTTATTGTTCCGCGATGTTCAGATTAGAAAATCTAAGCTGTTATTACATTTTCAAGCAATATTACTCACCTTTATATGTATAGAATTTATCAATGTCAACACCATGTATTAAAGATGACAGAGAAAATGTTACATTTAAAGTAACTTCATTATTAGCTTCCGGTATTATGTGTAAATGACGACATATTGTATTAAGACCAGCCCCTTCATCTTCATCTAACTAAAATAAAAAATGCAAATAATATTTTATTTAAAAAATGATATTAATAAAAAGCTTTATTTGTTATCGTAAAGGGAAAGAAAATAATAAGAAATATATATTTTAATAACAAATGCAAATAAACTTATTGTAATATTATTTTTTACGTTGCAAGTTACTTTTCGTGGTGGTGTTTTGGTGTGAGGATTTTTTCTCGCACCTATAATCACGAACGTTGTGATTTTGTATACTGAAAGCTGTTTTCATAGGAAAATTTTAGAAGTATACAAAATACATTATGTATTTTTTTTCGCAGAATCATAATTTAAATCCATTGAATTTAAAATTTTGATATCAAAAATGCAACGTTTTTGTTGCCAAATAAAAATGGAAAGAAAAATTCCCAAAACATTTAAAATTTCCCCCGAAAAGTCCTCAATCCTCAAAAAGAATATTTTATTCTCAATTTTGAGGGCAAAATCTCCTAATCCGAAAAAAGTAAATATGTTCAAGGCTAAGTTGAGCAATCATCGATATGGCCACTGCAACTGGCTGTCCTACTAATAACACTGTTGTGCAGAGGAATCCTACTTCAAATGATAATAGAATGAGTATCGCTGGTTTCATGTAGAAAAGCTCAAACTTGAATTTTTAAGAAATTGAGATACCTATCGTCACAAAATTTTAATGCAATAATATCAAAAATAACGATTTTACAAGCATTTACATTTCAAGTATTACATTGTGATAAATACAGTTTTTGTAATGTTTTGACGAAGGGAGACCAGGAAACAAGCGATATATTTGCTAATTAAAAATCTGATTTTAGGTTTTCTCTTTGCTTATTATCGTCGGAATGCTTGAATCTATGAATGCTTGAATCTCTCGTTTACGAGGGCTGCTCTATATATTTCTGGCCTAATAGTGAAAATGCGAATATTTATAATCAAAAATGGTTTTATTGTTTTTCAAAGTATTCTCCAGCATGATTTATATACTTTGCATGCGCTCAAACCAGTTGTCGAAGCCCTTTTTTCACTCCGATTGAGACATCACTAAAACATGGTTTTTGAGCACTTCAACAGCATCTTCTGGCGACGAAAATCGTTGAACACGCATTTTTTTCTTGATGTGCGGAAACAAGAAGAAGTCATTAGGTGCCAAGGCAGGGCCGTACGGCGAATTACCCATTAATTCGACGTTTTGGCCGGTCAGATACGCTCTGGTTTGAGCCGATGTGTGAGAGCTCGCATTGTCATGGTGAACAATGATTCGTCTTCTCTTGTTGGTTTTTCGAATTTCTCCGATGACTTCAGGCAAACAAATTGTAGTGAACCACTCAGAAGTGACCGTCCTACGTTGCTCAAGCGGAACAGTCGCCACATGACCAATTTTACCGAAGAAACAGGCGACCATTTGCTTCGAAGTGCTTCTTCCACGAACAAACATATTCGTTGGATTTTGCTCGTCTTTGAAGACCCACACGGTCAATTGTTGTTTCGTTTCGGGCTCATATGCATAGATCCATGATTCGTCACCTGTGACGATCTTATAAACGTCTTTTGAAGCACCGCAATCGTATTTTTGCAACATTTCTTTGCACCAATCGACACAAGCCTTTTTTTGAGCGACTTTCAAATTGTGCGGGACCCAACAAGAACAAACCTTTTTTACGGCCAGGTGTTCATGCAGTATCGAATGTATGCTGGTGGAAGAAATGTCCAAGGATGTCTCTATCTCACGGTATGTCGCATGTCGATCTTGCATTATGAGTTCACGCTCGGCATCAATGTTCTCTGGCATAACAGCCGTTTTTGGACGACCTTCACGGAATTCGTCTTTGAGCGAGCTTCGGCCACGATTAAATTCATTATACCAATTTTTCACAGTGCTATAGGATGGTGCTTCATCGCCATACAAAGAATTATGTTCATCAATGCACTCTTGTCGTGATAATCCACGTCGAAAGTTGTGAAAAATGATGGCACGAAAATGTTCACGTGTTAATTCCATTTTTTTCTATATTATTTTTTTCAAGTCACTGTAAACAACACAAATAATGGTCAAACGTCAAAACGTTTTGAGTACGATTATGCTTAAAAATGACAAACTTTCCAATGGAAATGTCAGACTGCACTTGGCAGCACTCAGTGTTGCCAGGCCAGAAATATATATAGCAGCCCTCGTAATGGTATTATTATCAGGGTAATAATTATTTTTCATTCAAAAGTATTTTCTAATTGAAACTCTTATCTAGATAAATTACGAGTACCTATGAAAGGCATTTATAACTATTTGATTTATGGTCTATATAAGTTACAACACAAGCAGAGGCACACATTTTCTGCATTCAAAAGTGCAGTAACCAGTAAATCTTTACTGATAATGAAAGTTTGTTTGCATAAGCAATAAATTTTTACTGTATACTGAAATTTTCTTCAATAAAAAAAATTATAAGTGAAAAGTAATAGCAAAATTAATTTTTGTACAGTTTAATGATTTTTTTTTAGGAATCTGTTAAAATTTACGGGTAAAAAATTTTAAATTACAGTATTAGTAAAAATTTACTAATTACTACAAAAATTTTCAGGAAGTATTAAAAATTTACTGCTAATCAAAATTAAATTGCAGTATCGGTAAAAACTTATTTAATGCATTTTTACTGGTACTGCAAAGTACCAACCAATGTTAAAACACCTTGTAACCATACTTTCATTATGACATAACCATTTAGACACCTGTCACTATGAAATCAATTAAAAACAAGAAAAAGTGCAATATTCGGCGATGCCAAATCTTATATACCCTTCACCATCTATGTAAATCTAATTTAGTGAAGTAACTCCAATCAAAAAAAAACAACTATTGGGGTTTCAGAAATAAAGAAAAAGAAACAAAATTAAGTACTGTATATAATTTTACATAAAAATGCCATCGGCTCTTAACGAGTTAAACAATTTTAGTTTTTTTTTAGAAAGATCTCTTTAGAAGCTTTTAAGTGATACCCATATTTATATCTTTAAAAATACGGTTCACAGTCGTGCTAATCTATGAAAAGTTTAGAGGCCCATATTTCGGAAACTATGAGCAAGCGCCAATATTTTTACTGATGTCTTTTTATAATTTTTTTTTTTTTATTTTTTTATATTATTTTTTATTTTTTTATATTATTATTTTTTTATTGGATTTACTTTATTGTTCCAAATGATATGAAAAAATTTGAGGTAGGCGTGGTGTTTTGCCCGCTGCCTCGAAAAACATGAACCGATAATGCTGATTGACAATAGCACCTCTTTCGACACTATGTTTGACCGATTGTCGTATTAACACGGGCGGACAAACGGACATCGCTTAATCGACTTCGCTATGCATAAGAACTCAGAATATATATACTTTATGGGGTCGGAAATGGACATTGTAGAAATTGCAAACGGAATAACAAACTTAGTATATCCTTTTTCCACTTTTTTTAGCGAAGAGTATAATAAAAATGCAGATCGGGCTTTAAAATTTTAAAATTAATTTTATTTGCTAACTTTTGCTCATTTTTATTTAAAAATCAGAAAGCCAATTGTAAAGCAAAAAAATATCGATTGCTCATTTTAGCGTTATACACGAGTACATTTTTACTAACACATTC
Organism: Gymnosoma rotundatum; assembly: GCA_916610165.2. Classification (NCBI taxonomy): domain Eukaryota; kingdom Metazoa; phylum Arthropoda; class Insecta; order Diptera; family Tachinidae; genus Gymnosoma; species Gymnosoma rotundatum. Next base: position 35,043,263 of record OU744336.1, read on the forward strand.
TTTTGCAAAACTCAACCAATACAAAAACTAAAATGTCTTAAATGAAATAATGCAAAATTTTGCGATAGTGACACACATTGGCTGAACGTGCATATGTGGAAAAAAAAATATAAATAAAAAAAAAAAAAGAATGAATACTTACATTGAAAAAGAAACCCAATACAGCAGCGCCATCAGCATAATCGAGAGCTTCTGTCAATGAGGCATATTTCTTGTTGCGATGTACAATATGCATTTCCATAGTGTAACGTATGTCATTGACAACATGCTCGGCACCACGATTATTTTTATCACCCCAATGGAAATGAATGCCCTCTACCTCAAATTCTCCCGGCAACTTTGCACCGCGTATATACGGCATAAATTCGCCATTATTTTTTGCTTCGTCAGCTAGTTTTGGTATGGTTATTGATACTGTGGGGAATAAATAGAAAAATATAGAAAAAACACACAAAAATCACACAGGTAAGCAAAACAAAAATGTCACTGAAAAAATGTGATTGTAAGCGAAGAATTGTGAAAGAAAAATTCCCTAACAAAAGAATGCAAATTTTATGAAAAAAATGAAATGAAAGTGTTACTAAATTTGTAAAGAATCATGGTTAAAACAAAAAAAAAATTTTTTTTTTGTACTCCAAAACTTAATTATTAGCAAAGTTGAAAAATTAAGTCCTAAGTAAATGATTTGATAAAATTTTTAAAATGACATGTTAAAATTTTTATAGAAAGCAAAGACTTTTTATAATTTTTTTTTAATGATAGTATAACAAATATGTATTTGTAAAGAAAAAGTAATTTATAAATCAATATGAAAATTTAAAGCAGTTTGTAAATTAAAGCATTCATATAAAGCAAATAAAATTATACAGAATTATTATAAGGTTCTGATGAAATAACAATGCAGAAAGAAACTTAATAAAGGCCAGAAAATATTGTTGTTGTTGGCAATAGCTGGGATATAAACTAATTAGCACAAGCTTAACAGTTAACGTGCTAACTACCTTAACTATATCAACGCACATATTAAGGATATCAAAAGGATTTCAAATGAAAAAATTTATGTTATGGATAAAAATACATATAAATATATATTTTTCGAACTCACCGGTATGGCCATTATTGATCATTTTCAAAGGAAACGGCAACACATTATGATAACCAATCATATCCACTGCTGGCATATGAAGAGGAATAGTCTAGAGAATAAAATATTTAAGAGACATAATTGATTTTTTAATAAGTAAACTTGCCTTACCTTACTCGAGTGTACCGATATGGGTGATTGCGTTTTACCCGCACAGTGACCGTGATGGCGAGCCCAACGTCGTTGATTTGGTTCAGAGTAACCAAATCGATGAGCAAAAGTTACTGCAGATAAAATGAATATTTTTTTAATATAATTATATTTTAATAACTCAAACAAAAAATAAATCTTAACAAAATTGAACTATTTGGGGATTTTCTTAACATAAAAGTTTAAAAATACAGTTCATAAGAGTATTTTCTTGTTAATATTTTGAATAAAATAAACTTAAAAAATATTCTAGCAGAGCTGTAAGATATTGCAATCAATTTAATTATAATTAGATGATTTCGCTTTACAAATTGCTTATTTTTTGATTGCTTTATCAGATCAATCTCAAATCATGATTTTAATCTCAAACGATAAAAAAGATGGAAAAAATTTTTTGAAGTCAATTCATATTAATTGATTGCTATTAATTTGAATATTAATAGTTTATGTAAACAAAAACTTACATTGTTTGCTGGCAGTTCACAAATATAAGAGTTAGCTTTATTTCTAAACGAAGGAGTTTAAAGACAAAGACGATTTTGATTCTGATTTAATTTCATTTAAATGCAATCAAAGTCGTTAAAGTAATAACAATCAAATCCAGTAATTTCAATCAAAATTAAAGTAGAATCCATTCACTTTAAATGAAACTTCTTCTGGAAATAAAGCTGACTCTTGTATTGTATACGGGATTTCGCCCTCGACTTTGTCTGCATTGACTATTAAGTTGTAAAAATATTACATAAAATTCTTATCACATTATTATTATAATTATAAATAATTGTTACAGTATGCAAAAACGGATAGACAGCAGTAATGGAAATGACACAACACGACATTTCATCAATTAAACGAATTGTTTTTCTAATTTTCTTTTGTTCTTAATTATCTCCAAAAAATAACAAAACAAACCTTATTATGTTCAGAAAATGTATAAAACAATGCTAACATGGTAAGCTAAGAACAAACGCTGAAAAATAATGAAGTCATTTAGCATAAACATGAACCATTAAGCTTAATTTAATTATATAAAGCTTTTAAATTTTTGGGGTACTTGGCTTAGATTAAAATTTTTGTCATTCAATTGCATATTTTAATATTTTTATACGACTTTAATTTAAACGAAAAATGTGGGGATATAGCTCAGTGGTAGAGCATTCGACTGCAGATCGAGAGGTCGCCGGTTCAAACCCGGGTGTCCCCTGATTAACATTTTGTATTTTTTTATATTTTTATTTTTTTAGTTTATACCGAAAAGTTTAATGACATAAATTATTAAAAATTTTGCAACTCAAATTTTTTATTGAAAGCAGAATATGTAAACGAATGATGTAAATATAGTTAAGTAATAAATTATATCTTTTTTATTAATAAACTTTATATTCTACATCTATATATATATAAAAATGAATGTCTGTCTGTTTGTTTGTGCTTTATAGGAGGCCAAGCCCTTGGACCGATCTTCCTAAAATTTTCACAGCATGTTACTGTGACTCTGGAAGGAATAATAGGCTATATGAAGTTTTATTTGGACAAAGGGGCGTGGCACCGCCCATATAACCCAAAAATTTAAATCGCCATATTTTGGCCATTTTTTGACCTACGTCGACGATATTTGGTACATATGGTATTGGCATAATTAGGAATACGTACCAGGAGAAAAGTGGGTGGGACCCCGCCCCTTTTTAGAAAAATTAATAATCGTAATATAGTCTTAACTACTGGATATATCGTCATTACATTTTCGCAATACTTTTAATTTTATTTAATAACGAGTGGGGTAGCGAAGCACACCGGGTTCATCTAGTATTTATATATAAGGGCCTCAGCACCTAAAAGGCTTTATTGAGTTGGCAGTGTTTAAAATTATAACGTACAATTTTTGAACTTTTAAGCTATGTACAGACGGTTGTAAGGTCTTACAATATTGTCAGACCTAACAATGTACTGACAACGACAAGGCAAATAAAAATTGTAAACACAATTTAGATTGTCAGTTCACACGATGGCAAGGCATTTGTAAGAAAACTATCAATTCCATTGTAAGAAAATTATCTGACAATAAATTTTTCTGACAACATTGTCAGACAACAAATTGGTAGTTCACACGATAGTAAGAATTGCCAAGTGTCAGAATTAAAAAATTCAATAGAAAATTTTTTTAAATTAATTTTAGTGTAAATTATTTTAAAAGGTACAAATTAATATTATAAATTTTTAATATATTTATTTAATTTTTAAGCACTTAAAAATTATATTAATTATTAAAAAGGTCAAATAAAAACTGTATTAAATTATAAATTTTTATCAAAAGAAAGATATTAACAAATATATTAATCAAAACGAAGAAACTGCAACGATTCTAACATCTTACGTTTTTAGCGAATATAAAAAAACCGACTTCAAAACGGATTTTAGCTATTTGTCTAAAAAAGTTCAAAAGTTTGGCCACAAACATCAACTATTGGGACACCTCTTATTTTTAGTTTTAAATTTATATTTTTTAATATACCACACAAATTAGTGGACACTTTGTCAAGTTTTTGTATAAACCGGTTCAAAAGATAGGGCTAATACATGTAAAATTACATCAGGTATGAGCACACCCTTTAATTTATAAATTCAAATTGGATACTTGCTCTTTTAGCGGACTTATCAATACAAGTTCCCTGTAAATTTCAGTTGTCTATCTATAACAGTTCAAAGTTTTGGTCACATACACCAAATTATCAAATTTTATTCTTGCGATTATGGAGGACTTAGCTATACAGATGCTTTGTAAATATCAGAGGTCTTTTTACAACCATCATATATGTTCATAAAATAAAATGTTCTATATTGAATATTTATACTTGTTATTACAAAGGTAATAGCTATCTACATTCTGTCCAATTTTCAAGCGTTTGTTTATGACGGTTCAAAAGATAGGTCATGAAAAATTTCGGTCACTACAATACTTTTTCCGTATTCCAGTTTGAACTATTCGAGCTTTGTTCCTGAAGAGCTATATGCCATTTTCAAAGTGCTTGAAAAAGGCAAGTTTTTTCCCACCATTAAAATCATCCCCTGAAATACCGTCGCTGTCCATTTTTTTTAACTCTCTTTTTTCTGCTTTAATTTTAATTTAAATTTTTATTTTAAGTTTGTTTTTAAAGAATTTTTCACTTTTTTTCATTAACTTTTATCTGACAATGATATCGTTGTCAGATGTTTAAAATTTCCAACATGTTACAATTTATTTTATACTGACAATGCCTGACAATGTTCTGACAATGCAAATAAATGCGTTCACACAATTGTAAGATATCTAACAATTTATTGTCAGGTAGAAGTCTGACAATTTTCTGACAATGGTTTTTCTGACAATATTGTCAGACAACAATTGCAAGTTCACACGATTGTTAGACATTTTCTGAATATTTTTCTGACAATATTGTTAGATCTGACAACCGTCTGTACATAGCTTTAGAATTATAAATTTAATAAATAAATAAAGTTGTAAATAGTAAAAAATTCACATAGATTTTTTATTCTTTAAATATAAGTATTTTATATAAGTATAAATTGCGTCAGTGAGTTTAAATTACAAAAGCGTTTTAAATTTTCCATGCAAATGGTCTTTACATTTAGTCTTAAATATTGCAATTCTTTTAATCGTTTTCAGGTCCAAGGGTAAATTATTATACTTCATACCACCAATGTAGTTAATACGCCGCCTAGTTTTTTCAAGTCTATACCTTGGCAAAGGATACATTTCTATGTCCAACATTGTATATCGACTGATAAACATACTTCAAAACTTGATATTCATTGTTTTACAAATATCTTTATACAGAGATATTGTTAATTAGTAAATTATAACTAATTTTGTGCCTGTGTGTACCAAGTTAATCTTTTTATAAACAATAGGCTCATTCTTAGTCTTGTGTTTATAAGATTTTAAATTTATGCAATTGTAAATATTTTCTATCAATTCTAAATGATTTCTTTGGTTTAGTTTGCAATGCTTTTTGCAAAACACAGAAATCACAGCTGATTGATAAAAAGATTTATTATAAATAAAAGGCATGTTTAAGAAAAGCTTTTAAGAATAACAAAGGAAGCTGTTCAAGAGCTTATGTATATCCATAAAAAGTAATAATAAAGCAATGGAAACAATTTCAGATGAACAGGCAGAAAACTAATGTGTTGTGATGAAGTTTCTAGCTCAGAACCTAAGTAAAATGTTTGGCGAAATAATGTTTGACAGCGATGGATGAGAATAGATTCGGATCGACTTGGTTTACTGGCTGTAAACTGGCGGTTCTCAATCAAGTTTTGCATAATTACAATAAATACAGGAATAATTTGCGTAGTGCTGCTTCGATCAGTACGGTTTTAAGATAACAAAAAAAAGACGTTTTTGGAAACAAAATTGTTTTAAAAAATACTTCAATTAAATTTTTTAAATATTTTTTTTAATAAAATGTTTGATATTATCAGTTTATTATGAAAACATTAAGTTTTCAGTTTTTACCCTTTATTATGAAAACAAAGGACTTTCCCTTGAATATTAATATAAACGTTTATATGAAAACAAACGGCATGCGCTCGCGATATGTATCCTATAGGTTTAACATGTGATTTTTAGTTTATGCAGCGAATAAAAGAAAAGTAACATGTAAAACAACAACAGTAGTGTATTTAGATAAATAGACTAAACCTTGATAGATTGCTGCAGCAGTCGTTTTTTCTACATTTTTTAGAATTTTTACAAATAACTTTATTGCATCAGGGGACTTGGAAATTCTTAAGGTGGATTCACCAATGATGTCCGAACAAAAGTTTTGTCCGGACAACATTTTTTTTAAATGAAGTTTGACGTCTCTTTTCAAGAGAAAGAGAAATAATTTTGTGCGAAAAGCTCTCAGCCCGAATTGGTTTAATTTTATATTTTGCCCAGACAAACTTGAAATAAGTTGCCAATAAGTTAAAATTTGTCATCTCAAAGCTGAATTAAGTTGCCCATTTACATAAAATATGCACCATTTTGTTTCGTATTGCAATTCAAAGTGTATGCAAATTGGAAAATAATAATTCAATTGCTCAAAAGCTTATCGAGGAAATGAAGAAGCCTGGAAGGGAGGGTTCGTATGATATGAGCAACAGCTCATACAAAAATACCCAAAACCCAAATTATTTGGACACAAATAGCGAACTCCATTGGAATAGACCGTAAGAACATTTTTGTTTAGAAATCGAAAAATTCCATAAATTTTGCTTGTTTTCAGGAAATTGACGTCAAAATCTTTGGAAAAACTTACGTAGGCAACATAAAGCAGCTTTACGCAATAGTGGCGGGAGAAGTGGCAGCGAATGAGTAGATGTAAAGGTTTTTCCACAGGTAAAGGTTTTTTAAAGGTTTTTCAAAATTTTTGGGAGAATAAAATTTATTTGTTAAATTTTTCAGATGCACGGCCACAAACTATTCTGATTCCCTTAAATAGTAAGTAGGTTATCAAACGTTTTACGATCCATCCAGTGAAAATTTATAAAAGATTCTACATCATTTAAGCGTATGAATGGAACTAATGTGTGAAAATAGCTCACAGATCTCCTTTGCTTTAAAAGTCGTTTCACTGCACTCTTTTTTTTAGTTTTCTTTAAATATTTATAGTTTGCTAATAGCAACGTTTTATGCATTTGTAGGGCTTATAGATCTTGAATTTTCTTTTTTCACTCATTCTAAGAAACAAAACTTAACAATTACAATTTTTATACATTAAAAAAAAGCAATAACATAAAATCAGCTGTAACACTGCCAAATTACAAAACCATTGTTTACATACAGCAGCATTGTTCGAAATAGGTGAATCGTGTTTCAGAAAACTCTCACAAAAATAACTTTTGTCCGCACAACATTTTTTTCGGTCATCATGGGTGAATCCAGCTTAACACTGCTACATTACAAAACCGTTGTTTACATACGGCAGCGTTGATTGTCCAGACAAAATGTTCGAAATGGGTTTCAAAAAACTCTCAAAAAATAACTTTTGTCCGCACAACATTTTTTTTTGTCGGACACCATGGAATCCAGCTTTATACGAAGTAAATGAGAATCATCGTATATATGTAGGCTTGCCAGATACCAAAAGTCAAATAACTGGACAATGGAAAAAATTCACCTGGATTGTAAAAAAATAACTGGATAATTTAGAAATGCTCTTATAGTTAAAAAAAATCAAAATTTTATTCGAAGTTTTCTTTACAAAAGTAAACAATAATACATATTTAATATTATAATCTAGTCCTTTGTCTTACTACACATGTACATGCATACATATATATTAAGTACAATCGCCTAAATCTATGCATATCTCTTATTGTTGCCACACATATTTTTTATTATTATTTACAGAATCTAGCAACTCTTTTGCTTTAGTTTTTTAAAAAATATTGACAGCAATTATTAATTCTTACTCTTAGTAAAAATTTTAGCTTCAATTAGGTCGAAGAATATTCTGCTTCTTTCTTGTGAGCGTACATTATTTAAAATACTAATAGTCCTTTCACAAAAGCATTGCTGACTAGTGTGGAAGGAGCAAAAAAATATATATAGATATTCTACTTTATTTTTATCGCATTTTTTAAAAAGGATGGACCTTATTTTATTAATTGAAACATCTTTCCGTAAATTATCAAAGGCTTCTCGCAGGCAACAGAAGTCATTGTACAACATGTCTTTGTCAATTAGAAGTGTCGCTCGTGAAGGAACGGGTTAAATTGACCGAATCAATCAAGTGAATGAAATGATCCGGTCATTTAACTCAGGACTTAAGTTTTTCTTTTGAAAATAAAATAATTTAATGTCTTTAAATCAGAAATTTGCAAAGTGCCTGTGCATAGAAATAAATTATCGTAGTGTTTTTTGATATTTTATTTTTCATCCTCTTTCAACCGTATAAAAGAGCCGAAAAAAAGTCAGCCGTATACAGTGGAGAAAGAAAAATAGAATTTTTTTTAGTTATTGCTGTTTTTGCTTAAACTTTGATTTTTGTCTTTGTTTTATTGCATGAACAAAAATTTTTAGTTTATTTTATAAGGGGTAGCAAACTGGCAATCGAGACGTGTTTTGAGCCTCAATAATTAATATTGTTAATTATTTAAATCGGGGTAGTTTTAAAAATAGAACAACATATTTTGTTTTCTTTCTATTTAGTATAAATTTAAAAAAATATATTTATAAAAACAGTTTTTTATTTGACCTTTTAGTTAATTATATTTTAATTTATTTAACAAGCACAAGGTCTTATCTTTTATTTTTTTAAATATTTCGCTACTCCTTTGTGTAGCATCATCAGGAAAAGCAAATATTTATTTGAACAAAAAATAAAACAACAACAAAAAATTCAAACTAACATGTAACAAAAAATTATATTGTCATATAAATTTTTTTTCTAAACAAATATAAAGTACAAAATTATTTCTTATTTATCAAGTGTCTATAAATCTGAGCTACATTATCTATGTCTGCCTTAAAATTATTTTCTCTGTTCTATTGGTGTATTAATTATTTGTAACATTTCTAACATATAACGCTGTTTATAATTGTTTTTTGTGTTACTGAAACATTTTCAAAATTGGGATAGTGATTTAATCTGGCACAATTTGACGATAATGCAGTTTTTTGTGAATTAATATTTTTATATTTTTGATCAGATTTATGACCAAGAATTCAAGTTTTTAGTTTATTTTTCGCTTCAAGGAATTTTATAGACTAAATTTGATAATTCTAGTTTCGGTATTTTTTCTTTAGTTTTACTAAATAATCTTTTTAATGTATAGTGTGTTATGTATGCCATATTATATTTATTGCAGTCAAAAATTTTGATTTCTCTAAAGACTTATAAATTTTTAGTTCAATCATATTTTCTGTATTTAAATTATTCTTATTTATCAAAATTAAAGAAATTCTTTTTTAACTGGACAAATTTTATTTGAACTGGAAACTGCTAATTCGAACCAAAATTGGACAATCCAGCCCATTTTAGGCCATCTGGCATGCCTAATGGTAGACCTGAAAAATTATTAACTAAAACTTTCACAGTTCGTTAGGATATCAAGAGTAAATTTCGTTTTTAAACAACCATTGTCGATCGTCAGTGCGTGAAATGAAAAAATCTTCAAAATTAAAAAAAAAAAAAAAACTCATCATACGCTGGTGTTTCTGTAAAAATTAAGATCTTTTTTTCAATCATAAAATGACAAAAATTCTGAACCCCCTTCATTCGTTTACACATTCTGCTTTCAATAAAAAATTTCAGTTAGAAAATTTCAAATAATTTATGTCATTAAACTTTTCGGTATAAACTAAAAAAAAAGTTTTAAAAATATAAAAAAAAATACAAAACTTTAAATCAGGGGACACCCGGGTTTGAACCGGGGACCTCTCGATCTGCAGTCGAATGCTCTACCACTGAGCTATATCCCCTCTGCAACGAATTCGGCAAAAGGGGTATAAACACTTCAAGTCAAATAAAACTACTAAATATTGTATATTTTCACACATTCATCCATACATACATACAGTACTGTTCGAAACCTAAGCAACTTTTCCCCAGTAAATACTCATGGTCGTATATGTTCTATTTAAATAGATTAATGAAAAATTTCCCTTTTTTTTACAGTCCAGAAAATTATGCGTCTAATTAAAAAAAATCCATTTATTTCGTCGAAAGTCATAGTAAATGAGCTTGAACTTCAGATTAGTTATTCCACAGTAAGAAAACGTTTATTGGAACAAAACTTAAGGAGCTTCATGCCATCTAAGAAGCCTATGCTGACTAAGAAGCATTTAAAAAAGAGGTTTGTTTGATTGATTGCAACGAAGTCTCTGATTTTCTCAGCTTTTTGGATGTTTTAGGTTCGATTTTGCTAGAGCACATATGAATTGGACTATATCCAAATGGCGAACTGTTTTCTTAAGTGATGAATCTAAATTTAACTTACTAAATTCAGATGGAGTTTGCCACGTGAGAAGACCAAAAGAAAAGCGGCTACATACTCGGTGCTTAAAAGTCAAAATAAAGCATGGGGGTCGAAATGTGATGGTTTGGACTTGTTTTTCTGCCAGTGGTGTTGGTCCCTTTGTAGAAATTCAAACAAAAATGGACCCTTTTGTTTACAGAGACATTTTAGCAACTCACATGCTTAACTATGCTAAGTGGGAAATGCCACTTCGATGGGTGTTTCAACATGACAATGACCTAAAACACTCATCGAAGTTAGTCAAGGATTGGTTATTAGCTAATGGGGTTCAAGTTTTGGATTGGTCACCTCAATCGCCAGACTTGAATCCCATAGAGAACTTCATTGAAATTTTAAAACGGAGAGTTGGAACTCGACGCTTTAAAAATAAAGAGGAGCTGATGAACTGTCTAAAATCGGAGTGGGAAGCTATAACAACATCTTTTCTATCGAATCTTATTGAATCTATGCCCAAAAGATGCGCTGACGTCGTAAGAAATAAAGGATATCATAGCAAATATTAAAAGTTGCTTAGGTTTTGAACAGCGAATTTTTAAGTTAATTTTGTTTTTATTTTATCATAACTTCCAAAGAAATGGATTTTAATTTTTGTTGTTATTTTTAGATTATAGACACATTGTGTAGTAGTAAATAAAAAAAATATTTTCTATAAATTTATTTAAAGAAAAGATATGATCTATTATTACTTAGTGGGAAAAAGTTGCTTAGGTTTCGAACAGTACTGTAAGTGTGCTTTAAGTTTTTCGGAGTTTTAGCCATACATTCGTTTAAAAATGTATTTATCGATTTAATATTTATAACAAATTTTATTAATTATTTACACAAGCGGTTAAAACATGTTGTTGATAAGAAAAAAAAACATGTTTAAAATATTATATCGAAAGTTCGTAGTGTTTATACCTACTTGTTCACATGACTTGATTTTATGTTATCTGATAGTTATATAAAAATACAATTTTTTATTTTATTTTATTTTATTTTATTTTTTTCGTGAGCAAATAATCATTAGCAAGAGAATTTATTATCAAGTTGATTTAAGCTTCATTCTATAACTGCGTCACCTAATTGATATAAAAATTTTTATTTAATTTACTTAAAAAAATATCCAATACTTTTAAGAACAAACGTAGTAACAATTTTAAGAGAAGTAAGTTTCTCTTTTACAAAAAAAATATACAACAATTTACCGGTAACATGCCCAAATTTTGTGTCCACAAAGGACAAAATGCTGCTTTAAAGTTATTTTTGATTAAAAAAGAATTATATTATTATTTTTAGAATTATATTTATTAAAGTAATCAAAAACTCATATTTTTATCAGTAACTTCATATTTCGTTGTTTTTAATCATAAGAAAAAAATTGTTACTCATTTTTAAAAAAAAGTTTTTCTGAACAGAATAATACACTACAGAATGAGAGTGTTATTCTGCTTGAAAACATCTAAAGCCTTGAAATAAATTTTCTTTGGTTGTTTCTGCTAAAAACTCTCGAATTGTAATTTTTCAATGGTTTTTAATCTGTAATAGAAATATTGATGTTTTTGGTCTCTATTTCACGCAGTAGTCTGATTAAGATTTTTATTAATTAACCATAATTAAATTCAATGGATTTGATAACAATTGCCGACAAAGTAAAAACTAGAAAAACTGCGACTGATCTTCTACTTAAAGAAGAATAATAACAATAATAACAATTAACCATATCCCAATTTTAATTATTTTACTTAAAACATAATTTATTTTATTTTTTATAATTGTGTGTTAAGTGTAGTAGTACACTCTGTCAGGCTTACTATTTTCAATTAGTCACTTAAAAGTTTTTATTTTGATTAATTTCGTAGCTTAGTGTAAATTACGAACGTGTCAATGTCTCACAAAAATGTGTATATGTAAGTTTATTAGGTTGTTTACATATACATATTTTTATTTGAATAAAAATTAACTTTTCTTTATACTTTTACTAAGAAATCACGTTTTTGCTGAATAAACTAGCTCGACATGAAGGAAAGGAAGAATAAAGAATTAATTCTTACTTTTATTGTAAAAAAAAAACACAGTAAAAAATTAATTAAATCTAAAGGGACAAAGAGCCACTCAAATCAAATATTAAACATTTAAGTTCATTAATTCGTTCAGTAAAATTTGGTAATTTTTTTATTTTTATATTTCCTGCCTTTTGCTTTATTGTTCTGTATTCAAACAAATGCCGGTAAGACTCTATTCACTGCCTATCTGCCTACCTATCATATGACTATGCCATTTTTTTAATTATTGCAAGAATATAGCACATATTCGGCTATGCCGAATCTTATATACCTTTCACCATCTATGTAAATCGAATTTAGTGAAGTAACTCCAATTAAAAAAACAAATATTGGGGTGACAGAGAACTAAATAATAAAAAAAATTTGGTACTGCCTACATATAATTTTATTTAAAATTGTCAGTGGCTCTTAATGGGTTAAGCATTTATATTCATTTTTCCAAAAATTTTAAAATTTCAGGGCCCCGTAAGTCGGGGAAATGAATTTTTTTACTTCATGTTTTTTTTCCGTATTTTTAATTCTCTATCCGACATGGACCGATCATGCTGATTTCAAATAGCACCTCTTTCGACACTATATCAGATCAATTGACATATTTATTATTTTGCAAAATCAAGTTTGCCTCGGCAAGTATGGACGGACAGACGAACATCACTCAATCGACTTCGCTATGCATAAGAAGTCAGAATATATATACTTTATGGGGTCGTAAATGGATGTTGCAGAAATTACACATGGAATGACAAACTTATACCCTTTTATATACCCTTTTTCCACTTTTTGTGGTGAAGGGTATAAAAAGATTAATTGGCAACTTTGTTCTTATAACAATTAACATCTTTTAACCAAAATCTGATAATTACAATTCAAATAAAGTCAGGCTTTTATTAAATTTATATTTTTAAGACCACTGTACACTTAAAAAGTAGATTTGTTAATTAGGAAAACTTGATTTTTTAATAAATTTTTTATAAAATTTATTTGTAACTTCTTACTGTTACAAATAATTTATATTGTTTTTGACTCGTATATAACTAAAGCCTGAAAAATAGGGATATTTTAAGATTAATATTGTCATGTGACGCTAGAACAGTCAAATAAAACACATTTCTCTACAAAACTATTTATTTTATTTATTACTTTATAAATAAGTACGAGTGCTGTTTGAAAAAAAAAGAAAAAAACGTTAACTATTCGATAAATAAGGGCCGTTTCGAAAGCAAAAGACAGATTACGCACGTTGGGTTGGAATTCCTAATAATGGCTCATAATTGAAAATTGACAATTTATATTTTTAAAAAGTGTGCATCACTAACTATCTTTTTCATTTTTCTATGTTATCTACTTTTCGAATTGTGCATTGTCAAAGCTGAAGTTTTTTTTTTTTGGTAAAAACTAAACAAAAAAATTTTTTAATTAAGTTTTTGTATTTTGCTAGCATAAAGGTAATATTTTTTCAATAGAATCTTCAACTTCAGGTATTTGGAAACTTTAATGTGTATGTCAGTTAAATATTTTCGTTGTAGAAATATTTTTAATATTTTTTTTGAAAATTGGTGTAAAAAACAATAATTTTTCACTTTCAAGTAGAAATTCAAATCCGGTTTGGGCAAGCTTGGGCAAAAAAAATTTTTTGGAAATTTTTTATAATATGTCTACTAACAAATCATATAAAAACATTTTGCGGGTTTTTTGCAATAAAGAGAAAAAAAATTGTTTTCTATTTTAACATCAAAGAAAAATTCGTGTATGCTTAGCAACGCACTACTGCATTAATCATGTGTGTATGTAAGTGTGTAATTATACATCTTGTTTTGTTATTGTGAAGTAGTGAATGAAACCAGATCAAAAATATAGATCGAGTTCAGAAAAAAATCGGACCTATAATTGACCAACCAAAACCAGGACTTGGAAACTCAAATGACGGGAATATAGCCAGACGTTTTTTTTTCAAAATCCCGAAGTTTCTGCGAAAATTACAAATATCGACGTTGAACTTATCAAAAAGTTACATACTATTTTAGTTGCTGTATCGTGCGGTCATCAGAATAATGTTGAAAAATTTAGAAAATTTACTTTATCAACTGCAAAATACTTTGTTGAAAAATACCCATGGTATAACATGTCTCCCACTTTACATAAATTTTTAATACATTGTCCGCAGATTACTACGAAAATGCAGTCGTGAAAAGTCCAATGAAGATATTGTCAATAGATTTTTAATAGCTGTGATCCTATTATTAGTAATATGAGCAAACATTACAAAAAGAAAATTAAAGTGTTACCACAGCAGGTATTGAACCTTCTAGTATTTGCTGAAATTTCCAGAAAAAATAATTCTAATTATATTTATTTTAGTGGCAGCGAATACGAAGACTAATAGTATTAAACATAAAATGTAAATTTATATTAATAAAAACTTTTTAATAAATAAAAATTAGTATGGCCTATTTCCGGAAAAATTTTGTATGGGGGCTATACGAAATCATTTACGGATTTTGTTAAATTTTTGTATGTAGAGTTACTAACCTAAAAAAATCAAATTACCAAGATATCATTCATTTATTTTCATGCGAGCTGAAATTTTTTTTCAAAAATGATTTTTTTAAGTAGTAATGACCCACTTAATGTTACGAAAGGAAAAATAAGTGCTATCTCTGAATTAAGAGCCGTTCTTAGCAATTTTAACCCAATGTGCTACGGTTAAAACAAAAAATAATAATAATTATTATAACAATTTTAAAAAATAATGTATTGTTTTCTTTTGAAATACAAACTATCTGGCGCATTTATAAAATACTAGTCACAAAGCCTATTCCTGCCAGGTAAAAAATATGTTTTAAAATATTATGGTCTCCTTCACCCTGAGTGAAAATAGGAAAATTTTATAGGATTGTAAGAAACCAAAAATCAAAAATCTGGCTCCGTGCTGCACCAACGATGTAAAAATTCTTAAACTATGACAAATTTCAGCTTTCTGCGATATCCGACGTCTTCAGAAAGCTCTGGAAAGAGAATTGGACACACGTATATTCGGAAATACAGTGAAATTTTTGTGTTCTTTTAAACAAAATAAAACTTTAAATTATAAAAAATATTGCTAAAAATATAATTTTGTTGAAAATTTTTTTCATATTATTTTCAGTAAAATCGGGCTAATCGTTATGAAGAGACTCAAGCTTTAACAACGCTATTAAATCATTGAAGTTTACTTTAAAAATTAATCATCACTTCGTGATTTTTATGTTGTACATAATCTGAGGAAGCCATCCGTCGATGCAGTAACACTAAGACGTCGAAAGTTTTTACGTACTGAAGAGAATATCGCTGCTGTACACGAAAGTGTAGAATTAGATCCAAATTTATTGATTCGTCGTCGGTCGCCTACACCCGTATAAGATCCCGCGAGTGCAGGAATTAAAGCCAGGAGAGCATTATTTGCGTCGTTCTTTTGCCGATTGGATTGAATAATATACTGGCTTTAACATAATCCCCGTTTAAAATAATTATTAAGACCAGTACTTTCATTTGGCTAACTTGGTGAACGAAATTATTTTCTTGTTTTTATTAATAGTCCTAAAACTTTTTAACATGTAATTGTATAATTATGGTCACTGTATATTAGTTGGGCATGTCACGAAATGGCAGAAGGATGAAAATCCATCTTATATTCCTTTGGTCTGCTTTGAATTTTTCTCTGATAGCCTCTTTAAACTGTCAGTAGCGTAGTTGTTAGTTCTGTTTGCATTCATTAGGAATTTCAACTAGTTCTTTATTTTTATAGCTAACCTTTCATCTCTATCTCTATCTGTTACGTATCTATAGGTAACTATCACAAAGAAACAGATTCTGGACCCACGTGAAACGCGTTTTCAGACTTAAGGAAAACTTTTTGGGTAACAATTATCTCCAAGGGAGTATCATCATATATATATATTAAGAAAATAGAAGAGTATTAGAAGTATAAGCTTTACTACAAAAACTTATGAGTTTTTTTTTTTTTGTACCCCCTCGTCGTTCTCATTTTTTTTTTTTTTTTACTTGTACTTCACTTCTCTAATTTATTGATGTGTTAATTTTTATTTAGATTATAATGAGTTTACTTCTATATCAAACAAATAGTTAAAAATAAATAATTATTGAAATATCAATATTTTTTATGCAAATACAGTTATCTTGAACATTTATTTTTAGGACGTTTTAACTCGTTCGGGCTCTTAAAAAACCAATCAATAAATTTACTGATTTTGTTTTCTTTACAAACATATGAATATTTATGAAAGAAGTTGTACAGCGTAAAATATGTAAGAAAACAAACAAATATTTTATAGAGAGCTAAGAGTTTCTAAAGAAAAACAGAATTGCAAATAGCGTTTAAAGCTTTTAGGTAACTTTAATTATTCAAATACCAAAATCAGAATTTTTAGTAGATTAAAACTATATGGCACGTTAAACTGATTGCGTTTTTAACGTGCTAAATTTAAGTTTTTCTCATATTTCTTTATATTATATGGCAGAAAGCACAAATTTTCTATGAAGAAACAAAATTATAATAACTTTTTGGTCGCAGTATGACTGAGGAAGGGACTGCAAATCTGCTGCACACCCCGGGATAAATACGTACACTGGTGGCTGTGCTGACAGGGCACTGCATGATTGGTGCCCATGTCACTAGATTTAATCTTCTATATAACGACTTCTGAAGAAGTTGTCAGGATAAGGAGACTATGGAGCACCTCCTCTGCCATTGTCCAGCCCTCTCTAGCACAATCTTGTGTATCTTTTTTTGGATGTGATGTCAACGGAATAAGCTCGTTTATCCGGGTTTTGAGATGACTTGGTTCTGGAAGTGTAGCTTTGGGGTGAACCTAGAGACCCCCTGTCACTTTCCCATCTTCGAATAAAACAAAGAAAGCATTACTACTTAAATAAGTTAATCTTGTAAATAGGGGCCGTAAGCTTGTTACAATTACTTAATTTTAATTTAATTTAGTGTTTGAAATACGAAAAAATAAATGGGTGTATATTAAACCGCAGAACTTTAGATCACCAAATAAGACTCGCTATTTGAATATAACAGCACTTATAAGGGCACAATATTTGCAGCAATCAAATTAATTCGTGAGAGAAGAGGTATACGATTCTGTTCTGTAAACCGAACCGTTTTAAAAAACTGATGAAATTACTATTTGGTGTTCTGCAAATCACTCGTTTTGGCATTATTCAAAATTAAGTTCGAACTTTTACTTAAACGCCAAAGTCAGCTGTTGATTTTAACTTTTATTGTTAATTTGTGTTTACAAAAGATACTTCGTATGTGCGTTTAAAACCAGAAAAAAGTGTTTTTATTCATGCACCTAATTTTCGTCATGATTGAGGCAAGAATATGAAGCAATTTAAGAGTGTTTTTTTAAACTACCTTTTTTTAATATAAAGTATATTAAAATGTATTTAGTTTAACTAACATTAATAATAAAGACTTAAAATTTTTTTATTCCAATGGTTCTTTACTTGTATTTTCAGTCATTTTTAAGAATAAAATTGCATTCGATTTACTTTCGACCAGGTTTGTTTACTCGATTTTAAAACGAGTAAAATTGTGCGAATTCGGTTTAGAGAACTCCAACAATATGTGAATTCGTTTTAAAACGAGAAATTTACTGGGATTCGTTTTACGGAACAGGGCCGATAATTTTGAATCATTTAAATATTTGTATTCAATAAAATTGGGTATCAGATAATTCTTGAAAAATCCCCGAAATCACCTTCTTTAGGCAATCCCTTAATATTTATAAATATTTTTGTAATATTATTAAAAAACTAAAAATAAAATATTTTTATTTCTTTTTTTTTCATTACAGCAAGTATTTAAATATATATTTAATTTCCATGTAAGCGCAATAATTATTTTTGAACACTCATCATTATTTTTAAAATTATTTTTTTTTTTTTTAGTTTTACATAATTTTAATAAACAGTCACAAAATTATAAAATTACCTTGGCTAACAATTATAACTGTGACAAATAAAAATGAATTCTTTGGCAGCATAATAAAAAAATTATTTTTATGACTAGTATTTAAATTTAGTTTCAAATGAACACTTTAAGGATTCAATGAGGATATTTCACATAATATTTGTGTTATTTTTATAGTTTTTTTACACTTGCGCTTTTAAAAACACATTTTACTGAAACATCACATCACGACAGGGTGTTGAGACATACTGAAAATTAACTTTCAGTAGCAGATAACATGAAAACGAAAATGTTTCTAACTTCTTCAAATCGATAACATAATAATAATAATATCGAGGGATTTTTTTATCTTAACACCTTTTTGTTCTATTTGGTTACGGTTGGTTTTTTCTGATCAACGTTTCGTTGTATGAATAAATGAAATTCATTAATGCAAAAAACAAACTATTTAGTTGAATTCGAAATGAATAAGTATTAATTCACAAATTTGTTTGTCCACACGTACAGCCCTCAGTTATAGAGAAATTCAAAAATCAAACTCTGAATGCAAAAAAAATGGAAATGAACTCTCTTAGACTCTTAACAATTTTAAGCGAGAAAGAATTACAACAAATAACTGTTGTGTTAACAAATCGAACGTAATAAGAACCCGCTAGTATGATCAATACAGACAGATATTGATATATTTACATATGTAAATGTACTGTACGACTATTCCACTATATTTCTTATCATAACACTTTATTAAAAAAAAATTTACACTGCTGTTGTTAAAAGTGTGATCAAATATGAGTTGTGTAGACAAGGAGTTTGGTTGATTGTGATGATCTTAAATATTGAACCATAAAAGTATATGTAAATATTTTTCATAAGTTTTTTATTCAAATATTTATTTGTAGAACTGTTTTATTGTAGTATTTATTAATATAAATGTTAAAATATGTGGTTTAGATGTTTGATACTCAATAACGCCTAAACTACTTAGCCCACTCTAGTAAAATTTTGATCACCAATAAATCCTTTCACCGATGAACATTTAAGACACAGTATACGTTTAGCATACTTTTAGACGTTAGTAATAAAATTATTTTTAATTTTTTAGTATATTCTTTTTGAAAATTTTAATAAACATATCGCTCCTTTATTGCAACATAGTCATATATCAAAAAAACTTGAACTTGGCAAAATGCGATTTAAGTTTTCAAGACATAAGTCCTATGATATAATTGCCGCAATTGCAATCGATTTAAGTTCGGTTCAACTTGGGATATAAACTGATTTTTTTTCAACATGTACAGAAGGTCTAAAAGAGCAGTTTTGCTTAAGTAACTACAAATTTTTGATTTTTTGAGATATGACTATGTTGCAATAAAGGAGCGATATGTACATATACTACGTTTATACGCACGTGTTATTTGCAAATAAAAATATTCACCCCTATCGTGAATAAAATGTGAAATTTTGGATCACGTAAAATTTTTATTCCACCCGAACTGAAAATTGGCATCGGGAATTTCACGTGAACATTTTTTTCCACAACTTGAATATTGTCATTACATTTGCAAAAATGAAAAAAAAAAGTTGTTTATGGGATATAGACTCGCCGTTACGGATACCCAAAGCTTGTATGTATAATGTGGCATATATCGAGACAATTGACCTGTTTTACCTTAAATCTTGTTAAGAAGAATGTCACTTTAAATTTTATTTACCAATTTACCCTAAAAATACTTTTTACGTATCTAAAACTTCTTATTAGATGAAAACTACTTACTTATATATGAATTCCACTATTAAAATTAAAGTGAACAAAACAGTGAAAAAATTCCACATTTCATGCAAAAAGAAAACATTCATGACAAGGGAAATTTGATTTTCAGTGAAATGTGAAAAAATTTCACGTGGAAAATAATTCCCGATAGTGGTTATTCTGAATAAAAAATTTTTAAGCATAAACGGTTAATTAAATTTTTATTTACAACAACAATTCCTGCTTAAATACACTATTTGGAAATAAGGTGTAAAATGCTGCCACAAATTTTGTTCTGTTTAAGTGTTTTTGCTTTGTAGCCTTCTAAAAAATTTAAAAAGTTAAAAAGTTTTAAGGAAAAAAAATATTTTTTAAAACATAAACGAAAAATATTTTAAAGATATATAGGCATGTCACAGAACTCAATTCCGATAGAAAATAGTCTCAATTCCGCAAATTGGTTCTTCAGAAAACGAAAACGAAAACGAAAACGAAAACTTTTTTCGGAATAAAACCAATTTTAAATTTAAAGTGGAACTTACTTTCCTTTTAACTTTGTTATTTGCAGTTTTCCAATTTACTTTTAATATGTGTCCTTATTTAGATTAGCCTTGTTGTTTACTTTGGTGTGCGCAATATTGCCACATGTAAATAAAAAAGTGGAGATTAAGCATTATTCAGAAATAAGCAAAATCGATCAGATTCTGAAGAAGGTAAAACAAAGTTGATCGGAATTGTTAAGACGGAATTCAAACTTCTGAATGGAATTTGTGACATGTGTGTTTTTAAATAACACTTATTAATTTTAACATTTAATCAAATTAAAAAGGTTTTATATCTCATATCGTAAAATCATTGTCATAATATAACTTGTGTTCTTTTCTTTATTTTCAAGCTTTCAACAAACTTTTTAAGTTTTTCTTTGAGTTCAGATTTTTAAGTATATATAATAACAATTATTATAAATATAATAAATATTATAATAACAATTGAAGAAGGAATATAAAGCAATAAAAATTTATTGGTAATAAAACAAAAATTGTTTAAATTAAAATTCCTTAAGTCTGTCAAATTATATTAAAATCAGATCGTTAAACGACTTGTGCATATAAATTTTGAATTTGGTTATTTTCTTCATGTGCTCGCCTTATTTAAAATACAATATAAAAAGCAGGTTATTAGAAAATAATTTAAATTTTCTTACTTTCAATGAATATTTATGTTTAATAAAATAATTAACAGTGTGTATCAATTTTGTACGCAAGAAGTTATCGAAAAACAAATTTATGTAAGTGTATACAATACATACAACTGTAATAACAATGACAATTGCACAGGTATGCAAAATGAGACTTTTATTTTCCCCCCGAATATTTTTAAATTTTTTTTATATAACTGGATGTGTAAACCAAAAACACATTTTCAATTTTTTTCTAGCACGTAGAGTTTTTTTTTAATTCATGATTAAAATTTTGATTAATAATATAAATTTTTGTCCCATTGTTGAAATTAAAATCGATTCTACAGCTAATTTTTTTAGTTCTATGTCCACATATCCTCATAGTTTATCGTGTAAAAGAAATTCAGAACGTATGAATATCCCTTTACTGCTGGCAGTATATCGTGATTCCAAGAAAAACAAAAATTCTTTTCTCAGAAATTGTACGTGATGGATGCCTGTGATATTGAACGCTATTTTTGAAATTTATTACAAGAGGATTATTTGAAATTTAGTTTGCTCTAGTATGTAAAAAACCAAATTGATTCTCGCAGCCGTTTTTCAAACCCCAAGAATATAAAAGGTCTGTTCTAGGTCGTAAAAAATTTATATTAAAAGTAATTAAAAACAAATGAAAACAAGCTAAAAGTCATTTATTTGCTTTATTTTACCTTCTATTTTTCTTAATTATTTGCATGTTTTATTTGCAATAATAATGCTTCATTTCATGAGTGTTAAATGAAACTTTATTTCAAAATTTAGAATCAAACGCTTTTTGCAATTTTAGGGAAACTATTATCGTTTTATGAAGTAAATTGTTCACTAGTCTGAAGTTTCACCTAATGTTCTAAAGAAAACGCCGTGGTAGAACAGAAATAACGTATTGAAATATCTGACCTGGAATCCACCCTTTTAAATTTATCAAATATGCATTATTCACATTTTAACCGGCTTCAAAAAAATTTGTTATTTTTAAACTAGTCTTAAAAACTCTTTCTTTAATTGAATGATTATGCTTAAAAAATGGTTCCGTTGTAAAAAAAGGCTGGTATATTCGGCTCAGCCGAATCTTATATACCCTTCACCAGCTATGTCAATCTATTTTATTGAAGTAGCTCCAATCAAAAATAAATTTTGAGGTGATAGAGAATAAAAAAACAAACAAATATATATAATTTTACATAAAAATGTCATCGGCTCTTAATGGGTTATGCATTTTAAAAAAATATTAGTATTTCCTTAAAACTCTACTCAAAAGCTTTTAAATGATACCTTTATTGATATTTTAAAAAATTTGGAAATTTCGGAGGCCCGTAACTCGGAAAATATGGGCGAGGGCCATGCTTTTTTTTATTTTTTTCATTCTCTATCGTTTTTTGATTGAAGTTACTTCATTGAAACGGATATGGAAAAATTAAAGGCAGGCGTGGTGGTTTTGCCCGCTGCCTCGAAGGACATGGAATGATCAGCTGATTTTCAATAGCACCTTTTTCGACACTATGTCTGATCGATTTGCGTATTTAAATATTCCCTAACTAATATAGTGCCTTTGCAAACTTGATTTCAACACTAACACGAACGAATAGAAGGACATCGCTCAAATAACTTCGCTATGCATACGAAGTCAGAACATATGAACTTTATGGGGTCGAAAATGGATATATGCCATTTTTCCACAAAGAAAATAAATATGTAAATCGATCAAAAATAGTGTCGAAAGAGTTTCTATTGGAAATCAGCATGATTGGTCTATGTCCTTCGAGGCAGAAGGAAAAACGCCACGCCTACCTCTTATTTTTTTATGTCATTTCGAACAATAAAGTAACTCCAATGAAAAAAATAAATAAAAGGGCCGATAGAGGATTAAAAAATAAGAAAAAAACATCAAGTGAAGAAATTGGCGCTCGCCCATATTTTCCTAGTTACGGAACTCTGAAATTTTAAAATTTTTTAAAATATCAATATGGGTATCATTTTAAAACTTTTAAAGCGATCTTTAAGGAAATACTAAAATTTTCTAAAATGCTTAACCCATTAAGTGCCGATGTCATTTTTATGTAAAATTAACTTTTTAATTCTCTGTCACCCTAATATTTCCTGTTTTGATTGGAGTTACTGCACTAAACTTGATTTGCATAGATGGTGAAGGAGATATAAGATTTGGCATAGTCGAATATAGTACTCTTACTTGTTTTTATTTATTTTAATTTTTTTTCAGAATTCGAAATCAAGAACAATTTTAATCAGACAACGGTTCGGCCAACGATGTTTGCACATAAACAAAATATGAACATTGGGACTCTACATTAGCCGAATTCATGTGCACAATGATGTTCATACCAATTTAATGGCTAGTTGAGACCTACAAAGAGGCCATTTACCTCTGGCCGCTACCATATGGGCATAGGCTTTTCTGCTGAACCGCGAGAAGCTGGCTTGTACTGTCTCCCTTTTGCTGTCTCTCAATGTTTATCTCTTATTTCTCATATCTCGGTTTCTCTTAATTCTCTAATTTCTGCAGCCGCCCCTGCTGATCCGAATTAAGACTGTCTGCTTAAACCAACTTTGTTACTTTCATTATTAAAAGTTTAAACTACACAATTTTGTACTGTCCTCTTTATTTCGATCCTTATCTTTTAAAACATTTATAGGAAGACAACGAAAGCAAATTAACTTATAAACCAAATAAAAAATGTACACATCGCAAATCTTATTAAAAGTTCCTTTTTATAATTTAAATAGCATTTTATTTTGCATATATTAAGATTAAATGATTATTTTCATATCATATTTGTATCGACACGAATTAATGATATCTTTTTCATCATTCATATAAATTTTTTTTTTTATTTTTAAATTCCTAATTTATGAATAAAGTGAATATTTTTTCAATCATTGCTAAAACTCATTTAAAATTCTTTTAACGAATTTTTTAAGTTATAAATTTAAAAAAAGGTAATTTGGCTAGAAGTGTTGTACTTGTAGACAAGTGTTTGAATATGGCCAAAAACAATTAAAAATAAACAATTTTAGAATAGCAAATGTGAGTTTCAATAAAATTACTGAAATTTTAATGCATAAAAAATTCGTTTTATAGTTTTATAAAATATTTATAAACAAGTAAGAGTGCTATATTCTAGTTTAGTAAAGTAACTCTAATAAAAAAAAAGTAAATATTGGGGTGACAGAGAATTAAAATATAAGAAATAAAATAAGTATATACACATAAATGTCATCGGATCTTAATGGGTTAAGCATTTTTCAAAAATTTTAGTATTTAGTTAAAGGCGGAAATATGGGTGGGCGCAAATTTCTTAACTTGATGTTTTTTGTTTCTTAGGTTTCAATTCTCTATCGCCCTACAAATTTGTTGTTTTTTTTTTTATTTGAGTTACTTTATTGCTCCAAAAGATATAGAAAAATTAGTGGCAAGCGTGGTAATAGCCCTGCTGCCTCGAAGGACATGGACAATCTTGCTGATTTTCAATAGCAACTTTTTCGACACTATGTTTGATTGAATTTTAATTTAGCTGATCTAGTCCATTGGCAAACGGATAGACATACAGACATCGCTCAATCGACTTCGCTATGCATAAGAAGTCAGAATATATATTTATATATATATATATATATATATATATATATACCTTATGGGTTCAGGAATGGATATTGTAGAAATTGCAAACGGAATGACTTCGTTTAATCCTTTTTCCACTTTTTGTGGTTAAGAGTATAAAAAAGCAAAAATTCTTTTACAAAATTTTAAAATCAATAAGTTTCATCTGATTCCTCATTGCCTCTCTCTCGATTTATAGTTCCACCAATAACAATGTTAAACTAAACATACGGCAAAATTATTATTTAACATCTTACGTTCCAATAAGCCTTAAAGAACAGTGCTTTTTTCAATAAACATTTAAAGTTTTAAAAATTTCGACTAAAATCATTTTGATCGAAAGAAAAATCCCAAGAGGTATCAAGTGGTAACTTTTATTAGAAGAAAGAAGAAGGTGATGCTTACAGATTGTAAAGGTCACCACCCTGAATTTAAACAAAAACTGCTTATTACTATTACTCCCAAAAACTAAAAATTAGAGGGTGTCCCCATAGGTGACTTAAACTGAAATATATCGGCCTATCTACTGTTATTGACAAACTATTGAAAATTGAACTGAATGTCGATTAACATGACCGTTATAATAAAAAGTATACATATTCAAAACATAAATTAAAGGGTGTCCCAAGAGTTCATTTAATTTGTTCTTTGTAGCCATAATTATGAAACAAAGAACCTGTATTACTAATTCCGCTATAACAACAACTATCAAATTTACATTTAGAAATTAAAGGGTATCGCAATAGTTGATATAATTTGATATATGTGGTAAAAATGTCTGTCTACAGACAGGTGGAATTTACGAAGAAGCTGTAGCTATAGATCCGATATAACAACAAGTAGGTATACAATTTAAATATAGAAATTAAAAGGTGTTCCCATAATTGATGTAAATTCACCTATATAGCTCTATCTTTTGAACCGTTATATACAAACGCTTGAAAATTAGATAGAATGTCCAGTACATTGTGTGGTATAATAAGAAGTATAAATATTTAAAATTATTAATTGAAGGGTGTTACAATAGTTGATGTAATTTGATGTATGTATGTGGCCAAACTGTTGAATAGTTTTAGATAGACGAATAAAATTTTCAAAGAACCTGGGGGCTTATTCTGAATTGCGATGCGAAAATACGTAAACGCGAACAATTGCGATATTCGCAAAGTTATTTTTTGATCGCATTTCAAATGCGAAAATTTCAATTGCGAAAACAAATGTCAAACTCACAAAATTTATTCAACAACAAAATAGCATTCGTAAAGTACAAACATGTAAGTGAAAGATAATATTTTATTTATTTATCATATATATTAATTATTTCAGGGAAGCAAGCAATACGACCACCAAAACGCGTCAGTTTTAAATAAAGATATAGATTTATGAATAAACACAGCTATTTGGCAAGAGGCCTTTTGAAAACATCAGTTGGCAAATACTTTGTGGCAAACGTTACTGAAGAACTAAATATCAATGGACCACCTATTAGAGAAGCTGTAGGATGGAAAAAAGTATGAAATATATAAACCAGTTCAAAAATATTTGACTTCAACTTTTATTTTAATAGGTTTGGGCCGATTTAAAAGTACACACCAAACAGAAGCTTAGACGAAATAAAATCGACATTTGCGGTAGCCCATGAAGATAGAACCACCTGTCTCCCTTAGAGGAGGGAGTGGTGAAATTATTAAACTTGACGGATTCCGTAAATGAATTACCGGGCGCACTTTCCTTCGGGACAACAATTGATTCTAAGCAATCATCTTTGTATCCATTCATTTTGTCCATGCCATTCTCCTTCGTCGAACCACAGTGCCGCAGAATCTATTTTTATTATTTTTTTCTTACAGAATTTTTAAAATAAATTTTGTAAACAATTTTCACAGCCAAGCACAAAAAGGTTATTTATTTTTAATTTGATGTTTACTGATACTGACGTTTGTTTGAGCAGCGTTGCCACGATTTCAAATAAATTGCGAATGATATTGCGAAAGTCTTACAGAATACCAATTTTCTTTCGAATCGCATTTCATTTGCGCATCGCATTGGTTTTCTCATCGCAATTCAGAATAGGCTCTAGGTTTTTTTTGAAAAAATTATTTATTTAATTAGGAACTATATATTTAGGCACCGTTGATGTTTATCGAAGAGGTAAATCACACAGTGGAAAAATATTAATAAATTTTCTCAAAAATCTTATAAGCAAGATGGTTATGTAATAATGCAATCTATATCTCGCAGTAGATGATAATTAGCAAAAAAAATTAAAAATTTGACTTTTTGCTGTATTTTTATGCTTTAGTTTTTTCTTACTTAACAAAGCAAGATTATGGAAAATGCACATAAATGATCGTCACCGAAGAAAGAAATAAACAAAGAATTAATTTTTAAATAAGTACTTTTTTAAACAATCGCCTTTTACTAAAAAAAAAGCATTTGGTTAAGTGATTTTTTGAAAGATATTTTCAAAAGTACCAAAGCATCCTTGAAGAAAAGGACTGAGTTTTGTTTACTTTCAAGCCACTTTTTTTATAAATTTGAAATTACTACTCTACTCTTCTAGAATCGTGATTTTAAGCCACTTTTCTCAGCATTCAAAATCACAATAAGTTGAATAATAGCCAACATAAATGGATGGATTGTTTACAGATTTTTATATTGTGTGACAGAATATTTTACTATTACATACACTGAGCTACAAAACAATAAAATTTTAAAAATCCTCATTAAGTCATCTACTCAATCAAGCTTATAACTTACACACAACCAAAGCTTCAATTGGCCACTTTTAGGTACAGAACATAAAAAATTAATTTCCCTGAATATTATTGTTTTTTTACCTTTATGATTAATTATCTTTTCTAATTTTTAAAAACTGAGCTAGTGCTTAAAAAATGAGAAAAGATAATTAATTTCCCTGCTTATAATTAAAACTGCAACAATTATTTGTTGTACTTTTTTGGCATAAAAATTATTTATTACTTGAGTTTTATACTTAAAATATAAAAAAACCAAATACAAAAAAAAACCAAGTACAAAAAAAAAACCAAGTACAAATAATAAAATAATAATATATAAAACAATAAAATTATCATTAAATATAAAAAAATAAATCAAATCCAAAACAAAAGAAATGCTTTTCATTTAAATTGATAAATGTGTACTAAAAAAACGTTTGCAAACATTTAAGATAAATATATAAAAATCCTTATGTAATATACAAAAATGAAAAACACTGATTTGAAATCAAACTTTGGTTAATACATGGTTTCCATTAAAACAAAAATGTTAACATTTACATTAAATGAAAATAATATGTAAATAAAAAAAAATTGTGCGCAAAATGCTTTTTGTGAACGTTAATTTTTTTTTTAAGAAATACAACGCTTACAAAATGTTACAAGATTAAATACTTAAAAAATAATAATTAAAATAAAATTATTTGGTATTTGTGTTGCCTGATACAAAAAGGTATTTAATTTAAACATTTTATAAATAATATAAAATATTTTTTACAACGTAAAATAATTTAAAGAATTCCAGAGAATTTATCAGCGATGAGCTGTTGAGGTGTTAATAATTATTTTTGAAGAGAAAACATATAAAGAAAAGGCTTAAAATCAATTGGCAATTAAGAGCACTCGCAAAATTTAATCATCTTTTTCTTCTTTAGCGGACATGAATAATTTTTGGCAGGTAAACGTTAGGGAATCTGAAAATACAAAGTACAGATTTTATAATTTAATGTAAAAGTTTTACGAGTATGTATAAAAATTACGATCGTTATTTTCGCCATATTCTTTGCATTGTCGATTACAAGTATTTTTTTTTTTTTAATTTTATAGTTTCCTAGAATTTTTATAATAAAATAAATAATCCTTTAGTAGAAAATTAAGTTTTAAAAAAATTGATATGAGTTAGTAATTTTTAATATAAAATTTTTTATGCTGATAGTTAACTTTTAAAGTCTTGACTAAAGCACATTTTTTACTTTTTAAACCTGATTATGATTTTATCTATTTATACGCGTTTGTGTGATTTTAAATGATGATTTAAATATAACATAACATTTTAACATTGTTCTGCTGGCAAAAGTATTTCGCAAATTTTACGGACTTCTAGCCCCTGATTGTAAAAACGATTTAAAGCAGGAATTAAATAAAATTACATTTGCGTTTCTAGAAAAATACTTTTTGCACTCTTACTTACAAGTATTAAATTTGTATTTTAAAATTAAAGGATGTCCCAATAGTTGATAAATATTGATTCATGTTGCTAAACTTTTAAACCGTTATAGACAGCTAAAATCTGTTTTGAAGTCGGGTTTTTTCGAGAATTATTTGCCATGTTGTTTTAATTAAGCAACGACCTTGTCTTAAATTACTTTTTGTATTAAAAAAAATTGTTAATAGTCCTATTACATTACCAATTATAAAACTAGTTTAAGTTTTTTTAAACTTGTTTCAAAAACCAAGTTGTAGGAATTATATATGTATTTATATCGCCAGTTGAAATTTTTTAAGTATTAAAATTTGCTTTTTTCTAATTGAAATTTTTCTTATTTAAACAACGCTTTTTGAATAACAAGTATTTTTTAACATCCATTATTAAATGAAAAAAATGACACTTAATTTTTCAAATCAATAACATGGCAAAATAAGTGATTTAACAAAGAAATACAATTTTTTCTTAAAATTATTATTTTAGAAACGTTTTTACAAATCAAACTTGTATTTTTTCTTGTTATTTAATATAAATAAAATTATTATTTTAGATTTTTAAAACCTTTAGCCTTTAGCCCTCTATTGATTTCAGATGCTCACTATGAAGCTTGACAGCCCTGTACTTACACGTTAAATTTAAAAACCATTGAGGCTTAGATTGCCACACGACGCCCACATAATAGAATGGTACTCCAATTAGTGTGATTAAAACTCCCATACCCACTTCGTAGGGTGCTACGTAAACCGGTACGACCACCAAAAATATACAAATGACAGTAAAAACTACTGGTATCCACATAGAAACCTTTAGCAATAACAAACAAAATATAAATAAATTAAATTAACAGATAAATAAATAAAAATAAAATTAACATAAATTAAGATATTTACTTTAATAGGTCTCTCCATATTGGGCCGTGTATAACGAAAATATATGACAGCTGCGACTGACATCATAATAAAGAACGATTCCACTATACTGCTGTAAGTGATGAGAACATAAACATCACTACATACCAACATAATGATTGATAGAATACACTGGAAAATTGAATAATTAAATTAATAAAGAAATTAAGAATGAATGAAGGCATACCAAATACATACCAAAAAAACTAAAGAAGGCAGTGGTGTGAAGCTTTTAACATTGATGTGAGATAAAATTGAGGGCATATGACCAGTGCGGGCACCCACAAAACACATGCGAGATGAAGTCATTATATGCACGGAAAGGCCACCAAATGATGATATGGCTACCATAATGGGAATAATGAGAGACCAATTGCCTAACATTTTAATGCCAAAAGTCTTTGAAATAAGCAAAGATATTCAACAATTTGTATTTAATATTATTTTTTTATTAATTATTACTAACCACTGCTATAGCATCAGAAGCTTTCATTTCGGAGGCACTCAGTACAGCTAAATAAGCCATATTGGCTAAAACATATATAATGGTCACCAAAGGTAATGATATATAAATAGCTCTGGGCAAATTGCGATAGGGATCTTTTAATTCCTCAGTCATAAAGTTTAAATAATTCCAACCGGCATATGAAAATATACCTGAATAAAAGGCTACCGCTAATTTTCCGGGATCAGTTTCCGTATTAGCAAAAGGATCTGCAAAGTTTTCAACATGACCTAAAATACATAAAAGCAGAACATAAATTAGTTTTTATAATAAAAGAAATAACGTAATTTAGCATACCAAATAGCATCCATGCTAGGCCTATAACAATGATCATAACTAAGGCAGCTATTTTTGTAAACATTATAATGTTTTGCATTTTTGTTGTTACTTTCATGTAAAATGAATTCAAGTAGGTGAGAAAACATATTGCCAGCGCAGCCACCAATTGTTTAGCAGCGGTGGGTGTCTCACAGCTTCCTTCGAAGAATGGTTGAAGAACGTAGGAAGCAAATGTGAGACCCATAATGGCATTTGTGGTGGGCCTTTTAAAGAAATTACAAAAAAAATAATATTTAATTAATAAACAACATATAAACAAATCAAAGAAAAAAATTTTTTTTTTTAAATCTATGGCTAATATTCATAGTTAAGAATAAAGTATACTTTAAGGGAACTAAAGTCGAATTTACTTAAGACTTGACTCTAACTCATTCATAGACAATTTAAAATATACTTTTGGCGTTAAAGTCGA
Organism: Gymnosoma rotundatum; assembly: GCA_916610165.2. Taxonomy (NCBI): domain Eukaryota; kingdom Metazoa; phylum Arthropoda; class Insecta; order Diptera; family Tachinidae; genus Gymnosoma; species Gymnosoma rotundatum. Next base: position 35,074,579 of record OU744336.1, read on the forward strand.
CTCTAAATTTAAAACTAGATAAAGCTTTTTTAACTTATTTAACAACACCTTCTGTTTCTTGTCAAAATAAAAAGATTGTGAAACTTTGTATTTTAAAAGCGGGAAAAGTATATTTTATTTTGCTTACAACTTTAACTTCACATTTGGAAAATATTTTTTTTTCAATTTGATAATTGAATTTATAGCAATTTCATCACTAAAATTTTCAGTGCAGGAAATTACCGCAACGCGGTTGCTGTCGATTAAAATTTCTTCATCCTCTAACTCGTGAACAATCATAACTTCAACAGGACTGTCTTTTGCGCTTAGTTCAGGAATAGCATTTGCATTGTGAGAGCTTTTCTATCATTAACTTTTATAAGAATCCAATGCGCTTATACCTTCCTGTATTGCTTTCCATGACTTTTTTTTGTCTATCATTGACACGTCATTGCCTCTGTTTTCTACCATATCCAAATGCAGGATTATGCATTCACGAAGGCATTCCTTTTCAGCAGCACTCCAGTTGGCTTCTCTGTCTCTTACTTTTTTTAGAATGTGTAAACAAATCTGTAATTTTTTACCACCAAAAAAAAATCTTGAACAAACCCTTTCAATTTTTTAAATAATTTATTTTATTTGGTTTAAGATCACAATACTCTATTATTGACATTTATACCAAAGTGAACAAAATAAAAACAATGTGACTTTTTCTAATGTTTGTTTTGAAATTGTATGAAAACATTTATCAAATTACAGTTGACACCCAGTTGAAGTCGGTACAACTTAAGGTATACTTTATTTTTGACTATGAAAGCAAAAAAGATAAAGCTTTTCACTTTAGAATGCACTTTAGCAAAAGTCGACTTTATTCTATAACTATGAATATGGGCCTATGCAAGGCGAATTAAATATAAGGTGATAGCGGTGGCGAATTCAATTCTTTTCCCTGGTATTGTAACTGTCAAACTCCATATATAAAAAATCTGTATAACAGTTAGATAAATTTTTTATATATGGAGTTTGACAGTTAGAATACATGGTAAAAGAATTTAATTCGCCACCGCTATCACCTTGTATTTAATTCGCCTTGGGCCTATGTTTTCACAGAAAAAAAATATTGGCCCATATTCATAGTTATAGAATAAAGTCGACTCTTGCTAAAGTATACTCTAAAATAAAAAGCTCTTATTATCTTTTTTGCTTTCATAGTCAAGAATAAAGTATACTTTAAGTTTAGCCGCCTTCCACTGGGTGTCAACTGTAATTTGATAAATGTATTTTTACAATTTCTAAACAAACATTTGAAAAAAGTAACCTTGTTGTTATTTTGTTCACTTTGGTATAAAAATCAGATAAAGAGTATTGTGTTCTTAAACCAAATAAAATAATTTTGGAAAAATGAGTTAAAAACAGCTTTAGGTAGTTTTAACCCTTTCGGGACGGAGTTTTATTTTGTAAACCAAATTATGTATGGTAAATTTTTTTTCATATTCTAAAAGGTATAATAAAAGTATTATGTTCTCCATACTTAAAAATTTTAAATTCGTCCTTTTATCCTGGGACATATAATCCCAACAAGTATTTTCATGGGACATAAAATCCCAATCAGTGTTCTCGAAGAGCGATTCGAAATTAAAAAGATAACTAAAGTATAAATATTATTAGATTTAGATAAAAGTTAACATTCATTTTTAACATTTTAGGAATGCAATTAGGTATTTATTTGTGGAATGGCCCAAAACACTTGTAACATAAGGCGTTGTTACAACCTGAGCATATCATCTTTGTTCGCTTTTCTATGCCAAGTGAAGAAGAGCGGACACAGCGACAACGCTTCTCTTGCTCTACTGGCAAGTGGTCTTCAATGTTGATGCTATCCGTTTTTGGACGTTTGGGAGTTCTACCTCCCTGGCGATTGCGTTGAAAATAAAGAAAAAAGACAGTTGTAAAATTGCTGGGACATATTATCCCAGTAGTCCCGAAAGGGTTAAATTTAGGGTTGACTTTCTCGCCAAAAGTATATTTTAAATTCTCTATGAATGCATTAGATTCGACTCTAAAATAAAACCGACTTTAGTTCCCTTAAAGTATACTTTATTTTAACTATGAATATGGGCCTAATTTTTTAAATTTTTTTTATATATTTCTTTTTAATATATTTTTTAATATATTTTTCTAGCACACAAAATAGATGTGAAATCTATACATCCATAGCAAAGCAGTCAAACGTGATAATAATGATATATATATCATTCTAAAATGAAACCCTTACTCGAACAAGTTTAGTCTACGACGTATGTATATGGAAAGACGGCAATTGTATGGGGATTAAACGGCCTTCACCTTTATCAGAAGAGGCTCTGTGATTTGTGAAAGAATATTGTTCGAAGATTAATCAATATAATTTTATATGGATCTTCACAGTTGATTTTCAAAAGCCCTCCACTAGTTTCATAAATCAGTATGGGGCTAAAAGTATTTGCTATTTTGTTTTATTAAGTAGACGGCATGATACGGCAGTCTTGAAAATAATTTTTTAAAACGAATGCAGATACTTATTACTTATTTACTAATAAGATTAAAGCATATTACAAACTAATTAATTTAAATAATTATAACTTTCAAAACGTTACCTAGTATATTCCTTAACAAAAAAGACTTAATTTTCTTATCAGATAAAATGATGAACATAATCTGTTTTAAAAACTTTATATTATAGTAGATATCTATGTATATGAATATAATTGCCTAACAGTTGGGAATTTTGCCGGCTTAGACATTTTAAATTTATTAGTTTCATAAATATTCTTTATTGAATACAGTTCACATCATTTTTAATATAATTGAAATCAATTTATAGACATGCTAAACAGATGCGTCAAAAGTGGTTTTATAATAAAGCAAATTTGAATATTATTCAAAGATAAAATTTTAATTAATGGTAATTTTTTCTATGATTTAAAAAACCGTTCAGCAATCTAAGTTTCTGCGGGCGGTAGATGATTTAGAGATTAAAAAAATGTTGAAACGCATCTACATAGACTGTTAACTTAATCCAAGAGCCCGGGGATAAGATTGCAGAACTTGAATGCAGTTTCCAATAAAACATTGGCGCTTCTTGTATTTTGAATTGAGTTTCAGGTATAATTAAAGATAGTTTGATTCGCTATTGCAGAAAGGAAATTTACTTGCGATAAAATTAAGTAACAAAACTTTGAACTAAGTACGTACGTACATATGTACATGCGTACACACACACACTCATAATTAATAAACTTTTTAATAGAATTCTCTTAAAGATCATTTGAAAAAAAAACTCTTGAAATAATACAGGCTTATTGATCAAGCACTCCTATAAATTCATTTGTTTTTTATATAAGTTTCCATTAAACCTTGTTTTAATTCTAGATTGACCTTCCACAATACAGAGTAGAACAATAAGTGTTACAAGACAACAAACAAGAAAAATAATACAAAATCTAGGAGAATTGTTTAAAATATTCAAGACTTAAGTTACACAAAAACCATAATATAATTTGATTTTAATAAAATTTAGCAAGGATTTTCGAAATCTAAATGTTCTTCAAAAACATTGACCCACTCCCGGATATCAATTAAATAAAATGCATCTAAAAAAAAACAACAACATTGAATAAATTATTTTAAGTGCATCTTTTCATAACAAACAAAGTAGGAAGGAGTAATAAAATCGCTTGTATGCTGCAGCAATCGATATACAGTACGTCAAGCAAAACTGAGCACTAAAAATTTTAAACATTTTTTGTAAACGAATTAAACGTTTGATTTTTATACCATTACCTTCAGTTGGACGTCCCATAACCACAAACATTTAAAACAGCTGTTCAAACCAACCTTATGGGAAACGCTGTAATTGTTTATTGTTGACATGCCATATTGCCATAGCCATAACCGTTATCATAGATATCAATTAATTTTGATTTTTTACTACAACCATATGAAGAACAGTGCATTATGAACCTCAAAGGGCACATTTTAAAGAACTGCCTATTACTATAGTCCCAATAGTAGAGTAATACAAAAATAAATCTAAAAATTAAAGGGTGTAACCATATGTGACGTAAATTGACCTATATGAGCCATCTGTTGAACCGTTATAGACAAACGGGTTAAAATTGGACAGAATGTCTAAATATTATCCAATTATTATAACAAGTAAAGTAAAATTATAAATTAAATGGTGCCGCAATAGTTCATTTAATTTGATGTATATGGCCATACTTTTGAATAAGCGATTAAAATTTACAAAGAACCTGTAATACTAAGTCCGTATACAATTTGAATTTAGATATTGAAGGGCGTTCCTATATTTGATGTTATTTGACCTATATGGACCCTATCTGACCGCAATTTTAGACTAATTTTTAACCAGAAAATATGGTTAAAGCAAAAGCACACTTTTAAATGAAATAAGAGACTATTTTTCCAATTCATTGTTGCTATCAGAGTTTTTGTATTTTAAAAATAATAAGATGAACCTGCAGTCTTATTTTGTAATAATCATAATAATAATTCTGTAATAATGTAATAATCGTAGCTAAATCTAAATCTTTGCAAAAAGTGTTACAGAATAGCATTTGTAGCCAAGAATCGCCAAAAAGATTTTTTTAGAGTTTTAGCGATGAAGATTTAGCTTAAGCGAATTACAGCAAAAGGCTGCTGGAAATCGAATAATTCATGTTTTCAAAATTTTGTTGAAAATTAAATTATAGGATTATATTATATTTTAACTTTTGTGACTTGCAATTTTATTTTATTTCCTTTAATATGTTAATTAAACTTTTCTCGATAAATAGCACAGCTTTATATATATAATTATATATAAAGCAACCGATTAGTTAAATCTCTCTCTAAGGTCTACGTTAACTTACACAAATATCATCATAGCATCCCAAAGATATAGAAATGCAGGCAATGAGCCATAAGCTTCCAATATATATGCATAATCACCTCCGGACTTTGGAATACATGTTCCCAATTCGGCATAACATAAAGCGCCAATCATGGACAACATTCCACAAAGAACCCATATTATTAGAGATGTGCCAACAGCTTCGACTTCATTTATGACACCTTTTGGAGAGATAAATATGCCGGAACCGAATATGATGCCCAAAATAATGGCCACTCCCTCTAGCAAACCCAATTGTTTTTTCATTTGAACTCTGCTGTTTCCAGATTCCTGTGAGTTACCGCGCTTATTTTCATCAATCGCTTCCATCGATGAGTGTGGCATACTATTTGGTGCGTTTTCAGAGATCGGTGTTAGCAGCACCATTTCACTGGTGGGTGACTGTAAGTCACTTGCAGGCATTTTTCGTTTTTAAACACACGTTTTATCAGCTCCACGTTTAAAATGCAACTAAAAAAATAATAACATATGAGTATTAAGTAACTACAATAGCAGCTTTTGCGTACACAATTACACAAAAAAGTAAATAAATTAATAAACAATAGTTTATTGTTTACTTGCTTCGTTCCCAGAAAAATGCCGGTTTATTGTTATTATTGATGCTGTAAATTTTAAAATACTTTGCTGGTCACACCAAATTGAAGTGTGTACACTTTTACATACATACATATGTAATTTTTTTCGGTTTGTTTTGCTTTTCTCTTTCGGTTATATTTTTAAATAATATACGAATTGTGTTTATTATACGCACTCACCAACTCACAACCCCCTTTTAAGAATACTCGGTGTTTAAGAGGAAAATGTAAATTAAACTTCTTGATTTACACTGGTGTTCTTAATATTTTAGGTTAGATTCTCGACCAATTTATTTAAAACACAATTTTTATTAATAATTATTCGTTTACATACAAGCGCTACTGCCATTTAATTTCCTAAAAAATTTAATCTTAATTTTGGAATTTTTTTGCTACTTTGAATAAGACTATACACGCGTGCATCCACATCACTGCAATTTTAGGACGAAGGAGAAATACGAAAACAGAGATGTTTTACGAAGCACGTACTACTAATGAAATATACATTCATAGGGTTAGATTTACACGTGCGATTATTTTATGCCATTTTTTTTAAATTTGTTTAAAAGTGAGTTTCATCTTGTCCCTTCAAAATTTTTCATTGCATGGGAAGTTGTACATTTCGCTTTTAAATATAAATTTTAATTGGTTACTGTAGTTGTATATTTTGTTTTTTCCAATTTTTTTCTACCCCGCTTGCGTCTCTACTTCTCTTGCCTACAAACTAGTTTCATGCAAAATGCCGTCGTGTTAGGTATCTCTAACAATGCTATATAAGAAGACTGTGACGAATATTGTATACCCTTCACCTTGCAAAACCGTTATTTTCGATAGTTACTCTTGTATTCAAATTTTGTGACGAGGGATATCTGTGTGATATCCATTGGAATCACGAAAAAATTTCGTAAAAATTCAACATAGGGCCTCTCTCTACATGAGACCAGCGATATAAACTTTATGGGGTCGGAAATGGATATTTTGGACATCACAAACGGAATGACGAACTTAGATATACCCTTTCCGTCTGTGGTGAAGGGTATAAAAAAGCATGTCGCACTTGTGCAACAAAAGTGTATTAACTCGAAATTTTATTAAAGGCAAAAACTTGGAAGGTATAATTTATATGATCTGTAAAAACATTAAATATGGATTTTTCGTAAAAAGTGAATATAAATTTTTTGTGCGTGTGCGATATATGCACATAATTTTTGCTGACAGTGAATTATAACGATAACTTTTACAAATATAGATTAGTTAATACTTCTCTTTTGAAATGGATATTTTTACCAAACAAATAATAACCTAAGTGAGCTTTTACATTGTGGAAAATAAAGCAGATTTTTTTAGTTTTTTTGACAGGCTTTGATTATACATGAAACGTAAAAGTAATGTCATGTTTTAAGACACGTAACCAAAAACAAGCTTTAGTTTCGTTATTAACTCCAAACTGTGAAACCTAACCTAATGCAAGAAAACTATAAAAGATGTTTGTACAATCGTTTTTTTTTTTAATAAAAACTTAATTTCTTTTTATTTCTTTTCCTTTGCATGTAGTTTGGAGTTAATCATATCTTTAAATTGCGACAAAATTTTATTTTCACGCTTTTGACGTTCCTCTTTGCTGAACATGGCTAATGCTCGTTTCTCGTCAGCCGAATAAATTTGATTTTCTTTGCGTATGCGCACAGCTTCCATTCGTCGATGTCTACTACCGCTCATTACATAGCCGACCGACTCAAAGGTAGCAATCTCTTCAGAGGTTAAACCGATTTCACCACGTCTTGGTATACGTTTCCCTTCAGCAATATAGGCGGCCATGGCAGCACCTTCACCTGGCAACAAAGCACGTCCAAAATCCTTTTGATTAAGTCCACCTGTCTGACGCAGAGTTGGACCAAACTCGTCCTCTTCATCTTGTCCTTGTATTAAAGTATGTTTTGAAACATTTGCTTCTGCAAGATATTTATCAGACGGCTCCTGAGATTTCTTTGATTTCTTTTTCTTTGCTTTTTTAGATTTTTTTGTTTTTGAAAACCTTTTCAAATTATCAGCTGTTTTTTCTACCCACAAATCCTCTGGTTCATCATCGCTCGTAGAACTATCACTATCCGTCGAATAGCTTGAACTTGATGAAGATGAGGACCCTGATTCATCTGAAGATGTATCCGACGACATAACTTTCTTCCGTTTCTTTTTTGACTGTTTTCGTTTTTTATTTTTACTTTTTTTGGCCTTCTTGCCAGACTTCCTTTTACCCTTTTTGGATTTTTTCCTCTTAGGTCCTTGATATGTGTGCTCTAAAATTTTTACATCATCATCGTCTTCATCGTCGGAATATAACTCGGGATGAGACGGACTTTTACCCCAAACTTCTTCTACTCCTTCTATACTTATTTTTTCACGTTCATCGCGTCGTTGTTTTAAATACTTTGCATCCAATTTGTTGTGTCTATCACTTCGCCCATTCGATCTATATCCCAAACCATGATGTTTTTTTTCAACTTCTGGGAAAGTTGTTGATGGTTGTACTCGAAACGGATTTTTTGCTCTTTCTCTATGACTAACTTCATGAAACTTATCATTTGGCCAACGTTCAATGGCGTCATTATGGGTACGGCTATTTTGATCTGATGAACTTCTGGAAGTGCTCCTACGTCTTTCCTTACTACGAACACGTCTATTACCTCTCTTTTCGGGACTCTGATAATTCCTTCGAATATTTTCCCGGCGGCTAGGGCTTCTTTTTGTTCTTACAGATCTAGATCTACTTCTAGATTTTATGTGCCGGCTAGCTTTTTCTTTGTGTTCTCCTGATTTGCTGCGTCTGCGATGTTCTACTGAAGATCGTTGTCTACTTCTAGATCTGGAAGGCGATCTCATTATTATAATAAGTGACGTCTCACTTTATTTACCTTTTTAGATAACTTTTTTTTTTTTGAGAAAAAATAAACTAAAAACGTTGTGTTTTTCTACTTTTGTTATATTTATTATCATCCATGTTTATTATACTTTAAGATATTTTGACGTTCTCGTTCTCAAACAAATACGTGCTGCCATATTTTTGGCTAAAAGTGTTAAAATTTAAATACAGGTAAGGATTATCGTAACAAAAACAGATATTAATCTTAACAAGTTCAAATTGATTTAATGCAAAATAGCAAATTTATTTGGAATAGTTTATCACTAAAGTGTTTACTATGCTTGATCCCATCCAAATGTTTTGTAACAAAACATTTCGTGATATTCTCTGTAAATATAAGTAGTTAGAAAATAAAAGCCCGCTGATTTTCACAAGATCAGAAATTAGAATCTCTTCACTGCTTTAGAATAAATACTGATCTGAATTTTTAATTTGTTGTAAATACAGACAATTTGCAAAAAAAAAAAACATTATTTACACCGTCATTAAAACTTACTTAATATACCGGTTTTTAACTTGATTTGCCATACAAAAAAAACATCAGTTTTCGAACTTTTGAAGAAATTTTACTTACAACTACAGGAACTTGTGTTTTAAGAAAACAAAGTACATTTATTCAAAACTAATAATTAAATAAAGTATATCAATACATTAGAATTTATTTTCTTTTCAAGATTGACTAATAATAATATATTATTGTAACATTTGTAGCCACAAGTTTGCTTAATTTAAAATTACTCATCGTCATCTCGTAATAGTTTTTTAAGAATTAAAAATTTTTATTCCCCGTTATATTTATATGCACATAACTATCAGTTGCATATTAAGAAACATTTTTTAAATTTTAGTATCCGAACGTTTGAGCTTGTTCCTTATAGTGCGATTTGAGCTTGTTCCTTATAGTGCGTTTACAGTGATTTTGTCCTAGCTATTTTGGCACTTGATTTCTCATGATGACAAAACCACTTGGTCACCTGATTTACTTGAGTTATTTTAAAACATATCGAAAATGTGTTTTTTTCGAACTAAATTTGTGTTTGTAAAACTGTATTGTATCTGCGATATTTAAGTCCATCTCCCTGCTATGAATTTAATGTGTGGTTTTTTGGAAAAAGTGACGTTTAATTTTAAATTTTGAAAATATATATTTTATATTAAGAAATTGTAATAGTGCCTTCTACCAAACTATTTGATTTCAAGTTTATAGAAACGTTGTATAAGGCTAATAACTTTTTTTTATTACTTATGTCTAACAATCTAGTAGTGTAATTATGGATCTGTGTTAGTTATCATAAGACGCCTTCCGTTCTATCATTTATAAATTTCTTTTAACAAAAGAAGTGTCGTTTTCTAAAAAGAATTCATAGATACTATCTGGCATCACTATTCAGTAATAAACTTAAAGGTACATCATGTTCAGCGTTGCCACACAAGAAATTGACTTCCTACCAAAAATTTTCAAAAATCCTACCAAAATCGTTCACAGCCTACCAAAAATTTAAAAATGCGTTTCTTGCACATAAACTCTGTTTTTTTTCGTAATTGTGAGGTGGAAATTTGTGTTTTTGTGATTTTTAAGATGGATGTTATGATTTAAAATAGTTTTAGATCATATTATGCAGAATGACACCCATCCCTTTCCTGGAGCCAATAAAATTCGCTCAACCATTCGGTTCTAAATTTTTTTTGACTGTTTCTTTACATGCAATATTAGTAAATATTTATGTAATTAATAGGTAGATATATACAATTAAAAAAGTTAACTTACTTTTCCATTTTGTGTGTTAATTGTTTTAATACAAACACTTGTAAATAAGACTTCACTCAAAAATATTGTTAATTTCAATTTGATAATATTGTTCGCGTTTCTTAAACCAGAGATGGTTATAGCTTTAATCATCTTTATGCAAAAAAGCAGATATGTTTTTTATTACACCTAAAATAGTTTTTGAAAACAGTGGTAAAACTATTCACGGTTATTGTTTATTTAATTTAAAGTTACATTTTTTATTTTATGTTCTGAATTTTTAAGGTAAAAAATTTACTATTGCTAAAAATTTGCTACAGGAGGAAAACCTACCAAAAATTTTTAAAAATTCAACAAACCAACCAAACTACCAAACTGTTTTTTAAAAACGAAAAACTACCAAGTTTGGTCCGATTGGACCAAAGCGGCAACGCTGATCATGTTGGCAGTGCCTTCGCAGATATGACATTTTGCTAAAAAAAAATAAACTTGTGTGACGTGTAAATTTTTCTGATTATTAAAGAAAATCTTTTTAATAAAATCTTTTAAATTTGTTATTATTTAAAAGTATAAAGGATAAACAGAATGGGCTCTTTCCGTCGTGAAAAAGAAGATGAAGAAGAGGGTAAGTTAGCGTTATATGATTCTGTGAAAACTGCTGCTTATATATGTGAAGCATTAAAAATACGACTTTATTACTTTCGTTATATGTAGAAAAGTTAGTAGACATAGCATTAAATGTAATTTCGAACTTTATAAAAGCTTTTATTAAGTATGCGTTTATTAAAAACCATTAAATTGTCATCAGGTCCCCATAACATCTACCAAAATCTAGAGAAAACGTCAGTTTTACAGGAAACACGAGCATTCAACGATACTCCCGTCAATCCGAGGAAATGTATACACATTTTAACTAAAATATTGTATTTAATTAATCAGGGAGAGCAACTGGGTACACGTGAGGCTACCGACTGCTTTTTTGCAATGACCAAGTTGTTTCAATCTAAGGATGTGGTCTTACGTCGAATGGTTTATTTGGGCATTAAGGAGTTGTCCTCTATTGCTGAGGATGTGATTATCGTTACCAGCTCCTTAACCAAAGACATGACCGGCAAGGAAGATCTATATAGAGCCGCTGCAATACGTGCTCTATGCAGTATAACTGATAACACCATGCTCCAGGCAGTGGAGCGGTATATGAAACAGTGTATTGTTGACAAAAATGCTGCTGTCTCTTGTGCTGCCTTGGTAAGCTCTCTAAGGTTAGCAAGTACCGCCGGAGACGTGGTAAAACGTTGGGCCAATGAAGCTCAAGAGGCGTTGAACAGTGATAATATAATGGTTCAATATCATGCTTTAGGCCTTTTGTATCACATTCGCAAATCGGACCGTTTGGCTGTTACTAAATTGGTCAACAAATTAACTCGCAATTCCATGAAGAGCCCTTATGCTGTTTGCATGTTGGTATGTTTTCTTATTTTTTATTTCAGACAATTGGTAACAATTATCAAATAATATTTGATTATAGATTCGCATTGCTTGTAAACTTATTGAGGAAGAAGATATATCAGCTGATGAAATGTCTGAGTCCCCTCTATTCACTTTTATTGAATCGTGCTTACGTCACAAAAGCGAAATGGTCATTTATGAAGCTGCTCATGCTATAGTCAATTTGAAAAATACTAATGCTCGAGTTTTGTCACCAGCTTTTTCAATACTTCAGTTATTCTGTAGTTCTCCTAAAGCCACTTTACGTTTTGCTGCAGTACGTACTCTTAACAAGGTAGCGATGACCCATCCAGCTGCTGTTACAACTTGCAATTTAGACTTGGAAGGACTTATTGCTGATTCGAATCGTTCAGTGGCTACTCTTGCCATCACTACTTTGCTCAAAACTGGAGCTGAATCATCGGTAGAACGTTTAATGAAACAGATTTCTTCATTTGTCGCCGAAATCTCAGATGAATTCAAAGTAGTCGTTGTGCAAGCCATTTGTTCTTTGTGCACAAAGTATCCACGAAAACACAGTGTTTTAATGAATTTCCTAAGCGGCATGTTGCGAGAAGAAGGAGGTCTGGAATATAAAACCTCAATTGTAGATACTATTATCACTATTATAGAAGAAAATGCGGAAGCTAAAGAATCTGGCTTGTCACATTTGTGCGAGTTTATTGAGGATTGCGAGCATGTCTCTTTAGCTGTACGTATTTTGCACCTTCTAGGAAAAGAAGGACCTTTCGCTGTTCAACCTTCTAAGTATATTAGATTTATCTACAATCGCGTTATCTTGGAAAGTCCAATTGTAAGAGCAGCAGCTGTTACTGCCCTCGCTCAATTTGGAGCCTCTTGTCCAGCTCTTCTGGGAAATATTCTTGTGCTTTTAGGGCGTTGTCAAATGGATCCTGATGATGAAGTTCGTGATCGTGCTACATACTATTTGTACATTTTACAAACTGAAAAGCCAGATTTATATAAACGCTATATAGTTGAAAGAGAAACTTGTTCATTAGCTTTATTGGAAAAGGCTTTAGTAGAACATTTGAATAGTGATTGCAACACCGGTTTTGATATATCGGTCGTACCTAAAGCCACTGTTCTTAAAGATGAAATTAAAGACGAGGCCATGCTGGTTTCTAATGGTGAGATAATTTCTTTTAACCGGGGTTATTTATTAATTATTCTGTTGCCTTAGCTCCACGCGTTCCAAAAATTACTAGAGAAGAGGAAAGTGCCGCAAGATTGGCTCAACTACCGGGTATACAAGCTTTAGGTCCTATACATCGCACTACTCCCGCTATACAGCTTACCGAAAGTGAAACAGAATATACCGTTTCTTGTATTAAACATATATTTCCCAATCATGTTGTATTTCAGGTAAATATAAATATTTGAAAAAGTTAGGAGAAGCATAGTTTCATATTTCGTATGAACATTTTGGATAGTTTTGTTCCAATAAAGAATTATTTAAGACGTATCTACATATTTAATTGCCATTTTTTTACAGTTTGATTGTCTAAACACTTTATCGGATCAAATTTTGGAAAATGTTCGTGTGGAATTGACAATACCTGACGGGTTTATAATGCGTGCAGTTATACCCTGTCCAAAATTGCCATATAACGATTTACAAACGACATTTGTTATTGTTGAATTCCCACAAGATGTCGCTAGTTCAGCTGGTATGTTATGTTATTACTATTTTTTTTATGGAAATGTAAACTTTAAAATATATTTTTTAGCAACGTTTGGTGCTACCTTACGTTTTGTTGTTAAAGATTGTGATCCAAATACAGGAGAGCCAGATTCTGAAGAAGGTTATGATGATGAGTACATGTTAGAAGATTTGGAAATTACAGTAGCTGACCAAATACAAAAAAATAAAAAAAGCAACTTCCAAGCTGTTTGGGACGCAGCGAATACAGAAGGTTTGTTTAACCAAATATTTATATAAAAAAACTTGATAACAACAAAACAAAATTTAAATCAATATTAGAATGGGTTGAAGCGGAAGATACTTACTCCCTTTCGGCTGTTAATACTCTTCAGGAAGCAGTTAACACGATTATAAAATTCTTAGGCCTAGCACCCGCAAATCTTTCTGAAAAAGTTTCCGAGGGCGCTGCCACACATACATTACTGTGTTCGGGTACTTTATATCTTAAATAATTTTAAAATTATTTTTTTTTATATCTTTTTTATTACATTTTAGGCACATTTAGAGGCGGAGCAGAAATATTAGTATGTTCTAAGTTAGTCCTATCGGATGGAGTCACAATGCAATTGACAGTTCGTACTACAGATCCAGATGTGGCGGAATTGGTAACAGCGGCCATAGGATAAAACTAAATATCAATTGTTTAGAGGTTTACAGTTAGCTTTATCCTGTACTCGTAATATACACATAAAATATGATTTACAAACAAACTTATTCAGAATATTTTTATATTAAAAGAAAAATACATCCATACAAATTAGTCTATACAAGCACATATTCGGTTATTATACACATGTTTGTTTCGAATGCAATTCGTTTTCTTTTAAATTTAATTTAAGCATTTTATTATGTATTATAAGTTCAAAACACACAAAAAAATAATAAAAATAAATAAAACAATAGCTTACAAAAAAAAAGACCTTTTTTACAATATTAGGGGAAAATATAATTCAAGTATTAATTTTATTGACTTCCATTCGTTTTATTGAAATTTAAACAATAGAACAATTAGGCATGATACAAATTCCTATCGGAATGGTTTTAATTCCGTATTAACAATTCCGATCAATTTTGTTTTACCTTCTTCAAATTCCGATCGATTTTGCTTATTTCTAAAAAATAAAAATGCTTAATCTCCCCCTTTTTGTTTAAATGTGGCAATATTGCGCACACCAAAGTAAACAACAAGGCTAAGGCGACAAGGTACCTGTTGATGATTTTTCGAGTTTCTTTTTTTTTTTTTTGTTCAAAGAGTAAAATGTCACTCTTATTGTTTTCGCTCCAATGTATGTCCGTCTCTCAAAGCTCTATAACAGGGTAGACTCTTGAAATGTTCACAGAAGGCTAAAGGAATACAGCCTTTAACAAAAATTGGAATAATTAAATGGTGTTTCAAAAGTGAGGGGATATTAAAAAAATATTGTTATTTTATAAACTGTAAAATTTTTTTGGTATTGAGACGTGATATCCTTAGAAGTCCTGATTTGAACTGTAATAGGCAAGCTCTAAACTTTAGAAAAACTATATAAATAAAAACATACATATCGCACTTGATCAACAAGAGGTATTAACTCAAAATTTTAAAATTTTCAGTAGAGTCAAAAAACTGTTTGTGACCACATTTTAACAGAATTTAAAAATTCAAATATACCATAGGAAGCAAATTCTATTTAAAAATATATTTACATCGTTTTTCCTAGAAATCTGTGCAAGTATTGCAAAAGAAAAAAAATTTTTGAGTTAACACCATTTTTCTGAAATTTTTCGATCATAAATGAAACAAGTTTTATCAACAAGACAGTATCAACTCAAAATAAAACCAAATTCAAAAGAGACTCAACTTAAAATAATACCTTTTTTATGAATATTTACGAATCGGTTCCATGTTAACTTTTGTATTAACTCGAAATAATACCTTTTTGTTGAAATAAAGGTAATCACTACATTATCATGAATATGGTCTCAAAAGTGGGTTTCGAGATGAAAGAGTAAACGGAATTTTTACAGTAGATAGATACTGATGTTGTTAGCTGATTTCTTGAAAAAAGTGATATTTTAAAAATTTTGAGTTAATACTCTATTGTTGATCAAGAGCGATATGTATATTTAAAATTAAAGGGTACCGAATTCTTTATGTGTGAGTTCAACTCGCACTTGACGTTTTTGTTACTAGAACCCATCGCTGTACCCACTTTTTAAAAATTTTGAGTGTCTTCAAAAGGTACATCAAAATTAAATGTGATGCAAAAGGCCGCCTTCAAATTTAAGCATTATTAATTTTTAAACAACAAAATCAAAATTGGTTAAAAAATTTAATAAAATAAAAAAATGCTTATGAATATAAAAAACCGATCCGTTTTAATTTCGATAAAAAAAATTATTTATATCTTCCCCTTCTTTAGCGTTGATCATCAGTTAATTGTTGCAACAACTGCTTTGCTACGCATGAATACATGGACATGAAGTCAGCACACAGTATACATACCGCATAAGCTCATAGGCGCCTACGTATTTGTTGCTGTTTTTTTTTTTTTTTTGCAAAGTCATAGCTCACGAACGCGTGGACCAATTTCGTGCAAACTAAACGACGCACAACCAAACTCTAAAAATTTAATTAAATTCGGTTTGACCGATCGTGAGTTATAAAGTCACAACACTTTTGCAATAATTTTTTATACCTATATCTAGAAGAAGAAATTAGATATACTTACATGCATATAACGATAATTATATAACACATTGCTTTTGATTGTCAAAAAGCTTTATACAATCACTGTGTGTAGGTATATGCATGTCGCCGAAGAGGCTAATGCCCCATGTTTATGTTTTCAATATTTTTTTATTTTATATCTTAATCTTTTATAAAGAACAAGAATGATATGACGGGGTCGTCTTAGTAAATAGAATTGCACTTAATGTGTGTTTTTATTTAATATTAAACACTCATATGCAGAGCAAATCACCCGCGCCAAAAACAGTTTATTGAATCTTGTGCGGAAAGAAAACTTTTCTTCTAGTGTGTTTTTTTTAACAACTTTATGGCACTTTGCCCAGTTCTTAGTTGTGTACAAGTGTGTTTTAATAATTATGAGTAATACTTGTTTATGATCAACGGTTACAATTCAAATAAAAAAATTAAAAACATGTGCACTAGAAAATGTTTTGAGAATCATAAATAATTTTATTCAAAATTAAAAATAAGTAAAAAATAATTGTAAATTGTTAAGTCGAACAAATTTCTTAATTAATTTGTTATTTAAATTATTTATATGTATGTAAAATTCAAAAGTCGTCACTACTTCAATTAATTTGTTGCAAAATGGATGCATATTTTAATTTGGAATCAATTTCATAATTAATAACAAAAAACAATATTTTTTTTTAACTTAAACTAGAATTGTTTGCCGCAGTAAAAAAATTATGGGTGTATATACAAAAATTTAAAAATAACTTTGGTTTTGAGTGCAGAACATTGGAAACTATTGTTGTATTTATATACATAAATATATATTATATGCATATATTTTTTTATTATGAGTTTGAACTATGAAAGAGCAAATGGAAAATTGTTTTCTTTTTAAATGTTTTCATTTTAGTCGAAAGTTTCAATTCATGGGAAAAAGTTATCGAATCGATCGCAAGTGTTAAATATTATTTTTTTTAGAAAAAAAAATTAATGAAACATAAATAAGTGTTAAAATTATATATAGAAACTTTTCGATTCTTTAAGTGTTTTTGAAAAAAAAAAATCGATATTAAGTAAGAAAAACGTTCATAATCACAAGAAACAACACAATGTTCAAATCATCACAGGAAATACGTTTGAATACATCGAACGCCACTTTGTATACAAATCAAAATAATAGTGAAAATGTTTGTATTTTTGGAAAATACCTTCAGACGCCAGATGCTGGTGAGTTCTAGTGTTTTTGTTTTTCGGATAATAAAAGCGATTATTTTTGTACATCTGTTTATAGTTTTGTTTATTTAATATTTATTTAAACGCTGAGTAAATATTTGCCAAAACGAAATGTCAAATAAACAGAGAAATTTTTAAATATAAAGAGCTATCCTTATTTAATTATACTGAGAAATGTATAATGATTTTCGTTAGTGTTTCTAATCTAGTTACGATTTTGAAAGCAATATTTTGTAGAAGTTTAATAATTTTCTAAATAAAACAGGCTCCAAAAACTCGGAATTTTCAAATTTTAAAAGCAAATAATTTATTTATTATTTACGATTACCTAACGATTTGTTTTTGGCCTTCAAGACCTTAAAATGAACTTAAAAATGTGATTTTTTTTAGTTTAGAAAAAAAAACAAAAAAAGAAAAATGACAAACTTCATAAAAATTTCCAAGTGAAAACTATTTCGCTGCACGAGCTCAAAACTTAAATTCGACAACTCCTCTGCTTCTGCAGAATTTTATTTCGATCAAGCCGTTAAGAAACTTAAGGTTTATAATAATTTAATATATAATTTTTGAATTTGAACTTATAATTTGCTGTTTTCTGTACAGGTGCCTTAAGTTATCCACCTCAGCTACATAATTCTTATACAATTTGCGGAGCACGGATACGAAAATTTTCTCACCCTACACTACTGGCAATTCGACCATTTGTTAGATCAGTTTAATTACAGCCAAACGACTGAAATAATTTTCTTGATTTTCTTATTCATACTTAGCAGTCTTCCTTAAATTTTAGTCAATCACGCTCACGCACTCTCAAGAATTTTTTATTAATTTTTTATCCGCACAAAAAAAAAAATTTGCTTTAAACAAGATTTCCTTACTCTACTGATAATTTCTCCATTATCTTTAACGTGCCATGTTAAAAAAAACAATACAGACCAATCTTGAATAGTCTTACGGAATTTCTTTATGGCGGAAAAAAAAAATTTTCTCGAGAAAAGATTCTTCCAATTATGAACACCGTGGCATCATCGTTATTTGAAGGGAGTTAGTTATTTTGTTTATTTACATATACAGCCCAATTATAAACAAAAATTCCATGCGAGTTTTTTTTTTGCTTATCCCTTTTCTGCCATTATAAATTTTTCCCCTTTTGATTGACTGCGGAAAGAGAACGAAACTCCTATTTCAGCTGTAAATACAAAAAACATTTTTTTTAGACAACTTCAAAGTGACGGACGAATTTATCATCCTAGATATAAACAAAAGTTTCGTGCGAGTTTTTTCACTTTTCTCTTCTCCCATTATAAATTTTTCCCCCTTTTGATTGACTGCGGAAAGTAAACAAAATCGGGTATTATGAATTAGTGTAAAAACACAACAGACGACAATAACGGAACGATTTATCGTTACTGGAAGTTAGTGAACAAAATAACGACGATTCTCTGACGACATAAATTAAATCACTTTACGCAGCCAATCAAAAGTGGAAAAATTTTATAATGGGAGAAAAGGAAAAAGTGAAAAAACTCGCATGGAACTTTTGTTTATAATAGTTGGGTGGATAAAATTTTCCGTCACTTTGAAGTTGTCTAAAAAAATGTTTTTTGTATTTACAGCGGAAATACAAGGCATATTTATTTTACTAGTATTCCGCCCAGCTGGTTTAAAGTTGGAAATGTCAAAAGCTGTTTGTATTTTACTTTGTTTGTTTACGAATTTCAAAAAACACTAACAACAAGCGTTTGCAAAAAGAATCAACAATTGAGAACAATTATCTTTTATTTCTCTTTCTGTTTTTGAGGTTTCCAACGCACAAAACAACAATAAAAAGCCATGTTGTTTTTGCCAATGTTGTATTTGTTGTAGAGCCGCTACTACCTAGTAAAATGAATGTGCCTTGGCTGAAATACAAAAAAGTATGAAAGAAAACTTGTTGGCCTAGCGAACATTTAAAGTGTCATAACTATCAATTGTATTTTTTTTACTAGTGACTTAATTAAATTTTAAATCATAATACTCCTGGTCCTTTATAACGTTTTCCCAACTGCATCGAACTATGTATGTATAGACAAATTTACCGATATTTCACTAAGCATTAAAAAACTAATCATTTTCAATATTATTTGCCTTTTCTATTTTTTCAACTTTTCAATTTGTGCTAATAAAACTTTTACTTCAGTTCAGTTAACTTACTGCACTCAATTGCTTTTTCTAACTCAATAAGAATCTACAGATTTTTTTTTTATTTATAAAGTAACGAAAAAGCAACCTTTGTTTAAAATATACTGGACAAACAAAAAACGACGATTGACTGTTCTGGATACTTATCTTTAATTATATAAAAGTTTAAAGCTTTAATTGTTTTTTATTCCAGATAAATATTCTTCCCAACCACCCCAAGTATTTGTAGCACCCGAACTTACGGATCCAAATAAAGTACAACTCTTACATTTTCCCAATGGGGCTTTGCGTATCAATACAGATGTGAACTTTGTCATTAAAAGAAATGGTGAAAAAGGCAACTTTGAAGTAAAGGTGGGTAAACAAATTAATGTTCGACAAACTGGTACATAAGTGAATATATAATTTTAGATAGAAAATCCTTCAGGTCACATAGCATATGTGCCCTTGAAAATTATTGACCCAGAAAGATTTGGGGTTAGTTTCTCACTAACAGAAGCTGGGCTTTATAAAGTTCATATTAAATGCAATTCGGTGGTATTACCCAGATCACCATTTATCATTGTAGCTGTATCCGGTAATGATTTAGAAATCGATAAAAATAAAGTAGTGTGTAAGTATTGTTCGAGCGACTTAAATTATTTATTTATTATTCAGTCATTAAAAATATATTTTTCTTTGCAGTACCAAATTTTAAATCGGATGCATCAAAAGTTGTCTATCGTGGTCTAGGTCTAAGTAAAATTATATTAAATGAGAAAAATGAATTTACTATTGATGGATCGGAGGCTGGAAATAATATACTGTTTGTAGGTATATTTGGCCCTAAGGGACAATGTGATGAAGTGGTTATTAAACATATGGGCAAAAATGTATACAAAGTCTATTATCAAGTGCAAGATGCTGGTGATTATCTATTGGCTGCCAAGTGGGGTGATGAGCACATACCTGGTTCACCGTTTTCCTTGTCTACTATGTAATTATTACTTTAACAATTATTAACAATTATCTTTAATTTTAACACTAAGTAGTTATAAAACATTTTGTAAAAATAAGTGAATTTTCTTTGGGAATATACTTATATGTATTAAGAAAACATTTAAAAACCATAAAATAGAACCCTTAATACAAAACGGAATTAAAAAGACACGATTGAAATTTAGTCGAGGTTAAGATAACATTTATTAAACTATTAAATTAATGTACATACATATATATGATATAGTCAACAACATTACATAAAATATGTACGTTAAAACGTTACCTATAAAAAATAAACACAGATCCAAAAAAAAAACATCACTAAATATCGCTTCTTTTTGCTTAACTAAAAGTGTATTTAAGCTACGAAAAAATCTTGTAGGAGACGCTGAAATTTAATTAATAAACTGCTAGGATAGCAGTGCATTTTTTTAAATATCCAAATCACCCTGAGGGTAATAGTTCCGCCTTGCTTTTCAATAATTTAAAATATAGATTAAATTATAAAAAATAAATAATTTCAAATTAGATTGGTTAAATATTTTTTTAATTACCGATTTTAAGTACATTCAAAAATATGAATGTGTGTGTGCATCGCAACTACCGAAAGGTGTTGATAAGGTAGAACTGTAAATAAATTAAGAAATTTCACGCATAAATATATTATAGTCATCCTGTTTTACACAAAGTTGGTCATGAACTTTTTCTTTATTCTATATTGCAAAGTTCATAATTAACTCTAGCCCACCTCTTGTAATACAGAAAGACTATAATATTTTTATTACGTACCAGGGACTTTGGTGTAGGTTATTTCACTATAGAAATATTTTTTGTCGCCTAAAAGCATACTAAGTTTTTTATAACACTTTAAAATAAAACGTTTGTAGCATTGCTGGGTAAAGAAAGTTTTTACTCTTTTTTATACCCTTCACCACAAAAAGTGGATAAAGGGTATATATAAGTTTGTCATTCCGTATGTAATTTCTGCAATCTTCATTTCCGACCCCATAAAGTGTATACATTCTGACTTCTTATGCATTTCTCAAAAATATTAATCAATCTGATATAGTGTCGAAAGAGAGGCTATTAAAAATCAGCATGATCGGTCCCTGTCCTTCGAGGCAGCAGGCAAAACATCACGCCTACCTCTAATTTTTTCATGTCTTTAAGAACAACAAAGTAACTTAAATCAAAAAATAAATTTACGGGGCGATAGGAAATTAAAAAATAAGAAAAAAACATCAAGTTAAAAAATTTGCGCTCGCCTTATTTTCCGAATTAGCTCTGAAATTTTCAAATTTTTTAAAATATCAATATGGGTATAATTTTAAAGCCTTCAAAGAGATCTTTAAGAAAATACTAGAAATTTTTAAAAGTGCTTAACCCATTAAGAGCTAATGGCATTTTTATGTAAAATAATAATAAATAATCAAAATAATAATAATAATTATGCCAGAACCAATTTTATTTTTTTTTTATTTTTGATTCTCCTTCACCCCAAATTTGTTTTTTTATTAAAGTAAAAGTAAGGGATATATAAGATTCAGCATAGCCGATTATAGCACTCTTACTTGTTAAATACTTCTTTCTATCCGTTGTGTTTTATTTTTTGATTTTTCTTTATTTGACTTTTTTAATTTATAATTTTTATTTTAAAAAGTCTTGGCGTAGATTCAAAATTATTCGTTGGAAAAAATTTTGCACATATAGAGGTACTCGAAAAATAATACAGACTGGTTCCATTCACAGGGTACTATATTTGAAAAGAAACACAAATGAAGTAAAGAAGTATTGTTTTTTAGCACCAATGTGATGTATAACAACATTCATTTTTGATTTTGAATATTGCAAAAAGCTAAAAATAAAATAGTAAAATTTGAGTATATTTTTCCTCTTTAACTCATATTGAAAAGAATTTTGAGGCTTTTTATTTGTTCAGAAGCGGTTGTTGTATTTATGGAATTGCCTGTACGCATATTAAACTTCGTAAGAATCTTAAATGGTCAATACCGAAAGACGCAAGTATGAAGTACCTACTGGATTTAATTTTTAATATCTACCTAAATAAAATTTATTTCTTCTTAAGTCATCTTCAAGATTAATGTTTGTTTGCTATATTTTTAGTGATTTGTGTGAGGGCTGCAGCGATTCGAATCTCTAAAACTCACATTTACGTACAACATGTTCGTCAACAAAGTACTACATACAAAACTCAGTCAGATACATGAACCAATGTTGCCGATTGGTTACATTTTTGTAACTTTTAAAGGCGCCACGTAACATGTATTACTCTGTTATTTTTCGCCAAATCTTCGTAACTTTTGGCGAAGATACGAAAAAAAGTCATTATACTAAAAAAATACTTGTTTCATTATTTGAGACAAGAACCTCTCCGACAGCTGTTTCTCTTAATATGAATATCACAAAAAAACTAGTTCGAAATAAACAAAAATTAACGATGCTGAAGTTGTACTCTGTTCAATTAGTGAGAAATCACGGCAACAATTGTTTCCAACTGTGAAATAATATGAGCTGCTTTATTTTGTGCGAAAAATTTGACAGCTAGCTAGTGGTTCCGTACCTCGACAACAAAAAAAGTTGTCTTTCATCTATCTTGAAGAAGTGCAGGTTTATTTTACGAAAAATAAAGCCTGATTCTCCGTTCGAATTTTTAAAAACTTTTGAGCAACATTGATTATTTCAAGTGATTATTTCAAGTGTCTATTTCGGTATGTGAAAGAAACATTTCATATGTTTTTTCACAATAAAAACAGAGTACTAATTCTGCAACTTTTTTTATGACTTTTTCATAACCTTTTTGAAAGAAAAGCTGTCACTTTTTCCTGTCTTTCTCTGGCAACACTGACAAAGCTCTTAAATGACTTAACAATACCCGCTCAATGGTCTGTCGTTTGGTTTTTTTTTTTTCATCATACACTTTTCATACATTTAATGATGATTGCCAGAAACATTATCGTTTTTTGTATGCTACAAAATTCATTTACTCTAATGTTCATTTCAATTTTTGTTGTGTTCTGGTGTTTGTTGTTTTTTTTAATGTTCGTGAGTAATAAGAAAGCAACATAAAAATATAAACATGCAGAACCAAAGACTAACTGAAACCTAGTAAGTCCAACAAAATAAACGAGAAAACATTCAAAACTATCAACAGCAGCAATTCAGTCAATGATGATGACCTGTAATATTTTGGTTCCTTTCTTTATTTGAATTCGTGAATATTTAGTATGAACATAAGAAATGATCGCCAAACAAGCCTTCACGGGCTCACAACTCTCACATACACATGGTAGCTCTTAACAAAAAATGAATTTTGTTTTAATTAAAGTAACTATGAAAAAGTGCTACATGCATAAACAAATAAGAGTTGTAAATTACATTAATTAGTTATTAAATTATGAAAAGAAATAAAACAGTTCTTGCTCCAGACACTTTCATTTAATGATAGAGTTATATCTATGAAAAATAAACTTAAAACTAATCTTAAATATGTAAAACCTAAAACTAGACCTTAAAACTAAAAACAAAACTAAATAATATGTTGCCCTCTATAGGTAGATACACTCTTTTATAAAAATTTTGTCCAGAAATATTCTCCGGTCGCTCCGCAAAATACCAAATGCAGATAGATAATTTGTATTTGACCGGTTAAATTTATTTTCGCTAGATAATATATTTTGCATTACATTGCCTTCAAAATAAGTTAATTTATCAATAAATTGTTTCATTAAATTAAAATAATTTTTTGAAACAATTATGTGTTTGTTTATGTAAGACAATATGAAAATTTAATCTTCGAAATTATTATAATTGTAACGCAGATTCTTTTTGATTACTCATTCAAGCATACTCTCTGGATGGCGACCTCTCAAAAAATAGTGGGCAACAATTATTGTTTTGTTTTAATGAGTTTTTAAATTTTTAAAATCCTTTATACTTAAACTTAGGACCTATTAGTTCTGTGATTATGACGATGATGGAATGAAATTGTAACAAAAATTAAACTAAATCTATACATACATATAATAAAACTGTAACCGGGTTATTTCTGTACATGAAATATTTTTTGAAAGTTTTGATGTTGGTGCAGATACTAATCGATATAGCATACAAAACACCTATTTTTCGAATGTATGTATGTATGTCTGTCTGTCTGTGTTCGCATCACTATCGATAGATTTGAACGAAGTTTTGTGAGGAGGTCCCTTAAAAATTTGAATCCAATATACGTAGAATATTTTTTTACATAAGTCATTTCGTAGAGAAAATACAGATATAATTCTGAAAGAATCCTTACGTTTTTTTTAATGAAAAAATTTTAACAAGGCCTGCAGAACTCTGAAATAAATATATATTTTTTTTTATTTATTTGCAATCTGTTAAAAAACAAGTAAGAGTGCTATATTCGGCTATGCCGAATCTTATATACCCTTCACCGTCCGTGTAAATCTAGTTTAGTGAAGTAACTCCAATCAAAAAAGCAAATATTGGGGGGTGACAGAGAATTAAAAAATAAAAAAAAATTTGGAATTAAAAATGAAATGGGTTAAGTATTTTTAAAAAATTTTAATATTTCCTTAAAGATCTCTTCAAAATCTTTAAAATTATACCCATATTGATATTCAAAAAAATTTTTAAATTTCAGAGCCCCATCTCGGAAGCGCCAATTATTCACTTGAGGTTAAAAGAATACAAACGAAGTTCGTGTTGCTAGACACCAGTAAACTTTCTCAGTCTTGGTTTGATGTTTGAGTGTATTATTTTTATACAAAGAGTATAAAGACACAACATTTAGTAATTACATAATTTTCATTAAAACTAAGAACAGTATAATTATTTGAACAATAACAAATAAAGAAAATTATTATTTTTTCACTTGAGGTTTTGTTTTTATTTTTAATTCTCTATCGCCCCATATATTTCTTTTTTTTGATTGGAGTTACTTTATTGTTCCAAATGACAAAGAATTTCTTATGCCGATTTTTATTTAAATTATTCAATAAGAAATTTGAAGTATGGTACATTTGGTTATTCATACATATATGGTGAAGGATACATAACAATATAGCACTCTTAAGTGACTATTAGACGGTCAAACTTTGCATGCGGGAACGGTTTGATGAGAGTTTAAATATCAAGAAAAATTGAAATCCATCTACTCCGCTGACAATCCAAATTTTACCTTATTATACGAGTATAATGGCTCTTTCTAATAGCCGCTTTATCTTTTTAAACCCTTCACAACAAAAAGTGGAAAAAGGGTACACTAACACGAACGGACATCGCTCAATCGACTTCGCTATGCATAAGTCAGAATATGTATAGTTTATGTGGTCGGAAATGGATATTGTAGAAATTACACACGGAATGATAAACCTACATATATATGTGGGTACATACAATTTGCCTTGGGTTTAACTTTCTGTCAAGGATTGCACTGTTAATTTGCTAACTCTAATTTAATTTTTACTCAGTTTAGTTTGACATTTCAAAAAAACCATTGCGAATTGTTAAAAAATTATTTCGAAAATCTTTTATTTAATCTTTTTTGTTAATCCATAATAATATAAAAGCCACCTTAGGCCAATTTTTTATATTATTGAGAAATCGTTTCCCATAACGGCGAGCGTAATAGAGCCATGATTATTATTATTTAAATATCAGTATAGTTCAATTGGATGACAGAATTCTGGCATTAGAAACTTTAATTAATTTTTGTTAAGATATGACTTCATAGAAAACGCGACCATAAAATAACGTAAGCTTTTAATTCAGTCTGGCTATACCTACCCTACAAATGGCTATCAATTTCCTACACACCAGTCATCAGCATTTAATGATGATGAGCTCTGCTACCGCAATGACATTAAAAAGAAGGTACTTTGAAAGAGAAAAATTAAATGGCATTAATGAAGTTTTTAGTTTTTGTTTTGTTTTCTCACATTCATACATATTTATATAATTTATATATATGTCCTACTCTAAGCCAGAATGTGCTCTGTAGCCAGAATGAAGAAAAATAAATAAGTAAAAATTCTGGCGTGTTTATTTTGTGTCTACATTATCATTATGAAAGGTTTGAAAAGAACAGTCATTAGCATGAGAGTGAAAGAGAAAACCTATATCACTCACTGCTATAAGAATATAATGATTTTTAATTTAAAGCTAGCAAAAAAGAATACAAACGAAGTTCGTGTTGCTAGACACCAGTAAACTTTCTCAGTCTTGGTTTGATGTTCGACATAGTTGTTTGGTTTTTCGGTATAATTTTTTATGAGTGTATTATTTTTATACAAAGAGTATAAAGACACAACATTTAGTTAATTACATCATTTACATAATTTTCATTAAAACTAAGAACAGTATAATTATTTGAACAAATAAAGAAAAATTATGAATGAACATGAAGAGTAATGGTGAATTTTCTTATCAGATGGCCGGGCAAATGTAAAACAAGTAATTAAATAAATAGTTAAAAAAATGCATTAAAGATATAATGTGTATATATGAGAATAAGTACATAGAAACAGGGTGTCTTCTTCTTTAACTTGCTACATTCTTTATACACAAGTAATGTATGTAGGTACATTTTGTTTGTATATTAAGTTGCACCCAACAACTCGCGGATATATGTACCATGTAGAATAAAATCCCTGACAAGTGTACGCGCCTTATAACAAAAAAGTATTGGTTAACTTAATCGTCTTCTTTTTCTTCGTTTTTTATTTATAGTAGATAGGTATCTGAAGAAAAAGTCATCAACGTTAATTTTCAGTGGCGTTGTGTATTCCAAGCAAGTATACCTACAAAAATTTCAAATTTTTCGTAAGTTTAGTGCAAAAGAAAATTGAAAAAAATCTAAATAAACATATTTTCTAGTGAAATGTTTTGCGTTTATAATGCACCGGGTTTTTGTTTTTGTAGTAAAACAACAAGGGAAAAATGTACACATAATAATTATATTTGATAATGATCATCTTAAAAAAATCTATAATTATCGCAAAACGATTTAGGTAATTACTGTGTCTCTACCATACGTTGGCATTTTTCTATGTATGTACAATATATAAGAGCAAGTGTACACACTCGCTCGCACACAGTTGGGACATATTGAAAAAGTTATTTTTCTCTCTTACTCATTTAAGTCCAGAATTCTTTAATATTTTACATTTTTTATATGTTTTTATTAATAAAGTCTAAAAATAATTATGTTTAAGTTGTGAAGTTTTTATAGGTACATATTTCATAATATTCTTTAAATTATTTTGCAAATAATCCTTTTATTTTTACTCTCTGTTATTGTTTTCTTCTGATAATTACACAATTTGAATCAACTTGTTGGTTATGTTCTTCATTAATTAAAACAGACTTCATTATTATCGGATCATTATGAAAACTGTTTTTTTTTTTTCAGTTTTAATGATTATTGGTGTATTATAAAAACGTAATAATCATAATGATAATTGTGATATTTTTTTGTTTTGTTTTGGTCTTCAAAAAATTCTTTACACTGCAAGGAAATTTTTGTTATATTTTTGGTTTTATTTGGTTACAATTTTACGGTCATAATAAAGTCTAACTAAGAGACATTTTAAAAATTGACAGTCGACAAAACTTTCCGCAAAACTTTGTATTAATCAGTAAAATTTTTTTTCGCTTAGTTGTAAATAATTTGTCATCCTGATATTTTGTCCTTAATGACGAATTGAGGTTTCAATTTGTAAACTTTGTTAGCAAAATTTTATACTTAACGAATTTCAACTTTTCTGCTTAAACCAAACCTCAATATTTCAGCAGCTACCTCGTTATCCTCGACGTTTCAATATTGAGAACCAAGCAAAAAGGAAATAGGTACATACATATTTTTTTAATATTTTATTCAATGATGCATATAAGACTACTAGGCATTTCTGAAGTTCTAGAACTTATTACATTATGCTTTTGTATGTAGTTTTATTTAAAGCCTTCTATTTATGACACAATTATTTCTTTTTTAAAACTGTTTTACTTTTAATTGTAGAATCATGAATGGACTTTAATTTAATTCAGTGTGTATGGCTCTAATACATACTGCATTTATGTATTAAGAGTAGCGCCTCCAAAAACATAAGGAAGTGTCTTCAGAGAGTTCACTTGACCATTGTAATACCCATGTGAAATGCCTGTAAGTGTATTATTTCAATAACGTTCAATTTTTTAGTAATATTTAAAAAGTTAATGGTAATTACAAATTTTAGTTAAATTGATATTTTTACAAATTTTCTTTTTGAAAAATTAATGGATAGTATGAAAAATTCAATAAAAAGCGTAGACAATGGGAGGATAATGGAGTATTAGAATTAATCAAGTTATGGAAAGTTTGTGCCTATGAGTTGCGAACTATTAAACGCAATGGCCATCTCTATGTGGCTATGGCAAAACAATTAACCGGCCTTGGAGTACCAGTGACCGCATTAGAAGTTCATTTTAAAGTAAATAATTTAACACAACGTTATAGACAAGAACAAAAAACCTTTGAAGCTACTGGTATAATAAGTACATGGAAATTTTATAATCAAGTAGATGATGTTTTTAAAAGTTTGGGACAAACAGGCTATACAAAGTATGTAAAAAGCTTATTAATTTGCTATTATCTTGAGATAAAGTATGGATAATTTTTATTGCAGAGATAAACGTATTATGACCCCAGCATCTAATGCTAGTAGTTTACCGTCTTCATCTGAATCACCCGTGTGGAAAAATCAAATGTCGCAACAAGAGTTTAACAGTAATAATTCCGAAGGATTTTACAAGTAAGTCCGTTGATGTTTTTTATTAAGGTAAATTAGTAAAATATTAATGTTTTTTGACCTTTATAATTAATTTTCTTTTCTAACTTGGTAAGCACTAGGTCGGTTTTTAAAATAAAAGTATTGCTTATTATTTTTCAATATTTCGCCACACCGTTGGTTGACATCTTCAGGAAACAGGAAACAAAAATATTAATATTAAGTTTTTTCAAACACAAGAATGAATCGAAAAAATTTATCAAACAAAATAAAAAAATTCATACAATATTCTCATAAACTTTCAATACTCAAAACACGTTCCAGCATGGTGAACTAATACAGGTGGTCTCGATTCCGAATTCATTGATTTTCGTGGTAAACGCTTAATGTCAAACACCATAAAAAAAAATCATGGCAAAATAATACAGGTGGTCTCGATCAAGGCGAATTAAGTATAAGGTGATAGCAGTGGCGAATTCAATTCTTTTCCCTGGTATTCTAGCTGTCAAACTCCATATATAAAAAATCTGTATAACCGATAAATTTTTTACATATGGAGTTTGACAGTTAGAATACCGGGGAAAAGAATTGAATTCGCCACCGCTATCACCTTGTACTTAATTCGCCTTGGTCTCGATCACGAATTCATTACTTTCGCCGTAAACGCTAATGTCAAACTCCATATATAAAAAATATGAATAAACACAACATAAGATAGATAGATGCGAAGATTGCTGATAAAGCATGTACTGATCCAGAAAATGCAGCGTTACATTCTGCCGGTGTCTTTGTCAAAAACACAAAGAGAAATAAAAAATAATTGTCTCGATACTAGTGCTTCATGGCGAAATAATACAGGTGAACGCACGGGCGAAAAAGCCCATCAGCTGTATACATTACAGTTGTCAAAAAAATTTGTCAAAAATAAATAATTTGTTAAATTTTTTTTATATTTTTTTTTTGATTGTTAATAGAAAACAAACAATTGAAAATTACCACAACATGGAACCGTATTTGTAGTTCCTGATGTGTATAATCAAAATATGCGTAAAAAGATAGTGAAATTATTGTTAACACATTTAAATTTCCTTGTTTTTTTTGTGGAAGATTATGTTAGTCTTCAAATGGTCAACGTGCAAGAATGGAACGATGCATGTGATTTGAGCATTTTTTGAACCATTGATCACATTCGAGTCTTTTTTGACTCTTCTACACGATTATAGTAATCGTTTATGCGCTCGTTTTAGAGTCGAAAATGAATGTTTTATCTGGAGAAAATGGTACCTAGCCGCGACTCTTCTGAACGAGTCCCTTATGGCTAATACGTTTTTGACTAATTTTCGATAATGCTTTCGAGTAATTTTTTGATCATATTACTAGCTGTATGCGTGTCTTGTTCAAATCATATTATACACACACACACTTCTAATTGCATTTTCTGAAAATCAAACATGGCAAATAACATTATGCTTCCTTTTTTATTACATTCGTTAGCGTGTTATTTTTAACTTTTTAAAATTCAAATGAAAAATGAATTTAAAAAATTCATTCGCATTTGTATCTTTATATTCTTTACATATCTTTAAAATAAAATATTTGAATCACTTTTTCATTGTAATGCTACGCTAAAATGTCTAAAAACAGTGGGATTTCAAGCATTTGCTTTCTGAACTTTTTGTTTTTTTAACAAGCCGCTTACCGTGCGTTTGTCAGAATTATATTCGAGTCTCTTTTTAAACAGACAACTGATTAATCTATTTTAAGTCATGTTGGGTAGTCTTAAAAGACTCACTTTGGTGATTTTTGTAAAAACAGTCTTCCAAATGCTAACAGGGTATAGGAACAATTATATTACATTTTATATTTCAATAAATGTTGTGTGTCGCAGACACTCGTAGAAAACTAGAAAGTCTATTTTATTCTAATATAACATAAAATCATTTTTTCATCATTGTACAAAGTTTTTTCTAGAAAATACAAAAAAAAATATTTTTAAGAGTTTAAATGTATTTAACGTTTCAAATTTTCTCTAACTCTTTTATTTTTAATATTTACAGATCGGAATATGGCATGCATCGGCATTTCATCGACCATTCGCAAGCCCAGGCTGCAAATGGCGGTGGTGGTGCCGCTGGCAGTGGTGATGTAAATTTTATGGCCAATACTGCTGCTGCAGCAGCAGCAGTTGCCGCCGCATCACGTTTAAATGAATCAAATCAAATGGATCAATTAAATGCTGCCGCTACGGCAGCTTCCTCTAATAATGCCACTAACGGTGGTGTCTTAAACTATAACAAAATCAAAAAATCACCTGATGATTATGATAAATTTGTGGATATTGTCAAAAATATTGTAGATTCACATAAAACTACTCCAGACAAAGTCGATACATTTGGCGATTTTATAAAATCCTATATAAAACGCTGGCCCGACCGCCTCCAGGATGAGGCTATTAATCATATAACAAACTATATAATTGTTAAGAATATGGAACATACCATGCACACCACTATAGAGGGTGTCAATAATCGACAATAATATAAGAGTGAACCTAGAAACTAGGTTCACGTATTTAATAAATAAATTAAAAGTATAAGAAATTTAATAACTGCAACATCACATAAATATAAACACTTAACTTGCTACTTAAGTTTTTTTTTTAATTAATTTAATTATTTTTTAACTTAAATTTTTAATGAAATTTTTATGTTTCAAATATAAGCTTATCTTATTTTTAATTTATTCTGAATTAGTTTAAAGCTGGATTTTATAATTAACTTATTAGTTATAATTTTAAAGTTAAAGAGATATTATAATAATTAGGCTTAAAGCTTATTTTTTTATATTAAGTTTTTTTTTTAAATATAAGAACTTTTATTACCCACGTTAAGCATATATTTTAGTTTAAAAATAAACAACTAAAATCAAACTTAAACAGAAGTTATACCTTAAATATAAAATCAAATGCGATTTATGTACATGTAATTAATTTTTCTATTGATGTAAACGTGTTTCCTTAAAAAACAACAAACATTAAAATCAATAAAATTAAACAAGAAACATATATATTTTTTTGTTTTTACCCGCTTCTTTTTCTATGTGTATTAGGTGTTATGTTTTATTTCAGCATAACAAATTATTACATTGTAGCACCTGCATCCTACGTCTTTACAGATGTTGGTATTTTATTTTGTTTCAAACAAATAAAAAGCTATGTAAAAGTTTTTTTTTTTTAATTTTTTTATTAATAGTAATAATAAAATATACAAAGTTGTGAAACAAAGCATCTAATTAGAAGCTGATGCGCTAGGTGCTCGGTTGCAACGTTTCTAATAATTGTCTGGGACATTTTGAAATAATATGCATTGTAAACATTTACAGCCCAATTATAAACAAAAAGTACGTACGAGTTCTTTCACTTTTCCGTTTTCTCTAATTATAAATGCTTTCCCCTTTTGATTAACTGCGGAAAGTGAAAAAAATCGGGGGAAAAAAGTAGGTATTATAAAATAAAAATTATATGAAAATAAACAAACAAAAACCCCCCTCAAATTAAATTAATGCCACTTTTTTATAATTTTATTCCCACGGAATTCATAATTGGAGGAATCTTCATTACTACATTAGAACAACAACAGGCATTTTGTTTGTGTAAAATCACGTATTATGTCAAAAAACAGTTCAGAAATGGCAAAGTGGGTAACATTTTATCATTTTTCTAACTAAAAAATTAATATGAATTTTACTTAATTATTAATAAAAAACGACAATATCAATGTATATTTAAACAAGAATTCAATAAAAGGATGTTTAATGCAACTATAGCTGAAAAAGTGTATTTGTAGATTTCGTTTTTTATCCCTGATAAAACTATAAAATTTAAAAGAAAAACGTGAACAAAAAAGAGCAAAATAAAAATTAAAAAAAAATTAAACAAATTTTGACACAACCAAACCAAGGCAGATTTATTTTACTAGGTAGTGTCGTCCGCCCAGCTGGTTTGTAGTTGGAAATGTCAAAAGTTTTTGTATTTTCCTTTGTTTGTTTACGAATTTCAAAAAAACACTAACAACAAGCGTTTGCGAAACAAAGCAAGCATGTGTATTGAGAGCAATTATCTTTTATTTTTCTTTGTGTTTTTGACGTTTCCAACCCACAAAACAACAATAAAAAAGCATGTTGTTATTATCAATGTTGTATTTGTTGTAGAGCCGCTATTACCTAGTAAAATAAATCTGCCTTTTTTTTTTTTTTTGAAATTTGAATTTAAAAATGGCAGGGGTACATAACCACAGCGCCAGGGTATCCCACAAATTTTCAGAAATATATAATTAGTCTCTCCAGGAACGGCACATCGACCTATACCTTCGTATAGGAAGTGATAAATCCTGAACAGGATATTATAGTATAAATTATTATATTATATTAATTTTATATTATTTATTAAACACGATAGCATTTTAGTAAGCTAGTTGAAAAAACGTGCGCGATGCGTCTTTGGTTATAACCTCACTTTTTTGAAAAGGGAAAATCTGCTCGCACGCAGATGTTCCCCCTTCGAGATAAAGTAATAAACAAAAATAAATCTGCCTTGAATAAAACTAACAGCTGAACTCCTGAATGTACTTGTTGTATATATACTTTGGTTGCAAGTGTAAATCAGTTTTTTATATATTTTTATGAACACTATTATCGATTCATGAAAGAAAAGCCAATATTATTAATATTGCTATCACTTATTAGGAAGCCCTATCATTACAGTGACAGTCATTTAATTGGTCATTTGATATTTATTGATTCTATCACATTCTTAATGGCAAAATAATGGATACCTTTGTATACATTAGATATCTGTACCAAACAACGTAACAAAAAAATATTGGAAATTTTACCTGATCTTTGAACTGATTTAATTACAAAACTTTTAATAAGCTGCATTTTGAACTTTGCTAAACAAGTACTTATAGACAGAAACCGAAAAAAATTCATTCCAATTTAATACCAACGGTAACGCCATTCAGAATATAATTGCTCCAATGTGTTAATGCCAAATTCTGATGTATATGTTTTGCTCTCTTTTTCTTTCTGGGGGAAGAGATCGGAATCGAAATAACTGGCGGCCAACTTTATATGGATTCTAAATAAAAGATTTAATTGTTTGGAAAATAAAAGAACATACATCCACAATACTTGATATGTATATTCTAAGCTGTCTCTAAGGTCTCTTAATTTACATAGAAACTTCGATCAGCTTATTTTCTGTTGCGATTCCGTCTTATATGTATTTAAAAATTTGTGTTAAAGAGGTAAAGTGGCAGAAAAATGGCCATAGAGACCTTTAAATGGAATGTCACTTCTCGTATTAAAATTGTACACATCGTCTAAACGTCTTTAAACAATTTTTGATTAAGACGAACAAATAGACACTATACCATTTTTTCATGAAATTTTTTTTAAAGTAATTTGCAAGGCGATTTATAGCAGGTGGCCTTGACAGTTCAGATGGCTATTGTGATTTTTCCTTCTTCGATTGTCAAAAGTTATAATCTCCTTTGCAAGGCGAATCAATTACCAGGTGGCAGCGTAGGCGAATTCATTAATTTTCGCGGTGAACACCCCTGTCAAACTCCATATATAAAAAATATGTGTATAATTTTTTATATTTGAACTTTGACAGTACTTTTTACCAGCAAAAAATAATGAACTCGCCTACGCTGCCACCTGGTAATTGATTCGCCTTGGTGGTAGCGGTGGCGAACTCGTTAGTTTTCGCCGTACGCCCGAATGTCAAACTACATATAGAATAATTGCCTTGGATTTTTTATATATGAAGTTTGACAGTTAGACTAACGGCGAAAATCAATGAATTTGCCTGCGCTACCACTTTATATTTGATTCCCCTTGATTCCGCGGCTTCAACGATGAACCGATACAGAAAACAACAGGGATTTTTTTATTATTTAATCTAGGGATGTTGTCAAAAACAATCGTTTAGATAAAACAACAAAAACAATTGTTTATGTAAAACAATAGCAGTGGGCTTTTAATACATTTTATGTTATATTAACAGTGCCTCGTCATTTCTAATATTCTTAAAATTCAAATTTAGAACAATCTGTTATTAAATAAGTATTGTATGATTCTGCAAACAGTGTTAAAAATTTTTTTCTAGAAAAACTGTTTAAGTACCATTGGACTAGCGAAATTGTGTGTTTTATATATACTTGCAATCAACGAAGACTATCTTTTTAAAATTTATTCAACAATTAATTTTTCTACACTTTTCCCAAACAAGTTTGATTCGCCTTGACAACTAAAACTTTGCATGCCCGCGCATTCACCAGTTCTATTTCACCAATGACTAAGCTGATGAAAAATTAGGCCGTTTTCGAGTGAAAAAAAAATCTGATAAGAAATCGCTCAATTATCATTACTGTTCATATGTTTATCAATAACGCAAACAATTTATCGATATCATTTATGTTTCAAAGTGATTCGTCTACAAATTGTTTTCATATTTTGCAATAAAAAGTGAATAAGAATTATACGCTATGGTAGCCTCTAATTATGATGGTAAATTTGACAAACAAATAATTGTTAATTAGTTAAAAAGGGTAAATAAATATGTTTTTGTCTT
The DNA here is from genome assembly GCA_916610165.2 of Gymnosoma rotundatum. NCBI lineage: Eukaryota > Metazoa > Arthropoda > Insecta > Diptera > Tachinidae > Gymnosoma > Gymnosoma rotundatum. Next base: position 35,110,472 of record OU744336.1, read on the forward strand.
TAGCGCTGCGTAAGCAAGCGCGTTTGTTGGAAAATGAGATTGATCTGAAATTGGTGGCATTTAGCAAAATAGGAGCTGGTAGCAGTTCAACTTCTATGGGACACAGTTCACATGCTGACACATCTCCTTTGTTAGGGGAACATGTGTTTGATTCACTGTCGGAGGAAATTGCCCAAATGTTAGATAAGGTTGATTTAACTTATATGCAATACATATTACAAATCTTTTTTTATAATGTGTTCTCTGGTATGTTTTGCGTGGGTCTTTGTTGTTCTTTTAGCTTTCATCTTACAATGAAGCGATGGCTGAACTACCTACTACTGGTGCTGCGGCAATGCATACACTGCAACGCCACCGAGAAATTTTACAGGGCTATCGCCAGGAATTCAACAAAATCGCTGCCAACCACACGATGCGTTTGGAAAGAGAAGAATTATTAAGAGGTTCAGGTTTGTCTACAAACAGTCCATCAATTTCGGGATTAAGTAGACGTGATATGTATTTAAAAGAAAGTGGTCATATAAATAGGTAAGCAGTTCAATATTAAAATTCTTACAGCTAAATTTTTAGTAAAGAAAACTTTAGTAAAATTAATAAAGCGCAAAAGGAGAATTAAGAAACTTAAGTTTTAAATTTGATTAGGTATAAGTTATAATTTACTTCATACTTTTTTATTTTAATTTCATTTGCTGAAAGAAATATAACGTAAATGAACATTTAAAATAAAAAAAAAACAAGTAAGAGTGCTATAATTGGCTATGTCGAATCTTATATACCCTTCACCATCTATGTAAATCTAGTTTAGTGAAGTAACTCCACTAAAAAAGCAAATGTTGGGGTGACAGAAATAAACAAATTTGGCACTGTATATATATTATTTTACATAAAAATGCCATCGGCTCTTAATGGGTTTAGTATTTTTAAAAATCTCCTTAAAGACATTTGCAAAAGCTTTTAAATGATAGGTACCCATATTGATATTCAAAAAAAAATAAAATTTCAAAGCCTCGTAATTTGGAAAATACGGGTAGCGCCAATTTTTTCACTTGATGTTTCTTACTTTTGAATTCTCTATCGCCCCATATATTTATTTTTTTTATTGGAGGTACTTTATATTTCCAAATGACATAGAAAAATTAGAGGTAGGCGTGTTTTGCCTGCTTTCTCGAAGGACATGGACCGATCATGCTGATATCCAATAGCACCTCTTTCGAGACTATATCTGATCGGTTGACATATTTTTTTTTAATCATGGACGGACATACGGACATCACTCCGCAAAAAAATCAAAGAATAGGAACCACACATAAAATTTACAACTAAAACGTGCGAAACTAAATAACTTTTTTCTCTTATTTCAATGCTCAGTTCTAGTAACATGGTAAACGATCAGATAAATATTGCAATTGAGACAAGGGAACATTTACTTTCCCAACGTCAGGCCTTCAAACGAATGCAAACACGTTTAAACGATATATCAAATAGGTTTCCACTAATTTCCAGGTAAGTAAAGAAAAAATATTTATAAAATAAAATAAATTAGCTAAAATTTTTACAGTTTGATTCAACGAATCAACATTAAAAAGAAACGTGATGCTTTAATATTGGGAGCTGTTATTGGCTTTTGCGTTATTTTATTATTAATATATACTTTTAATTAAGGACTTTTCTTATTATTTACACGAGTTAAATAATGTAAAACCAAAATACTATTTTATATGTTTTAATAGACTAAAAGGTTTAACTATAATAAAAATATGAGAGTATTTAAATAAAAAATGATTACCACACACAAAGGAATTTGATTTAAGTATATGTATGGATATCAATGTAAATTTGTGATAAAACAAAGTTTGTATAAATAAAAATTAACTGCAATAATGTTTATTTAAGATGTGTGTTGTTATTTAATTATTTGTCTCTAGATTAAATAAAAATATAGTTTAATAATATTTATGTAAAATCTATGGAATATAGAATTGTATATTTAGGCGGAAGTGCTATTATGTAACAGTGCCGTCACACGGCCAAGTTTTTGTTCAATTCTCTTTTAAGAAATTTACACATACTGCTTGTCAAAATTCACAAAAATTGAAAGCTGTGACGTAGGCTGCACGCAATTTCAAAGCAAGTTTTTAAGCAAGATGTCATAAAGAAACCAAAAAAAATTTATTTGAAGGAAAAAACTTCAATCAGCTGTTCTCTTGAATGAAATTTGAATTGAACGAAAATTTGAAAGCAAATTCTCAGCAAGTTTTTAAAGTGAGAGTGTATTGGTAAAAAAATGAGAGAAATTTTAAAAATTGAATGAAAACTTGATCGTCTGGCACCCTAGTAAACGAAAACGTTACGAATCAGCTGTGCCGTATTCTTTCGCCGAAAGAATAACGGTAATAATTTGTTCATGTTCCTGTTTGTTAGTGTTCTGTTTGAGCATTACTTTCTATTTGTCGTCAGATTTGCTTCCATGTTTTTAACAAGGAAGAAAGTGTTCGCGTTGTTGATTAATAGGTGGCGTTAATTCAGAGTAAAGAGATCATACTAAAAGTCATATTTGATGGCGAACATCATTTCTCAGACAAATGTTCTGCCAACGATGGTTGCACATGAATGAAACATGAACATTGAGAGTCTACATAAGCCGAATTCATGTGCGACATGATGTTTTTACCAATTTGATTGCTAGTGGAGATGTAAAGTTGAACGCACCGTTTAACACAAAATATTAAAATTACGCGTCCTCACAGTTAACGTTGGGTAACGTTTCCTAAAAATATATTCACCATCCCCGCAGTAAATATAACAAATTAGGAACCCAATTGATCTGGTAACTTTAATTATTTATTAAAAACAGCTGATTAGTTTTAGTGAATAAAATGTTCATTTTACCATTAAACATTTTCAAACTTGTTATTTTAAATACTTAAAGTAAAAATATTCCTAAAATGGAATTGACTCCACCGCCTTCTAAAGATAACAAAAAGACGCCAGTGTTTTTTGAAAACCCTGCGATGGATTATATGGCGCAACATTTTGTGGGCAATTTGTATAGGTTAGAAATCAATTCTTTTTCTATTTTAAAAAGTCTATTGAATAATTTCAACAGATATCGAGAAAATATTATAATACCAAAAGGCAATGGACCCATACAGATTAAAACCAATGAAGAGAAAATGATTGAAAAGGTGATAGAAAGTTGTGGATTTAAATCGTTTACGGCGTGCGTAATGGGTAAGTGTACTATGTGCAAATAAATATTTTAAATTTACGGAGTAACAAGCAGTGTATTGTTCATAAATTCGAATATTTTGTTTTCATTACTAATTTGTAACCTGATTGGCCAATAAATAAATTACATGTTTCCACAAATTAATTTAATTAACATAACAACAATAAGTACAATTATTTACGGCAATTCTAAATACAGTTGCAATGCTGTCCACGAATTAAAGTTGAATTCTATGAGTCTCAAATGAAAGGTCTAGAAATGCTTTAGTTATTGATTGTGTTTTAAACCATTAAATTTATGTAGGTTACGGTCTTGGAGCAGCGATCGGATTATTCAGTTCTTCCGTCAATCCCAATATGTCAGATCCCTTTGCTAACGAAAAGAAACAAACAGCACGTGAAATTTTCAGAGAAATGCGTTCTACTACTCACAGTTATGCAAAAAATTTTGCTTTAATTGGTTGTGTATTTTCGGCTGTGGAATGCGCAATCGAAAGTGTAAGTATTATTATCGCTTTGTTAAATTTACCTTAATTTTTTTTATTTCTGTTTAGAAACGTGGTGCAACAGATTGGCGTAATGGTACATATGCTGGGGCTGTAACAGGCGGTTTAATTGGCCTAAGAGCTGGTATAAAAGCAGGCATTATTGGTGCCGCTGGCTTTGCCGCTTTCTCCGCGGCTATTGACTATTATATGAGGAGTAGATAATAAAGTACTTAAATTTAAAATATTTAAAAGTAAAATATTACTGTATATGTATATGTGTATTTAAATTGCCTTTTTAATAAATCGTTTCAAAAAATAAAGTTTATTAATATAGTTTTTTATTTGACCTTTTTAATTATTAATTTTTTAATTTATTATCCAAGCACAAGGTCTTTTAATTTTTATTTTTTCAATATATCGCTACTCCCTTATTAGAAATATACTGAATAATAATAATTTTCCAATTCATCTTACAAATAGATTAATTAGGCAATATATAAATAAGAATAATTTAACAACAGAAAATATGATTGAGCCAAACATTTATATCAGAACGGTTAGAGAAATCAAAAATTTTTGACTGCAATAAGTATAGAATGGCATACAAAACACACTATACATTAAAAAGACTATTTAGTAAAACTAAAGATAAAATACCGAATCTAGAATTATCAAATTTAGTCTATAAAATTCCTTGTAGCGGAACAGACAACGAGATTTGTAACAAAGTATATATAGGAACAACAAAAAATAAACTAAAAACTAGAATTGCTGGTCATAAATCTGATTAAAGATATAAAAATATTAATTCACAAAAAACTGCATTATCATCTCATTGTGCTAGATTAAATCACTATCCTAATTTTGAAAATGTTTCAGTAATAAACACAGAAAATAATTATAAACGGCGGTATATGTTAGAAATGTTACATATAATTAATACACCAATAGCACACAGAATTAATTTTAAGGCAGACACAGATAATGTAGCTCAAATTTATAGACACTTGATAAATAAGAAATAATATTGTACTTTATTGTTTGTTACAAAAATTTTTTATATGACAAAATAATTTTTTGTTTTATGTTAGTTTGAAAAAACTTTTTTATAACTTTTTTGTTGTTGCTTTTTTGTGTTCAAATAAATATTTCTTTGTCCTGATGATGCTATACAAGGGAGTAGCGAAATATTGAAAAAATAAAAATTAAAAGAGCAAATTTTTCAAAGCATTTTTTTTGTAAAAAATAATTTTAAAAGTATTTTAAAAGTTAACTTGTCTAAATAGAACCTGATACTGGGTAAAAGAGACAAAAATGTATACCTATTATTTGCTATATAAATTATTCCTCCTGATTAATTTTTGGCAATTTTATCTTAATTTAAAAACTTAAAATTGAACATTAGATGTTCGGACGTAGCCTAGAAGATAAATGATTTACTTTATTGTGATTGGCAGGAACTGGGCCTTTTACATTATTGTATCATGGGAAATTTCAAACTCATCAATTCTATTTTAAATTTTTTTTATCAGAAACAATTTTGGGAATTAGTTATATTAAATGAAAAAATTTTGACGTTTTGGCCTTTTTGTTTAACTAAAAAAAATTTATTATCAAATTAAAAGCAAAGAAATGAGCAAGGCACATCAGTATTTAATGTGCCTTGGAAATGAGATGTTCGGAAATGCATCACTGCGCTGCATCTGATGCGCAGTACGTTCGAAAATGCATCAGTTTGCATCACTGCAAATGTCATGTCTTCTAAAATGCATCAATGAAATACATTTATGATGCGCAAACACACATCAAACACGCATCACAAAATAGCAGATGCATTTGATCTCTATTAATTTTATTTTGTTAAATTGGGTTTGTTTATACACTTTTAGAATTGAAATTCTTATTAAAATATTCCGTTCTTATTAAATGCCCGATTTAAGTGTTAAGGTAGCTTAATATATTTATTTAATTTATTTTTAATAAAATAAACAAAAATACTTATTAAGTACTTATTACTCACGACGTAAGTAATCTTTTCCTTTAAAGATGCTAAATGCATACTGCACTATTAGAAAATGCATTTGTTTCCAAAATTTTTTTGGCTTGTGTTATATTTTTAAAATAATAAATATAGATTGCATTGTCATAATCTCTAAGCGTCCGTTTTTTAATTCGTTCTTGTTTTTAATAAACTAAGCTGTTGGAATTTTGTTCTAATTTGCTTTTATTTGCTAAGTTTTGCACCGTAAAATAGAGCTGTACTATCGATAGTTATATTTTTGACTGACTATCGATAGTTTTTTTTTCGATAGCGATACTATCGACAATTTTTTAAAGTAAATACGAAGCCAATTATATGTAGCTAGTATATCATTTCTAACAACTTATCCTTAGCCACCTTTAAATTTATGAATATACTTCTACCCAAATTATTGGGTAACTTAGTATTTGAAACCAAAGTTTTTGAATATCATTTTGCTTATGTTTTTTGTTATTTATTTGGAATTTTTGATTTTGATTTTAAATTAAATACGAACTGTATCAGAGGCAGGCTATTAACTCATCTTAATAATGTTTATAGAAATAACTAAAAAACTGAGTGCTTTTCATACAATTTTTTTAGACGAACTTGTATTACAGAGACGGCACATTAATTTTATTAAGTTACTTTGTATGCTATAAGCATTAATCTAATTTTTTTTCTTGAGGATAAAAGTCCAGCTGTCCTGTTGTTAAGAAAGCACCTGCATACAATATTTTCAATTTTCAAAAGTTATTCAAACTGCTAATAAGTCAAATGCATAGCATCCGGTCTGGATAATGTAGCCGTTTCAATGGGAAGAAATCAAAGAACAGAAGAATTTCAACAAAACGAAATTTCTTTAATCTTAATGGTTTTGTTTTCAATATAAATATGCGAAAGATGTGCTCGCTAACATTTAGTGAAATTATCGGTTAATGTATTTTTAATAAATATCTTTTTACTTAGAAATAAATAATAAAATCGATATTTATATAATTAAAAGAACGTCATTGAAAAAAATCAATATGAGGATATATTACTTGGAATCTGTTTTTGCTAATCTACTTACGTTAATTCTGCTTGATTCCTTCTAATATAAATATTTAATGACATTTTTATAAGCAGTAGCGAAATGTACGTATAGATATGCTTTTCCCACGAAATACATTTAATTTTTTAGTTTTTAACAATAAATATCATGAGAATATTTATATTTGAAGGAATCAAGCACAATTAATATAAACCAATAAGAAAAAATATATATAAAAGTACAGGCATGTCAGAGAACTCAATTCCGATCGAAAGTTGTTTCAATGCCGTAAATTGGTTCTTTAGAAAACGAAAAATTTCTTCGGAATGGATTGGAAGTGGAATATTCTTTGAAATTTTGTTACCAACGGTTTTAAAATTTACTTTTATTATGTGTCCTTATTTAGATAAGCCTTGATGTTCACTTTGGTGTGCGCAATATTGCCACATTTAAACAAAAAGGGGGAGATTAAGCATTTTTTAAATAAGCAAAATCGATCGGAATCTAAAGAAGGTAAAACAAAATCGATCGGAATTGTTAATATGGAATTAAAACAATTCCGATCGGAATTTGCGACATGCCTGATAATTAATAAAAACTTAAGGGCGAAAATGATTTCTACTTTTAATAGACATTAAAAATTATGATGCATTATTTTCTCAAATATATTCGCTTAGATGTTCTTAAAACATAACATGGTGGAAGGGAAATTTCATTAATTTCTTCTGATTCCCCCTTCCGGTATGTGTCTGTATTAAACCATCAAAATAAATAAAATAATCTTAAAACCGGTTTAGCCTACTATTTTTGGTAAAATTGTTGATGTTTGTTATTTGTTAGTGCAGTTATTTATTTCATCGTTTTTCTTTATTCACTTTGGATAAAATAACCCAACATATAGTGAACTGTGGGAAATTAAATCGCGTGAGCGCAAATGATTCAAGCTTAAGTTACCTCAAAAAAATTGTTTGTATGTATGTATATTCATTCCTGAAGTATTTGTATTTTTTTTTTGTATTTAGCAAGAGAATTGATATGATTGTTAACATTTTGATGAAAAGAACAAAGTTTATAGTGTTCCATTTTCTCTCAACAACAATTACCACTGATACCAATATTTGAGTTCCATTGTGTTGGCTTTTGAATTTTTTTTTTAGCTCAATTTACTCTTTGAGGGTCTGTCTGCTTGTTAACGAGTTAATGCTTGCTTTTGTTTAGCTTAAAGATTTGGTTTAGTTTTCGTTCATTTAAGTATTTTGTTTTATACATTTAGATTTTTGTTGTTATTATTTTTTTTTTGCTGCCTACAAGTTTAAAAAGACCTGCAAACATGTTTAAGCGTAATTGTTTCATTTGTTTGTTTGTTGCGCTGTTGTTATTTTTTAGCTCCAAATTTTAAACTTTATATAAAAGAGGCACGGGATTCTGTAAGGAAATAATAAAAAGTGAATATAACGTGCCGAGTTAAGTAGGCCCATGTCGTGAAATAAATCATGTTTTGAATGTTTCTAGTATATAATTGATGTAGCGATTTGTGTAGTGCATTGCGTCTGTTGAAAAATGTCTGCCACATTTACTCTTTCCAATTGTAGCTTGAAAAAACTCAGGATTATGGATCAGTACCGCTCACCATTTATTAAAGCATTGATTTCAATGAATCAAACTGCTTCCTTTCTACATTTAATGCTGTTTCAGCAATGACTTTCAATTTATAGTTGCGTAATATTTTAAAATTTTTTTTTGTGACATGGCCATTTTCGCAAATTTATGCTTTAGCTAATTTTCCAATAAAATTCGAACTAATTTTGAACATTTATAAACGATGGTCTGGAACGATTCCATTTTGAATGAAGAATTTAAGCCTAAAGCAAACAAAATCTTTTAAACAGTGGGAGACACTATAATCGAAACACTTGTTGAAAGTATTTCATGCTATAAGTAACATAAGTTTAAATTTACTTCTTTCTTTTAAATTATCTTTCAAAAACTCCTGATTTTTCTACGAAAGTAAGATTTAAAACTAATATTGCTGTTTTTGTTCTTGAGTTCAAATCCCAACAGAGTCTGTGTATGAAGAGAAATAATTGTTGTTGTGCACAAGGCGAATTCATAAGGTGATTGCATTAGTTTTAAAATCAATTCGCTTTTGAAAAATTCGGTTTAGTTGTCAAAAAAAAAGCACAATTTTAACATTTGCTAATTAAAAAAGGCCTCGATCTACTGTTCGCATGACCTGATGCATTCACCAGTTGTTGATTCGCCTTGAACTCAAAGATACTGGCGTCAATCAACACAGTTTTTTTTAATTTACAAATGTTGAAATATACCAAATTGCAAAGATATGTTTAACAGGTTAAAGACAAATGGTAAAAATTATTAAATTGAGCTAAAGGGGGCAAAGAAACGTCAATCTTATTTATGTTCGTATTTTGTAGTTTAATTAAACTTTGCACTACAACTATAAACAAAACCTTTTGAGATCCTGAGTAGAAAATTTTTTTTAATCGCTATACTGTGAATAACTTCTAACTTTAAATAACCGCAAAGTTTTATTTGAAAAGGAATACCTCTTACGTAGAGTAAGTAAAAGTGATAGAGATTCGTCTTTGCTGTTTCAAATATCCATCCAGACTTGCTGCTGCTTTTAGTTGTATTTATTTTTATTGTTGTTTGCCGCCACTACCAGTTATCTTTTCTTTTCTTTTTGTTTTGTTTGTAAGTTTTCAGTACGAATTCTGACTTTAAAAGCATCGGACTGCTTCTGTAATCCAAGAAGATAGTCGGACGCATTACATATCTACGTTCGTTTCAATTGTTAATACAATTTGAAAAGTTAAAAAAACCAAAAACGTGTTGTTATTACGCTGACTGACAACTAGTGCAACTGGAAACATTCGTTTTCATTTGCTGTTTAATTTTTATTTTGTTATTCTTCCTCTGTGATTCAAGTTTTCATGATTACAACAACAAATAATTTATTTGAAAGAGTGAAAAAAATGAAAAAAAATTATAAAGTTGCATTTTATTGAATTTTGTTTTAATAATTTTTTATCAATCACATTAATTAAATGTGGCATGATGATGACGATGAGGGTACGATCAAACAAGCATTTTGTTGCTGCTGTTAAAAATTTTTGTTTCTCATGCGAATATAAGATGAAGCCTGTTTGAATGTTATTGCTGCAGGCCTTTTATTGTCGGTTCTTTTTGTTGATTTTTCTTAATAAAAATTTTAATTTAAACGCATGTGTGCTTAAATCAAGAGTGCGTAAAAATACATAATAACACTCGTCTGAGTAATAAATATGTAGTAAATTAAACTCAACAACAACAAAAAACCGGTAGAAAGTTCGATTGGTCCATAGATTAATTGAGTGTGAATTAATTAAAATTAATGAAAAAATAAAAATTACGGAAAGTGTATATAATAAATAACCCTTAAAAGGAAATAAAGATGGCTTTGCAATTAACAGAAACTTTTACCTTTTTTAAAATTGCAAGTGTCCAGCTGTACGGATCCAGTGATAAAGGCCTATGGTAGAAGTGCATACGTTGTAGCGATAAAAATAAGGTTATTATTTTACCTTTTAGGTACGGAATCTTAAAAGTTAAAATTTTTAAAATAATTTTTAAGTGATTAATACTCGGGCTACTGTACAAACGACCGCTTAAAATTATGAACACATAAAGTGAACTGATAATGAGCTACTATTTGCCAGACACGTTTTTAGAAGTATTCCTTAAGAAATCAACAAGTTTGTAAAAAGAATTACCTTAAAATTGGCATAACTCCTTGAAACACGTTTTAATATTAAACCATTTTTATGAGGAAATAAAAGGGTTAACGGTTTGTGACACTAACAAAAAAATATATATATAAATCGACGGTATTTTCTAAATTTCTAACCGAGTACAAAAAACAGTGCACAATGGGGCTAATCGCAAAATAACTTGAATACATCTTCTAAGCTACTAGTCAAATTTGTTTTAAAATTGGGACATAAATAAGGATGGCTCTTGGAATATTGCATGCGCTAAAACAATATTTTTAGATTTTTTGGAATAAATTATTTTTATATTTAGTACATAATTTTATCAGCTTACCCGAACTTAAGCCGTCATTAAAAAATTTTTGTTTTGTGTTATTGCTTTAGAGAATGATATCTACTTTTTTCTTTTAATGGTGTCATTATTCATTTTTACAAACGCGGAACTCTAAAGGCTGGTTCACCGGCAAAAATTTTGTTCCGAAACATTTTTTTTTTATATGTAGTTTCTCTCTCTCTCAAAAAATAAAATGTCAAACTACATATAAAAAAAAAATGTTTCGGAACAAAATTTTTGCCGGTGAACCAGCCTTTACTTACTTGCAGCTGCTAAACTCAACTTTATTGTGTTTCTTCTCAGCAAAAGACATAATTTTCAAATTAGCCTCGTTAATAAACTTACCCGAACTTAAGCGGTCAACAAAAAATTTTTGTTTTGTGTTATTGCTTTAGAGAATGATATCTACTTTTTTTTTCAATGGTGTCATTATTCATTTTTACAAACGCGGAACTCTTACTTACTTGCAGCTGCTAAACTCAACTTTATTGTGTTTCTTCTCAGCAAAAGACATAATTTTCAAATTAGCCTCGTTAATAAACTTTGCTTTTCCGTATCGATTAAAATCTTCCAAATATGATAATGCTCGCATGTGTGCCTGCTTGTTTTATTAGCTTAGACATTTATTTATCATGTTATTAACACAAATGTGCAAATATTTCAATTTAAAGTTGTAGAGTTTAATGAAATTGTCTAAAAAGCCGAAGAAAATAATGCTACACAAGATTTCAACATTTTTTATAAACATTCTTTTGGTAAACAGTTTATCTTTTGTTTAAAATTCATGAATAAGTTAAATGTGATGATTACTCATACATGAAATATACACAGTCAAAAAGCAAAAATATTGCGAAATTATTTTTCAAAATGTTTTAATAGTGCGAAAAATGTTTTTTTGTTTTTTTTTTTTTTAACAAAAAATAAATAATAATAAGAAAATATAAAAATAAAAAAGCGAGTTATTGAAGAATTGCAAGGCGTAGGATATTTTTCCAGCGAAATTCTACCATTTGTTTGGAACAAACACTGGCTTAAATAAAATCTTACGCTAAGTTTTTACCTCAAAATGAAGCACTTGCTTCACTCTAAGAATCATGGTTGCAAAAAATAACTTTAATGCAACACATACTACATGTTTCGTATTGACTTCTGCAAAAAAATCTTGAACGAATTTTGAAAATAATTTGTTTGCACCACTGCTTTGTTGTTCTTTCATTTTTGTTTGTGTTATTAAATTAATTTTAAGTTATAATTATTATATCCTTTACCACAGGTGGAAAAAGGGTATATCAAAGATTGTCATTCCGTTTGCAAATTCTACAATATCCATTTCCGACCCCATAAAGTTATATTTTGAGTTCTCATGCATAGCGAGGTCGATTGAGCAATGTTTGTCTATCCGTCCGCGTTCGTGTTGAAATCAACTTAAACAAAGCACTTGATGAGCTAGAGAAAATTTAAGTACGCCAATCGATAGGACAAAGTTTTGAAAATCAGCAAAATCGGTCCATGTCCTTCGAGGCTGCGGGCAAAACACCACTCCTGCCTTTAATTTTCCATTTTTTTAAACTTGTTATTTCTTTACTTTTTAATTGTCTTTACTATTTAGTACTTAGTAAAGACAACCACCTGAGGAATGCTAGCGAAAGTTGATGGGACAACAACCCTAAGCAAAACTTAAAATTTTTAACTATTTCTTTTAACAAGAAAACTAAATGGTAAGAAAGAATTTCTTATGCCCATTTATATGTACATGTGGTTGGTTATACATATACTGTGAAGGGTATATAAGATTCGGCATAACCGAATATAGCACACTTAGTTGTTTTTTATACCATTAACAACAAAAAGTGGAAAAAGGGTATATCAAAGTTTGTCATTCCGAGTTCTAAAATAAATACTTCGCTCTCGAGATTTTATAAGCGTGTGAAAAAACAAAAATAAAAAAACTAATCTGTATTGGAGTCTTCCAAAAAGTTTAAATTAAAGCTGAACAACCATCTTAAGCAATGTGTTAATGAGTTAATGCATATTTTGTGGTCTGAACGGCACTAAAGCAAAACTCTGATACTTTTATTTTTGAAAACTTGTTCCCTCCTAACTTCTGTTTTGCATTTTTATTAAAGTCATTTATGACTTTTACTAAGCGTCTATCTATTTATGTTTGTTCTATTGGCTAATAAATCACAATACGTATTGCAAAAAGATTTTTTTTTTATCCTAACTATTCTTCTAGTAAAATTGTCTCTGTTCTTTGTCTCAGTGCAATGTATTGTGTAGATAGGAATCATCTCTCCTAACCAATTGAAAACAAAAAAAAAAACAAAAAACTTTTAATTGTTTTTCCAACCATTGTGCACATTGTTTACCCAGAGTATATAGAGTTATAAGTAAACAAGATCAATTTTCATGAATCACTCAGTAGCTACAACATTTAAATTTTTTTGATATGGTACGAATAAAGAGGGTGAGAAACATTCAAGTGCTGCCGCAGTCATTTATATCTTCCAAATGTTTGTTACTGCTTTTAAGTAAAAACATGCACACATTTTCAGAATATGAATATGGCTGCAGCATTTCAATGTTTGTCACCCGCTTAAAACCATTACGATCAATGTTTTTTTTATTAAATATTTTTTGTTTTGTATATTAATGTTTTACAATTTCTTAATGCTGAATCAAAATGCACAAAAATTTTATATTCATTTGGCTGGTCATAAGGAAAAAGTGTTGAAATCAAAATTATTTTCTGTCTAAAATAAAAAGTTTTGTTTTAAAATATACTTTTTAAAAGCTGTTATGTAGGTTACTAAATAACAAAAGAAAATAAATAAATAAAGGTAAGAATAAACATAAAATTATCATATTATCAATTATCTTATCGGTCTTTATTGAAAGAAACATTTAATTCATTGTGAGCATATGTTTAATAAATTCTATACAGTTTTCTCGAATATTTTATACCCTTTTACCAATAAGATAACTTTTTATAAATGAAAAAATAAAAAAGATAATGAAAATAAAAAAGGCAATAAAAATTTAAGTATAATTAATATATGCTCCATAACCTTTGATCTGAGTATTGCATTTGTACGAAAAAAAGGTATTTACGGGATAGAATAGTGAAGAGGATGCCCGTTAGCGGGGTACTAGTGCTAAAAGAAAATTCGAGTTATTTAGTTTCAAAGTTTTTTCTTTCCTATTTCTTTTATATTTACAGTGGCTGATTTCGAATTTATGACAATTATCATTCTGTTACTGTTATAATATAACAACTGTTATTGTGAACCAGAACAAAAAAAGTTTGTGTTCAAAATACAAAATTGAAAATTTTTGCGTTTGTCATAACAGCTGTTTCTATCACTAAAAATATGATTTTTATGCAATCGAGAATTGCATTGTTAATAAACCATGAAAGTAAGTTTTACGTTTATTTAATTGAGCGCAACTCTTTTGGCGTTTAAAAATGTTTGAGATTAGTAAGAAGTTAAACCCCTTTGGGTTTCAATATCTCAATTATGTTTATGTTTTTGGTTGTTTGCAGCCATTTTTAAAATATTTAACCACTTAAAAGGAAAAGTAAAGATTTCTACATAAATATTTTGTTAAAATTTAAATTTTATGTGTTGTGAAATTCTAAGAAATATTAATAAATACATTATGAAATATTTTTAAACTTTCCTAATATAGGGTGTCGCCTGCGCGGTCTGAAATATCACTTATATTTCACAAGAGCTAACTTTAACACAAAAAATCTATTTAAATAACACTTATTATATACCTTCACCACAAAAAGTGGAAAAGAGGTATAACTAAGTTTGTCATTCCATTTGTAATTTCTACAATAGCCATTTCCGACCCGATAAAATATATATGTATATTCTGACTTCTTATAACAATAATTAATGTTCAGCTAATTATTTGGACACTAAATTTTTAACTTTCTTTGTGCGTTCTCATTTATATAATTTTTTATTTATATTTTTACGTCTCGACATAAAGAATTTTATTTGTAAATGAATTGAAATTGATTTTGGCTTAATTTAATTTTTTTTAATTTCTAATAACAAGAAAAATTAGACACCATTTCATAAAAAAAATTTTTAATTTGTTCAAAATTTTTACCACCCACTTCTTCTATATCTTCTTTTTTTACGCGATTCTGGGTACAATTAAATTAGTTTTGATTTTTTTCAGTACATTTTATAACATTTTTTTTTGTCAGTACATTTTATAAACTAATGAAAATTTTAAAGCTATTCGCTCTTCTTATTTTTATAATAATAATAATTAAATTGAAGCCATAAACTATAAACAAACTATGATACTAATTTGGGTTTAGTTTTTTGGTATCAACTAATTGTTTTCTGTAACGTTCGTTTTATATGTTTCATTTACTAATTTTTTTGAATGTTTAATATTTATCAAAAATCAAAACCGTTATGTGAAACGTAAAAATTTTACTATATACCAACCTCTGAGAAACGCAACAAAGAATTGGCGAAACGCCGAAAAAAAATTTTAAATAAATTGTTTTAAGAATTAACGCCATATAAGCTTATTTATAGAGTTGTGTAGTTCGTGAACGACCTTGTTCAATTGAATTCTCACTCAATTGAACTAAATGATGAGATCCTTTTACTGAGCACTATTGGCTCATCATATTAAAATTCATATTAATATGTTATATGTTTTTAATGTCTGATAAATTTATTACAGAACACTAAAAATTGTATGAGCTAAAAACAATTGAGCTAACATATCAACTGGATCCCTCAGTTGTTTTAGCTCACTAAGTGAGCTCTGAGCTGAAAAGACCGATCACTTTAGAGAGGAAATAAACTTGTTATTATTAATTTGCTTATTGTAGAGTGAATCCAAGATAGCAGAGTTTTTACCTAATAATCTTATCAGTTGTTTCAAAAAGTCAATTGTTAGGTTGTATGCCAGAAATTAAATATCACACAGAATATAAGAACAGCTTTTATAGTTTTGGTGAATTTAGTGTATTTTTAACTGTTCAGCATAACGGCTTTTAAAACTAAAAACGCCAAATAACTCAAATTGTTTTTGATATTAATTTCTGTACGAGTATTAGAAAATTGAACACCTGGTGATTATTAGGAAGCTTTTTTTAATTGTGCTTAAATAATTAAGAAACTAAAAGAATGAGAGAGTATGTTGTGAGTTAATTGTTCAACTTGTAAGAAAGACTAAATATTTATGATGTATTGGAAAATACTATTTGTTAATTAGCTAAAATATTATATTGTTAATCTTGAAATCATAAAGAAAATATTTTTACTTATTTCTCTTCCCAAAATAGGTAACAAGTTTACCTGTTGTGTTGCAACACAATAACACAACCAATAAACAACAAAAATTTGATAACGTATCTATAAAAACAAATAAAAGGAAGAAATAATTGATATGATCGGTTCTAACAAGAAAAATTAAAGAACGCATTAATTATAACAAAAACAAAAAAATAATAATTTAATAAACATATTTATGTACATATATCGTCCCATTACTGAGTAAATAACAATTTTTCTTTAAAATGCCGTTTAGTATGTTTTAAAATTATTCTTAAAGAACGCTATTAAAATGGATATTTACATAATATTGGCGGTAAGTAAAAACAATGGCCCAAATTCATAGTTAACATAAAGTATACTTTAAGGGAACTAAAGTCGGTTTTATTTTAGGGTCGACTCTAATTCATTCATAGACAATTTAAAAGATATTTTTGGCGAGAAAGTCAACAACTACCCAAAGCTGTTTTTAACTCATTTTTCCAAATTTATTTTATTTGGTTTAAGAACACAATACAATACACTTTATACCAAAGTGAACAAAATAAAAACAAGGTTACTTTTTTCTAATGTTTGTTTAGAAATTGTATGAAAATGTTTATTAAATTACAGTCGACACCCAGTGGAAGGTGGCTTAACTTAAAGCATACTTTATTTTTGACTATGAAAGCAAAAAGGGTAATAAGAGCTTTTTATTTAAGAGTATACTTTAGCAAGAGTCTACTTTATTCTATAACTATGAATATTTTTAATTAAGTAAATTTCAGTAATAAAGCTATTAAATTTAAATTGATAGGTTTTTATATATTAATTTATTTTAATTATGCTTGATTCCTTCATATATAAATATTACCATGAAATATTTATTATTTTAAACTGAACTAAAAAATGAAATGTATTACTACGGGGAAAGCATATACATATGGCCATTTCGCTACTGCTCATATATAGCTCATCAGTGTATTCTACCCAAATTTTTTAAGGAATATCTCAGAGTCTTATACCTGAAGCCAAATTGGTTAAATGAGAACTCCATTGAATCAATAAGGCAAAAAACCATAAAAAAACTCAAAAAAAAAAATTAATACAAAAACACAGTAACCATTGAGTAAATATTTTTATTTTTTCTTTAATTTTTCTACATAAGGGCTGCCATCGGAAACCATTCATATGTATTTGAAAGATTTAATGAAAAAATAAAAATAAAAATTGTAAACAATTTTTACATATAAGCAACGTGCACACACAAATACTTTAATAAGAAAATTTATTATTTGGAATCCTTTTTATATATTAATTTACTTTAATTAATCAAACCACAAAAAGAGGTAAAAAGTTATAATAACTAATGGCGTTTTTTTTTTGATAAAAATTTTGCATATGTTTAACACTTTTTACACCTTTGTGTTCTTTTCTAAAAAATGTTCGATAGTGTAAATTTAAAGATGTTCTTTTGAAAATATGTTGCACGAAAAAGTGTAAGATATGTTACATATTTTATCCTCAATTTTATGTAAGGGTAAGTATGCTACACTTTTTTAACCGACTTAAAAACAAGAAGGAGGTTATACAATTCGGCTGAATGTTGCTTTTTATATTTGTGCCTCCAGAACTCAAGTTATTTATGCTCCGATTTTAAATTTTTTTTGGTAATATGATAGATTATGCTTACAGATTGGTCCCGTTTTGAAAACAGTTCATAATCTTAAAAATTAAAGGGTGTCCCCATAAAACATACATATTTTTTACGTGTATTATGAACTGTAAAGGGCGATTCTGTAAAATTTAAAATGACTGCGTATTACTACGGCTCCCAAAAACCAAAAATTATACAACAATAAATCTAAAAATTAAAGGGTGCCCCCATAATTGATGTAAATTTACTAATATGGGCTTATCTTTTAAACCGTTATAGACAAACGCTTGCAAATTGGACAGAATGTCGATTGCTATGGCCTTTATTTAAATTAAAGGGTGTGCCAACAGTTCATTAAATTTGATGTATAAGGCCATACTTTTGAACAGTTGTAGACAGACGCTTGAAATTTACAACGAACCTGTATTACTAACTCCTCTATAACAACAAATATAAAATTTGGATTTAGAAATAAACTGGTGTCCCAATAGTTGACATAATATGGTGTATGTGGCCGGACTTTTGAACTCTTGATAAGTGATTTTTGCTTTTGTTGCTAAATCCAATGTTATACTACTTTATGTTTGAAACGCTAAGTAAACATTACTGACATGTAAATGTAGTCAGAAAAATTTAATAACAGTTTTTGTTCTATTGTGGCTATAAAATTTGTAGCAATTTTTCGGGGTTTGGGCAACATGCAAAAAATTTCATGTGATTGTTGGGTAACATTGATTTTCAGAAAAGAAAACGCCATAAGTTTGTCATTCCGTTTGTAATTTCTCGAGGTAAGTTAAATATGCCAATCTATCAGACATAGTTTCGAAAAAGTTACTATTTAAAATCAGAAAGATCGGTCTGTGTCCTTCGCGGCAGCGGGCAAAACACCACGCCCGCCTTTATTTTTTCCATATTATTTGAAAAAATGTAGTAACTTTAATCAAAAATACAAATATATGGGGCGATAGAGAATTAAGATAGAGAACAAGATATCAAGTGCAAAAATTGTCGCTCGCACAGATTTTAAATTTCAAAAAATATCAATATGGGTATCATTTTAAAGCTTTTGGAGAGACATTTAAGGAAATACTAAAATTATTTAAAAATGCTTAACTTATTAAGAGGCGATTGCATTTTTGTGTAAAATTATATACATACATATATGCAGTACCAAATTTTTTTTAATGCTCTCTCACCCCAATATTTTCTTTTTTGATTGGTTTTACTTCGTTAAACTAAATTTACATAGAGTGTGAAGGATAAAAAATTTTCGGCATAGCCAAATATATTACTCTTACTAGTTTTCTCCACATCTTAAAAAAATTATCTCTGATCGCATTAAGGAAAATATTTTATGAACTATTTTAAAAGATTATAAAATCGTTCAGATCTATCAAAAAGTCTGTCACACACATACACGTTTAATACACACTATCATACATTTTGAGCACACGTGCAATTTTCGACAGATCGTACGACTGAGTATAATAGCGAATCCTGGCTTTGACATTTGTTTTTATTATCAAAAAAATTCTTATAAAGAAATAAATTTTATTAAGTTTAACTACCTTCATAGCCATCTAGACTATTTTCATGAAAATCTCGGTGACCTAAGGAGAGCGCTTTCATTTAAAATAGTACTCATATAACATCTTACTCTAGAAAATCCAAAAAAGGAAATGTAATTCAGAATAAATATATTTAATTTTTTAAACTGCTGCTGCATATAAACCGGCATATATTTTTGAAATCCGCATGGAAAAACTATTCAGATTCATGTAAAAAATAGAATGCAACAGACATGCTGCTTTTCAGTGTTATTGTTAATTTTGCTTCAGTTTTGATTTTTGCCTTTATTGTTTGGACAAAAATTTTTAGTTTATTTAAAATGTTTGTGAAAAGTTTCCTGAAGAGTTAAGTAAGCGGTAGCGAAATGGCCATCGAGACGTGCTTTCACCTTCAATAACAAAATCGGTGATTTTAATAATTTCTTTGGGATAATAAGCACAATATTTTTAAAGATGACAAATTTAATTTGATTTTACACATTTAAAATTAAATTAATTTTTTAATCCAAAACAAAGTTCTTTTGCCTTATTTCACAATTTTATTCTTTAAAAAGTTTGTCAATAAATATTTTATAGATATTATTAGCTTTAAAATATTTTTTTAAATTATAACAGTTTAATAAACATTTATTGATGTTAATCGCGTATAAATATAGTCAGTCATGGTTTTAATCATGCTGTTTAATCTGATTTTTTTTTTGCTAGTACAAAGTTCAGTTGCCAAAATTTGTAAAAACACAAACATACACCATTGATTTAGCAATTGTACTCGTACTACTTTTACATAAAACATAATATTTTATGTTGTTCAATTGAAATTATTTATATACATTGAGAAAGTTATGTAGAAGTGTTTTATAATTCCACATGAAACAACAAGAAAATAAAATAAAAGTAAATATGTCAATCAATCAGATATAATGTCAAAAGAGGTGCTATTGGAAATCAGCATGATCCGTCTATGTCCTTCGAGGCAGCAGGCAAAACACCACGACTACCTCTAATTTTTTCATATCATTTGGAACAATAAAGCAACTCCAATCAAAAATATAAATACATATATGGGGCGATAGAGAAATACAAAATAAAAAAAATCAAGTGAAAAGAGCAAGAGCAATCTCGTCCATATTTTCTGAGTTACGGAATATTTTTAAAGCTTTTGAAGAGATCTTTAAGGAAATACTAAATTTTTTAAAAATGCTTTACCCATTAAGTGCCGATGTAATTTTAATGTAGAATTATATATATGCAGTACCAATTTTTTTTTTTAATTACTGTCACCGCGATATTTCCTTTTTTGATTGGAGGTTTATGTGCGCTTTATTTACAGATACTAATTTTTGCAACAGTAATACAATTTCGACAACATGTTGATGCACAACATGAAAGTATACCATACGAGGATGTTTCAGACATTTGCCAAACATGTGCATGCTTAGAAACACATGATGTTGTCAACACCAATCAAACACACCATATGTTGAGTTGTGTGATGAAAGGATTCAAACATATATTGGCAAGGTGGCCGAAGGAGTTTGGCAGACATAATATAAAAGGTAAATAATTTAGCAAAAGTATGTAGACTTAAAAAATATGTCTGTTATATTTTACCACTACTATTTCCTAAAGGTACGGTCAGATTAGTCAAATACTTGAAGAAAAAGACGTAACCACTAAATCTTCATTCGTAATAATACGTATCAGGAAAGATTGAATAAATGTTTGTACAAATAGTGGTTACGATTTTTGGTCAAATATTTGACTAATATGACCGCATCATAAGAATTATAATTTAATTGAAACTTTAGAAAATTTATAGAAATCATTTCTTTGAAGTAAGTAGTGTTTCAAAACAGATCGCAAACTTAAGACATTTAAAAATTTGAGCTATGACTATCTTGCAGCAAAGAATGGATATATAATAACACGTTTAACTACCTTATTTTACTCTTTATTTTTCAACAGAAAATGTAGTTGTCGCCAGTTTTTCGGGAAATACAATCGACATTCTCCAACAACTTCCCCCAACCAATGCAACATTAAGTTTTGCTTGTCGTCATTGCAGCATTAAGCATTTACAAGCTCCCACTTTCATGGATGTGCCCAATATAATTTCATTAGATTTGGCGTACAATGAACTTACAACAGATGAATTAACGCCGGATGTTTTTAGAGGACCATACCGTATAAATAGTTATGAACCAATAGCTCTAGTAGAATTAGATTTAAGTCATAATAAACTGAATTCTTTGGATCGACGTATTTTCGAGCACACACCTAATATAACAAAGTTGAATTTGAGTTGGAATAATTTCAAAGTTTTGGACAACCCCACAACTATGGCCTTAGCTTCGGCTATATTGTTGCAGGTTAGTTAGTGTATTATTTAAAAAAGTTGATAGAAAATAATAATGATGATTTTAAAAATTTCAGGATTTAGATCTCTCGCATACAGGCATAAAATCTATGGAGTCTATTATTTTTGAAAAACTTAATTCCTTGAAAACATTTAATTTGGCTGGCAATGACTTTGATGTTTTACCCAACAATTTTCAACTGATTGGCAAGTCTCTGCAGAGTTTAAATTTAGCAGGAAATAAATTTAATGACTTTAGTGAAACCAGTTTTCTTGGTTTGAAGGCCTTAAAGCGTCTGAACATAAGCAATATGGCAAATTTAATAAGCATGCAAAATAACACGTTTTCTCGTTTAGAACACTTAGCACATTTAGATTGCTCCCACAACCATAAGCTAGAAAAATTCGATTTGGATAGTTTGATGCATTGCTCTAATATGACATATGTAAGCAACTTCTTCTCTATTTTTATAGCAATTATATTTATTACCATTTATTTTATTATTAATTTGTTTACAGCTAGACATTTCAGATTGTAATCTGACAACATTAACACTCAATATAGATCTTTCATTAGTTTCGGCTGTCAATCACACAAATTTAACACTACCAAGGTCATGGCCCCTTTTAAAAACGTTTAAAACTTTTGGCAATCCATGGATATGTGATTGTGAACTATTTCAAGTGTTGGAATATGCAGGATCTCATCACCTTTACACGGATGAAATTATCCGTTGTGATGGTCCACTTATATTTGCGGGTGCTCGTTTAGCCAATTTAACATCGACACAAGTCTGTTCTATGCAAATTCCCAAAAAATTCAAAATTATCGATGAGGATCCACCCCGCTTTAGGCGTAAGCGTTATATTATCTTAACTATTATAACAACCTCCGTAGTCGTTGTATTGGGTTTAATTATCGGTTTTATTGTCGTGTGTATACGGAGACGTTTAAAAAGGGATGATTTTGGTGTGGAACCTATACGTTACACCAGTGTGCGTAGCAGTAATTTATCAGCATTCTCACAGGGTCATACAAATGGTGCTGCCAATAATGGAAGTGTTTGATAAATAAAAAGATTTCCATTTGGTTTGAAACTATATGTTTACCCTAAACTACAATATATTCAAAGCGAATGAATTCCTTTTATTTGAGGCAATTAAAGGAAAAAAACTAATGTGCTGTTTCTGTATTACAGGCGATCAATTCGTCTAAAAAATTTGTATGAAAAGCACTCAGTTTTTTGAGTTATTTCCATATAAGTTTCCTAGGCGTGTTGATCGCCTGTAATATGGTAACAGCATATAAGTAATTTAAATAAGTGTTAAAAAGTTGCATTAAAAATATGCAAAATTAAAAGTTCATACGGATTTTTGACCAAAGATTGTTATTAATAATTTTATGTACATATTATAAGTATATCTTCCTTGCCTCTGTTGCTTATGTATAGTAATATTTTAAAATACATTTTCTTAAATCTCTCTTACATTTAAATATTAAAAAACTACTTGTAATTTTTAAATATTTTTTTAGTGTACAATTCATGTAGTTGCGACTTATCAATGAAATTTAAAATTGCATTTAAAAATTCGTTAAAATAAAATATTAAAAATGTTTTTTTTTTTATTGAAAAAGAAAATAAAAAGATTTTAAAATTGTATTTGGCAATATTTGTATTGAGTACCCAATAACTTAGGCATTTCATTCAAACTGACTAGAGTAGATGATGATTGAATAGCACAAAATCAGCCTTGGGTAACATCTTCTGCCAGGTTTCTCAAGGAGCTATTTTGCTTCCTTTATTGCAAACCATTCTTGTTCATGACATTCATTACATCCTTAGCAGATATTTTATTTATTATATAAATATTTATTTAAATATTTCAATTCCTGTACACGACAAAAATCTAATAATTATAGTTTAGTGCATCACATTAAACAAAAAAAATTGTTGTGGCCAATAACTTTCAAAAAAAAAAAAAAAAAAAAATTTGTGCAAGTTATTTAAACTTGTGCAACAGCTTTAAAACCCAAACAAAACACAAAATAAATTATTATTTTTTTTAGCTGATTTATTGAAGTTAATTTTTCTTATTAAAACATTAAAAAAGTTTCGAGTTTTTATTTTGTGTTTTATATTTAGATTTTGTGTTCCCGTACTTTTATAAAATTTTGTCTTTATGAGAGAAAACAATGCTTGCGCTCATTTTCACGAACTTTACACAAAAAATAAAGAAACAGATCTACTTAACTCCTTATATGAGGTTGGTTAATATTACATTTATATTTATTTGACGTTAATAATATACATTTTTTAAAAATCTTTGCATCGACCGTTCAGTACAGAGCAAGCTAAAGTAGTAGTGTTTTAAATATTTTCGGTTCGACATGCGTTTCCACCCGGTCTTTTTGAGGCACTGACAAATAAACAAAGCCAACCGTGTCCCAAAGCACGTCACATGTTTCCAAAACAATCTTTCTTACTGTAGTATGTCCCATCTTAAACGCTGATGAAAACAACTGATTACTGCCTCCATGAGCCAAGTAACTATAAAAATGCAAAAATAGGTGACTACATAAGAATAAAAATACAAAAAAATTATCCTTACACTAGCGTAAGAAAAAGTCTACACTTTGCAGGTATCGCAGGTCTATTTGAGTTTTTAGTGAGACCTTCTTTCACTAAATTAAAAAGCGTCTCAAATAAATCCCTCGCCATTCTTACAGTTTTTTTGAATTGTTCGGGATCACTGTAAAACATCCTTTCAAAATTTACTGCAAAAAAACCATTAATGTCTCGGTCTTGATAAAGCGGTCTGACCCAAAATCTTCGACCTCTGTTCATTACATCAAGACACTCCCGAGCTTTATACATTAAAATTATAATTACAACAAATTCTAATATTTCGTTCAATTCCATTTTGAATCTGTACTTAAATAATTTTTTTTTACAAATAGATGAAAAGAAAACCAGCTGATTTTAAATCCGTCAGCGAAGTATTCATTGTGCCGACCTCATCCGTCGTTACTTTGACTTCAGGCGAATATGTAAAAGTACAACGTATGACGGATTCTATGTGCCCCGGCCTTTAGTATTACTGAATTATAAACAAATTGTGCTTATAAAATATAAAAAGATAATTAGAAGAAAAAGGAAAAAGAGATTTTATGAAGGTATTTGTATTGCTATTTCTGGCCTTAAAACACCATGAGGCTTACTCATTAGATCTGGCATAAATGGCGTGTGTGTGTATTAAGTAGGACAGTGTGTATTTAAAAATGTGACATACATTTTTTTACAGGTCTACACGATTTGCTAAATTTTTAAAAATTTCATAAAGTAGAATCTTTCTTGTGCGACAGAATGTCAATAAAGACCCTTTTTTTAAAAGATTTTATTGAGAATGCAATGAAATAAGAATGGAAAAAGCAGACACTGTCGAATAAATATCGAGGAGTTACGCTGCATCTGATGCGTTGAGGCTGATACTTGATGTGCAAACAAAAATAAATTATCATTTGTTTACAACTTCGAACGCTTAACCTGTCTCATTTATGGCTTTAACATTCAAAAAGGATAAATTTATAATAAATTTCTTTGTTTGTTATTGTTGCCATTAGGTGTTGTTCCTTTATTTTTTAAGGACCAGAGCACCGACTGATGTTTTTTAGAACGCTCTGCGCATCAGAAGCAGCGCAGTGATGCATTTGTTAACAAGCCCACACTTAAAAAATATTTAAGTAGTCTTAAGTGTCACGAGAATAATCTATTATAATCTCAAATTGGCCCAACGGTCCAAGAGATACATGTAAATTCATTGATTAAGTCTAATGCACATAAATAGTATACCAGAACTTTATGCCCATTATGTTCAAGGTTCCAATAGGGGCGAATATTATGTTATACATGTGTATATTGTTTTTAGTTTTAATCAGGGTTTAAATCAGGTTTGCTTAAAAATAGCAACAGCACTAAAATCTTAGCTTTGCTTACATGTTTTTCAGCAAATACAAAAAACTAAATGTCTCAGCATTTACAAAACATTTCATTATAAAAGAAGAAAGAAACGCATATGCTTAAGCTGACTATGTGTTTCTTTCTGCAGCGAAGCAATCAACAAAGCATTTATGTTGAAAACGTTTGCTGTTGCTTTTTAAGAAAAATAAAACACCATTTAACGGTGTAATAAAAACAACGTTTTTAAAATGTATTTTCTTATGTATTTCCAATGTTAAAAGAGATGAAAAGCAGCGAGTTACAGCAAGTAACATCAAGAAAAAGCAATCGTAGTTAGCGACAACTTCATAGCAAAGAGTTAAGCAATAGCAAAAATAAAGAACAAATGATTACTTAAGCAACAGCAAATGTTTTTAAAGTAATTGCTTTGCTGCAGAAAGAAACAGTCAGCTAAAGCAAATGCGTTTTTTCTTTTTTTTGCACTTGCTGCACATCTTTCCACAGCAACAGTTAAGCAACCAACACCTTTTCAATGTCATAACAGTCTTTCTAACAAAGTATTACATATACATAAATTAAAAAGCGAAACAAGAAATTCTTTCTTTCGTATTTAAAAAACATCAATATTTCCAAATTCGGAGAAGTGCTGAATATCGTTACCACTGCTTCTATTTAAAACCTCGTGGTACCTTGTATTAATTATTGCACAACAGACTTTCGTTCTATTAAATAAAAGCTCAGGCCGGCTGAGCTTCAAGGCTTTTAAACTTCAAATATGAACAAGTAACACAAAATAAGTAATTTGTTTTTTTTTTAAATTGGTTTCCCGGAACGGAAGAACCCGAAATCGAAAGTTTTCCGGCCAAATGAATGCCTTGTCAGCAACAGAACTGAAAGAACAGCACATATACTTACGTGTGTACATAAACCCTCTACTTCAAAATAAGCTTACGTTTCCATCTTAACTGATATTTAACTAGGTTATTAAATTATTTAAATGTGAGGTACTCGTTAATTTAAAATTATTTGGTATTAAGTTAATTGGGTTTGTTCCGCCAGTAAATATTATTATTTTTTAACACACATATTTGAATTTACGAGTACATATTTGCACAAAACTTTAATAAAACATTTTTAATTAAAAGTCAAACAAATTTATACAAGTCTTTATGTTCTAATGTAAGAAAGATTGATGCAAGTGTATAAACATACTTTAGAAAATTTAACAAAAGTCCTTAAACCTACATATATGAAGCCACTAAAATGTTTCACTTTATATAAAACTTTATCGAGTTACATAATGTCTTACGTAAAAAAAGACACTAAATATAAATAAAATAAATAACATTATTTAACATTCACTTTCCAGAATATCCTCTTGACATACTGTGTTTGATGTCTGTGGCGGCACATCTAATTTAAACAAGTTTATGTTTTGTTTTTGCGCTAAAAAGTTACGCATTTGTTCAAAGTTATCTCGTTCCTTAAGTTGCTTACTGCGTTTCTCAAACTCTAAATCAGCACTACCTTCGCTATTATCACTATCGTTGAACGCCTCTTTAAATACAACTGTACTGTCATATTTCTCATTTTCTTCGTCACTATTGTCTTCACAATCTTTAGCAAATAATTCATCAACATTTATCCCCTTTGCCGTCAAGACTTGACGTTCTTTTTCAAGCATAGCTTGACGTATGGGATGGATGCGGTTTTTAAGCTGCTTAAGTACAGGCCGGAATTTTCCTCTGGTAACACGCTTTTCGAAATTTAAAATTTCCAACTCTTTGTTGTGCGTTTTACGCTTCTCTTCTTCAAATTGTTCTTTTTCAATTTTTGCTTGCTGTACATCGAACATATAGGCATAGAAATCATCACAATTTTTCGTTTCATTAGAATTTTGAGATATTTCAACACATAAAAAGCTCTCCGGAAAGTCATCATCTGTAGGATGAGATTTTTGTTCACCTTTTTCACTTTGAATATCATTTATATCTAGTTTACTATTTAGAAATTTATTGTACACCAGCATTAGCCTTTGAAAATCATCAAAACACACAGATAAAGCATTTTCTATGGAGCGCATATTATTTGCTACTTCTACCAATTGCCTGGTATTATCTTTTTTCTCATTCTCGGTTTCTGTAAGACGATGCAAAGTAATGTCTAACGCCTGACATTCACCTGCAACCGCAACCATACGAGCGCTTAGTTTAAGTGATGAATCTTGTAACACACCTACTGGATCATTACGACTTTTTAATATTCTATCAGTATGTAAGGTTTCCAATTCTAACGACTTTTTTTTATTCAATTCAATGGATAGATTTTTAAAGTGAGTTTCCTCTTCTATCACCAGCTGTTTTATAAGACAATTAATCTTTTCTAATTGAGGATGAAGTTGACTTAGAGATGGTTTGGTCGATATGGTAAGAGCTAAGCGTAAAAGGAACTGGGATTGAACGTAAGCAAATATGTTGTGAAAATCCTAAAATAAACGAAATATTTTTGGTAGTTCTGATAACAACAATAATACTTATTTGTATGGAATAAATAATTTTAAACCCTAAATAAAGCAAAGTTATAAGCAATAATAAAAGCTAATTAAGGTTGGACGATTTATTATTTTCATAAAATTTATTATTATTATTGTTGGGTCCTGAGTTCTTCACTGCAGTGTGCCAAGGCACCTATAGTCCCTTATCTGAACCAAAACAACCCGATGATTGAATTCATTATACGGGAGATTCAGTCTCGTAACATGTGTACCAATGGGGTAGTGCGCAGTCAAGTCAGCTACTAAAAGGCCAAGTTGAAATAGCTTGAAATATACAGTGACATCGTCAACCAAAACATTGATTTTCAGCAACTAATTGGGACTCTGACAAGCTGACCAATCTCACGATCAAAAATATGCAGAAGTAATGTTGCAATAAAATAAATAAAAAATACTTACTTTTATGTGCTTAGGGCTGTAATCGGTGACATTATTTTTGAAATATTCACATTCCTTCAAATCTTCCATTGGAGCATAATATTGTGACAATCTTGCAGGTAATACATATTGTGATTCCAGTTTGCGTGTGGCTTCAAATAGAATTTCCGTTACCTCCTTAGAAGCAGTTATACAATCCCATGCACGTTCTATTTGACGGGATCTATAAAAAAAATTAATTTTTATTTCATTAAATTTACATCTTTTTTCTACACCTACTCTATTAACTCATGTTGTTTCATGATTATAATTTCATTAAAATATGTCATGTTTCGACGAATGCAATTTCCAAACTCATCAATTGTTCGTATGAGAATATCCAATTCTCTTTCAACGTATTTATTGCGAAAGCCAAACAAATTCTTTGCCACATATAAAGCACTAAAGCCACCAGCCACTGCTAAAGGGGGTATTAAAGTCAGACGGAAAGCACGAGGTATTGTAAGATACTCCAAAAGTGTAAATCCCCATAAGATAAAAACGTGACGGCCGGTGAATATTTCTGGTAATGATATTTTCTGCTCTGTTGCACTGCTACTATCCTTGCCATGAGATTTGTAATATTCAACAATAGTTTTAATGGTAGCGGACGGTAAAGGCTCCTTTTGTACAAAAGCCATACATTGCTCTAAGGCTTCCACATGATCAACCAGCAATCGTTTTGAATATAATATTTTATTTATTAGAGTTTTAGTTATATTCTATATTAAAAAAAAAAAACAATTAAGGATTTATAATTCTTTACCAATTTCTTTCCATAAATCACCTGTGTTTTCTTAATTTCATTTCTCAGTTGATCAGTTATTTGCGGCTAAAAATAACCAGAAATAGAGATAATAACTGCGCTTATTATTATGTAAGCGGAATTTAACTTTACCTTCATTTTAATGTTTATATTTGCGTTGCACTTTGCTTATTTTATATTCATTAAAAATATTTATATTTTTCTTTTCCTTAATAAAACACTAAAATTGCCGTGTTGCAGAGTTAATAAAAGTGTAGTAAGATAAACTTTATATTGTATTCTTAATACGAAAAATACAACCCATGAAGTTCTGCCAACTTATATATAAGAAAATTGTCTGTTATTTTTAAAATTTCGTAGAAGCATAGATCTGTATAGCAGCATCAACATCAAATTTTATGTTAATAAACTAAATGCATATTCATATACATTAAGTTAATTTATTATTATTATTACTATTGTTTTTAATATTATTGTTGTTAACGAACATATACGAGGGCTGCTCTATATATTTCTGGCCTAATAGTGAAAATGCGAATATTTATAATTAAAATGGTTTTATTGTTTTTCAAAGTATTCTCCAGCATGATTTATACGCTTTTGCATGCGCTCAAACCAGTTGTCGAAGCACTTTTTCCACTCCGATTGAGACACCTCTAAAACATGGTTCTTGAACATTTGAACAGCTTCTTCTGGCGACGAAAATCGTTGACCACGCATTTTTTTTCTTAATGTGCGGAAACAAGAAGTAGTCATTAGGTGCCAAGTCAGGGCTGTACGGCGTATGACCCATTAATTCGACGTTTTGGCCGGTCAAAAACGCTCTGGTTTGAGCCGTTGTGTGAGAGCTCGCATTGTCATGGTGAACAATGATTCGTCTTCTCTTGTTGGTTTTTCGAATTTCTCCGATGACTTCAGGCAAACAAATTGTAGTGTACCACTCAGAAGTGACCGTCCTACGTTGCTCAAACGAAACAGTCGCCACATGACCAGTTTTGCCGAAGAAACAGGCGACCATTTGCTTCGAAATGCTTCTTCCACGAACAACTTTCGTTGGATTTTGCTCGTCTTTGAAGGCCCACACGGTCGATTGTTTCGTTTCGGGCTCATACGTATAGATCCATGATTCGTCACCTGTGACGATCTTATAAACGTCTTTTGAAGCACCGCAATCTTACTTTTGCAACATTTCTTTGCACCAATCGACACGAGCCTTTTTTTGAGCGACTTTCAAATTGTGCGGGATCCAACGAGAACAAACCTTTTTTACGGCCAGGTGTTCATGCAGAATCGAATGTATGTTGGTGGAAGAAATGTCCAAAGATGTCTCTATCTCTCGGTATGTCGCATGTCGATCTTGCATTATGAGTTCACGCACGGCATCAATGTTCTCTGGCACAACAGCCGTTTTTGGACGACCTTCACGGAATTCGTCTTTGAGCGAGCTTCGGCCACGAATAAATTCATTATACCAATTTTTCACAGTGCAATATGATGGTGCTTCATCGCCATACAAAGATTTAAGTTCATTAATGCACTCTTGTCGTGATAATCCACGTCGAAAGTTGTGAAAAATGATGGCACGAAAATGTCCACGAGTTAATTCGATTTTTTTCTATATTAATTTTTTCAAGTCACTGTTAACAACACAAATAATGGTCGTACGTCAAAACGTTTTGAGTACGATTATGCTTAAAAATGACAAACTTTCCAATGGAAATGTCAGATTGCACTTGGCAGCACTCAGTGTTGCCAGGCCAGAAATATATATAGCAGCCCTCGTACACAAGCATTAGCATAATACATAACTGCAGATAAATTGGTTGCAAATAAATTATTTTAACGAATTTATTTTTTATATTTTGAAACCTACTACAATGAAGGTTAAATATCCTGAAGATGTCTATTTTATGGTGCGACTCAACAAAAATGCAGTCTAAAGTGTGTCTTTGTTATACAATCTGTTCTGTGCAACTGTATGTAATTCTGTTTTGCAGGAAGTTAACGGAACTCCGGCGTACTGATTGTTTTCTTCCTCTGCGGATTAGTTTACATAAGACCAACAAAATTTTTTTGGTACAACCTGCTAAATTAGCGTTCGCCTTAGTAAAACCTTTAGGCGATATTTTTTTAATTTTACTTACAATTTGTAAAAAATTTATTTAAAATTTTCTTGATTTGGCTTTGCTTTAGAACAAGCGACATCTTCTTGTTGACGATATTTATATAGTAAATTTTTATTTACAATCATATGTATGTTCTTATTTACAATACACCTAGTCATCTACGTTCATATATGTATGTACATACATACATATAATTGTTTTATTTCTGCTTCGAATTTTTGTGGTCTTCAAGAATCAAAGTATTTTGTTATAAATCATTTAAATTTTGTATTTACATTTTTTATTTATAAAAATTTTTAAAAAAAATTTTATTTTCGCAGAATTTATAGTTTAATTAAATTTTAAACTCTCCCAAATCGACCTAAATAATTAATTAAAATTATGGTCTTTACAGCAGTAAATACAACTTTAACATTTTCGGTATCAGTAGCGCATGTGAAATAAGAGTACATCATGGGCCGAATTTTTAAAAAAGTATTTAATACAAACTTACGAGCAGCTTTAAAATCACATCGTGGTCCCTCAAATTCTGGAAAATATTCATCCAAATTTGAATACATAATTTTCTCATCAAACAAATTCGGTTTTGTTCAAAAACAATATAATGGGCGTGCCATGAAAAAAGTTTGATATGGATTCAAAAACTACTCCTTAAGGTGATTTTGTTGTTCATGCTCTTTATGGGACTTGATCATATTCCGATATTGGAACTAAAAATATTACAGCCTTGACATTATCGAAGCAGTGCATCCACTTTCTTCGCCAGCATCTGTCATACGAAATTTTACATTGTTCACCTGAAACACATGCTTAATTAGACCTGTGGTCGCTATAAGAACTCTCAAAATATCGTGATCGGTGGGCAAAAAATTTCGCTTTGTGTAGCGATCAATTTCACTTAAATAATACTTTGTTGAATCATTGAGTTGGTATTCATTATGTCGCATATAGCAGGTTTGTATGCCAGAGTCATTCCAAGGTTCTTTGATTGCCGTTAAGTAGGGATCTTCTAAATATATGTTTGAATCTGTATTTCCATACATAATGAGTGCAGAGTTTTTTGTCACATTCTCACTTTTCTCAAAATCAATTTGCAGTTGTTCCATGGCTGCTATCATATTTTGCGTGGATGTAAAAATATTCTCGTGTATCAATTTGATATGGTGTTTTCTTTCCCCATTACTATAGCCATTGTTGTAAATGTCGATTTACCAGACTCACCCATTCCCAAAAGAAATAATTTTTTATCTTTTTTATATTGTTTCTTAAGATCCTTTAAGATCTTTTTAATTTCTCTTTGTTTTTTCTTTTCATCATTTAAACAACATTTTAATAACATTCTTAACATATTTTAAAATTTTTATTGTTGTACTTTTCTGTTTTACGAAAAAATACGAGTAGTATACAATGGCTGTATGGGGCAATTGGCAATTATTTACGACCTATATTTTTATAAAATCAATTTAATATTTTTTTAAAGTTAAAAGCGTTTAAAAAATTGTACTAATAAAAGCTTATATTATACACTTATACAAATGTACGTAGAATTTTAAAAATAAACGTATTTTGTCAATACTGGGGCCAATTGCGGCTTTATGAGAGGCAACAAATGGATATTGTAGAAATTTGTACCTGTGGTGAAGGGTACAAAAGATTCTAAATAATAAATGTTCATATTTATAAAAACTATATCAGATCTTACAACGGAATGAGAATATTATGATAGTCATAAGATTTTAAAATAAAAATATATCAATAATATGAAATAATTTTAATTTACAGCCTTAAAGTATGCTTTAGTTTATGTATCGAAAACCAAACTATGAACAAAATTGTACTACAAATTTTCTGGCCCCAAGAAGAGATTAACAGCGTTATGTATAACCAAAAGTTAGCGACTGTTTATAAACTGTAGTCAAATAGCTGCCAACTAGCAAATCGATTTGCCTTAGCAGCTTCTTGGCACAATGTTTATTCTTAAACGATTTGTAATTGACTGCTAACTTTAAGAAAATCAACTCTGAAAATGGATTGTGTCCCTACTAAATTACTTTTTTTTTCCTTATATCACCCCTGATTTTGACGTTTGAACACACATTTATTTTCCCTCCATATTTTTTATTCACCATATTCTTTATTCACAAATTGACACTAAACAGCTGTTGCACAGAAGATGGCAAGTGTTTGACAACTCACTAACAAGTGTTTAGCAGTAAGTTGTTCGCAGATTGTTTGCTAGTTATAGTTAAACTCTATGCTAACTTCATGCTAATTTTTAGTTATACATAACGCTGTAAATTTCTTTACGATTAAAATATCAAATCTGACAGTTTTGTTACAACCCGTTGCTAACAGTGGTTTAATAAGTCAAATATTTGATCAAAAAGACCACGAAATTATAAAAAAAATGTATTCTTATTAAGATTACATTATGAATCGTTATCCGCATTGATATGTGTACGTGTCAGGAAAGATTGAATAAACATTTGTGACCAGTTTACGTTTTTTGGTCAAATATTTGACTAATCTGACCGCACCTTTGGAAATACAGAAAAATCAGAAATAAGTTTAAAATAACAGTCTCTAAAAATTGGCAAAATTGTAAAAATAACTGGTTTAAAAATTTTGATTAAATTAAAATCTCTCATTAAAATTTCAGACATGGTAAATTTTTAATAAAATAAAGTTAAAATTATAGAAAATATTCTGGCTCTTTACAATACCTACTGGCTTACAAAAAAAAAAACAAAAAAATAAAAAAAAAAACAAAAATTTAGCATAATATCTGAAATAACTTGAAAGTCTGTTCAGATCGTCTCAGTGAATGCTGCTATACTACTTCTTAAGGAAATTCATAGGAAATTCTAAAGAAATTTTTGACAACTTTGGCATATAACAAATAATGTGCAGAATTTCTAATTCATTTTTTATTGTAAAAAATAATCATCGAACTATCATCAAACAATATGCAGAAATGGCCGGTCCTAAACACGGATAACAGTTCTTCAAGTGTCTGAATGAATTTTAGACCATTCGGATGGATGCCCAGCAAAGTATCACATTGTTTTTAGATTATTTCTGAAATAATGTTCAGTATATATATTGATTTTTATTGCCTAATAAACATAATTTTTACACATGCATTTAATTCATGCTTAATTAAAACAAGGTTAATTATACTAAATTAAAATTATACAAGTTCGAATTTAAAATTGTATCGCGTACCGCCGTATAAATGAAAACAATGCTCTCACTTAAGAAATATTGGTAGGTCCTTCGTTTTACTGCTATCACTTTCATAAACATATTTGAAATAAAAGTACGAGCAGCGCGAAGATCATATTAAGGTCAAGTAAATTCGGGAAAATAATCAATTAAATGTGAATACATAATTTTTTCTTCTAAGATATTCAATTTGTTAAGAACTAGGATAAGGGAAATGTCTTTAAACCATTCATAACAGAATATTGTTTTTAAAAATTCTTTTGATTCTTTGAGACGATTGCATCGAACGGAGTCTAATGAAAATTGATCGTATTCTGAACTGGCTACCATAAATATGATGGCAGTAACATTATGGAAATAATGCAACCATTTTTTACGATCCGACCTTTGACTTCCCATATCGGTTATTAGAAATTCAACATTTTTATATTTAAAATTATGTTGTGTTAGTCCTTTAGGAGGCACGCGTGCATGCAGAATATCTTGATCGTTTAGTATGTAATATGGCCTGGCTATGCGATCAATGTGATTAAAAAAATATTTCGTTGAATCTAGCGGAGCCTATTCCCGACCACGTACATAACACTCCTGTATACCAGCGTCTGCCCATAACTCTTTTAATGCCAATAAATATATATCAAAAAAGAGAGCTGAAAAGTTCAAGTCCATATATTTAATAAGAGGCGAATTAACCAAGGCATTTTCTTCTGTCTCATATGGGATCCTTAAAACTTGCATAGCTTTAATGAATATTTCGATGAATGAAGTCAATATATTACCTTTTTCATATGCGTACCGCATTTGTCGAATAAATGTTGGTTTACAAGAGCCACCTGTTCCCAACAGTAAAAGTTTAATTTGTTTGTTGTATTTCCGGTTTTTCACCTGTAACTTTCGTTCCAGCCATTTATTTTGAAGATTTTGAGCCGTTTTCTCTTCGGAATACAAACATTCATAGCGATTCTGTAGTTACTAAGACAATTTTTTATTTTTATTGATTGTATATACCAACCGCCGTTTTGAGATGCTTCGTCGCTTCTACTTGGAAGATAAAAAACAAGTAATGATTTATATGTAGTTTATTTTTTGTTTTATTTTTATTTTTGATTTGCTCCGTTTTGCTCCGAAAGTTCGTACTTAGAAAATAAAATGTTACAATAAGTGACTTTGATTTTTAATAAATAACGTTTGCACATAAATTTAGACTCTACCAAGGCGAATTAAATACTAGGTGCCCGCACGGCTACAAAAACAAAAACCTAATCTAATTTTGTTGTTGCAGAGCACCACGTTGATGTCGAAAATAGCAGACTAAACAAGAGAAAGCCGAATTAAAGTTATCCTTTTATCATCATTTGGTGCATTAAATGAAGTTGTAACAGTTGGTTTCTTTCTCCTGCATGTGCCGCAATACTTCATATTAAATTTTTTTCAATTTTAATTTTTTTTCTTACTTTTTCAAATTATTTGAAAATTTTTTATTTTTAAAATTATTTTAGAATTTAGTCTTCATTTTATTATCAGTATAAATTAAGATGAGAAAACGGGTGTGCAAAAAAATAGAGCCGGTTTTGAAAAATAATTAACTTTTACAAATTAATTTTTTTTTTTTTAATTAAAAATTTATAAAAAGGTAAGCATAGTGTTTTTAAGTAATTTGAAAGAAATCTTACGACATTTTTACATATTAGTATTAACAATGGGCGAGGAAAACATTGTACCTTTGAGAGCAGGGAGACAATAAAAAAACTTCATAATAAAGGAAAATGTTAAAGACAAATTGCCGAAATAATTGGATGCTCTAAAAAAATGTTAGAAAGCTAGGCAGAAAATCGAGGAAGACCTTCGAAAATGTTGCGCCGCTGTTTTCTTTCTATGCTTTTATAGACCTGAAAATAGAAATTATTATAATAAATTACTTACATGTATTTCTCGACTTACCTCTTGATAATTATTATTGTCATCTTCTTATTTGTCAGTTTGGCACTACCAAGTGAATGGTTAACCCAA
Source organism: Gymnosoma rotundatum (assembly GCA_916610165.2). Lineage (NCBI taxonomy): Eukaryota > Metazoa > Arthropoda > Insecta > Diptera > Tachinidae > Gymnosoma > Gymnosoma rotundatum. Next base: position 35,147,277 of record OU744336.1, read on the forward strand.
TACTATCAGTAGGAAGTGTTTGAAAATGCATACTTTATTCATTTATGTTATGACATTGGAATAATAGTATGTTACAGAGTTACATTTTTTTTTACAAAATTTTCGCTTGACAAATGGATTATGTAGTTTTGTAGCTGGATAGTAGTAATAAAAAACTGGAAATCTGTTATATATAAGTCAATAAGTAGCAAAGAAAAAAGGATTAGTGAAAAAGTTAGCCAAGCAGATAGTTCAAAAAAATTTTAATTTTAAAAAAAAAAAAGAGAGTGAAAAAAAAAATAAATAAAAAGGATATACTAAAAGTACAAAAAGAAAAAAAATTTTTTTTTAAATAAACAGTAAAAAAAATGTCCTTAAATAACATAAAATAAAATTCAATATAAAATGGTGTTGAAAAATATGAAATATTAAAATTATGTAAAGGAATGTATAGGAATGTACAGTGGTAAAAAAAGGACAACCTGAAAGGATTTAAAAAAAAAAAAACAATATTAAAAAAAAACAAGGATAATCTGAAAAAAATTTTGAAATAAGACGAAAAAACTTGTAAAGGAAAAGGACAAGTAATAAAGCCTTTTAGATTTCGAAAGTTTTTTTTTAGAAGTGAAATAATTGAAAAGAAACTAAAAACAAAAAAACATTGATTAAGATAAAATATTAAATGAAAATAAAAGGAAACATTAAAAGCAAAAATACACTTGGAATATTGGTGGAAATTAAGCAATAAAGAAGGAAGAAGTGTTTCAAACCTGATTATTATAAATTTGAAAATAAAAGACGGAAAACTAAAACAGAAAGGTGAGGTTTTTATTAGTTTTATTTTTTTTTATAAATACAGAGGTAGAAAAAATTATTATTGTTTTCGTTACCATAGAGAGACCGTCTTCAGAAATAGTGATATGAAAATACTCAATCTCAGGGCCAAGGACAAATTTAACAAAGGCAAACCTGGAAGTAAAAAAAAAAGGAAGACACAATTATAGTGGTAGAGAAGACTTACCAGGTAACACGGTGTCAGCCTAAAGCAACGACAAGGCGGCCGAGTTTGTTTTTAATATTATAATATGTATATATTCATAAAAAGATTTCGTGTCCTGACCGGAGTTTCTAAAATTAAAACATATAAAAAAAAGAGAATTTATTTTTGTTATTAAACCAAAAGTAATTTTAGAATTTATTATAGTTTTTGTGAATAAGTAATACTATTTTGCTGAATAATTAAAAATTAAAGTTTTTTTTTGGTGTGTAAGTGCCTAAATATAGAAAGCTTCTTCGTTTTTTTTTTAAGAATTCGATATCCTTCTATAACACGCAAAAAAAAAACAAGGTAACGGAAATTTAATAGCATAAAAATAATTTAAGTGATATTAGATTGAATTGAAAATATACCCCCCTAAGAGAGCTCCTTTAGGTAGGAATATAATCTTAATTTTTTTTTAATTTTGTCATTCTGTTTTAGTCATATAAAAAAAAAAAAAAAATAATAATTTTTTTTTGAGTGTGATGGTTTAAGGGAATAGAATTCATTTTTTTTATTATTGGATTGGCTACTAGACATGTAGCAGTATAATTAGTGATTTGATTTTTATATTAAGGCACCTAGTTTTAAAGATTTAAAAAGGATGATAAATTTTGAATTGTTGAATTAATTTCTTTTTAATAACATAACGAAAAAAATTAAATTTAATACAATATTTGGAAAATTTCATTCATAACATGGGTGAACTTTAATTTGAAACTAAGTTTTATTTAATTTTTTTTTTTTCTCTTCAGTTTAATAAAGATGTAATTTGTTTGTTTACGAAAAAAAATGTTCGTGTCTTAAGTCTTTTGTTTGAATTGGATTGGACTTGAGGATAGTGTAAGTAAGTGTGTGTGGTAATTGGGGGACAAGAATATTTTTTTTGGAGTAAGGAAAAATGTCCCAGGCTGGGAGGGCGATAATTCGGAGGACAACAACAACCAGTTCTCCAAATGAAGATAGAAATGTTTTCAGCGAAGTGTGTTTATTTTTTTTTTTGTTTTGTTGTTCGTTTTGTGTATGATTTTTTTTTATGAGTGTAAATTATGTTTTTTTTTTTGTTTATTGTGCTTGTCTCGACGAGTGGTTCAGGGTTGGAACCTGCCCTGATGTTGCCAATGAGCTAGCTGGCATTTTGGACTGCTGCGTGCAAAAGAGACACGTAACAATATGGCGCCCAAACTAAAATGTACGAAACCTGTATACGTGTCATCAAGGTGTACTGTAAAGTTTTTATGGAGAATAATGGTGTATATTAGTTGTTACCTTATGTGTTATACAGATAAGCCGTAAATACCAGTTTTTGGGATTTGTTGTGCAGACAGTATACACTTTGTTTTTCTGGAAAACAGATCATACGTTATTTTCAATCTTTAGCGTGGAGGTTTAAAAATAAACTTACCATTGGTAGACTGAAAGTAATGAATGGTCATGTGTGTATTTTCTTTTATTTGTTATCATTTTCGGTTTGTAGTAGCTTGTGGGAGATAGTGTTGCCAGAATAGCCGCTCCTATATGGAAGGAGGTCTGAAGTGTTCTGATGATCATTGTTTTTCCAAGCTGCTGTTGGAATGATGGTTAGTGGTGGTAGCCGCTCTAAATGTTTTATTTAGAGGTCTGTTGTGCCGCAAACAGCCGTCATGGTAATGCGTGTGGGACCAAAGTGTGTGGAGTCTTACAGCTAACTTCTTGGAGGGGGATTCTGAGATGAAAGAAGCTGTAAGCCACACGTAAACTTTTGTTACAGCCTACATACTATACCGTTTTTTTTTTAAGTTGTGATTTTGGTTTTGGTAGCTTCGCGGCGAACATTTTTATTTTTTTTGTATTTTGTGATGTCATCAATGTGACATCTGGTTGACTTTGGTCAATGGTAAACCACACATACGAATCTATCCTCAGTAGGGTTCAATCTGACTCAAATTGTATTCTATTTTAAAAGAAAAAAATATTTATTAGATTTTTTTTTAATCGTGTTGATTCTTTTTTGTTTATTATTATATTTGTTTTTTGTTGTTTAATTAATCACTAAGAATCATACTATTAAGTTAGTACTGTCTACAATTTATAGAATATATTTATTTTTTTTGTTGATTTTATTTACTTATTAAATTAAATATAGTAACTGATTGGAATTTAGTTACTGTGAATTGTTTCATTAGGTAGATTGTTTAGTGCTGTCGTCTACACACGCCTGTTAGTTAGTTAGTTTTCTTTTGTTAGGTTTTATAAGTAATATTATTTTTTTTTCCTGGTTCTTAGTTTAGATTGAATTGAAATACTCAAGAGGATATTTATTTATTTAGTTTCTTAGTTTGATATTAGAGATTAGTTTAAGGGCCAGTTGTCTGATTAGTAAATTATTAATAATAGATTGTAATTCGTTAGATATTATTTATTTTTTTCCCCGTTCTATTCGTTTTTTTTTTTGTTCGTAATTTCGGAAAAGTTAATGTCCGTTTATAAGTAGTGCCAATAGACATAGTTTTATTTTTATGGATGAGTCATTAGGAGATAAAGAAAGAGAATCCTTGAGAAGATTAGAAAAATTGAAAAGGACTAGGGAAAGGATTTCTTCATTTGATTTAAATCGTTCGTCACCGCAAGTAAAAGAAAAATATTGGAGAGATAGCGAAAATATAAGGATGGCTACTCGATCGCCCCAATTTGAGGACAAATCGGCAACGATAAATACAGCGGATGTGAGTCGTGGTGCTATACCCAAAATGAATGTGATCAATAAAAGTACGAGCCATGAGGATTTAGTGTCGGCTGGGAAATCGACTTTAAGAAATAGTGTAGATAATGACAGTGTACAACAGGCGATGGATGATATGATTAATAAAAAAATCAGTAAGGAGATGATGAAAGTACGCGATAGTATAGCTCAATTATCAGAGGCAGTGCGTGGTTTAGCTTTAAGGGAAAACCCAAGGAATACTGCAAGTAGTCAGGCGTTCGAAGAAAGAAACAGACAAGTAAATTATCAACCTCAGCGAAATTTGAATTTCCCATCAGCGTCAAACACAAATTATGATGGTTGGAAAATTAGAATCGACAAATTCGGTCTCGAGTTTAAGGGTAACCTCGGTGGACGAGACCAACTGTCTGTAGAGGAATTCATATTTCGTCTAGAACATATGCAGCGCCAATACCATATCCCTTGGGAAGAAATTTTGCGAGATTTTCATTTGCTACTATCTGGGTCAGTACAGCAGTGGTATTGGGCTCTTTTACAAACTACCCAAATAGCAGACTGGTACACCCTTAGAAGTGCCTTATTAAATCGATACAAAAATATAAGATCTAACTGGGAGTTGATGCATGAATTAGTTGAGCGGAAACAAATGCCTGGTGAGTCGATTGATGACTACTTTCATAGTCTTAGTCTTCTCAGGGCTAAGTTAGAGACACCAGTAGCTGAAGGGGAGATGATAAAAATAGCTAAACGAAATTTAAGAGAAAGCGTGGCGCGAATTGTCTATCCCATGGCTGTAACCTCCCTAGAGAAACTTCGTATGGAGTGCTTAGAGGCAGAGAGAACTTTTCCTAGAAGAGACAATCGAGCGCTTATACCTCAACCCGTAAGAACACAAAAGTATATAAGTGAAGCGGTTTTAAGCCTAGAAGATGAAGCTCCAGTATTAGAAGAAATAGCAGCGATCACGAAAGAATTACATTGCTGGAATTGCCAACAAAAGGGGCACGGGTTTAAAGACTGCCGGTCACAGCAAAGATCGTTGTTTTGTTACAAGTGCGGAAAGCCAAACACCATAACGCCCAATTGCCCAAAATGTCTTCAAGCACTGGAAAACTCGAAGAGGAGCGCGACAATACAGGGGGAGTCACGTTCCAACGAAGCTGCCCCAAAACAATTTTAAATGAGACAGTTTTTTCAAAAATAAGACACAATTTACCTTTGGAAATGCGAGAGCAAAATTACAGTAAAGTAAGAAAACGCATCTTTGAAGAGAATAATTTTTGCGAAAGTTTAGATACCACAAAATCGGGGAATAAGCAAGATATTATAAAAACACATGCGAATCATCAAAATTTTCAGTCTGAAATTAAAGTTTTCAGGTCAAACCCGAAAAAACGAGAATATATATTAAAGTTGAGAAACAATTTTATTAATAGAAAACGACGCCGTAAATTGATAGCAGAAGCGATATATCGCAGTGTTGCAAAAGAAGACCCTAGACCATATGCCGAAATCCTTATTAATGGAAAGAGGTGTATTGGACTACTAGATTCTGGCGCATCAGTAAGCTTGCTAGGAAAAAATTGTCGTGAATTGGTGGCAGAGTTAAATTTAAATATTCAGCCAATTTTTTGCAACGTAAGCACAGCTGCAGGCCAACAACACCGCGTGTTAGGTAAATGCGATTTAGATGTAGAGTATAAAGGAAGTAAAAATAAAATTCAATTCTTTTTGTGTCCTGAATTGGATCAACAATTTTACCTTGGTATAGATTTTTGGAAGGCCTTTGAAATTGCCCCTTCGATTGTGTCCTCAGCAGAGATAGACATAGAATTAGTACGGAAGATGCAGGACACAGATAATAAGTTAAATAAACATATACTGACGCCACAACAACAAAAACAACTGGATGAGACAATAAAAAAATTCCCAATATTTGAAGAAAAAGGGTTAGGATGTACTAAATTGGAAAAACATGAAATAAAACTTAAAGAAGGCACAAATCCTGTTAAAGAGAAACATTATCCGATTTCACCAGCCGTACAAGAAATAGTGTATGCTGAAATTGACAATATGCTGAGTCTAAAAGTAATTGAAGAAAGCAACAGTCCGTGGTCTAATCGAACAACTGTCGTCAGAAAACCAGGCAAGAATAGATTTTGTCTAGATGCACGGAAATTAAATGCAGTTACTATAAAGGACGCCTATCCCTTGCAGAACATAGATGGCATTCTGAGTCGGATCGATCAGACTCACTACATTAGCAGCGTAGACCTAAAATATGCCTTTTGGCAAATTGAATTGGAGGACGAGGCCAAGCCTTACACGGCATTTACAGTTCCAGGTCGACCGCTGTATCAATTCCGGATGATGCCATTTGGATTATGTAATGCGGCTCAGCGTTTATGCCGGCTTATGGACAAAGTAATCCCTGCAAGATTAAAATCGAATGTGTTTGTGTATTTAGACGATTTACTAATTATTTCCGATGAGTTTTCAACGCATTTGAAAATTTTAGAACAGGTAGCGGAATGTTTAACTAAAGCTAATTTAACGATAGGACTTAAAAAATCAATGTTTTGCTTTAAAGAACTTAAATATTTAGGTTTTATAATAGGGGGTGGAATTCTTAAGACAGACCCCGAAAAGGTAAAGGCCATACAGAAAATTTCATTGCCGAAATCACCACGAGAAGTCAGAAGTTTTTTAGGCACTGCGGGTTGGTACCGGCGGTTCATAAAGGACTTTGCCACCCTCTCGGCCCCCTTGACCGATACGCTTAAAAAGGGAAAAAAATTTTCGTTAACTCCTGAAGCGATTGAAGCATTTGAAACTCTGAAAACGTCGCTTACCACAGCTCCAGTATTACGTCACCCTGATTTCAATAAACCCTTTTTCATACAATGCGATGCATCTGAGGCTGGAATAGGAGCAGTTCTTTTCCAAAAAAATAATGATGATGAGAATCCTATCGCTTTTTACTCTCAGAAATTAACTGCATGCCAAAAAAATTATTCAGTAACAGAAAAAGAGTGCCTTGCTGCTGTTTTGGCAATAAAACGTTTTCGACCGTATGTGGAAATGATGGAGTTCACAGTTATCACCGACCATGCAAGCCTTAAGTGGTTAATGTCACTGAAAGACCTTAGTGGACGCCTGGCTCGATGGTCACTACAACTTCAGGCTTACAATTTTACCATAGAACACCGTAAGGGATCAGAAAATGTAGTTGCTGATATGCTATCTCGAATGCCTGTTGAAGCAGCTGAATTAAATTATGAAGATTTTTTCGATTTCGAGACTACAGCTTTCGAATCAGAAGAATATTTGCAATTAATCAGCAACATAACGGAAAACCAAGAAAAGTTACCAGACTTAAGAGTAGAAAACGGAAAAATTTTTAAAAAAATCAATTTTGACCAATTAGAAAACATGAATGAATCGGTTTGGAGACTGTGGATTCCTCAGGAGATAACACACTTGCTGATAGAAAAAGCCCATGACTCAATAACAACCGCTCATGGTGGAATTCGTAAAACTTTAGAACGCCTGAAAAGGTTGTATTATTGGCCGAAGATGTCTATACAAGTGCAGCAATACATTAACAACTGTAAAACCTGTAAAGAGTGTAAGTCAGTAAACCAAAATACAATGCCTAGTATAGGGTGTGAGGTTCAGACGGAAAGGCCTTTTCAAAAGATATACATTGATTTTTTGGGTAAGTACCCCAGGTCAAAAAATGGTAACGCGTATATTTTTATAGTGGTAGATCATTTTTCAAAATTTGTTTTCTTGAAAGCTATGGGAGAAGCCACCGCCAAAAATGTGGTGCAATTTTTAGTTCAGGAAGTATTTCAAAAGTTTGGGGTGCCTGAAGTGTTACATAGTGACAATGGCCAACAATTTACCTCAGCTTTATTCAATGAAATGATCACTACTTATAAAATAACACACATGAAAACTGCTTTTTATTCCCCACAGTCTAATGCTGCCGAACGGGTGAATCAGTCTGTTATCACGGCCATTCGGGCGTATTTGGAAAATGATCATAGGGACTGGGATTTATACCTGCCGGAGATAGAATGTGCCCTCCGTACTTCCGTACATGCGGCCACAGGATTTACACCATTCTTCGCACTATTTGGCTATCACATCTTTTCTAATGGTGCAGATTATAGGTTGGCAAGAAAGTTGCAATCTTTGTCTGACCATAATATAGTAAACTTAGATAAAAACGACAGGCTGACAATAATTAGGGAAAAGATAAGGCAGAATCTAAGTGAAGCTTACCAAAGAAGTGCACGCAGATATAATGAAAGAGCCCGAGTGATGAAATTTTGGCCAGGTCAAGAAATTTATAGGAAAAACTTCGTGCTGTCAGAATTCAAGAAAAATATTAATTCTAAATTCTGCCCAAAATATGTTAAATGCCGCATTTTAAAACCAGTGGGCAATAACATGTATCAGCTTGAATCATTGCAGGGAAAGTCGATTGGAATTTTTCATGCGAAGGATCTCAAATTGTAATTATATTAGTTTTTTTTTATAACACGCATTAATTCACAATTTCTTTTGTGTTGTTGTTGTCTTTGCTTTGCTATATTATTTTATTTTTTTTCACATAATTTGTTAATGGTACTTACAACAGATAATTCGTATTTTTTGTTGGAGATAGTGGAATTTTTTTTTATTTAAAATAGACAAGGAGGTGGTGAAATGTTTGCCCGGCTTGAGACTCGACAGGGTGTGGGAGTTCCCCACGTTGATTCATATTGGACCATCACCGTCATTGGTACGTCGCACACCGGTTCAACTGGCGTAAACTGAGTTGCTCCGGAGTTTTGTTGCGCCGCTGTTTTCTTTCTATGCTTTTATAGACCTGAAAATAGAAATTATTATAATAAATTACTTACATGTATTTCTCGACTTACCTCTTGATAATTATTATTGTCATCTTCTTATTTGTCAGTTTGGCACTACCAAGTGAATGGTTAACCCAATACTATCAGTAGGAAGTGTTTGAAAATGCATACTTTATTCATTTATGTTATGACATTGGAATAATAGTATGTTACAGAGTTACATTTTTTTTTACAAAATTTTCGCTTGACAAATGGATTATGTAGTTTTGTAGCTGGATAGTAGTAATAAAAAACTGGAAATCTGTTATATATAAGTCAATAAGTAGCAAAGAAAAAAGGATTAGTGAAAAAGTTAGCCAAGCAGATAGTTCAAAAAAATTTGAATTTTAAAAAAAAAAAAGAGAGTGAAAAAAAAAATAAATAAAAAGGATATACTAAAAGTACAAAAAGAAAAAAAATTTTTTTTTAAATAAACAGTAAAAAAAATGTCCTTAAATAACATAAAATAAAATTCAATATAAAATGGTGTTGAAAAATATGAAATATTAAAATTATGTAAAGGAATGTATAGGAATGTACAGTGGTAAAAAAAGGACAACCTGAAAGGATTTAAAAAAAAAAAAACAATATTAAAAAAAAACAAGGATAATCTGAAAAAAATTTTGAAATAAGACGAAAAAACTTGTAAAGGAAAAGGACAAGTAATAAAGCCTTTTAGATTTCGAAAGTTTTTTTTTAGAAGTGAAATAATTGAAAAGAAACTAAAAACAAAAAAACATTGATTAAGATAAAATATTAAATGAAAATAAAAGGAAACATTAAAAGCAAAAATACACTTGGAATATTGGTGGAAATTAAGCAATAAAGAAGGAAGAAGTGTTTCAAACCTGATTATTATAAATTTGAAAATAAAAGACGGAAAACTAAAACAGAAAGGTGAGGTTTTTATTAGTTTTATTTTTTTTTATAAATACAGAGGTAGAAAAAATTATTATTGTTTTCGTTACCATAGAGAGACCGTCTTCAGAAATAGTGATATGAAAATACTCAATCTCAGGGCCAAGGACAAATTTAACAAAGGCAAACCTGGAAGTAAAAAAAAAAGGAAGACACAATTATAGTGGTAGAGAAGACTTACCAGGTAACACGGTGTCAGCCTAAAGCAACGACAAGGCGGCCGAGTTTGTTTTTAATATTATAATATGTATATATTCATAAAAAGATTTCGTGTCCTGACCGGAGTTTCTAAAATTAAAACATATAAAAAAAAGAGAATTTATTTTTGTTATTAAACCAAAAGTAATTTTAGAATTTATTATAGTTTTTGTGAATAAGTAATACTATTTTGCTGAATAATTAAAAATTAAAGTTTTTTTTTGGTGTGTAAGTGCCTAAATATAGAAAGCTTCTTCGTTTTTTTTTTAAGAATTCGATATCCTTCTATAACACGCAAAAAAAAAACAAGGTAACGGAAATTTAATAGCATAAAAATAATTTAAGTGATATTAGATTGAATTGAAAATATACCCCCCTAAGAGAGCTCCTTTAGGTAGGAATATAATCTTAATTTTTTTTTAATTTTGTCATTCTGTTTTAGTCATATAAAAAAAAAAAAAAAATAATAATTTTTTTTTGAGTGTGATGGTTTAAGGGAATAGAATTCATTTTTTTTATTATTGGATTGGCTACTAGACATGTAGCAGTATAATTAGTGATTTGATTTTTATATTAAGGCACCTAGTTTTAAAGATTTAAAAAGGATGATAAATTTTGAATTGTTGAATTAATTTCTTTTTAATAACATAACGAAAAAAATTAAATTTAATACAATATTTGGAAAATTTCATTCATAACATGGGTGAACTTTAATTTGAAACTAAGTTTTATTTAATTTTTTTTTTTTCTCTTCAGTTTAATAAAGATGTAATTTGTTTGTTTACGAAAAAAAATGTTCGTGTCTTAAGTCTTTTGTTTGAATTGGATTGGACTTGAGGATAGTGTAAGTAAGTGTGTGTGGTAATTGGGGGACAAGAATATTTTTTTTGGAGTAAGGAAAAATGTCCCAGGCTGGGAGGGCGATAATTCGGAGGACAACAACAACCAGTTCTCCAAATGAAGATAGAAATGTTTTCAGCGAAGTGTGTTTATTTTTTTTTTTTGTTTTGTTGTTCGTTTTGTGTATGATTTTTTTTTATGAGTGTAAATTATGTTTTTTTTTTTGTTTATTGTGCTTGTCTCGACGAGTGGTTCAGGGTTGGAACCTGCCCTGATGTTGCCAATGAGCTAGCTGGCATTTTGGACTGCTGCGTGCAAAAGAGACACGTAACAAAAATTGCACCTCTAGTAGAGCGAAAAATTTGGCGTCATGTAAAAAACTAACCTTTTGTCACCTCTTCCATCCTTCAAAAGGAGCATAATCTAGATATTTTTACCTTAACCATAACAAGGCTTCTTATTAGAAATAATTTGAAGGCTAGAAGTAGTAGAAAGTTTCCATACCTAAGTAAAAAGCATCTAAAGAAAAGATTAGAATTTGCCCAAAATCATGTAGATTGCCCTGTAAACAAATGGAGAAATATTCTATGGTCTGACGAAACGAAAGTTAATTTGTTTAATTCAGACAGAAGCAACCTTCCTGTACGAAGACCTCCCAACATCGAATTCCATCCACAAAAACCATTAAGCATGGAGGCGGAAACATAATGGTATAGGGATTGAGGTTAGAATGGATGCCGCTTATTACACAAATATTCTTAATGCCGAACTGGAAATGTCGCTGCGATGGGTGTTTCAACAATGACCCATAACACACATCAAAGCGGGCAAAAGACTGGTTTTAAGAACATAACGTTAAGGCGCAGTCCCCAGACCTAAATCCTATCGAGAACTTATGGCAAATAGTAAAAATGTGTGTTCGAGGAACAAATCCATCGAGTGAAGATGAACTTTGGACTTTAATTCAGGATGCGTGGAAAAATATTCCTTTAGAAACCTGTCAAAAATGTGTGGGCTTAATGCCAAAACGATAATCAGACGTTATAAAAAACAAGGATTATTCCACGAAGTACTGAGGTAAATTATTCACGATTGCAATTTGGGGAAAAGGGAAAAAATATTGAGTGAAAATATATTCATGATAAGGGTGAATAATTAATGAGAAAAAATCCAGTCAATAAACAAAAAAAAAAAGTTATTTTAGGTATCTAATTTTGTTGGCTCTATTTTTATGCATTGGCAGGACCTGATGACTTGTAAAAATTTAATGGATAAATTTTTATTTAAGTTTTGAATTTCCACATTTGCATTATTTTTGTATCATTTAGTTTATGAGTAAAACGAAATATAAAGTTTGTTGTACATTATTTTTAGTTTGAGAAATGCTAGATCACGGCGGCTCTATTTTATCGAACACCACTGTGTATGTATATATATTGTGGTTCTTATTGTTTTAAAATTTAAAGATTATTTTTTAAAGAGTAAATCCAAGAAATTATATTTATATATTGTTAATAATAAATCAATATTAATTAATATTTAAATTTTCGAAATAGCATATTAATATAATCATTTAAAATAATAAAATAATTTTCAATAAATTAAGAATAATAAAACCACATAACAGCAAAAGATCACAAATTAAATTATAAATCTTTAACCGCCATTTTAAAACTCCTTTTTCCACTTCAATAATATTTCGAGAAGCAGGTTATATGTAATATAATTGATTAAGTTAAATAATAATAATTATTTAAAACAGTTTCATATTATATGTTTGTTAAAATAATATTTATAATTTATTGCCCCAAGTATATGTTTGGGGCACAGCTGATGGGTATGTCAAATCATACATGTGAGATCTTAAAAATTCTTTTTTGTTTAAGGGTTCAGGACGAACAGTAGCCAAACCTAGACATACAAAATTAAAAAATTAAGTAAGCATATTTTATTACAGATAGTTTGTTAGAAATTACCCTTACCGTTAGCATACGCATATTCCATAATGCAAGCGGCAATTTCTAGACAACATTCTTTAATTTTATTTAAAGAAGGAAATATAGAACCTCTTGCCAAACTTTCTGCAGTACATAAATCTGAAAGACGTTCAGCCGAGGATAAAAACACATCTTCCGGGACGGTCAGCATACCGGCAGAGATAACACCTAATGCAATACCAGGAAATATGTATGAATTATTTCCTTGACCAGGATAATATGTTTTGCCGTTATATTCGACTGGTTTAAAAGGAGATCCTGAGGCGAAAATACATTTGCCTTTTGTGAAAGTGTAGGCTTGTTCAGCAGTACATTCTGCTTTGCTGGTAGGATTTGAAAGGGCAAAAATAATAGGCGTTTCATTTAGTTTCGCCATCATCCCAAGAATTTCGTGAGTGAAGGCACCAGCAATGGCAGATGCACCAATTAAGACAGTGGGAGAGATTTCACGTATTGCTTCTCCCAATTCCTGGATGGGTGCACGAGTTTGAGCGAATTTTAATTTATGTTCGTTTAGTCCGCCAGCCGGACGATTGTGTACAACAAGACCTTTGCTGTCAAACAGCCATATAAGTTTTTTTGCTTCAGTCTCTGCAAGGCCTTCTTTGATTAAAGCAATTAAACACAAATTTGCAATTCCAATAGCAGCTTCTCCCGCTCCGAAGAATAAAAGCCTGTTTTCCCTAAATTTAGTGTTTTTTATTTTTAGTGAAGCCAACAGCCCAGCAAGAGCTACAGCAGCTGTACCCTGTATATCATCATTAAAAGTACAATAGTCATTCCGATATTTGGCTAAACAGGCGAATGCTGCAGTGTTTGCAAAATCTTCAAATTGAATTAAACAGTTTTGTCCAAAACGACGCACAACAGCAACCATAAATTCTTCAATAAAATCATCATACTTAGGACCAGTAACACGTTTCTCACGAATGCCAATATACCACGGATCATTTAAAATTGATTCAGTATTTGTGCCGACATCCAAGGTAATAGGTAGACATTGGCTAGGCTTAATACCAGCCAAAGCTGTGTACAAAGCCATTTTACCTATAGGAATGCCCATTCCATTTGCACCTAAATCACCCAGTCCTAAAATACGTCCACCATCAGTAACAACAATAGCACGTACATCCGTCTCAGGCCAATTCTAAAAATATAATATTAAAACAAAGATATAGTCAAGGAGAATCTAACAAGTTATAGTCATTTGCTAAGTAATACAACAAAGCAACTTTTTCGTTCTAAAATGTATCAAAAAAAAGGGGAGAATAAATTTAAATTTTGATAAAAAAAATATGTTCCAAACATAAAACAAATTCAAAACAAAAACGAAAATATTTAAAAAACCAAAATTAAATTCCGTTTTTAAATATTTTTTTTTATCATGTTTTAAATAAATAAATATCCTTTTCCTTACATAATTAAAACAGTTATTCTTAATCCTGGTACAGAAAAAAAAAAACACATCGCGGGAAAACGAATTTCCAAATTTTTTATTATTTTACATTCATGATTAGAACCACTTTAAAATACTTACAGATTTATTTTTACATATAAACACTTCATATTTCTTTCTATAATTTTCAACATATTTTAAGTTGCCGAATACAGTTTTGTAACTGCAACCAATTTAACGGTCTGATACGCCATTAAATATTTGGAACGCTCTTTTGTCAATTTTTCGCTACTGTTTAGGAAGAAGCAATATTCTTCTTCTAATGGTTTAATGTTTAAATTAAATACAAAGTGGTACTAATCATAGAAAGGAACATGGAAAAACACCTTTAAAAACTTTTGCATTAAGCTCTTGTTGTTGTTGTTGTTATTTTTTAATTTAAAAAAATTTCACAAACGGAATGTAGAAAAAATTATCTTTTTAGAGGAAGATGTGCCCTACTAAAACCAGAAGTAAAGTGGTTCTACTAATCATTTGATCACGAGCGTATGTACGTACATAAGTATATCAATAAACAAAGAAAACAAACGAAACGAAAAACAAATTGAATTGAAAAAAAAAACAAAACAAAGTTTAAAATTTTTTGAACAGTTATCGCTTCACCTTGGTATAAACATTTCAATTAAAAAAATGAAATTCACACAACTGCACTGCGTTGCTCACACTTATCTATACTCACCTTTAAAACATCATATACATGACCTCTGTCCTTAATAGTTATGTAAAGACCTTTGGGACTTTGGAAAATAAAACTAAATTTTTGACATGCCAGGCCCACAGTTGGTGTATAAACAAGTGGTAACATTTTTTCCACATCCGAGTCTATTACTTTAAAGTAAAGACGCTCATTACGATCAGCCAAATTATTCAAATACATGTATTTGTCCAAATCATTTTCCAAACGATCCAGAAGCATTACAGCGTGATTGATCTGTTCCTGTTCGGTTTGAACAACAGCAGGTAGTAGACCTTGAATTCCTAACAACTGACGTTCTTCCAAAGTGAAGGCAAGACCCTGAAAAAATATTACAAAAGTTATAAATAAATGACAAGAAAATAGAAATGTTTCACAAACACTAATGCGATATATAAGTGGAAATTCCTTTAAAATATTGAAACTTAAACTGATTTCAAATCGAGTCTTTGTTCGGCGGATAGAAATAAACTAGGCCGACTTCCTAAACGCAAGTTGCAATGCATATTTACAATGCATACACTTCGTAAACGCATATCTTAACTTTTCGGCAACGTACAATGTTCCTAATCGTTTGGCAACTCATTTTAATGAGTATCAGAAGTCAAAATCACGCATCATTTTTATTTTGTATGCATGTTCTTTTTAAAATGAAATGTGAATAAAAAATTCCATCATCTATTTATTCAATGAATTCTAAAAAAAATATTTATTTTTGATCACTTGTTTCCGGGTTTTTTATTGTCCTTAACAAAGTTGTCTCTTCTTTTTTTCGTTTTAATAGGTTTCTATAGCAATATAGAATTTTTTGGAAGATTTGACCTGAGATAATTCCTCAGCACTTGCCAACAAAGTGGATAAATAATTTTGTGAAACCTCTATTTATCCAAAAAAATTATTCAATTTTATACCATGTTTTTGACATTTGCTTTACGTATGAGTTGCATAGCGATTTCGACAGCAATATGTTGAAAGGATTCATTCAGGCCTGTTCTGAAATTCAGTTTATAAAATTGCGGTTTAACTTATTAAAAATAGTTTCCTTTCTATTTCGCTACAAAAAGAAATCGAATCTGAATTTAAACTCGGCAGGTTTTTGTGTCTTTAATTTTCTATCATAGAAAAATAACATCTTGCTCTAATTACTCAATTTTTAGTATTTTATTTATTAACCTTATTTCATGAAATCTAAATTTAGCTGAGTTAATCTCCGAAGCAACATTTAACGTTAACTGAAACCAACATTATTTATATCTTGTAAAAAAAATTGCGGTAGGATAATTATATCTACCACAAGTTGTATTGTATTGTTATACATATCGTCTTATTTATGGCCTATTTTACAATTAATTTTTTAAGCTTAATGTCTTATAATTTAAATTCGTGACACATCTTAGGAATAATATAAAATAATGGTTTAAAAGTCCTCAGATCGCTTAACTTAAGTAAGGTAACAAAATGAAAAATTTATTATTCGGAATCTTTTAAAATTTAATTAATTTACTTTATTTGTGCTTGATTCCTTCATATAAATATTTCATGATATTCTCATGAAATATTTATTATTTTAAACTAAACTACAAAATGAAATGTATTAGTGCGCGGAAAACATATCCATATGGCCATTTCACTACTGCTCAAATAGCTCATCAGTGGATTTTACCCAAATTTTGTATAGAAAAACAGAAAGTCTTATATCAAAAGCCAAATTGATTAAATGAGAACTCCATTGAATCAATAAGACAGAAGACAATAACAACTCAAAAATGTTCTACACAAAAACACAGCAAACATTTAGTACCTATTTTTATTTTTTCTACATAAGGGATCCCATTGGGAACCATTCATATGTATTTGAAAGATTCAATCAAATATATCAAAATGAAAAATTTATTATTCGGAATCTTTTAAAATTTAATTAATTTACTTTATTCGTGCTTGATTCCTTCAAATATAAATATTTCATGATATTCTCATGAAATATTTAAAATGAAATGGCCATATGGATATGCTTTCCCCGCAGTAATACATTTCATTTTGTAGTTAGGTTAAAATAATAAATATTTCATGAGAATATCATGAAATATTTATATTTGGAGGAATCAAGCACGAATAAAGTAAATTAATTAAGTAAGGTAACTTAAGTAAATTTATTAATCTATTCGGTGGTTTACAGTTTATGTATTAACCAGGCTCATTTACCAGGTTTGGTCATATTTTTTCACCTACAGTAGACATTTCGCTATCGAACGCCTTAGAATCCCATTTAAATACTTTGAATTCAGACCCTGTTCGAATCTCATGTTTTGTTTTAGTACCTTTTCAATTTAAAACAATTTCTTTTCCTTTGTACAATCAAGCTGATTGGCCAATCATTAGAGATTGAGTAGAGAATGATATCAAGCGCCGCGACATTGATCGCGGGGATACAACTTTGATATGGCACTTAACCCATTATGTTCTATTGTCAAACAGGTATTTAATTTGATTCAAGTTGGGCAAAAAAATCCATAGCAGATAGAAAAGTCTCCAATACAACTAAAATGTTAATACTGCAAAGAAATAAATTTAGGCGAAAATTACAGAGATGTGGTGATCCGAAATATAGAACCCAATTAATTTGTATACTGAAGTTATTGAACACACATCGATTTTCAGATAAACAGGGATAGAAATGAATCATGCTCAAGATTTATTTCTTATTAATGTAAATGTTATTGGAACTTCACAAAAAAGTTGAAATGTTAAAGAGTTAATACCGCAAAAATTAAAAATTTACCAAAAAAGAAAATTTTATAGGTTTTCTAAAAATAACTCACTTTAGTGTGTTTTTTATTGTGCAATCTTTGAAGACCGGTTATATTACCAGGAACATCATTATCACTACTACCCCACAACCCAAGACGATCACGAGGTACACTATTTAGAACACATTTTAAGTCACTTTTCTTAGCCTCCATAGCCTCAATTTCTGCTTTAAATTTTAACCAATTCGAATTGGAGGTTTGAACTTATATTTTTTTTGTTAATTATATTTTTATTTTAAAAAAATTGTTGACTTAAACCTCTTAGCTGACTATGAGTGTTTTCTTTATTGGTAGACGGTGTTTCGACGTTTTTTTTTAATTTTCTGGGTCGGTATTTGTTGGATATTCGGTTTTTTCATTTGATTACTTTATTTAAAGTTTTATTAAATTTTTCTTATAAGATAACATATTTAATGATTGGGTTAATGAATAGCTAAATGAGTTTTTTATTTATGTTTCTAATTGTTAAAAATATGTGTACAAACAGTAACAAATATATATTAAATTTTTAACAAAATTTTTAACGAAATATTTTAAATATGTACGTATGAAATTAAAAAGTAAGTAAATGTATGAATACATTCTACAGTATTGAACTATTTACCAAATAGATCAAACAACTTTTCGAGAATGGACATAACTAAATTTACTCGGCTCAGATTAGGACACACATATTTTTCACATTGCCATCTATTAAATATTACCTGTTGTAACGTATGTAACTGCGATATTCCTTACCAAAATAATCTGGACCATATCCTTAATTTTTGTCCTAAATTCTCAACGCAGCGCCAACAAATTTTTCAAAATAATAATCCTAAATCCTTTCTATCGGAACCGACAACTGCCAAAATCCAAAGTATTATAGATTTCCTTAAAGTTACTAATATTTATAATTTAATTTAGTATACACATGTGTTCCCATAACTGTTTGACATACTAAAATACTGATGTTAGTATCTAATACATAGCTAGTAAGAATTGTACAAAACTGTAATTTCTATTACTGAATTGTTAAATTTGTATTCAAAATATTAACATTATGTATGTATATACATTCTTATGTATTGGTATTTAATGAATATAATGTATGTATAATTTTAAAGTATATATAGTTTATATCGACACACCTATATATATCAGTTTGATTGAGCTAAAGGCCGATGTTGCTAAAGCTCTTTGCTTTATAATATCTTTTAATTTTATATAATTGTAAGATATTAAAATAAATAAATAAATAAATAAATAAATAAATAATCCTATATCACAAACATGTATGCTAATTAAAAATTAGAAGAAATTAATTTATTTGAAATTAAATAATACATTATCATGGTTTGTTCTGTGAGCTCCAAAGTTTATAAATAAAATAGTTGCTTTAATTAAACAATTCACATAACCTTAAAATGATTTAAATGCCTGTCCCATATGCCCCCTTTTTTAAAGAAATTTCCGGATTTTTTTTTTTTTTTTTTGGTATTGTCTTTGGTGAAAATAAAATTCAATAAATGTTATACACCCTTTCTGCTTATTTACTCAGTATTTTTTTTTTTAATATTTTGATAATATGTATGTATTAAGTCACTAGTGTGATGGATAAACAGAATATAAAAATTTTACATTTTCCGTTAAATTAATATTGCAAATGAATTTAAAAAAAATATGTTGACCATTAATTTAAAAATAAGTTGTAAATTAATAAACTCTTAAATTAAATTATGATAGAATGATATGATATGAAATACATACATTTCCGTCAATATTTGTGTGTATTAACTTTATCATACAATTGTAGATTGGTTTAAAGGGCCCTATACAAACATTTCCTATTTAATATGAGAAACTATATTGTTAAATATGTACATATGTATTATATAGATAAAACCACATATAAACGCCTTTTAAAAAGTAATAATCAATATCTTATGAGGATGTCTTAATGGCGAATTCGCCCTAAAACTTTTCGTGTCTAAATGCGTCTTACATTTATTAAAGAATTTGGTATATTTCCACAATTTATAAAATCATTAGAGATTCTATTTAAAGTTTCAAGGAAATGTCTAGGTTCTTGATCACATCCAACTGTTTTTTATGAACCCCAATGATTAATTATGGGTTAAAAGAATGTAAATAAACCACAACTTTAAATGAATGCCATAGGAAGAAGAAATATGTAAACAAAGTAATCGTGTTACAACTTATCGCTAAGAATATGAACACTAGATAGTGATGACAGTAATAATTCAAAAACACAGTGGTTAATAACAAAAAAGCTGCATTTTGTTCAGATATATTCGTTATGTTAAAAATATTAAATATTTTATTATATATAATACAGAACAATGCGATTTTTTTAAACTTTTTAATTTAATTTCACAAAATCTTTGAACTGATAACCATTAAACCTAATAATTTAAAAAAAAATTATTAAAAACAATTATGAGAAACATATGGTACAACGTAATTTGATCAGCAGTTATTTACTAAATTTTTTATTGTTACAAAATTAAGCAATCTGAATTTTTCGGATCGTTGGCAAAAAAGCTTATCTTTTTGTAAATAAATCTGTTGTGCAGTTTTTCGGAACCAAACTGGTCATTCGTAAGTCATTATTGGATGAATACTCAAATTATAAAGTTATAACTTATTTTTTAAGTTTAGTTTAGACCTCCATTAAGTATGGAATGCGGTGCTATAAAGAGTGCATTATCACTGATGTAATTAATCCTAAATATTTCATTAAAAAAAATTTTTGTAGGCATACTTTTTGTGAATTTTTTATTATATAGAAAATTTCTACTTTATTGTTTATTTTTGGCTTTAGATAATGTCTTCTTGCATTCCCTTAACTATTGCATTTTTAACTTTTGCATAGCATAAAAACTGAATTTCTATCAGCATGACATGGTGCTTCTTAATTTCTGTGGACTTTAACTTCAAACTTTTTCAAATTTCATATATTAAACTGTTTAGACGAGCGAACATATCGAAGGGAAACATTTAGATTGTTAGCAAATTACGGGTGGGAAAGAGATTTGTCATATAAGTTTTCTTTGTGTCATAAATTTGGTACATAAATAGAACTTAATGTTATATGAATATAAATACAAATTAAAATTGACCCAAAGAACAATTTAACAAGTTTGAAATGTATGCGTCACTAGTAGTGGTGGTTTTCTAACGATTTATTTCTCGTTTTTATTACCTTCTCTAAAAAGCGCGTCGTTTTACTTGTTATTTTTTATGTGCGAAGTAAAATATTTACAATAGTTTTTTATGAATAATTTAATATATATTAATATAAATATATTAATGTAAACAAATTTAAAACCAAATACAAAATATTGACCAATAATGACGGAAGAAGATAACGCGGATAAAACTTTAACGGCAGCTGACCAAATACCTTCAGCAAATGATGTGGCTTTCTTGAATTTCATTGAAATGGAAAATTTCAAGTCTTACCGTGGACATGTAATTGTTGGGCCATTAAAACAATTCACCGCCGTTATTGGGCCAAATGGTTCTGGTAAGCGGGATCGACAATTTTAACTACTTTGCGACTTATTTAAACTGTACTTTCTAGGAAAATCCAATTTCATGGATGCCATCAGTTTTGTTATGGGAGAAAAGACAACAAGCTTGCGTGTTAAACGATTAAATGATTTAATACATGGCTCTTCCGTTGGTAAACCTGTGTCCCGTAGTTGCTATGTTACAGCAAAGTTCTTAATAGGCACTACTCTAATGGATTTTCATCGTGCTGTTGTTGGTGGCTCTTCGGAGTATCGCATTAATGGCGAAGTGGTTTCAAGTACTACGTACTTGGGGAAACTTGAAAAATTGGGTATAAATGTAAAGGCTAAAAATTTCTTAGTGTTTCAAGGAGCTGTAGAAAATATTGCAATGAAAACTCCTAAAGAGCGTACAGCTTTATTTGAAGAAATTAGTGGGTAAGTAAAAATAGAATAGATAAATAAATAAATCCTAATGAAAATATTTCTTTAACAAACATTTAGATCTGGTGCATTAAAAGAAGATTATAATCGCTTAAAACAAGAAATGATTTTAGCTGAAGAAGAAACACAATTCACTTACCAAAAGAAAAAAGGCATTGCCGCAGAGCGAAAGGAAGCTAAGCATGAAAAAATGGAAGCAGATCGTTATGCAAGACTTAAAAATGAATACGTGAGTCTGCAAGAGAGCAAAAACATATGATAAGACCTATTTTTAAACTTGCATTTTTTCAGAATGAAAAACAAGTCGAATATCAACTATTCCGCTTGTATCACGTTGAAAAGGATATACAGCGCTTAAACGAAGATCTTAATACGAAACAACAGGAAATCAAAGAAGTAGAAAAACGCAAAGAACAAGCCGATGAAGTGCTTAAAGAGAAGAAAAAGGAAGCGGGAAAAATCAATCGTGAAATGGCCAAAATCGACCAAGAAGCACGTGAATTTGAGACACAAATGAATAAAAAACATCCACTCTACATCAAAGCTAAAGAAAAGGTGGCCCATTGTCAAAAAAAACTAAAATCACTTGCTAAAACCTTAGAAACGGCCAGAGAAGCTGACAATGCACATCAGCAAGATATACAAAAACTAGAGAAACAGTTGGCTGAAGTTGAACAAATGAAAAAACGTTTTGAGGATGAAATTGAAAATGAATCTCACAAACGTGGTAAAAGTGTTCACATGGAAGAGGGATTAGTGCAAGAGTACGATCGTCTTAAACAGGAGGCTGAAGCTACAGCCACACAATACCGTTCACAATTGGATTCCGTTAATCGTGAGCAAAAATCTGACCAAGATTTACTAGATGGAGAAACAAATCGTAAAGCTTCAGTGGAAGAAGCTCTAAAGAAATTAACGCTGCAGCGAGAGGAAGCCATTAAACGCCGTGATAAGTTAATGGATCATATTAAATCATCTCAGGCTGCCTTAGAGGAACAGAATAGAATAAAGGATGAGCTTAAACGTGATGTGGGTTGTTCAAAGGACAAAATTGCAGAAATACAAAGAGAACTCGAAAATGTCCGTGATCAACTGGGAGATGCCAGAAGTGATAAACATGAAGATGCTCGACGCAAAAAGAAACAAGAAGTTGTGGAATTGTTTAAGAAACAAGTACCGGGTGTGGTAAGTAAAATTCTGTACGAACTTGTATAATTTTTGAAATAAATTTTTTATAAATTTGTATCACATATTTTTTTTTTTTTTTTTAATTTTATAGTACGACCGAATGATCAACATGTGTCAGCCCACGCATAAACGTTACAACGTTGCCGTTACTAAAGTTTTAGGAAAATTCATGGAAGCCATTATCGTAGACACTGAAAAAACTGCACGACAATGTATTCAGGTAACTTATAAACTTATTTTCAAATACTCTGATATATATCATTTTGTTTTTAAAGATTCTGAAAGAACAAATGTTAGAAGTAGAAACATTTTTGCCTTTGGATTACCTACAAGTAAAACCTTTGAAGGAGCGTTTAAGGTACAACTATTAAAAGTAAAAACATGTTAATATGATGTAAAATAATAAATTATTTTAGAAATATCAGTGAACCGCGTAACGTCAAGCTGGTCTTTGATGTCTTAAAGTTTGAACCTCGAGAAATAGAACGAGCGGTTCTTTTTGCAACTGGTAATGCTTTAGTTTGCGAAACTCCAGAGGACGCCATGAAAGTAGCCTATGAACTAGATCGCTCACGTTACGATGCTTTAGCCTTAGATGGTACGTTCTACCAAAAATCAGGACTCATATCAGGAGGTAGTCATGATTTGGCTCGTAAAGCCAAAAGATGGGATGAAAAGCATATGGCACAGTTAAAATCTCAAAAGGACCGTTTAAGTGAGGAGCTCAAAGAGTTAGTAAAGAAGTCCAGAAAGCAAAGTGAATTAGCCACAGTAGAATCGCAGATTAAAGTAAGTGTTTTTGTAAAACATGAAGTCTGCTAAAAGGCATTCTAAATAAAGTACAGTTTGCTAACATTAATGTACGTAAGGTTAAATTATTTTAGTATTTATTTGATATTTAGTTATTGAGCAATCAACTTTGCTGATATCATTATTATTTTTAGTTTAAATTAAATCTTGTGAAGTGTCCTTAAAAGTGATTATACTTTTTTAATTTAAGTTTTCTTTCCCTACAGGGCTTAGAAAATCGTCTTAAATACAGTATGGTTGATTTGGAATCTTCGAAGAAATCTATTCTACAGTTCGATAATCAGCTGCAGCAAGTTCAAGCACAGTTAGATGAATTTGGGGTATGTTTTTAAATATATACACAAATATATTAATGAATGCCTTTTTCCCTTAAATTTTTTTTAGCCTAAAATCGCCAAAATTGAGACTCGTATGGAAAAGCGCGATGAATATATTCAAGAAATTAAAGAAAATATGAATAATGTGGAAGATAAAGTTTTTGCTTCCTTTTGTCGACGTTTAAACTGTAAAAATATACGCCAGTATGAGGAAAGAGAATTGGTAATGCAACAAGAACGAGCACGTAAAAGGGCAGAATTTGAACAACAAATTGATGCTATCAACACACAGTTAGATTTTGAGAAGCAAAAGGATACTAAAAGTAATAAAGAAAAATTAAATGATACATTCAGGCATGTTCTGAATTCCACACGAAATTTTCACTTTTTTATTTTTCAAGGCATTGTTTTTGTAAAACATCATTTTATAGCAACAATGCTTTGAAAAATTTGAAGTGAGAAATTCGTGTGGAATTCAGAACATGCCTGATTAACGATTAATATTAATCAATATTACTTTTATTTATAGAAAATCTTGAACGCTGGGAACGCAGTGTACAGGACGAAGAAGATGCTCTAGAGGGATTAAGAGCTGCAGAAAAACGTTATCTTAAAGAAATTGATCAGGATAAAGAAAAAATGGAAAAGTTTAAGCAAGAAAAGCAAGCCAAGAAACAGGCAGTCGATGATATGGAGGAAGATATATCGAAGGCACGCAAAGATGTAGCAAATGTGGCTAAAGAAATACACAATTTAAGTTCACAATTATCAGCCATTGAGGCTAAAATAGAGACAAAGAAAAATGAACGTCACAATATTCTGCTACAAGCTAAAGTATTTTTAGTCTTATCAATATATAACAATGTATTAAGTTTTTTTGTTTGTTTTATCGTTCGTAAACAGATGGATTGTATTGCTATACCGTTGCTCAAAGGCTCGTTAGATGATTGTGTCAGTCAAGGTGACTCCGAAGCAACTACAAGTGCCACGTCAACTTCCTTAATTCTAGAAAAAGAAAATCTGTAAGTTGTTTCATATACATTTTTTAGCTCTTTCAGGCACGGTTTTGCATTTATAACCTTTTAAACAAAACGAATGTATTTTTAGTTAAAATAACATATTCTTATTATAAAAAAACAGAAAAAAACAAATTAGCACTTTAGGTTTTTTTGTAATGAGGTGGTTAGTTATCTAACCACCGTGGCGCTTGGCATAAAAATATTCGAACAAAATTTAGGATCTGCAGCCAAATTAAGAACACAAAACTACTTTTGATTAAAATCGGAGAAGCAAGTCTTATTTGTTTATATACAGAGGGGGTCTTTGCAGGATTTGCATTGCCATATTGTACGCACTGGATTCTTTTTGTGCTGCATTTTGTACATCTTCGGGATCTGGATCGCTCTGGCTTCTGTATACTGTTTCCAGACGTAATTCTTTTTGCACTGATTTATTTATGACTTTTAAACAAGTAATTAGTTTACATTTTCTCAATAAATGGCACGAAAACATGTTTTAAACACCCAACAATAGGTGGTTAGTT
Source organism: Gymnosoma rotundatum (assembly GCA_916610165.2). Taxonomy (NCBI): domain Eukaryota; kingdom Metazoa; phylum Arthropoda; class Insecta; order Diptera; family Tachinidae; genus Gymnosoma; species Gymnosoma rotundatum. Next base: position 35,172,627 of record OU744336.1, read on the forward strand.
AACTGACCACCAAACCTGAAAGAGTTAGAGCTTTAAAAATCAGCCTTAAAATAGTGTATCTAAAAATGCTCCCTGAAAATATCATTGAATTAATATGTACATATTAAAAAAAAGAAAGTCAATTGATCAAATCAACTTTAAAATGTATGTTAATTTTTTAAACTTTATAAATCCGAAAAAACACAATTTCTCTTACATATGTTTTTTTCAAAGTAATATTCAAGGCGAATCTATAAGGTGTAGTCATCGGCGAATTGTTACAACAAAGCAACTGTTTTGTACGAGTCCGTGTCAAAAACCAGTGGTTGAGGCGAATAATATTTTAATTTGCTTTGAAAAATATACAGCAAACAGTAAAAAAATTGAAAACAAGAATAACAATATTTAAAAAACTAAACAACACAAAATTAAACAAAACAAAAATAAAATTTTTTCTCGAAGTTTCCAAACAAAGTTTTGAGATATCGCCCTATGGCTTGATAGGCCATTAACTATTAAATATTTTTCTTGACCATTTTTCACTAATGTTAGTAGAAAGTACATTTTTTCTACTAGTAGTTTAATGTTTTAATTAATGTGACTACATACGAAATGGTATATATATATTTTTTTTTGTGGAAAAACAGTTGTCCTAAACTCTGGATCTTGTTATTGTTATTTTTGGAATCTTAAGAAAATTCTATTTCCGATGGTAGCAAAATATAGCTCTCTAGAGAAAGATTTAGCGTACTAAAAAGTGGTTTAAGTGGTTCTAATCATTTGATTGCGAGTGTATATATGTACATATATAAATGAATAAAGAAAGCCCAAGAAACGAAAAACAAACCGAAATGCAAAAAAAAAAAAAAGAAAAAAAAACAAAGCAAACTTGACGTTATTTCAAACAGTATTTCATGCTGATGATACCACTTGGTTAGCAATTCGTCTTTATAAACTGATTTTGACATATGTACAGGTACCTATTTGATTTCAATTCTCTACTTATACGCTTTGTTAATACTTCGTCTTTAGCAGCACTTCACGTTTCAAAAAAAAAAAAAAAGAAAAAAAAATCCGACCCGTTAAGCGACCAATACGTCTTGATTCGCATGTTACCTTTTTTAATATAGCAATGACATTGCCTTAAACATTTCAATATTTAAAGCAAAATTATTTTGTAAAACAGCTTGACTCAAAACGTTTAGTTGAGTGTTTATTAGGCTAAATAAATCATATTTAAAACAAATAAAATGTTTTAAAATACTTAATCTTATTTCCTTAACCAGTATTGAAGTCAACTACTCCAGTTTACCGCGTGAGCTGTGCAAACTGAAAGATGATTCTTCCTTTAAGAAAATGAACGATCAACTGCAAAAGGATCTGCAAGCCAAACTGGATGTTTTGGAACGTATACAAACACCCAACTTAAAGGCAATGCAAAAATTAGATCGTGTTACGGAAAAGGTACAATCAACTAATGAAGAATTTGAACAGGCAAGGCGTAAGGCGAAAAAAGCCAAGGCTGCATTTGAACGTGTGAAAAATGAAAGGGCTGAGAAATTCATACAATGTAGCAACCACATATCGGATGCTATTGATGCCATCTATAAAAAATTGGCACGTAATGAGGCAGCACAAGCTTATCTGGGTCCAGATAATCCCGAAGAACCTTATTTAGATGGCATTAACTACAATTGCGTGGCACCCGGTAAACGTTTTCAACCTATGAGCAATTTGAGTGGTGGTGAGAAAACCATTGCTGCTCTTGCCTTATTATTTTCCATACACAGGTTAATATTTAGTAGCAACATATTTATCTAATTTTTTTTTTTTACAATAACATTTTCTTAATATCGCCTAAAGCTTTCAACCTGCTCCATTTTTTGTTCTTGATGAAATTGATGCTGCGCTTGACAACACTAATATTGGTAAAGTGGCCTCCTATATACGCGATCACACCACAAATTTGCAAACTATTGTTATTTCCCTAAAAGAAGAATTTTATGGTCATGCTGATGCTTTGGTGGGCATAACTCCCGGTGTAAGACATTTTTTTATTTCTTATTTTTATTTAAATGTTTGATGATAAAAACTTTCCTTGCAGGAGGGCGACTGCTTGGTTTCAAATGTTTATCTCTTCGATTTAACTGTATTCCAGGACAAGTAACTCATAGTTTTTTTTCTCTATTTCTTTGATAATTTATTTATTAATATTAATTAAAAAAAATTAACGACCAAAAAAACATAAAAAAACAAATGTTAATTTAGTTTCCAATAAATTAAAAAATGTTGCTGTAATTGTAAGAAAATTCAATTTTATTTTTTCATAGTTCATGTATTACTACTAAATTAACTTTTTAATATTAAAAAAAAAATCACATATTTTAGATGACTTTTTCTTTTCTAAAAAATTCTATATATTTATTTATGTATAAAAATGAAGTAAGAAAATGAAATATGAAGGAAATACATACATACATGCATTGTACATTCGTTGACATCAAAATAAAAACTGTTAAAAGCGGGACTTCTTTACATAAATATGTGTTTTATTATAAGAATAAATAAATCTAGTCAACTTTTGCAAATCGCATATGAAACGTTTCTTTGTTTCTGTTGTTAACTTAGAAACGAAAAAAAATTAAGTGTAAATACCGAACTAGAAAAGTTTCAAATGATTTAAATTTTTTTTTGAAATTTGTCGATCGAAGATTTGACCCAGAAATAAGAGAAAATTCAAAAATAAAAAAACCTAAATATTTTAAGTTGCCATTAAACTTTTATTAAGAAAGCTGCTATATTTGTATAGTGAAACTTGTTCCAGATAAGAAATTTAATTCATATTTTTTTACTGGCTATTTTTTAAAAGAAATAATTAAAAGTCATTTATTTTTGAGTTAAATTTTGTTTCTGTTTATTTAAAGAATTATTGGTGTATTTCTTTTGTTTGTTTTATTGTTTGATTTATTGTAACCTCTTTGTGTTTTGTGTATTTTTTACAATGTTTTTTTATTTTTTGGGATAAATATCATATTTCGGTTGATATTGTTTTGTGTTTTTTTGTTTTTTGTCTTGAATTTGTTTTAACACAAATTCACTGAATTTCAGCTTTTTGTTGCAGTGCCTTTACTTCTGTAAAGAGAAAAAAAAAAGAAATAAATACAAAAGAATTAATAATTTTAATTAAACAGAAATAGAAAAAGAGCGAGTGAGACTTGTTATTAAAAAAAAATTATAACAAATTTACAGAGAGTAACAGCACTAAATATTAAATTGAATAATGAAACCGTTATTAACAGCTACGCAAACTACGCTATAAATTTCAATATTACATTTCTGCATTAACGTGCTCTTGTTAGCTTAATAAATACGTATTTTTTTATAATTCTACGATTCAACGATTCTGAAAAGTTTTTGCCGGAAAACAATGCTAACAAACATAACATTTAGACATTGTTCTTTAAGAACATAAAGAACTTCTACCAAAATACCATTTTTGGTAGAAACAAGAGCAAAGCATTACTTTGCACATTGGTTTCAGAAATGTGCCTTAACGTTGTGGAATTATCCATCTCGAATTTTGTCCTTAAATTTATATTTTGTGTGTTGTTTCTTTTGTCTATCTGTTTATCTGGTAAACGTCTTTCAGGCAAAAATTAAAATAATCCAGTTTAAAAAGGATTAATTTGTAAACCACAACAACAAATTGCTAAAAGTTTTGAAAGAAATATATATTCATACTTACATTGCTACATATTTAAGGCTATCACAGTGTATCTTATACTCCATTGGCACGGTAACAGGTATATTTAATATCCTACGTAGTGTATCTCGGATACGTGTCGTACTGAAGTAATCAGAGGCATCGCGATTCCACACCGATAATGTTCCTTCCTAAATAAAAGGAAGCGAAGAAAAATATAAACAAATAAATTTATTAACATTTTCATATTAGATAAATGAAATTATTATTAATTCTGGAAGTTCAAAATTGAAATTGAAAGTGTTTTCTTCTTGAATTTCAAGTTGTACGGAAGAAAAATTTTGAATTGTTTGTTTTTTAAATTTTAAATATTCTTACTTGTGCTGCTTTTTATATAAATCTTCTGAAATGAAAACAATTTTTATGTTATTTTTTTATTTTTAATTTTTTATTAAATAATTTTTATTTCGTTATCAATTGAATATTTTGAAATTATCATTTTTTTATTTTGTTTTTAATTTTATTAGTCCAATTAATTTTAAATGGGTTTTTTTTTATTAATCCAAATAAAAAAGGAAATACTAATAATTAATATAAATTGTTATTTTATTTTTTTTTTAGTTTTTTCTGTCATTTTTTTAGATTTTGTAATTCTAACACTTAACTTTGTAATTCAATAAATAGCTAATGTTTTTTTTTTATTTTTTTAATACTTTTTAATTGTTTACTAAGGAAAGAGAAAATATATAAGATTTATTTATTAATAATTAATTGTAGTATAATTTTTTAACATACTTTTAATTGTTTATTTTCTTGTATATGATTAATTGGTTTTAAATGTTTTAACAATTAATGAGTATTTTAATCTTTGTTTTCTTTATAATTTGTTTATTTAAAAGAAAATTATTTTTTTTACACTCAGAAAAAGGGCAGAAGAAATGTTATTAATAAACAATCAACAAACACCTCTTTTAAAATAAAAGTTATTTAAAATTGTAAAATAGAAAATTTTTGAAACTTGAATAAATCTGAATTACTTCAATAGAGTTCATTTTACATTTTAATGTTTCTATTGCATTTTTTCTAAATTAATTGGCGGGTGCTGCAGATTTTGTCATATTATTTATCCAATCAAAACAACAAAGCGCAATTTAATTTTAGCCCTTGAAACAGGATAATATTTATTTTAAATTAACGAGCCTTTGGCCTTTGTTGTTGGCACTCGGGGACGATTGTAGTATCCGTTAACTATTAACTGTACATGTTTAATGATGGTTTTCGGTCTATAAAAGACGTTGAAGCGTGTTGTGTGTATTGACTTTAACACTGGACAGACCCATATGTATTTAAAATGGATGTCATATTTAAGGCCGGGTAGGGTTAATCGGACTTTAGTGACAAGATAATTAATCGCTATTAGTTAGCAACTATTACTACTATATTTTAAATAGTATTTTTTATCTTTATAAAGTTTTTTGGGAGCAGTCAGTCAGTCAGCAGTCAACAGTTAAATACACCCTCATAGAAACACTTAAAAATGAAAAGAAAATAATAAAAGTTAAAAAAAAACAAACGGTTTTCTAAAGAAATGATTTTTAAATTTTATCAGTTTTTAAATTTTTAAAAACTTTCCGAGTATAAAATTAATGGTTTTTATATTTTAGTTTATTGTAACCTTTTTCAGATTTTCTATTACAAATTTTTGTTTGTTTTGATCAAGGCGAATCAATACTAGGTAGGTATCAAAGCGAATCAACTACCAGGTGATAGCGTAGACCATGACGAAATAATACCAGGTGGCCGCAATGGCGAATTCATTAGTTTTGCCGTAAACGCTAAATCTCAAACTCCATACATAAAAAATATGTATAACAGTTTATTATATGGAGTTTGACACTAAGCGTTTAACGCGAAAATAATGAATTCGCCATCGAGACCACCTGTATTACTTCGCCATGGCGTAGATGAATTCACTAATTTTCACCGTTAACACTACTGTCAAACTCCATATATAAAAAATCTGTGTATATTTTTTATATATGAAGTTTGAAAGTAATTTTTACCAACAAAAACTAATGAATTCGCCTACGCTGCCACCTGGTAATTGATTCGCCTTGGTAGGTATTCTAACTATTAAACTTCATACATAAAAAAATCTGTATAACAGTTTTTTATATGGAGTTTCAAGGCGAATTAATTATAAGGTGATAGCGGTGCCGAATTCATTTATTTTTGCCGGTATTCCAACTGTCAAACCTCATACATAAAAAATTTATCTGTTATACAAATTTCTTATATATGGAGTTTGACAGTTAGGGTACCGGCTAAAATTACTAAATTCGCCATTGCTATCATCTTATACTTAATTCGCCTTGATGGAGTTTGATAGTTAGGCTACCGGCGAAAATCAATGAATTCGCCATCCCTACCGTCTTCAAATTAATTCGCCTTGGTTTTGATTTTACATTTCGGTTTAGTGTGTGAGGGTATGTAGGTGTGTTTGTTAGGTTGCACAGGCCGTCGGCATAAGACCGACCCACTTGGGTCCCAAAGGTCCCGTTGTGTTGAGGTGTGTTTGTTGGGGCGTGTGTCGTTGGGGCGGAGCATTTTAGTTTTAATAAATATTTGCATTTATGTGCTATTTTTTCATTACATGCTGTTTTATTGTTTGTGTGTGTGTGTGTGTGTGTGATTTTTTTTTACAATTTTCATATTATTTTTGTTTTGTTAGTTTATTTGCATAAAAAGATTAAATATGAATATTTATTTGATTTTTTATCCTTTAATTTGTTTCTCGTCCTTTTTTGTTTGTTTTGTATAAATATTTGTGTACTTAGTTTTTTTGTTTGTTTCTGGATTGTTCTACAATTGATAAACTGTTGTTGATGTTGTTTGTTTTCTTTTTCTTTTTTAATTATTGTTGTGTTTTAAGGTAAACAATTTAAATTGCACACTGACACATTTTTTTGGTATATAAATTTTTAATTATTTTTGTTAATTTTGAAAGTATGGTTTAATTTTGTTTTCAAATTTCTCTTAATTTTTTTCAAACATTCTTTTAATATTTTTAAATATACTTTTGTTATTTTGGAGGATTTTATATTTTTTATATATATATTTAAAATATATGTGTGTATGTAATTATCATGTAAATTTGTTGCTTTTAGCATATTTAATTTTATATTTATTTATTTTTTATTTAAATTTGAAATACTATTATTGCTTTTTTTTTAGATATATAAACGTTTATGTATATGCAATTTGTTATTTATCGTATTTATGCTTTATATTATTTTTATAACTATAATTTATATAAATGGGAATTTTTTGTTGTTGTTGTCATATTTCTGTGGGCTTTATTGCTGATTTTTTATTTCTTTTTTAGATTTTATTTTGAGAAAAAAATCATGTGTTGACAGACATCTTAAGATGTTTTAATAAATATTACAAAATACAAAAAACACACCGAAAAACTTTTTATGTTGTAAAGAAACCATTTTCAATTTCGTTTGATTTGCATTACATTAAGATTAAACCAACTACATTTTTACAAACTTGTATTTATATTCGAACCATTTTGTTGTTGATTATTTGTCTTTTGAGTTGGCTTTTTGTAAATTTGATATGCTTATTTAAATAATTTGCTGACTTTTCTACTCATAAGTTTCTTTACAAAAATAAATAACAAATAATGGTTTTATTTAAGTTTTATCATAGTCTGCAAACTTATAAGAAAATTCTTTGAGATCATTATTTGAGTCGCTCATGAGAATGTGTAAAAAATTCACAAAAACAACAATATTTTTTTATTTATAAATAAAAAAAAAACGGAGGCTTGTGCTTTTGTAACTGTTGTAGAATTTCTACACTCAAACAATTTAATTAAGCCGTACTTAATCTAATCCGAAACGATGTTAAAAGTGCGATAAGTGCGAAGTCTTTAAATAAGTACAAAACTCTTGATTCACAAACAAACACATCAAGCTAAGCTTTTTAATTCAACCCGGTTACTAAATGCAAGAATTTTATTTTTCATAAATTCGTAAGCTGGATTTTTAAAAATTATTTCCGTTCTATATGCTTTAAGAGCACTACTTGAGTGTAAATTGTTCAAAGCCAGAAACATATTGAAAAAAAATATTAGAATTAAGAACCCTTAACTTCAGTTTATTTACAAATTGCAAGATTTGATTTTCAGTCGGAAATAAATGTTTCAAAACACCTGCTTTGGATTCAAAATGCTTTTTTTTCACCCTTCCTATACTTGTATCTAATCTGTACGTGAACTTCTAGTTCACTTATTAATAATAATTTCTATAAAAAATTTTCAGGCGAATTGAACGCTTCTAATCGGTGTTGTCAGTTTTAGCGATTTCTCGTCAAACGTGGCCATAAAAATACTTTTTGGCGATAAAAATTTTGAAATGGCGAGAAGCGAGACACCAGGCGGTTTATAGAATATTTGGCGAAATTTTTAGCTATTTTTTTATGATTTTCTCTACGATAATATTGCATTTAAAAAAAAAAAAATAAAAACCCTTCAAGCTTTCTTCTATATGTTTAAGGTTGACTAAAAATGTATGTATGTATTCGCTTCTTCTTCTTAATTTGTACTTAGCTTTTTATCTGTCTTGTATATACAAATATATACTAGTTATTGAATTAAATGTCAAATGGCAAAGGCGCTTAAAGCAAAAGGCACTGAGATACAAAAATCAAAATGGTAAAAGTTAAAAGAGAAATGGCATCGACATCAAAAAAAAAAAAAAGGTAATAAGAAAATGCCATGAACAAGGCGAATCAATTACCAGGTGGCAGCGTAGGCGAATTCATTAGTTTTCGCCGTGAATACTACTGTCAAATTCCATACATAAAAATTCTGTTTATAATTTTTTATATATAAAGTTTAATAGTACTTATTACCAGCAAAAAATAATGAATTCGCCTACGCTGCCACGTGGTAATTAATTCGCCTTGGCCATGAATTAATAAAAAATTGAAAGCGGAAATAAATTTAATGAGAGAGAGAGACAGAGAGAGTGAAATGATCTTTTACGAACAACAATTTTCTTGAATTGAATTAGTTTTAATTTTTGTCCGCAAAAAGTTGAAATAGTGTAGCCATATTATTTATTGTTTATCTAAACAAGAGGAACGTGACAAACAAGAATATGTTCTTACGGTAAATTTATGAGAAATTAAAAAAGTGCAGTTGTAAAATTAAATTCATTTAAGCCCATTTCTAAAACATTGCTTTAGCAACTCTTTTTTGTAAATATACTTTACAAGAGCTTGATTTATTTAAAAGCTATAAATAGCAGCAGTTTTTTTTATTAATTTCAATCAGGTAGCACCGAAGAAAACTCTCAGCCAAAAATTTTGTTCCTTAACAAATGAATAAATTCAGAAGGTTGTACGCTTGAAGGTGATCTATCGATATACGATATTTTTTTTATGAAATAAAATTATATGTTGTTGACTTGTTCACTCAAAAGGAACTTACAATCAGTTGACAAGGACTAACTACCTTAAAATCGAGCTTATTTTCGGAGAGGAGAAATATTTTGTTTGTGATACCGATCGTTAGCTGAGTCAATTTTACGAATCCGCCTTGAAATTATCCTGTTTTAGTCCAAATAACTTCTATCTATCTATTTTTTTATTCTTTGTTTTCTACCACCATTTTATTGCTTTGTTTGAGTAGGGATCGTTCTACGTAAGTATGGGTTTTAATTTCTAAGAATTTTTAAATTTTATTTTTTTGTACTTTTGAAATAACGACGAAGCAAGGAGTTTAAGAATTTTATTTCGAACCATTATTTTGTGACTTCACGTTGCGACTCGAACTAAATCTGAAAAAAAACTATGCATTTGATATTGATTAAAATTATGTATTCTTTTCAGCTTAAAATTAATAAACAATTTTTTGTAGTAAATAAAAAATCAGCTGTTTTATGACTCAATACAATCACAATGTACATTTTCACATTTTTATTTATTTTGAATTAAATTATAATAAACGTATGATTTAAAAACAAAACTTAAACTTAAAATAAAATTTAATTTTACAAATCATGTAAAATTTTTAAGTTAGTAAATTAAATAAAAATGATTAAAAAAGTTGCAAATATTTAGCAAAAAAAAAAAAAAATTGCTTTTAACTGAACAAAGTTAATAGAAATTATAAAAATAATATAAAAATATAATTTAAATTCAGTTTGGTGTTTTTCTTTTCGTCATATAAGATTATATTTTGTTTTCTTTTTAAATATTTATTGTGCTTATTAATTTATTTTTTTTTCATATTTATTATTTTATTTACTCTAAATTTATTAATTGATCTTGTGTTTAAAGTTTTTTTTTTGTTTTTTAATTTTAGCATTATTTTTTAAAAATATAAATTTGTTTTTTATGATTTTTTAATTTTTTAACTGTATAATTATTTCATTTTTTTTATATACTTCTTTTAAAGCATATTTTATTATTATTGTTAATAATAAAAAGAACAAATACAATAACTAGACATTTAGATCTTCAAAATTAAATATTTAAATGTATATTTTTTTTAAATAAAAGAAATACTTTATTTATTTAATTAATAATTTTAAATATTTGCAAGTTTATAAAATTTTATAAGTATATAAAGATCAAAGGGACAAGATAACAAATTATTAGTTTTAATTATCCTGAAGGAGAACAATTATTTACATTTTTGTTAGTTGTTTTAATAATATTTTACATTAAAAATCGATATTTAGATAATTTTTAATAAAAATATGTTTTATTTTTAATTAAACTTAAACTAGAGTAAATAGAAGAAAATTTTAATAAAAACATTTTTATAATATAAATTATGCATATACATATATGAACAATTTTTAAAATTTTTAATTTTAGGGAGTGATGGAAGAAATGTGATTTAAAAAGATTTTTAAAATATTTTTTTTTGAATATAAAGCGTAAGTAAAGCTTACAATATGTGAGTGCTGAACTATCTTCAATTATTTTGGGTTTGGTTTTTGTCATTTCCGAGAGCGTTTTTTTCATTATAAAATTAAAATACTTTATACAGTACAATATATTTAACTAGAATACTTAATGAACACTTAGTGAAGTTGTCGATTTTGCTTAAAAATTAAAGAAACAATTAAAGAGTTATACAAATATGAATAAAAAATTATTTTTATCTGAAATCGTTATTATTGTACATTGAAAATTGTTTAGCGCTAAATATTAGTATGCATTTCAATTTCAAAATAAATAAATTTGCTAAAAAAAAATCTATGAAAGAATTTTGCTTTGATTAACTTAAATTTGGATATTTTTTTAATAAACAATTTTTTAAAAACAAATTTTAAGAAATTTTAGATATATAAAATCCGTTGTATGCCCATGCTTTGCAGCTGAGTGGAAATATAATCGAAATTTCAGGGTCCTTCGGCGATTTTAGCTTTTAAAAATTTTTTAAAGTTTTGTTTTAACAAAAATTTTTTGCAATTGTTTTTTTAAATAATAAAAAAAAGAGAAATAGAAAAAGGGTAGATAATGTTGATAATTTGTATTTTACAATTACGCGAAAAAAGTTCACATTAAATCTTTAATCAAAGTCTGTTTGAAGTTGAAGAACTTGTTGAGCAGCAATTGTCTCTCTTAGTGTGCAACATGGTTTCACGTAGTACGTTAACAGATAATTACAATTCTGTGCGAAATAGTAAAGTAATTAGTAAATTACGTCATTTTTCAGCAACATATTTTTCAACATTTTGCACATTTTTTTTTATACTTATACAATATTTAAGCAATCAACTATAATTCCGCGCACAAAAAGAAAAGTAATAAAATTTTAGCAGAAACATTTTGCAGTTAGATAAACAAGCTGCCAGAAACATTTCAGCAACATTTTTTTGCTACTTCGCACTATATAGTATTTTTTATTAGACTTTTGAAAACATTTTCTACGAAATAATAGTAACATGGCTTAACTAAATTCTTTTTTAATAACTACACAAATTATTTATAAATAAATATGATTTTTCTTTCAAACTTAATGCCTTAAGCCTGATACTCAGTTTTCTATTTAGAATGATGTCATCAAAAAGTAAAAAAAAAATGTTTAAGAAGTAGTACTCTGTTTTTACTGTAAAAAATCAAATGATATGTTTCTGGCAACATAAAGCAATAGGCATCATATGACTTTTGCTTACATTTCTAAAACAATAAAACAATACATTCATCTAAATTGCGAGAACACAATGTTGCACAACAATTTTCATAAATTCGAACAGAGCAAGTAAACAGAAATGATGGGAAACACTTGTTTCTTTTTAATATATCTATTTTTAAAATAACAAAATATTTATTAACATGACATTTTATAATTAAATATATCAATAACAAAAAATTGTATTAAACTTTAAATTTAACATCACATAATATTTAAATCTAAATATATTGATAGTTTTTTTTGTATTCCAATTATATGTTTTGTGAAGGCTGGCTTTTTTTTGTAGGTATAAGTTTCAAGGATTTCTTATAAATGTTATACTATAATTAACGTTGACCAATGTACATTTAAATGATTAATTTTTATATTCTGAATTAGTTTCTATGCAGAATTGTAATATTTGTGCGTATTCAACACATGAAGAGTAAAAATTTCTTGTTGATTTTATATAAAAATTACATTTTTTTTTAGTAATTTCCAATTTTAATTAAGAACATATTTCTAAATATTACCAAAACTATGACAACATACATTGTATTATTTAGTTTAGAAGAGCCAAAACACTTGAAAAAATTTAATTTAAATTATAAAAAAATATATATAAATTATAAAAAATAAATAAACAAATAAAATAAGAATTAAAAAGGTAAACAAATATTTAAACACAACTTACAAAAATATTGGTTTTGCTTTTATAGTTATTTTCTCAGTAGCTGTAAGCATATTTATTTATCTAAACCAGTGTTTTATATTTTTTCCATTTTGTTGTTGTTGTTCTCTAAAACCTTTTATTCGTTTTTTTTAATATTCTTACCGCTTTTAAAATACTTTTTCAATGTTTTCAAAATTAAAAACATAAAAATATAAAAATATTCAGTTTAAAACACTGTCTTTTCAATGAAAAAAAAAAAAAAAAACATGAACATGAACATACAAAAAAATTGCTTATTTTGCATTTTTAAAACACACGTTTTCTAAGAGCTAAATGTTATAATTATTTTTATTTTCGGTAAAAATCATATTCTCTATTAAAATGTAAATATTTTTAAGCAAAAAACGTTATTTTACTGTTTGACAACTGAATTAATTAACAGGAAATTATGCACCATTTAAAACTTAATAAAAATTAATGTTTTTTATTAAAAGTTATTTGCAATTATGATAATAATTATTTACAATTATTTATTATATGTCATAATTATTTACGGTCTTTTAAACTGGATATTTTCCGTTTCTTTTAATATCGTTTGTTCTTATTGTATTTGTGTTAGTTTTTATTTCCGGTGAAATGTCGCTATGAACTGCAATCGTTGCTTGCTTTCAGGCGCTTTCATTTGACATGCTAAAACAAAAGTTACAAGGGAAAGAAAAAATATTTATTTTATAAGATTTTTTCTACAATTAATTCATGCTGAATTGTGTGAATTCTTTTTTTTTCATTTTTTCCAACAAACCAGTTGATTTTTTCTTTCACATAAACACAATTTTCTTTTACAATCTAATGAACTTAAATGTTGATTTTCTTTTTTAGTTGTCTATCTTAACTTGAGTAATTTTATAATAAATTTGTAATTTCTTTAATTAAAAATTATTAAGCTATCGCTGCTGACACAATCAAATATTCTAAAGAAGTCTTGTTTTGCACATTTATACATTTAAATTTGTTTTGTCTGCGTACAGTTGGGAATCGTTAAATATTATAGTTTTACTAAATGACTTTATTAAGTATGCGTACATCCAATACATACACATGCTAATGCAAATATAATTTATTTGTTAATTAATATACAAAATTGCGGTTACATTTATGTAAATAAAATATAATTAATTAAAAACGTCAAATAAAAACTTTATTAATACATAATTTTTCATAAAAATGACATCGGCTCTTAAGGGATTAATCATTTTTAGAAAATTTTAGTATATCCTTAAATAGCTCTTCAAAAGCTTTTAAATGATACCCATATTGATATTTTAAAAACTTTAAAAATTTCAGAGGCCCGTAACTCGGGAAATATGCGCATTTTTTTTATACTTATACAATATTTAAGCAATCAATTATAATTCCGCGCACAAAAAGAAAAGTAATAAAATTTAGCAGAAACATTTTGCAGTTAGATAAACAAGCTGCCAAGCTGATATTTTAAAAACTTTAAAAATTTCAGAGGCCCGTAACTCGGGAAATATGCGCAATTTTTTTTTACTTGATTTTTTTTCTTAATTTTTTGTTATCTATTGCCCCATATATTTGTTTTTTTATTGGAGTTACTTCATTGTTCCAAATGATATTGAAAAAAATGTAGCCGTGCCTCGAAGGTCATGGACCGATCTTGCTGATTTCCAATGGCACTCTTTTCGACACTATGTGTGATCGATTGGCGTATTTAAAATTTCTCTTGCTTATCTAGAGCTGTGCAAACATAATTTTAACACTAACACGGTCGGACACACGGTCATCACTCAATCGACTTCGCTATGCATAAGAACTCAGAATATATATACTTTATTGGGTCGGAAATGGATTGTACGAACGAAATGACAAATTTAGTTATACCCATTTTTCCACTTTTTGCGGTGAAGAGTATAAAAAATGTTTAAGTAATTAACTGAAATCATAGTGACCACATAATTTACAATTTGTACCAACCTAAAAGTATGCACTACATTTAAAGCCTATTACGCAAATTCGAAATATTACAAATATTATTTCTAAAATGAACATTTTTCTTAAGAAGAAAAAAACACCCTCTTACTAACTACCATAATAGATGGAGATAAAGTGAATTATATTCATTTGTATATATAAAATAAGTTAAAGCACAAAAGATATAAGCCAACAACAGCTTCATTTAGATTTGACTATAATTAATGAAAACCATACAAAATAAGAGAAAATACGAAAATTGACCGGATATAATTTCGTTAATGTTGTAGTGCTTAAGGCTGTATATACATACGTACATGTATATATGTGTGTGTGTTCTTTAGCAATGGCAACAACAGTAAGATACGAGGGAAGCTAGCTATATTGTATAGTAATAGTATTAGCAATTGTAATATTTTTTCAAGCGCTCGAATCATTGAATATGACATGTTTTTCTCTTTTATTTAAAAAAACTTTTAAAATATGATCTACAAATGCATTGACGACCTCTTTATTTTACGATACTAGTTTGATATGTGGAAACTAAACAGAAGGATTTAAAGTTAAGGCCCGAGCGAAAATATATAAAGAAATAACTATAAATTTTTCTTTTTTACAAATTTGGTAAAATTTTTAAAACGAACTAGTGCTGGCAAAGTATTGAGTAGAGGATAACGAATACCGAGTATTTATTCAAAATAATAATGAAATAAAAATATCGAAAAATTGTTCTTACAAATTTTCTACAAATTTTATTACGAATTAGTGCTGGCAAAGTATTGAGTAGTGTGGAGTGAGAGTCGAAGAGTATTAATTCAATACTAATTATTATATCCCATATAATTATGGGATATTTTAATAATATACAGCACTGCTAGGCCAGATTTATGCGTCACTTTTTTAATTTTCTTTAAAAGTTGCAATGTCGTCAGTTTTTACGATGCAATTTTTCGTGTCATCTGCATTTTGACATTTCGCCTTTAATTTGATATTCATATTGTAGTTATTCATATATTATTTCAAATAAGCATATGAACCCCCGATTAAATTTCTGAGCAATGAAATTTAAGCTTCTTTCATTCAACTAGTTGCACGAAAATTTTCATCGTATATGTGGCTTCTTAAAAGTTTTCATTTCTCAAAAAAAGAAAAAAAAAAAAAAAAAACTCAGTAATGCTAAAGAAAAAGAATGTACAAAGTTTTTTAAAAATAAATTTTTATCTAGATTTTGTTTTTCTTTTTAAACAAAAATTCCAAAATCCCTTAATAAGAATCAAAAAGTACCGACTACCCAACCGAAATATATTGGGATAGTATCGAGTAATTATTAATAATTAACTTGGATTAAATTTTTTTCGCCAAGAGTTCTTTATAAAGAAATATAACCTTGTGATCCCTAATGTGATGTGATTATTTGAATTAGAGTTGTCAAAAACAGTGAGTTTTATAAAGGCGAATTTAAAATTAACTCATGCAAATTTATTAAAGTTGATATTTTCTCCTTTTTAATTTAAGAAATAAAAAAAGACTAATTCTAGGTCGTTTATTTTTTGTTTATTGCTTAAGATGTTACAGTAAATAAAAAAGATTACATCACAAAACACAATATTTACAAAAAAAAAAAAAATAAAAAAAAACAGATTTTTCCTAATTCGTTCAGTCACTGAGTTGCTACTGTTAATGCCACAAAATTAACGATTACAACAGTTGAACATCATATTTCCTTCCTTCCTAAATGAATGGCTGGCTCTTTTCTAACTTAACTTTTCGTATCATCTTTTTTATATTTGGCTATAATATGTTGCTTGTTTACTATAAAGAATGAGCGTACTTGTGTGTGTGTCCATGGGGCTAGTGGGAGCTTTCGTTCAATGATTCCACAGATGCTCGCAAATTAAATAATTTTGTCCATTTTACACTTTATACTATTTAAGATTTTCTGCTTTGTATCCTTCACTAAAGTTGTATATTTTTTTATTCTTTCGATTTTATTCCGAGGTTAACCTTCTTTCTCCAGTGTTTTTTTTTTTTTTGTAGTCTATTATTGCAGAAATGTAATACCACTGTTGCATTTTTTAGTTGGTTGAATGTGCATGTGTATGTCAACATGTTTTTTATTTTCGTTATAACAATTTTGCAATTTAATTTTTTTATGAATTTTTCATATTGAGTAAATTATTTTTTATTGTCATACCTTCCGGTGAGAGCTTTTGCCACTGGCTGTTTGTTTGTTGGGTATGGTTGTGATGTAAGGACATCATTATCATGCCGGGTTGTGAACCAAATAAAATAGTACTGTGTCATTACATTAGAAGCTCTCGCCTCGGATTTTTTAAAACGGTCTACACCGGAAGGTATGACAACAGTATTTCACTTGCTGGCGGAAACTTACAATCTTATAGAAAATTAACAAAACTATTGCTAGAGGCATTTTTTATGAAATTAAACATAAACTAAATATAAAGCTTCAATTTTAAAAGCAATTAAAAAAACAATTCTGACATAATTTTAATTATAATTAATAAAACAACACGTTATTTATGGTTACACTTTTTATCATTAAAAGTTCTCCATGCCATACAGCGAGTGAAAAAATTAATTTACCTCTTGAGACAATTACCATACTTTTGGATTTCTGTGATCAGGCGTGGAAACCTAGACTGTGTCTAAGTTTTATACCAACAAGATCCATAACCACCTGTGCATTGAGGTAGAAAAATTAACGTTAAACCGACAATATAAAGTCATATTAATGCGAAATGGCCATGTTTAATTTTGAAAACAGAATACATGTGCTCCACCAACGTGATGAAGGAGGTTATTTTCTCGATGTGTTGTTTCATATATAATTTTTTAATGGGTAGTTTATGATTTAATATAAAAAATGTTTTCAAGAAAAAAAAAAAAACGTTGTCTTTTTATCTCAAAAGACTCTGCCACTTTCAGGACTTTTTTTTATAAGGAAAAAGTATGAAAATTCAGCTAAACCTTAAACTAATTAAAACGTTAAATGAGTATTTAATGGTACGAAACCATTCAAATGTTTCTCCAACATTTTTTTAATATATACTTAAATATTATGGCGATTAAGTTCGCAATTTAGAGAACAAATACTTTTTGTGAACTGTGAATATTATAAATGAATTCAAATTATTTTCGCTTTAGTTCATTTTTAATTTCTAAAAATCTTTTTAGAAAGAAAATTTATTTTACAAATATATGCGAACGTTTTCCAAAGGAAACAAGAAAAATTAGACACCAAATGAATGTAATACTGCAGCGCTTCGTCCTGCAACAGCATTTTTCGCATCTATCTACCTTAGTTGTGTAATATAAACATCATCTATTTAACCAACTAACTTTGTAAATACGAATACGAGATATATTCATATTCATATTTTTAGAAATTAAAAATGAACTAAAGCCAAAATAATTTGAATTCATTCAAAAACTTTTTGTTAAAATTCGAAACCCATTTGACATCCTGACATCCTGAAATATTTTAAAATGGAATTTCAAATTTTTAGCTGCTCGTTCATAAAATATACAGAAATTAAAAATGTTATGAGAAGCATTTATATTAATAAACCTCTAAACTTTTAAATGTTAATATTTTTGTAATAACTCAGCCCATAAATATGCAATCATATTTTTATTTAATGCATTTTATTTAGAGCACAAAAAGAAGGCAATCAGAAAATTTGCATATAAACGTTTTTATACATGACTCTATTAAATTTGCCATGCAATTTTAAAAGTTTTTGTTTTATATTTTAAGTTATTAAAACACACACAAGATTTTACAAAAAATACTTTGTGTATTTTTATATAACGTTGAGCAAAATCACATAATACACGCAGTGTAATACTGTTAGTTTAGTGACAATTTGTAATTGTATTAGAATAAATTATAACTGACATAAAGTTGAAAATAAAATCCCTTAAGACTTGTGTTAAATATGCGAACAATTTGATGAAATAAATTTATCTATAAACTGGATTTTGAAAAATGTGCGCAATAACATTTGCCCTTGCAAACGTTTGACTGGGAAAATTTTTGTGTGTCATAATTGCGTAAATTGCTTGTTACAGGTTTATAATAAACAACATGCTGAAATAATAATTATTTAAAAAGGCAAAAAAGAGTCAAAATTAAACACGAGTGGTTGAAAAATAGCCGAAATTTAAACGAACAAATTGTATAAAAATGTAGCAATAGAATTATATAAATAAAAAATAAATAAAAATAAAAAATCCAATTGCAGCAATTTTGTTAAACTTCTAAATTTAGTTACTTTAATCTGGCTTGGTTTGTGGTATGGAACTGGTATCAAAAGAACAAAATCATGCCCTACTTAACTCAAGTCTTTTTTCTTTTTGTTTTCTAAAACTTGCTGTTTTTTTTTTTTTTTGCCAACAGTATGAAATGTTACTGGTTATCATTTTTATATCAAGGTAAAATTAGACGATGGAAAAAAGAAAAACTGATAAAAAAAAGTTTGCACCCACATACTCATTTACCTTCTGTGTATTTAAAATGAAAGAGTAGTGCAACAGGATATCAGTTCTCAATTTGATTGTCATTAAATGAAAGTTCAAACAAAACCAAACCACAAAATTCTAATTTCTATTCACTTTGTGTTTAAACAAATAATTACATAGTTTTCGACACTCTTGGCCTTGTAACGACAATAATAATTCTCTAGGTTCAATTATTTTGCAGTGTTTAAGAGTGTTTTATTTCGTTGATGGGATTTGATGCATATTTTCAAGCTAAAAAATGGTTAAAGAATAATTTTCTCTACACAGAAGAATTAAAAATTTAAGGTAAATTATAACGTTTAGCGATGTGTTTGAAGAAAACTGATTTTTAAAGAAATTATTGTTTTCTCACAAAAAAGTGACACGTGTGGGTTCTTTGTAAACTAAATGAAATAATTTTTGATGATACACAAAGCCACCAAGGTAAGAGATTTTAATGCTTTTCACTCCTAGGATGATTTTGGCTGGTAGAAAGGTTAACAAAATTTCATTTTTTCTTAAATAAGCTTTCGAATTCAATAAAAAACGAACAAAAAATTAAAATATGTGCAATAATACGTCATACATAACGCCCCCCGTATCCCAATCTGCAATTTTTGCAGAATGTGTATTATTATGGCCCTTACAACAACACTTACTATGTCCGTTATTTAGACAAGTTAAAAATTAAAAAAAAGACTGTATTTTAAGGTGCATGTTCTTATCGTTTTAGTCGTTATAGGAACACAACTAAAAGAATTAAAAATTTAAGGTAAATTATAACGTTTAACGATGTGTTTTGTTTTAAAGTTCAACCTTTGAAGGAAACTGATTTTTAAAGAAATGATTGTTTAATCATTAGCCACGTGTGGGTCCTTTGTAAACGAAATGAAATAATAAATAATATGATACACAAAGCCACCAAGGTAAGAGATTTTAATGCTCTTTATGCTTAGGATGATTTTGGCTGGGAGAAAGGTTAACAAAATTTCATTATTTTTTGAATATGGTTTAGCAATAAAATCGCGTGGTTCTAATAACTCAAAGCTTTCGAATTGTATAAAAAACGAACAACTAAATTAAAATACGTGCAATTACACGTCATACCTAACGCCCCCCCTATCCCAATCTGCAATTTTCGCAGAATGTGTATTATTATGGCCCTTACAACAACACTTACTATGTCCGTTATTTAGACAAGTTAAAAATCGAAAAATGGCTGGATTTTAAGGTGCATGTCCTTATCGTTTTAGTCGTTATAGGAACACAACTGAAATTTACACAGAATATGTTGAACTTTGTCCGCTCTAACGAAAAATATAAATACACTAAATAAAGGGCGCCCCTTAGAAAACGTAAGTTTAACGCATAAAGACTTTTCTTTAAACCTTATCAAGCAGATCTCTGCTGTATAAAAGATAAAATTAAAACTTAAAATGTGTTGTCCCTACAGAATAACGAATTTTGACAAAAATTATCTTATCATTTGAATCATAAAGAGACGCTTTCAGGATACAGTTTCCATAATTAAACAGCTTGTGCCATTGGCATACGACATCGCCAATGAATAATTTTACTACCCGCTCGGATCGTGAAAGAGTCTTTTACAATTAAAAATGCTTGCTGGAAAATAATAAGAACATAAAATAAACAAGTAAGAGTTCTATATTCAACTATGCCGTATCTTATATACCCTTCATCATCTATGTAAATCTAGTTTAGTGAAATAACTCCAATCAAAAAAGCAGAAAATTAAAAAATAAATCATATCAGCTCTTAATGGGTTAAGCATTTTTAAAAAGTTTTAGTATTTCCTTAAAGATCCCTTTAAAAGCTTTAAAATGATACCTATATTGATTTTTAACAAATTTGAAAATTTCAGTGCTCCGTAATTCGAAAAATATGGGCGAGCGCCAATTTTTTCACTTTTTTGTTTTTTTCTCTTATTTATTAATTTTCTATCGCTCCATACATTTATTTTTTAGATTGGACTTACTTTATTGTTCCAAATGACACGAAGGACATGGACCACCGATCATGCTGATTTTCTCTTTCGACACTATATCTGATCGATTGACATAATAATATTTTTTTTGCGAGGCAAACTTGATTTCAACATTAACACGGACGGACATCGCTTAATCGACTTCGCTATGTATAAGAAGTTAGAATATATATATTTATGGGGTCTGAAATGGTTATTGTAGAAATTACATACGGAATTACAAACTTAGATATACCATCTTTCCAATTTTTGTGGTAAAGGGTATAAAATTGGGTGGCCCAAATGCAAATTTGTTTCTGTGAGACTCAATCGCCCTTGATCACTTATTGTTAACATTCGTTTGAACTTGTTTGTAGTAAAAGGAAAACTGAAATCGATAATTTCACAATTATCATTCACATTCGTGTAGTTTCTATTCATTCAATACACTGCTTAAGCATAAGGGTTTGCTCTCGAAAAATAACAATTAATGTTTTTTTCTTCTTCTAAATCCATGTTATTTTTATGTCCTTTTTAAATGCTTAAACAATTTAAATGATGGAAGATGTTGAATATTGCAAGAGAAAACCAACGTTTAAAAAAAATTCTTGAAAAAAGTCCATTAAACCGGAGAGGATGATTAATCGTCTTTCATCTAAAGTGGCATCAGGTATGTCTTAAAGATATAACCATCTGGGTATACATGAGTATTTTGTAAAAAAAAAGAAACTTAAAGTTCAATAAAAACGAATTTTCTTTAAGTTTCTTTTAGAGCTGTAAATTAATTTTTCTTTTTTTTTTATTTAAATTCGTTACGAATTAGCATAATTTTTTTCACATCATCACAAAAAAAAAAAAAAAAAAAAAAAGAATTGAATGACATTTGACTCAATTCAAACGAATTAGGCAGAAATGAATTGCAATTCGTTTCCGATTCAAATGAATTTATTAAAGTGAATTGCAGTTCATTTCCAATTTGTTTGAATTTAATTAATTTTGAATTCATTCAAATTAGTTGAACAATGAATTGAAATTAAAATGAATGATATTAAAATCTAAAAGCACTGAAAACTTGAAATTTTTAATACCAAACTGAAAATATTCAATGATCAAAGATCAGAGAAAACAAGGAAATGCTTAATATATATTTACTTATAAAATCAATTCAAATTTAAAAAATCTAAATCTAAAAATTTATTTGAATTGGAAACAAACTGCAATTCATTTTTAAATTTCATTCAATTCATTTTTTTGTGTGCAAAGAATTAATTCAAAATTTATAAATTCAGTGGATGAACGATTCGTGAATTAATTAAAAAATGAATGATTCATTTACAACTCTGGTTTCTTTGCAGTAGTTAGTGATTCCGTCATGATGATCATGATGTTAATGAAGTAGCAGGAGTAAAATTTTTATTTCTGGCCTTTCAAAACAAAGTTTTATCTTGTTTTAGCGAAAGGTACTACATTTTTTTAACACAATTTAACGGGGAAACAATAAAACAGGTGAATTATTATTATTATTTTTCAGCTGTTGATTGATTTATTTGAACACTCAACTATAGAAATAAGAAAGTTAGAAAATACTCCTTACGCAACATTTTTATACTTTCCTCAAGAGTCTTAGAATAACGCCAAAATGAATATATTTTGATTTAAATAATTATTGTAATAAGTTTTTAAACGGTTTTTAAATAATTAAAGGAACACAGCAAAAGCCTATAGAAATGTTATTAATTTTAAAATATTTTACACAAAACTTTTTACCCAAACTACAAACAAAACTTTATATGTTTATTAACAGCAAAGTTTTAAACATTTTTTTTTATCCGATGCAAGAAAAAAAAAGAAAAATTGTTATTGTGCCTGGAGCCATTAAACGTTCAACATGAATGCACAATAATAAGGCAGGCATATTTTAAGAGGAAGGCAGAAAAGTTGTGACGGTTGGACACATTTGTAATTAACGATGTGTTTGGCATCGGCTGTTAAATTCTTTCTCCTTCATCGAAGTAGGAGACTCTGTGCTGTGTTTGCTTTTCGTTTCCTTTTTGGCAGACTTTACCGAAAAGGCAAGGTACTTTCAAACATAAATACAAACACATACTTATACTTGATTACAAAAGTTTATACAGATATCACAACATTTGTATGTGTGAATTATATGAACAGAAATGACATGGCGTTTGGTAACAGGTTAAAATTGCCGTTTGAAAAATCATAGTTTCAATATTATAAGGCAGCATCAGTATCCTGAAAGTGTCAGCAGATAAGATTTTTTTCTCTGCTAGATTATTTGTAAATATGTACTCGTATGTATGTATTTTTTAATTTTAAAAGCTTTTGGTGGAGATTTTGGGCTGGGTGCATAATTGGATTATACTTCACTGAACAAAATGCGGACAAAGAAATGGCTGTGCTCGATATCAAGACTTGATAACAGAATTCTTTATAGAACGATTCTCAAGTTGATGACAACAGTTTTATACAAATATTTCTAAACTAGACTGACCCGTGCGAATATTTCGCAGCGTTAGTTCTCAGTTTTGTAAGATAAAATAAAAATAATTAATAGAAAATTTAATAACTTCAATACATTTTATTAAAAGTATAAAAATATTAGCATATGTCATACATATTTACATACATACATATGTTTAAATGCATTTATAATACTTCTTTGAATACAATGTTAGAGGTAATGACATGATCATCGTTAACTTTTTGCCCGTACGAATCCTTAATACAAACAAAAATATCTTTTAATAAACGGCATTGTAGTAAATAGCGGTATTGCCAGAATGGATTTTAATATAAACTGTATTATGAAGAACTGTATTACCATTAAGTGACCCTGTATTACCACACTTGAACAAAAACATATAAGCACTGTATTATCATGCAGTTCAATATAAATTATAATTTTTATCAATGAATATATTAAATTTTCAATTTCTAATTATTTTTCGTCATTAGTGTTAGAAATAAGCTTTAAAATGAGATATCATTCATTAAATTTGATGCGGTGGTATGGGAGATAATTGCAACCGACAAAAAAAAGTGCTTTAGAAATAATATATATGATGTTATTCAGAAGTTATTTGGTAGTCGTCTGCAGATCACGTGTTTAATTACATTTGAACTTATTTCTAGGACGTTATTTGAAACCTTAAGTCTACACCCAAGGGTCCATAACGATTAACGGTTATACTGCGCTCATTTTTAGACCTTTAAAATCGTCATGAACGGATTGACGTTTGAACAACGCTACCACTCCACAATAAACCCTAAGCATCAATTACATGCAGAAAAATGCGCATTAACTACACCATACTGGTGGCATCACTGGATCTTTTTATTCAAAAATAAAGCCAGAGCTAGCGTTACGATCGATGGATCAATAGTTTTTGTTTGAAAATATGGTTGTCATTGATTCGGAATTCGTGCCATATGGCGACCTTAATCATAAACTTATTGAAATTAAAATTTGGCGATAAGTTGGCCTCTAAGGTCGTGCAATTTAACACCTTTCGATTATTTCCTGTGGGGCCATATGAGGTGTCACTGGTTTAGGCTGACCAGCAATATTGATGCCTTAGATGCCAACATTGTTCAAAATTAATTCCAAATATTTATACATTTTATGTCTTTATATTTTAAATAAAAAAATTAATACAAATTTTTTTTCGTTTTTTTGTTTTTTTACAATTATAGTTTTGTCGTGTTTATGAAAACAACCTTTATTTTTATTTCAAAACAGTCTCTGAAGACTCAAATCAGTTGTAGTAAACGTACTTTTACCAACTTTTTTCTTTTCGTTTTTTCATTTCTTTCTTTTTGCCATTCACTGAGTATTAAATTCTAAAAGGTAAAATGATTGCGTGCCATATTTGTAGTATCAAAATTTTCAAGCATGGAGTGTAGAAATTTTAAGGGAATATACCCTTTCCATCTAATTTCCGATAAGGGAAGTTAATTACGGATTTGTAACACCATTTAGCAAAAAACCAAATCAATTAAAACATTTTTATTAAGAATGGGTGTAAAAATTACAGTTAAAATAATGGGGTATAGAAATAACAATTTATTTGCTTTTTTAGTAAAGCGACATTATTTAATAAAGAGAAAATAAAATAACAAAATGTGCATGATGACGATTCACGCAGTTTCGACAATAAAAATTAAAGAAATGAAAAATCACGTAACCGTCATGAATAATGATGTTGTTTGTGGTTGTGGTTGTTGTAACTATGCTGACGATGATGACTCAGGGGTTTTTCATTTTAGTTTTAATTCTCTAGAATATATTGGAATCTATAAAAAATATGTAAATATGTAAGAAAGTAAGTAACTAATACAACCAAAAGCTCTAAACGTTCATCAATTAATCTTCTCTTTTTTGTTTGTTCAGCGGTCATATGTTGTTAAAGGCGAAAAAACAAACAAAATATTAAATTATAATTAAAAACAGTTTATATGTTTGTTTAACGTTCATTTTGAGGTTTTAATATTTTTTAATTAATTTTTGTATCAGGTCAATAAGTTCGGGAGCTTATTTAAATGGAGCTCAATTTTTATAATTTTTTTCATAGTAATAATAGTGAAAGATCTTTTTGGCAAAATTACAGTATTTTTCATCTGATAAATAATTGGAAGGTAAACTTTAAAAAGAAAAAAAAAAAAAAAAATAATCGAGAATTTAGCAAGTTCAAATTTAATTAAATTTTAATTATTAAAAAAATGTAAACACAATTAATTAAATGATTAATTATGTAATTAAGCAAATAAAAAAATATACAGGCATGTTCTGAATTCCACACGAAATTTTGACTTTGTATTTTCCAAAGCATTGTTGCTATAAAAAATAATTTTTTACAAAAACTATGCCTTGAAAAATATAAAGTGAAAATTTCGTGTGGAATTCAGAACATGCCTGATAGTTAATTTTATTTTTAAAAATCAAACCTTTTAAAAGTACAAAAGTGTTTTTCTGTGAATAAAGTAAAGAAGTAAATATGTATTTCCATAGATTAAATGTTTAAAAGTAAAATTACACCGGCGTTTTTTAATTCTTTTAAGAAACGAGATATTTAAAATTTTTTTCAAACTAATGATCACTCTTCTGTATAATAAAATACATTTAAAACGAAAGCGATAACAAATGATTATTTCTTAAAAAAAAAGAGAAAATAGTTGTAATTTTATATTAAAAACAAGATCCCCAGATTGCTTTAGAACTGTAAGGCTGAAAAAATATTAATAAAAATAATATCATTAATTGACAATTGTTTAAGACTCCGAAAATTCATTTAGGTTTAATTCGTTCATTACATGATAAATAGCCTAAGAAGTTGGATAATTTATATTAGTCAAGAATTTAGAAAAGCTCTTACATCATTAAAAAAAAAATAATAATAATAATGGAGACTGCAAAAATTACACTTGAGTTATAAAAAAAAAATTGTAAAATAAATGTGTCAAGAAGTTCAAAGACCTAGACTCTAAGGATGAGTATGCATATCAAAAATGTAAAAAAAGCAAAAGCACATGGTTGGGTGAAAAAGAAAAATAATAAATTACAGTGATAGAACAAATGTTCGCATGTCCATATACGCACATTATTGCGTGATATATACAGGCTACGTCATGTTAACGAAACCTAATATATTTGTTTGTATTTGTAAACGGACATGCACCAATGTAAGGATGAGTATGTTAGTGATTAAGTACACAATGTAATACAATAGTGCTTAAGATTTTAAGTACGTG
This sequence comes from Gymnosoma rotundatum, assembly GCA_916610165.2. Lineage (NCBI taxonomy): Eukaryota > Metazoa > Arthropoda > Insecta > Diptera > Tachinidae > Gymnosoma > Gymnosoma rotundatum. The sequence continues at coordinate 35,199,451 of OU744336.1, forward strand.
TAAGAATGTTTGCAAACTTTTATATTTATTTTTTCATTTTTTTTTATTAAATTTACAATTATTAAAGAAATAAAAAAGAAATCGCATCATAAAATGAAAATACAAAGACTTCTTGGCATTCTTTGGTTTTTGCTTATTGTTATTGCATACTTTAAGGCGTCATGTACAGTTTATTTGAATCATTTATTTCCTATTTCGAATAACAGAAAATTGCGTGACATGACGCACATATTTTTGAAAATATTTTCCAAATTCGTTTTAATGTTTTTAATGCTTGGCAACAATATTTGAACTTTGCTGTTTATAATAAGTTATTTTTTATATTTTTATACTTATGGTATTTTGATGTGTTTTTTGTGATAAATATTTAAAGTTATGTTTTTTGAAAGGCGTAGCTTTAAAGGGTACATATTTTTAAAAGTTTTTAGTTTGAAAAACCCAATTTTTTAAAGCGAACATTTTTAAACCAGTATCTTAAGGGAAATATGCTTTTTATTTGAGTATGAGGTAGAATTTATACTATGTTTACACGGAGCCCAATATTCTTGCTTCGCTCTCTTTTCATGATTCATAGCTCAATCACGACCGAATCAACGTGCTTCGCCATATAAAATTTTGAGAGCGAAGCATTTTGTTTTGAGACGATTCAGCTTGAATCTACTTGCGAAGCATGAAAAATTTCTGTCTTCCCTAATTTTTATCGCAAGTTTATCTGAACTAGCTGTATATAAATGTAAACAAAAAAAGTAAACCAATATTAAAAGTGCTGTGTGAATATGTGTTAATATAAAAACAAATAATTATATTATAATTTAAAATTTTATTAATTACAAACTCTAAAAATGAAACGAAAAACAAAATTTTAGAACAGAAGTCAATGTGAAGCATGTAGTATGTGTCGTGGAAACGGCATGCTTCGCAATCATGATTCAGAGAGCGAAGCAAGTGCTTCACATTGCCGTGTAAACATGCTATTATATATCGTTATAAAACTACGTATATAAGAATTATTTAGAATTAGTAAAAAAGTAGACTTCTGAAAACGTCAACGTTTTAAGAATAATCTTGTTGAAAGCAAAACTCTTTGAGAAATCAAATATAAGTTAAACCTACGCTAACAGCTCATTTAATTTAGCGTTTGGCATTATCTATAATTGGGTAAACAAAATTTGAACGTGGCTGCATTTCTACTAATTACGTTACTTATTTAGGATGTATGCTTGAGACTATTACTTTTGAAACTATCGATAAAATTCCGGTTATAGGTGCAGCTATTTGCGTACAACATGGTACAATGAAATTTGACGCCTAAATGGAAACTATCGAGAATAAATGCAATCGTGTGATTTTATTCTACTTCGGAACAATAATAAAGGCAATGAAATCTGCTGGTCCGGTTGTGTTTGGATTGTCTGTGGAAATGTAAACATTGACTCCTTAAGAAAAATAAATAAAATAAAAGGATGTTATTCATCGGTTTTTGGTCATTAAAGCGAAAAAATCGAAACAAACGCTTACATTTGAAAATCTGTTTTCTTTTAAAGAATATTTAAAAAATTATTTAGACAAGTGTGAGTTTAACTCGCACAAAGAGAGTTCCGTACCCTGAATAGTCCAATCTGTTTTATAAATTTTTGTTGATAATTTAAAGTTTTTGCTGATTATGGTTATAATCAGATCTTCTGTAAGAGCACAATTTGGTTTTTAATTTTTTTATTTACACTTGTACAGACTTGGTTTTTAACGTCTTAAAATATGAGCTGTCAAATCGCGAGAATCACATTTAAATGGGGAGGTCCCAGTGTGTCGCGATTTTATACAAGGGGTGGGCAAAAATAGAAGCAGCTAGAGTAGGGAGGTGAAATTTGACATGAATATTTTTCTTAGGAAACGAAGTGTTAAGGCGAAGTTTCGATAAAATGTAACAAGTGCCACGCCTACATCCCATACAAATTTAAATATTTTAATAATTTAGAAATTAGAGTTCCGATAAGATTGAAATTTTGCTTTTGAATATATTTAGTAATAGTAATACAGCCATTTAAAAAAAAGGTTAAACGACACGCCTACTTTCCATACAACCTTAATTTAAAAATTGTCGTAACTTTGAAACTAGTAATCTGATAAGAGCGTCAGTTTGCATGCGAATATATTTGTTAATATTGATATATTTTTCCAATTAAAAAAACATCGAACAAGCGCCAGGCCCACTTCCAATACAACAAGCAATAAGTTCTTGCAAATTTTGATAGCCATAAACATAAATACTAAGTAATTTAAATGAACGTAAAATTTGGGATTTTCCCAATAAATTTCGTATGCTTAACATAAACCGCAAGTTGAAACCACTATAACTTTAATTTTTTTTTTTTAACATTTTAAGAAGATATTTGGATATCACCTTACTAGAGTGTTTAAAAGAAAATAAAAAAAAAAAAACGTTGAAGTTTAACACTACTTCAACCATTTTTGGCTACCCTTGTGACACAGTGCGTCCTTAATTTTTATTTTTTATCCTTGTTGTTACAGCTGACATATTTATAGAAACATATATAAAAAGGCAACTTTATGGCTGCGAAAGCGGTTGATTTTTATTTTGAAAGAGAGATAACAACTCTTAAAGAATCCGTCCGAAATTTTAATCTTTTTCAAATTTGCAATCTTTTCTCTCAAGCTCTGATGTATTAATTGCCTCTTATTACCCATGTTATCACAGTTTTCAAGATTGTTGGAAATAAATCTTAATTAATTTTTTATTAAATCTTATTAGAAGAACGCATCCGCACCGCGGTTTACATAATTTGTCTCTTCTCTCAGAAGCGAAATCCAACAATAATTAACGGAAGGTTAAGAGTAACAGCTATTCGAGACGCTCGATAGAAAGACTTTATATAACTAAAGTTATTCACCCCTATCGCGAATTATTTTCCACGTGAAGTTTTTTCACATTGCACTGAAAACCAAATTCACTTCATCATGAATGTTTTTTTTCTTGCTTGAAATGTGGAGTTTTTTTTATTGTTTTCTTCAATTTGATTTTTATAGTGGAATACATAAGTAAGTTTTAGGTTGATAAAAAGTAATTATAGGGTAAAATCGGTAAATAAATTTCAAAGTGACATTCTTCCTAACAAGATGCAAGGTATTAGGTTAATTGCCTCGATATGTATCATATTATACATACGAGCTTTGAGGGTCCCTAACGCCGAATCTAAGGGTCAGTTCAAAATTTTTCACTTGGCATTTTTAGCTTAAATTTGTATTTTATACCCCGTAAACAACTTTTTTTCATTTTTGCAAGTGCAATTTTCAAGTTGTGGAAAAAATTGTTCAGTTTTCGTGAAATTCTCGATACCAATTTTCAGTTCGGGTGGAATAAAAATTTCACTTTTTATTCACGATAGGGGTAAATGTGATTTTTTCACTCTTTTCAAATAATTTAATTAATGTTAACAGATGCTTGTGTACATGACAAATATATTTGTGTACAATAGCTTACAAATATTCGTCTATTCATAATAAGGTTGCATTCTATAATCTAGTATGAAATTTTTGATTATTATTTAGAAAAAACACACAAATACTTCTCCACCCAACCCATTCACTCATACTCACATTCACAATAAGATTCACATGCTGCACGAGCGTATTTAAATTTTACATACAAGATTATTTAGATTTTATAGCATTTACATGTGGAATACTTCCTTAATGTATCTCATCTTTAGGTTAATTATTATTCATGCATACGTTGTGCAAATGTGTACTTACGTGTAGTTCATTCGTATACGCATCTGTAATTTCGTTCACCTTTGGGCGTGTAGAGCAGTTTATCCATTACGAAATTATAAAGTTGCCAACATGTATTTTTGGTGTATTAATCGCGAATAAGTAAATAATTGCCAAAATAAATTGTGTCATTTAATTAAAGCTGTAAAAGTAGTGTGTAATTATTTTGCAATAAAAGAACTAAATAAATTAAACGTTTGTAAATTAAATAAACGTAACAATAAGGTTTTTTTTCAAACACAATTATAATTGAAAAAAAAGAAAAATTGCCAAACAAACATAAAAAATTCAAATATTCTAACATATACATACATATGTGTATTCTAATAAATTTTCAGTGCTCAAAAAACATTTAAATTAAACAACATTTTTATTTTAAAAACTCCTTAAGCTACCTATACACGTCATGTTTTTTACATCTGACTTTTCAACTGTGTGAGTCATATATTATTCTGAATGTGTGCCAAAATTGGTATTTTACAGAAGACTTTTAATATTTGGTCACAAAAGTACATGTAAAATTACGTCCGACATAACTATTATTTGTTTACAACAGCTGATCAAATGGCTTGTAGTCGTCTTGAAATATTTTTGCGTGCGTTACGGAATGACTGAAGACTTGTCAATTTTAATTATTTGCTTTTTACTATAAATATGATCAGTAATTGTTATGAAATAGTTAAAAGCAATTTCAGATTTTTGTCATATAAAATATTACCATCAGCCGCCTAATGCTACCGCCAATGGTCAACCGCCGCTGTTTTCATACGGCGTAGGTTTTTGGCAATACTTTTTAGAATTATAAAAACAGCTGATGTCTGATGGTTTGTCAGATCAAAAATAGAACACATTCTAAACGAAATTTTGTCAGGTGACTTTTCACATGTATTTTACAGAAGCAATGTTTCAACAGCACTACACGAGATGTATGTGTTTAACAGTGGGACATGTCAGCTTTAGCAAATTAGAAAAGAAAATTAATTGTAAAGAACAAAAACAATTACATTTTAATTATTTTTTATTAATTCCAGTCAAAAATTTTTCTTAAGAAAAATCATGTTCTTAAAATTAGCGGTAGCTGGGGTAAACAAATTAATAGCTTAACTATCTATGCTAAAGCAGTTTAGCTGAATTTTAGAGGTGCACGGTTAAAAGCCCCTCCTTCCATGCACGTTGTTGGCATAGACTTTTGGTTTTAAATAATCGCAGAAACGAAAGATTATACAAAAATTATTTTTTTATAAAAACTTGTGTTGTCGAGCACTAGCAAGGATACTTTGTGGAGTATCAGAACCCTTTAAACGGAAAGGAAGAGCTTATAGATGGATGTGGACTTAAGCGATCTTTGTCTATAGCAAAGAATAGATGTATCTAGACTGACGATGAGTGTGCTTAGTATTTTTTAATTAATTCAGTTTCCCTAGTACTTTAAGCTGTTGGAAAATAAGGGTTTTTGTTGTTCGTTTAAAGTTAATATATGCTAGGAGATAGGAGAATAAAAACCAACAGAGCGCGCAATAAAATGAAAATAAGCGTTGCTGAGTAGCGGCGGTAAATAAGTTGAAAAAGGCAAATAATTGTAAAACATCAAGTTCATACCACTCGGAGCCTTGTTAGAAAAAGGAAAACAACTGAGTTAGAGTTAAGGTACCCGTATAGTAAAATAAGTAAATCGTGATCAAAACCTTAAAGTCACATTAACTAGTGAAAGAAGTAAAACCAAAAACAATGGTTTGTTGCAGCCGTGGCTGTCGCCAGAAGACCGATTAGATCAAGTCTGGCCGGAGCTACAGAATGCTGTGGTATGGAGGGTGGCGTAAGTTTGTGAAAGCGAATGTTTATTAAACAGGAGATCAACATTTAAACCTTTTTTTTTAACTTATCCTTATTTAATTTTTTTTCGTGACGTTGTAAAAACTTACTAACAATAGGCAAAGAACTGAATTTTCCTAAAGAATTATTTGAAAAGCTATTATTTTTTCAATGCACGTTTTTCTTATAATGAGAAATGTTCTTGCAATTTTTTTTAATAAATAAAAATTCTTATACAAAATTAAAATTTCTTGTACTTACGAACGTAGAATTAATGTCACTTATGCGGGTCGTTATTATTTCAATTGAATGTTTTAAATATTAAACAAGCAAAGCAAAATAACAACAACTAAAAGTTCAAAAATAATAAAACAATAATGAAGACGGTGGTGATTATTATTTAACTTTGAATGAATCTTGTTGATGCTTTTGTAAAAATTATTTATGTAAATGTATGTGTGCAATGGTAAAGTTGCAGCTATTCTGTTTTATTTGTTTCTTTTATATGCAATAATAGTTATAGTTGATTTTTAACGTTTTTGGAAATATAATATTTTTTTATTATTGACATGTTTGCATTTGAGTATCATTCAATTACATTGAAGTCTTTTTATGTATTTGTGTGATAAAGTGACAGACTGGCTGACAACCAATCATTTGCATATTTTATTTCCATTGTATGTGATTTCTAAATATAACTTGTTTTTTTGTACAGGGTGGCACAAATGTTAATGTTGACAGAGGCAGAATTAATACACAAGAGGCGTTAAATGATAAAGAACGTGAAAATAATTCTACTGCTTATTTGACCAATATTCGGTCTGTTCTTTAAACGCTTGCTTTCTAAGCGCTCTAGAAAGAACTATTGAAATCTTGCGTTTACTAGCTACTAATTCGAGCCAGACGCTTTGAGAGCAAAAATTTAAAATGCCTTGAAGCAACCACAAATTTAGCGTAACTGTAGAGCGGTCATGCGACCGAATTTTTTTTCGAACTAATTCTTAATTCGAAATATTCAAAAAAAACTTTTTTTAAACCAAATCTTAGACATTACATATTTAGATATGACGTTACTTTTGTGCGACCTTTTACATATGTGTAAAGCTTTTTATTGAAATGTGCAAGTTAGCATGTTTGAGCAGATTTCTGTTTAATTTTGTTAAAAAATTTTCTGTTAAAAATTTATTGTCCATTAAACAATAAAACATTCTCTGTGATGTTAAATATATTGCTTGTTTTCTTGAATGATGCTTAACGAATTTTAAATAATAAATAATAAAAATGGTTATATATTGTTATATAAAACAAAACAAATAAATAATATGGCTATATGAATACTTTCGAGGCCAAATAATTCTCTAATCCTTCTAGAGTAACTTAAATCTACAAAAAAAAAAAAAAAAATATAAAATAAAAAAAAATTATTTCAAACTTATGTTACTTGCACTAAATTGTTTTATGTAAAGAATAAAATCTTTTAATTTTATTATTTTTGGCGTTTAATAGGCGAATATTTGGTGCATGACTGCTACGCGTAAGTGTGAATAATTTTCTTCAGATTTATTTCTTTAATCGAAATGTATGTGGATGTTATTTTAGTGATAGAGAGCTTTCACTATAAATAACTCTATAAAAATCAAGCCAAGTTTCTTAAATTTCAAAATCTAAAAATCCAAACTCCGAAACAATAAAGTTTATGGCAACATAAAAATTTACTATGCAGTCATTAAATGATTTCATGGGATATGTGGCATGTGCCTTCGACTTATTAAATTTTCAAGTCGTTGGCATCTATATTATTTTATTTAGACACAATTTTACTATCGACTTACTCGATAACGATCATCAGAAGTTATTGTGTTTTTACCCAACTCGCTAATCAAAGTGTTTTCACTAAACTTACAAAACAATTTGGGTAAAAATATATTAAACGCCTTAAAAAGATTTTGATAAGAAATTCCGAATTAATTTTATAAATAAAAGCACGATGACGTATAAGTGACATAAGACTTTAAAGATTAAAAATATTTATCATGCGATATGGTGAACTTATTAAATCATCCACAAGTATTTTGAAAAACAGTTATTCACAAGCAGTGTTGCCACGGCCAAGAAATTTGTACAATCAAAATTTCTTAAAAAAGTAACCAAATTAAACAAAAAATAACCAAAACTAAAATGTAATTTAAAATAATTTATATAAATGTGAAGTTTTAATTTATAATTTTCTTTTACATTTCAGGCCAAAATTTACTACACAGTTGTATCTGAATAAAACTATGTTTGTTGTTAACAACAGACCTTAAGAACGGCTAATAATAATTTTTCCAATAATCAAATTATACGCGGCATTGGCTACTTCTATGTTAAAAATGCTTAAAATCTTGTAAAGGTTTATTTTATACAAAGATCATATAATTAATTAATTGATTACAGGACTGATGATGTTAAATGTATTATCTGAAAATCTTTTGTTTTATATAAGAAATTAATTTTTTAATCTGAATAATTAGCCTGCTGTGTTTTGAGTGGAGCTAAAGCCAAACAATAATGAATCTTTTTTAATTTATTAAAAGCTGTCATTTAAAGAAGGCATAAATTACTTTTTACATTTGGAACATTAGCACATAAAATTAGAAATATATATATTTTTTTTGGAAAAAGTAACAAAAATAAAAGAAAAGTACACATCTACACATTAGGCAAATAAATTAAAAATTTTGATTAAAAGTAACCAAATAGGCAACGCTGTTTAGAATTATGAGCAACTGCGCTTAAACAAAATACATCAATATATTGTCACTCGAGGTTTTCACAATCATCACATGTATAAAATCATACCGACAATTTCCCGTTAGAGTACAATTCAAGTACGTAAGAAGTAATATTTCTTAAATACGGAAAGGTATGTTTTACAATATCAATGTTTTTAACTATAACAGACCATGATTATGCAACAGAGTAAGATAATTGGTTGATTCTACACTTTATACATCACAAGTGCACAATGGTAGAAAAGAAATGGAAATACATATGGTTTGATTTATAAGAAATCGACAAATAAGAAGTTTAAATCGCTTTAATATATTTTTTTATGTGTCCTATTTTCAAGACATGAACTGGACATTTTCTTCCTAAAAAGTTGCTTACGATTAAATTGGTTTAGAAACTACAGATTTATACCAACTTTCCCAAAAACCTACCACAATGAAGCAGTTTTTCCAATAAATTAAATTTGAATTAAAATGTTGAATTACAAGAAGATTCATAAAATTTTTGCTCAAAAAGAATTAATGAGTTTTTTATTGAACTATAATAAATATTTTCACTGGTAGTAAAGTGACTGAAAAACAAAGTGGTAAATTATTTTTGAAGATTAAGAACTAAATATCATAAAGCTCAGAGTTGTACTCAGTTTTAAAATTATTTTTTCCATTTTTCGTTTGTATTAATTGCTTAAAACTATGTTTGAAGATACTCGTATGAAATGATCAGGTCATCAATGTTTATAAAATCCAAAACAACATCAATTTTATTTAAAACCATCAAATGCAACGCGTTTTAATTTATATTAAATTTTTATTGTCCCTTAATACCTTTTTATTTTTATTAACATAAGTGGTATCTTATTAATTTTATCTCAAATCTATAAAAAATTAAATTTTAAACAACAACTAAGAAAAAGAAAAATTTTAATTCCTGTATCTTTGTCATAAAAATTGTTAAAAGTTTATTTCCGTTTTTGCATTTTACTCATGCAATCATGTTGTAACATTTTTCCATTCCATTCGATTCCTATACATTATTTTTTCTTAGAAACTTATTATTTGCTTGGCAACTAAATTTCAAAGAATTTTACAACAAGTGAAATTGTGGTGGTCGTTTGATTATATGCAGTGTGTTTCTCTATAGAGAAAAGAAAGCCGAATAACTATAGACACCATGAGTATTATATATTTGTTGCATTATGATTATAGCGGTGATTTAAAAAATATAAATTGTATCAATAAGTTTTACTTGTACTATTTTGGTACTTGAACTGTTTTTCAGCTGAGTAACAAAATAAAGACCAACTGTAAAAATTTTAACACAGCAGTTTACTCAAACTTCACTCTAACAAATACAATATTAAGAAATTTTTATTTTTGAGCCGATCTAGGAAAATATCATTATTTGTCAAGAAAAATATGAAAAAAAGCTTCTGATTTTTAGAGAAATCTTGTTTCCCCAGCATTGATTACACATTGAATTAAAATATAACAAACTGCAGAATAGAAAATAAAAATAGTTTCTGAGTCAAAATATCTTGTTTTTCAGATGATCCAAAGAAAAATCTAGACTAAAAAATATAAAAAATAGTTAAGCGTGAGCAGCGAATTAGTTTTATGGATTTTCTCTTTCTCATTGTAGCGTTTAAGTTTTCATCCGATTTCGGTCCCAAACGGCTCTAAACTTTTGTAACTAATTGATAATAATCTATAAAAGCATTTTTGTTCCTCCATATACGCTTAATGTGAGGGATCAATTTCGAAGACAAGCATAATCCAGTTTTTTTTTTAAATTAAAATCTGGTCGCAAATTTAAAGTTATAAAGGGTGTAAGGTTGAGACTAATTCTTTGGCACACAAGTATACAATCAATGTACATATCTACCCAACAAACATTTGAAATCATAATTAAAAAATCTGTTTCTATAATTTGCTAATA